>CAWUFW010008577.1:0-600000 GCA_963921515.1 Calotriton arnoldi | reverse complement strand
GTCGTAGCTGAGGTCTCCTCAGTGTGGCTCCCCTAACCCTCCGTGCCACTGGGTCCCTCATTCTCCTCTGCAGTGGACCCAGTCTGGCTCTTCCGCTCCTCCTGGTCCATGGAGCTGTCTCCTCCTGTGGCCATGGATGTATCTGCAAACAATCAGGATAAACAGAGCAACATTAGTCACCTATACTGACCACACACACCACAGTAAGTACAGCACATCACAGAGCAAGCCCTGCCATCATTCGCTAGATATTGCAATAAGTGCTGACACGGATTTGAAGAAGCCCATTGTCTGCCTGACAGTCATTCATGCAACTCATATCCTACCTGTCCATGCACCCATCTGTCTGGTGCCTGTTGGATGCCACTAATCATATGTGCACACATGCACCACATACACAGTTGTTGGACATTCAAGTGAACATATGGAAATGTGTCACTCCAAACACATGCCATCTCCTGCCACTGACTCAGTACATGTGTCAGGAAAAGTGATGGGCAGAGTCTCTGTCGCTATGCGGGTTTTGGTTCCATCACCAGACACAATGAGATCCTCATGTCCTGATAGACAATGCAACAATGGTGTGCATGCAGGACATATCACACTACTGCTGGATCACCCTTTGCAAGTTGAATGTCATGGCACAGGCCTGTCTGGCAAGTCAGTCATAACTGTCTCCTGTCACAGGGGCAGTGCATACAGACAACACCAGTCTGCACTGTGTCACAATCATGGAAGTTTTGGGAATGCAAGCCCTGTAGCTGACAGGTGCACATTTGCACCCCTGGCCACACACATCATGAGGACTAAGATGATCCCACGTCATTCAAATGAGACATTTGAGTGACTGCAAACACAAATCCATACACATGAGCACTTCACAGTCTTATGAAAATGAACCAAAGCTGCCTGCACCTCAATGTTACATACACCATTGTGCACAGTCAAGGGATCAGAGACCTATGCATTAACCAATGTGCAGATCCTATAGTCACAACTCAGATGGCTGGCCACCCCAAATTGTTAAACACTCCAGGAGTCCAAAAAGCAAGGCCACACCACGGTGACACAGAGGCAGACACCTGAGTGCACTCTTCACAATGCCCAATATGTATGCTGACACACGGGAGTGGGAGAACAGAGTGCCTTTGATGTCCGGAGTAGGCATCACAGTCCTGGTCCATGTGCAACATGGTATTACCCTGAACACTAGGCAGGTGGCTATGCATGTGTCACACACATGATGTACATACTCCTGATGCTCCTACCTTGGTCTCTGCTGCAGCATGGGTGTGTGGCACATACCCCAGACATGTGGTGAGTCAGATCAGCAATTGGAACACATATTAAAGCCATACCCAGAGTACATGTCAGATCAGAGGCATTGTGTGAGCAATTGTACCACCCATGCAGCCCACAGCAAAGTTCCTGTAACTGATGCTGTCCCCAACTTGAACCACAGGTAACTGCAAGTACACAGTACCCAAGTGACCTAAGTCACAGACTGTAAGGGCCACATCTGTGTATCAGATGAGGAGGGGGCATGACACAAGTGAGGGACATGAGTCCAGGACGACAAGACAGTCGTACTGTGGAAGTGGAACCAGGCTAAAGGAGTGCATGGAGCATGTTAGTCATAGTACCCAGAAAAGGCTAGCACTTACCCCCTCCTTGCTGCTGTCTGGCCTTCAGCTGCCCATCCAGGTCAGGGAAGACCACCGCCAGAATCTGGAGCATCTGGGGGGTCAGGGTCCGGTGTCCGCCCTCCTGCGAGGAGGCGACAGCTTCAGTTGGACCCTTGCGATCCTCCGGGTCCAGCCACGAAGGTCCTGCCACCTCTTCTGGCAGGTGCGGATCCTGCGCCTGTAGACCCCCACAGATCGTACTGCCCGGGCGATGGTCAGCCAGATCTCCTGCTTCTGGTGGGCATCAACCTGTGAGGATGACAAAGTGAAAAGGCCATTACTACACATGCAACATATCCGTGCATCACACAGTTGGATATACATGTCTCAATCACAGGGGCATATGATGTACACAGGTAGTGCAACTATGGCTATGAACAGTTGTCCAGCAGTTACTAAATGGTATCATTGCCTGGGAAGTAAAACCTTGGTGGAATACACTGTTACTGCACTATACCTGTTCAGTGCATGTAACTACACACTTTGGGGGGTGACAACTACTGAGTGAGCATGCTAGCCACTGGTGTACACACTGTAAGTCTTGCTAGTCAGACAACATGCACAATTAGTAAGGCAGTGGACAGCACACTCACCTGCTCCCCTGGTTTCCCATACAGCTTGCTGTACTGTGAAAGGAGGCTGTCCAGCAGGGCCTGGTTCTCCTCAGCGCTGAAGGCTGGGGCTCTCTCCACAGTATGTGCCATTGCAGTAGCCAGAGGATGCAGAGACAGCAGCAGTGGTAGTGGCAGATGTCGTCCTGGAGCATGTAGTGCAGGCAAGTGAGCTCTCAGGGGAACAGCCAGCATTATATGTGTGCTGCAGAGGCAGATACTGTCCCATGTGTCCAAAGTGATAGGTCCAAGTCGTTTGCATCTTCTGAATCTGGCCAATCCATGGAATTGCACCACTTATACACGCCTACAGCATCCTTCAAAATTTCAACTTGATGACCCCCTTGAATTTGCAACATTGTTGTGGGTGGCCAACTGAATTCACTGCATCCGACTCGTACAAGCTTCGAATACACGTCCGTTAACATGTCAGTCCATAGCCAATGCGTGCGCACGGATCGGTCCTTTGCTGTACGACGCGTATTTCGTAACACAACACGCATCCGTCAACGTCAGATGCAATGGCCAATGCGTGCGCACGGATCGGTCCATTGTTGTGCGACGTGTATTTCGAAACACAACACGCATCCGTCCACATCATATGCAATGGCCAATGCGTGCGCACGGATCGGTCCATTGCTGTACGACGCGTATTTCGGAGCACAACACGCATCCGTCCACATCATATGCAATGGCCAATGCGTGCACACGGATCGGTCCATTGCTGTACGACGCGTCCCTGTACAAGTCACTCGCATATGTCACCATGGTTGTCACTGGTGAACGTATGCCAGCCACAATTACTTGGCACACCTACAACACCACAGCCTGTCCACACTGTATCCTAAGGCATGTAAGGCTGCATTACCTGTGTGTGTATAGGGGTCAACATGTGGTTTGTTGGGTGGCACTTGGGGGCAGCCACTCCCAGGCTGTGCACGTGTTCATGGGGACAGAATCCTTTGTGTGTTGTGCACATGACCACTGTGATGTGCAACTGTTCAGTTCAGAGCATGTGGCATGGTCACATTTCCAGGTTGTGTATGTGTATGTTATGTCACATACACCCTGAGTCCCATGTGGGATGCTATGTACGTCACAGGGTGACCCATTGCCACAATTGTGATGGCCCTCCACAGTCTGTGTGCATGTTGAGTTTCAGATGTCTCTGATTCCATGTGCACAATGGGAGACAGTCTCCACATCCACGTTGTTTGTGCATCGACTTTGATGTTGTGCGTGTGTGTGTCACAGCCGTCCATGTCTGTCCTGCAGAGGCAACAGGGGCCACTACCTGTGGGAGTCATGGTTGTTTTGCTGACGTGTACATGATACGCCATGTCATGCCAGTGTCCATGTGGCAATACAGGGTCCCTGGGAATCTACCTGTCAAAGAGCTGTGATGCCTGGGGCACATCTGTCCTCACTTGTCACTGTGGTGTGTGTTTGGAACGTGACAGCAGTTCATGGGTACTGTGACACAGCCTAATGATTTCCCATAGCACAACCTGGAACTTGTTGTCTACACATGTTGAACTGAGATGTTAGATGTTGGACATGTAGGTGCCATATATGTCCATACAGAACGGCACACACATCAAGTACTTGTGTCTCGTAATGATGTATCATGTGATATTGAGTATGGTCAATGCCACATATGTGGGGTGACTGACAATCTTTCTTTGTTCACCTATGCAATGCAGGGCACCAGCTGTCCATAGACCATTCCCTGACCTTGCAACCATGGTTGAACGTGACTGCATCCGACGGTACCGCTTCAACAGGCCGCTGATTTAGGAATTGGCGGTGCGGTTGGCCCCACATTTGCAACCTGGCCGGCCATACCCTGCAGCGCTGACCCCCAAGGTGAAGGTGATGGCAGCCCTACACTTCTTTGCCACCGGTACCTTTCAACACACTGTGGCGTCTGCTGGTGGGATGTCACAGAGCATGTTGAACCAGTACATCTATTTCCCTAAACGTCAACAACTCACTGACATCAAGAGTGACTTCTATGCCCTGGGGAGGATGCCACATGTCATCGGCTCCATTGATGGGACACATGTGGCTTTGGTACCACCACAGGCACATGAGCAGGCATACAGGAACAGGAAACATTACCATTCTATCAATGCTCTGGTGGTATGTCTTGCAGATATGAGCATCTCACATGTGTGTGCCCGTTTCCCCGGTTCTGCACACAATGCCTACGTAATGAGGAGTAGTCACATCCCGAGGATGATGTCACAGATGCAGAACCAGCGTGCCTGGCTTGTCGGTGTGTACTGACTTTGTACCATTGTGTGTGTTCTGCAATGTTGTATTCCATCCTCTTTTCCAACTCAGCTAATGTGCAATTGTCTGTATGTAGGTGACTCCGGATACCCCAACATGCCATGGTTGCTGACACCCCTCAGGAACCCTGTGACACCAGCCCAGATGCGCTACAATGAGGCACATGGTCGGACCAGGAGAGTGATCGAGCGGACATTTGGTCTCCTGAAGAGCCGCTTTCGCTGCCTGGACAAGACAGGAGGGGCCCTCCCATATGCCCCTGCAAAGGTGTGCAAGATTGTCATCGTCTGCTGCATGCTACACAACCTGGCAGTGCGGAAGGAGTTGCCTCTCATCCTGGATGACGATGACCAACATCCGCCACCTGTGAAGGATCCTGGCCTGGGCCACGATGCCAGTGATGATGATGATGATGAGGGTGATGTCCGCACACAGCTCATCACCAACTTCTTCAGCTGAATGTGAGTATACAGAGTTGGTATGTCAATGATTTGAGTTTGCATGATATGTGTTGGTGGTGCTCTGTTACTGTTTGAGTGTGCCCATGTGCTACTTGACTGGATGCGTACAGCGATGTGTCCTTACAGGTAGTCTGAACTCCCCAACAGTGTTGACATGCTAACTTGATTTTGTGTAGGTATCTTGTGATATGTATTGGGCATGAGTATTGCAGTTCTGTCCTGTTCTTCAGTGCTTTTGACTGTGTGCCATGTCCGTCCTTCACAGGGTAATTTCAGAGTTGTTTGGTCAACTCGGATCCCCCGACACCATGATTCAACTTCCAGGGTGGAAGCAGTCGTTTCCCTACAGGTGATGTGCCACACACCCCTGGACTTTATTTCTTCTACACTTGGTGACTGTGTGGCCACTGCCACGTGGGATTACCTTGCATCTGTAGTGGAAACAACATGTTGCAAATGTGTAATAAACCTGTGCTTCACTTTGGGATGTGCGTTGTCTGTGGTCACACATCTGACTGACATTTGCTTACTGCACCTGTGGGCTAACACATACTCTGAATAGGTGTGGTGTCTGTGCATTCCACTGTATTTCCTGTCAACATCAGTGTAGGCGATGAGTCAGATGGCCCTGGTGTGTATGTGTTGTGTAGCCCTAGTGATGTGTCTCCCTCATATGTGTCACGTCGCCATGACTCACATGACGGTGTTGAACTTGCTGTAGGAGTTAGCATGCACAGTGTCATTTAGCAGATCATCATCTCCATGACAAAAACAACGTTGGAATCACAACAGAGGCAAGTATGGGGTATTAGTGAGTTTATTTACATACATGTGTGAGGATAGTGCACAGGATGGTGGGTGCTGTACATTGGGATTGGAATCCAAAGTTCCTAGATGAGTTGGAAGTGTTGGTAGCAGAAATGTCCTGAGTAAAGTCCACAGTCATCTGATACATTAGCCCAACTTAAACTCCCCATGTCATGTGGGAGAGTTGGGTTGCATTCGACAGGGTGAACAGTTTGCACACAAAGGAGAATTTCCAGAACAGGTGTTAGGTTCCTGGGGGATGTACATGGCCATCGGCCTCTCAGGTTTCCTTCCTCGGACGACCCCTCTTCTTTCTGGGGGGACCCTCACGTGCAGGCCGCTGCGGTGCAGAGGACTCTCCACCAGAGTCATCCTCCCTCCCTGTGGCAGTTGCAGTTGTTGCGGCACCAGATGTTGTGGGCACACAGGGAGGTGTGGACATGTTGGTGCTAATCTGGCGGAGGCATGTCAATATGTCCCTCTGCACCGCTGTCAGTTCTTCCAATGTGTCCCACTTGGACTCCATGCCAGACATGTGTGTCTCCACACGGGACATGTGGGAGTCCAAGCGGGCATGATGGGCAGCCTGCTGCTGTTGAATGTCCTTGAGGATCCCCACTACCTGGCTGACCTCTCCGGTGCTATTCTGGTACGCATCAGCAATGCGTACCAGTTGTGGGTCATCATGCAGTCCAGACCCCTCTGCAAACAGCGACCTCTGCCTACCACCCCTCCCACCACCCCTGGCCACACGTGCGGGACCTGCGGTGGCACGCACAGGTGAGTCTAGGCCCCCTTGGGGGTTGGTACTGGGGTTGTTGTCCGTTGCTTCACGGTGGGCCGGAGTCCCTGTGCTGTTGTCATTCAGTATCCTTGGTCTGTCCGTGTCGGCGGGGGTGGTCTGTGTGTTGGCAGATGTTGGAGGAGTGGGTGCAGATGGTGGTCCTGCTGGTGCTGCATGATGACTCACACCGGAGGAGCCAGGTAGGTCTTTGCCATCCGAGGAGGGCAGAGGCTGTTCCACACCAGAGAGCTCAGGGGCCACCGGAGCCTGGGACAGGGACTCCTCATCATCTGCTGCTGTGTCCCCATCATCACCTGTTTTTGGAAGAGACACACAATGTATGTTATGTTTCTACAGGCATCAATGGTTCAAACACCTGACAGTTGTGACTGTACCTCTGGATGCGGGCCTGTACATTGCATTGTCCTAAGTTGTCACAGTCAGAGGTTGATATTGGTGTAGCACATTGTCCTGCCAACCTGAAGCATTTCAATGTGAATGTTGAGGTGTGTGCATGACCAGCATTGGTGGTATTTGGTTGACATCCGGATCTCCTTCTCCCCCCAGCCCAGTTATCCCACCATGAAGCATGCCACCCTTGCAGTGGGTGCAGGTTAACTCTCAGGATGTCAGTCAGTGGTGTCCTGCTGTTGGTTGGTGCCCAGTTCCCAGCAGGGCCTTGTGCTCCCCACAACAGAGCACCATTGTCAGACATCTTAGAAGTGGCTTTTCACTCCCTGTGAGGTGTGCATGCTTCAGTGTGAGCTTGCTGGGCCATGTGGGTGGGGGATGTTGAACTGTGACTACCACTCCCATCATGCTATTGCCTACACTCCCCTTCCCAGCATGCCCATACTTCCTTCCTTTTGACTCCGCTTCCCTGTGGGGTAGTGTGCCTGTGCTGACAGGATGGCTGACAGTGTTGTCCTGGCGTTTGTTTGGCTACAAGTCCCAAAAGTGTCCCTGTGCTTCACACAGCATAACCCAGTGTGGTAGTTCTTTGTGGGATATTTGATTAGAGTGTGAGGCAATGCATTCTCCCAGGTGAGTTGTGTGGAGTTTGTGTTAAGGGGGTGTGTGAGAAAAGCTGCTGGTAACTATGGTCAGAGCTGTCAGTCCTCCTTCCCACCCAGCCAGATATCCCACCATGGAACGTGCTTCCATTGCAGTGAGTGCAAGTTGGCTTTCAGGATGTCAGGCAGTGGTATCCTGCTGTTGGTTGGTGCACAGTTCCCAGCAGGGCCTTGTGCTCCCCACAGCAGTACCCAGTGTCAGCCATCTTGTCAGTTCTTTTCCACTCCCTGTGATGTGAGCATGGTTCAGAGTGGTGTTGATGGGCCAATTGTGAGGGTGACCAATATCTGTGACTACAACTCCCATCATGCTATTGGCTACACTCACTTCACCAGCATACACACAATTCCTTCCTTTCAGTGAGCTTCCCTGTGAGGTGGTGTTCTAGTGGTGGCAAAATGTCTGACAGTGTTTGTTGGTTAGATTTGTGCCACTGCCTTGCTCTATTTGTTGTTAGGTTTGTACATGTCATGACACAGTTACATATCACTATGAGGTGGCAGGTATTGTGTTTGTCTAACTAACATGCACATCTTGGGATGATTATCTTTTGGTTACTGTGGCTTTGCTAACGGTGCATGGTTTCACTATCCCCTTGACAGTGATGTGTGTGTATTGTCAAACAATATTGGGTATATTGGTTGTGTACTCACCAGGGTCTGGGATGTTTGATAGTCCATGTACGCTCTCTGGTGGTAGGATGACCCGCACCTTCTCCTCCCAGGGCCTGAGGTATACTGGTTTGGCAGGAGGGCCACTGCCGGTGCGATGACTCAAGGCGTAATCCTTCTTGAGTAGGTCCTTGACCCTCCTGTGCACATCATACCACCTGTTCTGGATGTCTTCCTTTGTGCGCAAACATGGTGATTGTGCGTTCAGCCTGTCGACGATCCTCTCCCACATCTTGGTTTTCTGCGACATGGGGTCTGTTGGACCAATGTACCAAACAACTGTGGCTCTACCCTGAGGATTTCATCTACCAGGACTTCCAATTCACTGTCTAGGAACTTTGGATTCTTCTTTGGGGGCATGGTGATGGGTGGTGGTGGGGATTGATGTGTGTGTGAGTGTGCAAGTGAGGTTGGGTGAGTGTCGGATTTTGCTGGGTGTATGTGAGGGTGCTATTTGGGAGGTGCTAATGTTGTATGGCTTGTGTGATGGATGAGTTGTGAGTGTGTCTGTGGTTGCTGTCTGATGGTGATCTGTGCTGGCAGGTCTGTTGAATTTGCAAAGGATCATGGTAGGGATTTGTGGCCTTTATATGGGTGGAGTTGTGGGTGTGTCTTTGTTCCATGTTTTTTTCACCCTGTATTTATTGACTTTGTCATTGCTTGTTTGGCCCTTTTTTTAAATATTTTCCTTTGTAGTTTTTAGGCATGTAGGAGACGTTCTTCTGACCAAGTAGGACGCTGCAGTTGGCTCGTGCGAGCTTCTCCGAGTCTTTCAAGCTGTCTTTCTTCTGGGTTTCACGTGCGGCGTACGCGTCGGTCGCAGAGTATTGGGTTGCTTCGGCTCCGTTTTGTATGCGTGTCGGTCGTATGGCTTGAGCTCCGTGCGACTCGGTCTGGTTTTACACGCATTGCATCGTACTGCGCGGGCTGGAGTTCGCGGGTACATTTCTGTCGGGTTCATTCCTGGTGCGTGTCGGTCGGTTCGATTCGTGTAGTTTTCCGGCCGGATAGCTGGTTTCCGTGTGGTTCGGTCGTTCAGCTTGTGTTCCGTACGAGTCGGTCGTAATACACATGCATTGCATCGTACTACGCGGATCGGCCAGCGCAGGTATGTGTCGGTCGGACTACATTCCCGTACCAAGTCGGTCGGTATGTTTTCCGGCCTGAATCGGAATCGGCCCCTTGGTCTTAGTTTACCTTTCTAAATACGAAAAGTAGTAAAGTTAGACTTTTGATCTAAGTTTACCTTTGAGAATATTGAATAGTAGTAAACTTACATAAAAGTGTAAGTTTACCTTTGTGAATTGGACCCTAAATGTATTGAGTAGGGGTGGCTGTAACTCATGTAAATTGGAGTAGTGCAATTCAGTAAAATATTCGAAAAAGTATGCAAATGTACACTTAATTAGGCATACTGCATCTCACACTAAAAAAATTACTCAAATGGTGCATTTAGGTAAACATTCAACTCAAAAATGTAATTTCAAGTTGATTTCAGGTTGCTAGTGTTCAAAACACTGCCACGCATGTTCAGATTTGCAGTTTTACTTTTAAAAATTACCCCCAAGAGTATACATGGGTAAACAAATCTATCTGAAATGTTGGTTGACCACCCACATTAAAGGAACTGCCACTCACATTCCAAGCACTGCCGTTCTCATTCAAATATGTAGTTTTGCAGTCAAAAATTAACCAAATGGTCAATTTGGGTAAGACATCTTCCAGAAATTATGTTGCCATTCAAAAATTACCTAAATGGTACATCTCACGTTAAATATCTCCCCAAAATTCCACAGATGTTTAGTCATGATGTAATCTCAGTTATTTCGCTTAGATTTTGTTGCACGAAATTACCAAAATTATGCCATTTACACTAGCGTAATTAAAACTTTACCCATTCAACAGTACAAACCCATACGTTTTAATGCAAACCCCGATCTAGCCAGACAGGGCTTTGCAGCAAAAACGAATGAACTCCCGAAAGAGGTGCAAAAAAGGAGAAATATTTTTATCTCTCAAAAAACTCAAGCTTTGCATGCATGTTTGAATGCACAACACTTGGGGTGTCACACAATAAGGATTTTAGGGAATATTGATGCAATTAAAGAGGAACACTTAGCGTACTGAGAAATTCACTAGCACCACTAGCCATGAGTGGATTACAAAGTAAAGTGGAGCTTTATTTGACTTTCTTCATCATTTGGTGTATTGAGGGTCATTACATGGGTGTAACCTTAAGCTCAATACTCTGTCTATAGATCTGCTTTAATTGGTTCGGTTTTTTGCTCTTTTATCAATGAGTAAAGAGGTACATGACTGGAATTAGTCAGACAATACATGTGCATAAACTTGACAAATAAAGCTCTGAAAGACATCACAAGAATTACACTAGTCCTATTGAGAAAACATTCACACTTGTGTTTGTATCAGTGGCTTGAACCGAGTGGCTCCAGGATGCTTCTACATTTTTCTTTCATGGTGCTTCAGCAATCTTTCTCCAACCAATTCACTAAAAGTATTATTTTAATCCTGGATCAGTCTTGTAAGTGTATTCTTGTACCCTAAACTCATCCACTTTTGTATAATAGAGGTTACGGTTTAATTTTTTAGATAGTATACATTAGTGATTTCCTTGGGTCTCCAAACTTCTCTAGGAGAACCACATTTTCTAATATTAATATAGACTCCATAAAATCTTGGTTAGACTGATGGTCATTTTTGAGTCAACCATTATACTTTGTAATTTTTATATTGATGTTTTCGTGTCCCTGTCTGTTGAACTGAAATAGCGGGTAAAGGTTTCCTTGTTCATTCTTGCAGTATTATATATCTCATCAAGTGCATTAAACCTCCCATTAGGATCCTCACATTATTTATTAGTGAAGTGTTGACATATGTTACTTTGGAAAAATCCAAGGAAAACAGCCGGTGTTGCCCCAAAAAAGTAGTTCTCTGTTCTTGATTTTTTCTATGGTATTTCCTTTCGTATACAATATCAGGCTAATAAAGCAGTGGGGTTCAGTAACCTGCAAAGGTAAGTTAGAATTTACCAGGATGCAAGACAGATCACTCACCCAGTATTCTGCAATCACTGCCTAGTTAGTCAAGAGCTTAGCTAAAAGCCAATCTGGAAAAGATCAATTGTCTTGAGATTCCTAAAGGATGTGGGTCGGGCTTTGACCTCAGTATAACGTACATGTTATTTTCCATTCAAGGGCCTTGTACTCCAAGGAATCTCCCTTCATGTTTTATTCCTTTGAAAACATGATGAATGCAAAACATCCAAACTGTATCCCCCAAGTGGCCAGCAGATATACATTTCACAAATATATTATATTAAAAAGGTATCTATAAGTGCATGCATAAAACTGTTGAGAAACTGGAAGCTAGTCATATCTTGACTATATAGCTATTGATTTTATCCAAATATTACAGCATGCAGGTGTTTTTTTTCTCCTTTATGTGATGGAAGAACACCTACTCATTTAGGTCCAATTTTAACTGAGTCTATGTTCAACTCTAAGATCAGAGCAATGCTAACCATCTCCTGCCCGACTACCAATCTACCTTCAGATCTTGTTGCAAAATGGAGACCAATTACTTACACATCATAGACAATCCCCTCCTGACCACAGATGAAGGTGACCCCTGCCCCTGCTGATACTGCTGGAGCTGCCTTCCAGACTGTCAACTATACCACCCTCATACACACACACTAGAGTCTCAAATCAAATTGAATTGCAATGTCCTTCACTGGTTTTTCTTCTACCTTTCTAACTGACACCAATTTGTTCAAATGGGCTCCTCCAGGTACAGAAAGATCCCTAGCACCAGCAGAGTCATCAAGAGTTCCATGCTGTCTCAGTCATTTTAAACCTTTACTTTGAGACATCGCTGTAGTTTTGTACCATTAAAGATGCAATGTACAAGAAATGTACAAGAAATGTGTACAGGAACAGATGATATATGAATTACAAATGGTATGATAATCGGTATTTCTGTTGCTTTTTATAATGACATATATGATGTACCACAAATGTGTGCTGTCCGAAGGATATTTAATTTATAAATAGGGAGTCTGTTATGCTATACTCCCATACCCATTGTTTTGCATTAAGAAAAATTACATGTACATATGTACAAAATATGACAGCCAAATTGGAGAACTTCGCTGATAAATAACGGTAACAGGTTTGAAATTAAAGCTTTTTTTCACTCTTGCTATTTCACAAAGTCACAGACATGATTGCATGCACTTGCAACCTATTCAAAGATTACTTTTGCCCTATCTCTATGTCCATTAGTCAACAATTCTCAAGAGGCATAGTCCCAGACATAAATGCGCTGGGCCATATTCATAGTGGCATCCTCCAAATGGATGTGATAGATTGTGGAAGCATTCTCTTCTATGTGCAAAAGCTATCTGACTGGTATTACTAATGGTAGGCCACACTCTCTGGTCCGTCTCCAAATTAACATCTATATTCAGGACTACCATTATTCTAAATTATTACCCCTTTTATGTGTAGTTTTCACCAGCATACAGCCGCTGGTCCCTTTCCGACAATGGTGGGCAGTCAAAATATTGAGGGGCATATTAGCAAGGGCACTATCGCCGCTTTAGCGGCACTTTTTGCCGCTTTGCATGTCAGCGATATTTATTGCTAATGACATGCAAAGTGGGCGTTCCCGACGAACAAACCTGGGAAACACCCGCTAACAGGCCTATCGCCTATTAGCAAGGTGGCCATGGCCCCAGTTAGCGACGTGAAAAGTCGCGCTAACCGGGGTCATCGCTATTTATTTAACACCTGCAATTAGCAGGTGTTAGCCATACCTAACATGGGGGTGGATTATGCTGATACGACCACAGGGTCGTATCAGCAAGGTGTTCTCCCTTCTCCATGCAACATCGCTGGTTTTTCAGCGATGTTGGCCCATTTCCCCGCTATCGCTGGAATATTCATCGCCATAGCGCTAATCGTTGCTAATACAGCGTTAGCGTGGTGATATATTCCAGCAATAGCCGGCGATAAAAAAATCACGCTAAGCAGGGTTAGCGATGATTATCACCTCTTCTTGCTAATATGCCCCTGAATTTTAAATATTGACCTACACTAATATTGAGTTTTTAATATCGTAGGGACAGAATATCGAAGTCAAGAATATCGTTGACCAGAATATCGACTTTAAGGTAAGTAATATCAATTTTTTTAATATCGAAGTAAGTAATATCGAAGTCATTAATATCGTTAGCAAAAATATAGTTGTAAATAATATCGATTTTTTTTTTGTGTTATGTATTTTATATGTATGTTTAACATTTTTTAAAACGTTTTTACATAATTTTTAAATATATGTATGAAATGTTTGGAAAATAGTAATTTTTTTTAAAGGAAATTTTGCGTTTTAGTATCATAGCGGGTTGTGGGTTTATAGGGGAATAGGGTGGTAAGTAATTTAATTATAATTAATTAATTAATATGTTTTTATTTATTGTTATTCATTGTTAATTTATTGTTAATTAATTATTAATTGGTAAATAATTTATATTAATTGGTTAATTTATAATTATATTAATTATAATTAATTTATTATTAATTTTTATTTATTGTTATTGTTAATTAATTTATTGTAAATTAATTATTAATTGGTAATTAATTTTAATTCATTGATTAATTGGTATTTAAATTAATTATGTTATTTTTAATGTGTAGCGGGTTGTGGGTTTATAGGGGAATAGGGTGGGAAGTAATTTAATTATAATTAATTAATTAATATGATTTTATTTATTGTTATTCATTGTTAATTAATTATTAATTGGTAATTAATTTATATTAATTGGTTAATTTATAATTATATTAATTATAATTAATTTATTATTAATTTTTATTTATTGTTATTGTTAATTAATTTATTGTAAATTAATTATTAATTGGTTTAAAAAAATTAAAAAAAATATATATATATATTAATAAATTCTGTCACAGTGTCATGGCAAAAAGCAATACAGATAATACATCCAGATTTCGGTTCTTCTTCACATAATGTTCATAAGAAATACAAGAAAAAAAAGGAATAAAAAAAAAAGAGAGGCCCTGACAATGCATGCTACCCTACCAAAACTGGCCACAGAAAGAAAAAAAGAAAAAGAAAAGAAAAAGTTAAGAAGGCCCCTAGACAGCAACACCCCGAGAAGCCCAGAGAAAAGAAAAACAAGCCCTGACAACCAAAGTCAGAACTGCAACTTAATTTGATTCTAACCATCGGATGATGGGAGTCCAGATTTTCCTCCCCAATTCTCGTCTCCTGCGCCCGCTCACCCTATTCACAGCAACTTCCATATTGTATATGGCTAATAGCCTAGCCCGCCAATTAACAAACATAAGAGAATCAGAGCTTATCCACAGGGAAGTTATGCATAGTCTTATAATAGCCATTGCCATGAATACAAATCGGGTCTCCGAGCTAGAGCGAGCATTACCCTGCAAATTGCCTTCTACAGCCAAGATGATTAAATGGGGAGTTAGTGTTACAGGACTGTCAAGAATCAGGTTCAAAAAAGATTCGACATCCTGTAAGAATTTAATTAAACTGGGGCAATTAAAGAACATGTGTAGGGTGTCGGCTGCCAATGCCCCACACCTACCTCACGCACTGCCCCGTGAGCCCCCCCATTTGGAAACCTTGACAGGAGTGTAGTATAAGTCGAAGACAGACATGAAATGTTGGGTCCTCAAGCTACCAGTTATTATAATCTGATTGGCTAATTCCAATGATCCCTCTAGATCCACACAGTCTAAACCAAGCTTTCTCTCCCATCTAGTATTTTGAATACTCAAGTCATCAGGGAGACCTTCCAGAAATATTTGATACATTTTCCCTAGCCGGGATCTGTTCTCAATTGCATCCACTAAAGCTATTTTCCCCACATTTACACGCGACTGATGCATAGCCTTGCACAAAAAACTACGAATCTGCAAGAACTTAAAGAAATCTCTTTTGAAGAGTCCAAACCTCTCCTGTAAATTAGAAAAAGGGGCAATTTGGCCTTCGCAGCACATATCCCCGAGAGAATTAATGCCTAAATTCCCCCACCTAAGCATAGTTTGATCTTGAAATATCGGTGGTAAAAGACCGGGTGAGGAGAAGGGAGTATATGCATTGATATTAGGGATCCTAAACCTGCGTCATATCTTTCTCCAGATCGAGAAGGCTGCCAGAATTATTTTGAATTTGGTCTTTTTATAGTAGCTTGGCTCTAAAATTTTGACTAAACATTGCCTAGCATCCACCCCGAGTGCTATTTCGTAAATGGTTGGCCTAACTGCAGCCGGCACTTTTGCCTTAGCCCCTACCAGCAGTATCCCCATATGCTGTAAAAGTGCTGACCAATGATACAGAAGAAGGCTGGGCACACCCCACCCGCCCCTCAATCTTGGTAAGGTCATCCATTTACTAGCCCTTCTACATCTCCGGTATCCCCATAGAAATCTAAAGCATGCCCTTTCTGCTTTTGCTATACAAAGTGTCGGAAATTCCAGAGGTATAGTCCGAAACAAATATAAAAACCTCGGAAAGATTGACATTCTAATGACATTACAGCGACCATGCATCGATAAATGTAAATGGTCCAGTCTCTCCAATGTCTTGTTAACCTCTCCGATTACTGGCAAAATATTTAGCTCCGGTATACATGCCACTTCTGCCGAAATCTTCACCCCCAGATAAGTGGCTACTGAGACAGTGGGGACATCTACCGAGGGCACACTTCCCGTGTGTAAAACCTGAGTTTTATCAATGTTTAGTTTATACCCCGAAACCAAGCCAAATTGTTGAGCCACAAGCTTCACTGCCGGAAGAGCGGAATTTATATTGGTCGTAAATATCGCAATGTCATCAGCATATGCTAATGTTTTATACTCGCAGTTATTTACTGTTACTGCTCTAATATCCGTATTAGCGTCCAGTTTATTAAGGAAGGGATCAATATATAGCGAAAATAGCAATGGAGAGCAAGAGCATCCCTGCCTGGTACCTCTACTAATACTAAATACATTAGATACTTGTCCAGATATACGTATTCGTGCTTTAGGGGACGAATAGAGTGCCTGTATTGATTGAATAAAGTCGGTGGGGAATCCCTTCCATTGAAGGGCGGCCCAGAGAAACCTCCAGGAGACCCTGTCGAACGCTTTCTCAGCGTCCAACAGGATCATCCCGAGAGGTGACCCCGTGGCCTGAGCCCAATCAAATAAGGAGATGGCTCGCCTAACATGGTCAGTGGTATCCCGACCAGGGATAAACCCATGTTGCCGCAGAGAGACCAATGGGGTGATAATCGTGCCCAGCCGTAAAGCAATGATTTTTGAAAAAATCTTGCTGTCGGCATTAATAAGCGAGATAGGCCTGTAAGATGATGGGCTTAATGCAGGTTTATCTTTTTTTTTTAAAACAACTATGGTAGTTTCCCGCCAAGAATCAGGCGTCTGGCCCTTTTGAGCCAGTTGTAATATTGACACAAAGTCAGTTCGAAGTGCTTGGCGAAATGTCCGGTAAAATTCTAAGGGTAATGCATCCGGACCCACCGCCTTCCCAGCAGCTAATGAGGTTATTGCAAGCTCGGCCTCTTCCCAGATGATCGGGGCTAAAAGAGTCTCGTTCTGTTCCGGCGTGACTTTAACTGTTTCATGATCCCTAAAGTAATCTTCCACCAAATCTGCTGCCACCTCCCCCTCCTCTGAATATAGTTGTTGATAAAATCCCTGAAATACCTTCAAGACTGCGTCCGGGAGTCCTGAACCTGATCCGCGTGATCTTTAATCCTACAGATTCTATTAGAGACTCCCCTCTGTTGTATTCGTTTTGCCAGCAGTCTCCCCATGCTTTCCCCATATTCATATATCTCCGCCCGGTACTGTACGTATTTGCTAGCAAGTTCCTCCCCAAAATATTGATGTATCCTGGCTTTTATTACCGAAATAAGCTGCAGGCAGTCATCGGTGTTTTGAGCATCCCTTATTTCCCTCATAAGCTCTGCCTCAGCCAACCTAAGCTGTTCCACCCAGCCTTTAATCTTTTCCTGTACCGCCCTCTGTCTATACAGTGAGAAACTCAGGGTCTCGCCCCTCACGGCAGCTTTAAAAGCGTCCCATACTATAATTTCAGAGGAGGTGCCTCTATTTATGTTAAAAAATTCCATTATCCATTTAGCCATGTGCACACAGTATTCCTGGTCTAGTAGGAGCTTCCGTTCAAACGACCATGTCGTCTGGGGTCGGGAATAGCCAATTACTGGAAATTCCACAATTAATGGATTATGATCCGATATAATCTTCGGATGCAGCTCTATGCTAACCTGTTCAGCCGTTTGGCTAGAGATAAAAAAGTAGTCCAGGCGGACGAGTTTATTATGAGGAGCCAAAAAAAACGTGTACCCTAAATCCCCCTGCCTATGCCTAAACCAAACATCGATTAGTCCATGCTCCCTGATAAGCCCCTGTAATGCCTTAAAAGTCCTACCCTTTCTTCCCTGATACGGGAGGTGACTAAAAAGATTAAAACTGCTATCAAGATGAATATTGAAGTCACCACACAGAACTAGCGGGGAGGGCCAGAGGGCCAATTCTATACTTAGAAAATTCAGAACTTCAGGATCATCCGAATTCGAGCCATACAATGAACAGATTGAAAATGGGGAGCCTGTAGTGACCCAGGTAATTGCTCCCTCCACAATCACCCACCGCCCTAGTTTATCCTCCTTGATTCGATTACAAGTTATCATACCATGCTTAGCTAAAATAGCTACACCCCGTGTGTTAGTCCCATGTCGTGTACTAGCCAGTAGTTCCAGTCCCAGATCCTTTAACCACCCCCGATTATTCCAAGTGATGTGGGTTTCTTGCAGACAAAGCACGTCTATCTTCATGTATCTAATAAGCTTGGCCAGCAAGACTCTTTTCTTCCTGTCATTGAGACCACAAGCATTTAAGGAACAAATGCGAATTTTGCCCTTTCTATCCATGATCTTTATGATTTACCAGCATTTTATCGCTGTTCACACAATCCTGCAGACGGTTCAGAAAAACATCCCACAAAAAACAGTTAAGAGTGTTCCGCAGGACACTGTTAAATACCTTCATTCTGCCGAAAAGTGACTGCCATGACCCAACAGATGAAACACAAATAGTGACTCCCATCCACCCCCACCCCCGCTCCCCTCCCCACTGAGACCCCCTCTCATCTCCCCCTTCTACCCTGCTCCCCCCAACCACCCACCACATGAGGCAAAGGGACCTGGGTCCCTGGTGATGGAGAGCTAGACCATACCCCCTTCCTCCCAGCTAACCCTCCCTTCAATGAAATATCCAGAACAGAAAATGCTGCACACCCCCGTCTGAAATCCTAAAACCTACAATCACCACACCTTTTCCTGCAACTTCAACTACAGCTACAATGATAACATAAATTCTTTAGCTAGCACTTCAGACTGAAAAAAGTGCGCTTGCCCCTGAGATACCACCTTCAATTTAGCAGGGTTGAGCAAAAAAACCTGAACCCCTTTTGCCTGGAACTGAGGTATTAATTGGCGCAATTGCCACCTTTTCTCGCCTGACAGAAATCCGGCCGGACAAAAAAATCGCAGCCCTTGCCCACCCTTTTTCGGGCAGGTCTGGCCAAGTCATATAATGCCTCACGAGCCAAAAAATTGTTAAGACAAATCAAGATATTCCGTGGCCGATTGTCAGCTTTCCCCCCTTTTTTCCCTGGGTTGAAAGGGAAGCGGTGGGCCCTCTGCAATTCAGTTTTCCAATCCCAATGTTTGAGCTCTGGGAATGCCTCTTCAAAAAGATCTATAACAAACTGACGGGCATCCGTGCCCTCCTTCCCCTCGGGTACACCCAAGACTCATAGATTATTTCTCCTTGACCGATTTTCCAGGTCGGTCAATTTCCACACTGTGTCATCTCTCAAGGCTTTCATCGACTCGGCCTGAGTTTTTTGTGCCGTCAACTCATCTTCTAACAAAGAAATTCTGGTTTCAGCTTCGCCCATTCTCACCGCAAAATTAGAGCAGGTCTTTGCAATTCTACGTATGGAATTTTGAAGTTTACGACACGCACCTTGGGTACGTGAGCTTTCAGCTCTAGTCTCCTCACGATGGGCCATAATACTCTGATATACCGTAGTGAGTGTAATTTCTTCAGGTCCACTGGTGTTTACATGAGCCATTCCAGAGAGTATACTCCCATCCGGCGCTTTCTTTCCATCCAGATCTGGTGAGAAAGAATAATCCCATGTCATTGAGCCACCGGCAACCGGAATCCGCTCAGGGATAGTGATTTGATCTTTTAATTTACGGACAGTCCCAAGATTATACGCTGTCTTTTCACTATCCTCTTCCCAATGCAAGCTGCTGATGTCGCTCCCTTCCTCGGCCCAGTCTTTACCACAGCTGTCGTCACCTGAGGAGTTAGAATGATCCGACATTGAGTAGAATTTGTCCATCAATTCCTCCTCTTTAGTTAATCCTGAGGCGGCGTAGACATCATGAGGTGTGTGCACGTTAATTTCCAAGCAGCCATCCCCTGAATCAGCATTATTCTGGCCAATACTGGTAAGTACTCCATCTCCCATAATACATTGGTCTTGCTGTTGAAACGCTGTACCGTCAGTTGCCACCGGAGGGCTATCCTTAGACAGTAGAGTTTCTCGTCCGTCGGTCTGTCCGCTGCCACCAGACAGGCTGTCTTCCCTCCCGGGCTCACAAGCATCTCCCGACTCTACAGTCACGCTGGTTTCAGCGACAAGAGCGTCCACATTCCGTGTGGCATCCACCAGAGATGTGGGGGGGTCTACAATTCCAGGTAATGGCGGACCAGTTGTTGTAACGGGCACCCTTCCTCCAACCGCCGGGTCCCGCAGCGACCTGCTCTTCACGCTTTGAGCTTTAAAGAGAGCAGGGACTGTCTGCCGCCCTCAAACAGAAACACTATTTTTCCTGCTTTGAGTCCCTGCCCCCGATACTCCGGCCGGTGTTCCCACGGAAAATCGGGATGCTGCAGTCTCTTCCATCCTTCCATCGCCGTCCACGGTGGGCTTCCCTGGACTTCCTGAGCTTATTGGGGGCCCGCGAGCCTTGCTGCCCCTGGTAGACGCTTTCGGCGGCATCGGGAGAAGCGAAAAGGTGAGTGGAGCAGGAGGAGGAATCCGAATAGATGTGCTTCCCGACGCCAGTCTAGAGGGCAATGGAACCCCCCACAGCCAAAGCCGCAAGCGCCAAATCATTTAGTGGCGCAAGAAAATATCAACTTGACTGCCGTGCAGCATAATTCTTAATCAGCAGCCAGAAGGGAAGATTAGCGGTGAAGAGGTTGCCTGGTCAGCTAACTCGGCCGGCAGTGCGGCCGCCATCTTGCCCTCCCCTAATTATTAATTGGTAATTAATTTTAATTCATTGCTAAATTGGTAATTAAATAATTATGTTATTTTTAATGTGTAGTGGGTTGTGTGTTTATAGGGGAATAGGGTGGAAAGTAATTTAAATATAATTAATTAGTTAATATGTGTATATTTATTGTTATTGATTATTAATTTATTGTTAATTAATTATTAATTGGTAACTAATTTTTAGTAATTAGTTAATTAAAAATTATCTTAATGATAATTTTTATTTTTTTATTGTTATTGTTAATTAATTTATTGTTAATTAATTATTAAATGGTAATTAATTTTTATGAATTGATTAATTGATAATTACATTAATTGTGTTATTTTTTTATGTGTAGCACGTTGTGTGTTTATAGGGGAATAGGGTGGGAAGTAATTTAATGTTATTTAAGTAAATATTAATTTAATTTAATAGGTATTTATTAACAATTATTTTGTTAAATTAAATAATTATTAATATGTCATTTATTTAAAAATATATATATATAAGTATGTTAATTTAACCCCTACGCGATCCTACATTTTCCCTACTGATGCACTCACTGGAGTGGGAATAGTAATTTTTACCCCTACGCTATCCAACACTTTCCCTACTGTTGCACTCACTGGAGTGGGACTAGTAATTTTTACCCCCACGCTATCCAACACTTTCCCTACTGTTGCACTCACTGGAGTAGGAATAGTAATTTTTACCCCTCCGCTATCCAACACTTTCCCTACTGTTGCACTCACTGGAGTGGGAATAGTAATGTTTACCCCTACGCTATCCAAAACTTTCCCTACTGTTGCACTCACTGGAGTGGGAATAGTAATTTTTACCCCTACGCTATCCAACACTTTCCCTACTGTTGCACTCACTGGAGAGGGAATAGTAATTTTTACCCCCCGCTATCCAACACTTTCCCTACTGTTGCACTCAGTGGAGTGGGAATAGTAATTTTTACCCCTACGCTATCCAACACTTTCCCTACTGTTGCACTCACTGGAGTGGGAATAGTAATTTTTACCCCTACGCTATCCAACACTTTCCCTACTGTTGCACTCACTGTAGTGGGAATAGTAATTTTTAACCCCCGCTATCCAACACTTTCCCTACTGTTGCACTCACTGGAGTGGGAATAGTAATTTTTACCCCTACGCTATCCAACACTTTCCCTACTGTTGCACTCACTGGAGTGGGAATAGTAATTTTTACTCCTACGCTATCCAACCCTTTCCCTACTGTTGCACTCACTGGAGTGGGAATAGTAATTTTAACCCCTACGCTATCCAACACTTTCCCTACTGTTGCACTCACTGGAGTGGGAATAGTAATTTTTACCCCTACGCTATCCAAAACCTTCCCTACTGTTGCACTCACTGGAGTGGGAATAGTAATTTTAACCCCTACGTTATCCAACACTTTCCCTACTGTTGCACTCACTGGAGTGGGAATAGTAATTTTTACCCCTACGCTATCCAACACTTTCCCTACTGTTGCACTCACTGAAGTGGGAATAGTAATTTTTACCCCCCCCGCTATCCAACACTTTCCCTACTGTTGCACTCAGTGGAATGGGAATAGTAATTTTTACCCCTACGCTATCCAACACTTTCCCTAGTGTTGCACTCACTGGAGTGGGAATAGTAACTTTTACCCCTAAGCTATCCAACACTTTCCCTACTGTTGCACTCACTGGAGTGGGAATAGTAATTTTTAGCCCCCGCTATCCAACACTTTCCCTACTGTTGCACTCACTGGAGTGGGAATAGTAATTTTACCCCTACGCTATCCAACACTTTCCCTACTGTTGCACTCACTGGAGTGGAAATAGTAATTTTTACTCTTACGCTATCCAACACTTTCCCTACTGTTGCACTCACTGGAGTGGGAATAGTAATTTTTACCCCTACGCTATCCAACACTTTCCCTACTGTTGCACTCACTGGAGTGGGAATAGTAATTTTTACTCCTACGCTATCCAACACTTTCCCTACTGTTGCACTCACTGGAGTGGGAACAGTAATTTTAACCCCTACGCTATCCAACACTTTCCCTACTGTTGCACTCACTGGAGTGGGAATAGTAATTTTTACCCCTACGCTATCCAACACTTTCCCTACTGTTGCACTCACTGGAGTGGGAATAGTAATTTGATTTTCTCTGCTATCTAATATTTTGTATTTTTTTAGCTAATGTACTGTATAATTATTTTTAAAAAGATTTAAAATATATATTTTTTTAATTTGTTACATATATTTATTTAATTTTTAATTATATTATTGTTTTATGTGTATAGATGTATTTATAATTTATAAAAAATAAATTAAACAATGTATAAGTTATTAAAATAAATATTAAAATATTTTAATAAGTAAGCATATATATATATATATATTATATTATATGTATGTATATGTTTAATGTATTTTTAAATTATGTATATTACTTATAATTTTTAAGCATTTTAAAATATTTTCAACTATGTTTCTTTTAATTATATGTATTCTTTACTTTATTTTACAATATTTTTTTAACTTAAATTAAAAACGATATTTTTAACAACGATATTTTTGACATCGATATTTTTTTCCGATATTTTTGTACTTACCTTAATGTAGATAGGATGTCGATATTCTTGTCTTCGATATTTTTGCTACGATATTTTTGTAGATCGATATTGTGACCTTCGATATTTAGTCAGTGATTCCCGACAACAATGAGGCATTTTTGGCCCAAAGGATCAGCCCGGGCCGCATATGGGCTGTTTTGGGCTACAACCGTTTGGGCTTGTAGCCAAATATATAACCGGACATTTTGCGTACTGTGTCACCATTTTGGGAAGGTGACACTGTGATCGGTATCTCAGACAGCAAGAAAGATTTCCCCCTCCCTCCCACCCTAGGATATAGGTCATGGTCAGGTATGGTAAATACATGTCGTTTTGCTTGAGCACAGGTGCGCAAGGGGGGGGGAGTTTGTACATGTTTGTCGCTTGGAGCAGGTACAAGGCAGTTGTCAGCAACTTTTGACATGGTTACAGGTTAATATTAGGGATATGAACAGAGGTGAAGCAGGACAAGGGGGGGTGGCAGGAAAGTTGCATTGGAAGGAAGCTACAAATGTGTAGTAATGTAGTCCACGCTGTATGATGAGGTTCAAGTAGGTTTATTCCAGTAGATAAACAGGTAGCTTAGATCAGGTGTATAAGTGCTGTAGGGCAGCCCCACCAGGAGCAGCCTGCTAGCTGCTCAGCCCACATCCACCAACTGTCATCACTCCTCCAGTCACCCAAACATTCCACTCATGGCCCATTCACCAACATTCCATACAGAGCACACACACACAGGCTGAGCAGCTAGGAACAACATAGGGCATGAATCATAACGCAAGAATACTACAGAATTATAAATTTAGATGTAGGATCCTTAGAGAGTTAGATGTTAATAGATGTAGGTTAAAGGTTAACAGTTAAATACAGAATTGTAGTAATACAGTTGCAAGGAAAGAATGTAAGGGGTGGGAATGTTAGGGGGTTGGGGTAAGTGAATGTAGGTGACTAATTGTATAGTGAGGTTTAGTTTTGTAAGGCGAAGATCTAGGTTATTGTTGTGATGTGCACCTGTCTTCAATAAAGCAGCCTTTTTCACACAAAAGAGCGAGTGGTCTGTGCTGCTCCCCTTTGGCCCTATGTACGGCGAGGCATCCCGAGGCTCACGCTCCACAGATGTGTTTTTGGTCTAAATTGTTGAAGCCAAAAGAGATGCCAGCTACTGCCTGCATGCATCCAATAATTAATTTGGCTGGAGTACTCATCACCCAAACATCTTACGGAAAGTTATACAGGGAGGTGTTTAACTACTTACCTAGTAGGCTTTATGACACTTTACTTGACTCTGGTTCCCCAAATGGATTGGCAAATTCTTTTAATTCCTACAAATTATCCTTCTTTTCACAATCAAGTATTGCAGAGTTTTCCTCTGGTTAAGAGTCCTTTGGGGCACAGAACTTAATACAATGGATTCTGAGCACAACACAATGTCGCATAGTTCTCTATGCATTCACATACAACCATGTATGGGGCTGTTATTGATATCCCTCATGTACTTGTTGGATGAGTAATAATCCAATAATGAATTACCATAATGTGTTCAATGTTCAGCTCGAAATTGTAATTTCTTGGTCCAGGTTCTAATTGCAGCTATGAGTTATATATCTAGGCCAATTTATGTCAAAGTTGACTGTAAATCTCACCCTTTATAAGACAGTATGCCAAGCCATTTGGTTTGGCTTTATATGATGGCATTTAATGTGTATACAATGTATACTGATTGGTTTATATTATAATATGCTGTACATATAGTCGCAAATAAAGAATACAGGCAAGTTATCTTTTTTTCACTTTTGGGAATGTATATACCCTACCTTGTTATTGTCCCAAGGATGTCCATAATCCTTAGGCCAAAATGCATTACCCTTCTTACAGAGGAGTTTGCTATACGAATTACTTCAAATGTGACAAATAATACATGCCAAGTGTTAGACCTAGCATCCTTGGCGTGGTTTAACCCCCTAACCTTTTGCCTTCAACCCTCCTATTTGCTGATCAGATATTTTGCTCTATGCGAAACAGAGCATTTAATCTCTGCGTTTGCACAACTTTCGATTAACAAAGGTAACTTACACTTTTGAGTAACCTTGCTACTTTTGGCGAATGACTAAATCTCTTTTGCATTCATAAGGTAATCAATAAAGTTGTTTGCACCGCTTTGTGATGCAAAGTTCTGCTTAGCTTCACAAGCATGCGCAAGCTATACAATAGTAAGTTTGGGCCCCAGTCTTGTAGATCCTATGTCAACTTGTTCAGTTATAATCAACCATTTTCACTGTAGGACTGTGATCCCTTTCAGCAACATTTTAAATGCAGGAAACATAAGTTAATCTTGAAATGTGAGGGCTCTGCAGGATTTTTATCTGCCCAGATCTCTTTTTCTCCTGACTGCCTGTAGTTTATGTTTCCCCATATGTTGTCTGAAATCTTTTTGCTGGCTTTAGGACTTTACCACTGCTAACCAGTGCTAAAGTACTTGTGCTCTTTCCTTAAAACATAGTTGAATTGGGTTATACTCAATTGGCATATTTAATTTACTTGTATGTCCACAATAAGTTAGCACTACCTGCGCCCCTGGCCTGTAAATTAAATGCTACTAGTGGGCCTTTAGGACTGATTGTGCCACACATCTAAGAAGCACTTTAAACATGTCTTAGGCCTGCCATTGCAGCCTGTGTGCTCAGTCTTAAACTGCTATTTCGACCTGGCAAAATAAACCTTTTGCGAGGCCCAAACTTTCCTTTTTAATACATATACGTCACCCCTAGGGTAGGCCCTAGAAAGCTCAGAGGGCATGGTTGCAATGTAGTTAAAAAGTAGGATATGTCCTTTTAAGATTTACATATCCTTGTAGTGAAAAACTCTTAAATACTTTTTTACTACTGCAAGGCCTACGTCTCCTATAGGTTAACATTGGAGTTACCTTATTACATTTAATAAGCTGTAATTTCCAAATGGGAGCTGGTAGTCAGTTCATAACTGGTGTCTTTGAAATTGTAATGAAAAATCCTAGCAAATGTTGAAGTCAGATTTTAAATTACAATTTTGAAAATGCTGCATTTAAAAAGTTGACATTTTCCTGTCTTAGCCATTTGGTGCCTTCAGTCTCTCTGGGTCACATGGCTGGGTGAAGTTGGCAGCTGGGCTTAGTGTAGTCCTCCTAGACACCCACACAAAATAGAGGGCTTAGGTGTTCCTGGATGGGCCTTCATTGCCAGGATGGGAGGATGGTGCTGGGCACAGCCCTATTTACACTTGAATTGACTGTGTGTTGCTTCCACACAAAGCTCTGCATGCCCCCTCTAGTTAGTCTGGGGCCAGGGTAAGAAAGGTAGGAAACCTGTGCACTTCAAAAGCATACCTCCAGAAGGTTCTCCCCACTTCAAAGGCAAGACTAGTTATAAAAACTGGACCTCAGACAACAACTCTTCAGTATACTTCCAGACCTGTGGATACTTTGCCAGGGAAAAGGACTGCTGTGCTGGTAAAAGGACTGCCACTCTGCTGGAATGCTGCCCTGCTGTGCTGACCTGCTACCTGCTGCACTCTTGCCTGGATGAGAAGGACTGGATCTACATCTGTTGAACCCAGGACCCCAGAGTGACTCCGAGGTATAGTTGGCTGGCCTCCTGATATGAAGCCTCAGGGACATAACAGGCTTTCAACAAACTTGCTTCTGCACCCAGACTCTGCCCTCTGTGCGTCTACCCTTCCAAGTGATGCCACCCCAGTCCTGGACCCTTGGAAGTGGGCCTACGCTGCTCTGCCATCCTCTGTTGATCCAGCGGAACCAACACATCTCCTCCGCTGCGCGTTGCAACCCCCGAGCAGAGCTGTCGCATAGCCACCATTAAGTGGATTGGCCCCATCAGAAAGACCTATATTGCTTCCGCAGCCTCTTCGGAACCGCCACTGTTCGACATCCTAGGAGCAGGCCCTCGCATTCCTCGTCACGAAGCCTCATCGATGGAGCTTGCCGCTCCTTGGGACCAACACATCACCCCAACTACACAATACAGCCTTGATGCTGGTCTTCGCATCGCAAGCCCTCGTCGATGGGATCCTCGATAATGACGCAGGCCCTTGCATCACCACACCTCAGAACTGACCATTGCCTTGACTGCGCAACTCATTTTCAACGCGGATCCTCACACTGTTCCACAAACCAGGATTTAAGATACTTTGGAGGTCATTACGATGGCGGACGGAAAAAAAACCGACCGCCATGGTAGCGGGAAAACACCGCCCGCCGCTACCGCGGGTAAACCGACGGCTAGATTAGGATCCTCGGTGGTAAAACTCCAACCGCGGCGGAAAGGAGACCCGAGAATCCGCCGTACGCCTGCGGAAAGGGCCCAAACCCGTCTGCGGTGGTCGGTTTTGCAGCGGAAACAGGCCAAACGCCCGCAACCACAGCGGAGACACCGCCATCAAAATTATGATATTCCCGACATCCCCGCGGTGCAGTGCGCTGTTTCCGACCGCCGCGGTCGACAACATTGAAGAATCAGTGAGACGGTGGAAGCGCCATAGCCAAGCTACCACTGCGGACGCTCCGTTAAAAAAATGGCGGTCGCTAGAAAAACACACAACATGGCCACAAAGTGCACCAACCATGCAAGGCATGCACCCAAAAATAGCTAACACAGCCCAAAGACACACCCCCATGGGAAACTCCAAAACTACAAATCCCAGGTACACACACACACCACACCTGCAACCAATACCCCATCCTGACACACCCACAGACACCAGTATAAATCCAGCCCCCAACAGACCACAATCCTTTGCAAAACTCCACAACTGAGGGGACATCCACCACAGATGACAGGAGAGGCAAATCTGCACAACACACATACATCACCACCACCACCACCACTTCCACACCTGCACCTCTAACACCTTTGCACAGCACACACCATACACATCACAACCACCACTACCACTCCCAAACCTGTACCCTAAACACCTTGACACATCACACACCATGTCACCACAGAGAATGCCCAAATTCAGTGAGAGTGAGTTGAGGGTCATGGTCGATGAGATAATCAGGGTAGAACCACAATTGTTTGGTAACCAGGTCCAACAGACACCACTAGCAACAAGGATGCAAATGTGGAGAAGGATAGTAGAGAAGGTCAATGCAGTAGGGACCGTGCCACGCAATAGAGATGAAATCGTGAAGAGGTGGCACGATCTGAAGGCAGAGGTCAAAAAGAAGAGAGCCAAGAACCATGAGCTGGCTCACAGGACAGGCAGTGGCCCTCCCGTTCCACTCAAAACATTCACTGAATGGGAGGAGAAGGTGCTTGGCATTCTACATCCAGAGAGTCTCTCAGGAATACCCGGGAGTGGAGGCTGGTAAGTACAAACAAATGCCTAACATCACACAAATGTACTGTCTTGCACTATTACAAAATAATACCTCCTAGGTACAAATTCATTCATGTGCACAACACTCCCCCAACACATCTCTCACAGATACAACAGACACTCCCCCTGAAGCCCCCCAAAGGTAGTTAGCAACATCACATTGGGTACATGTGTACATGCTGCCAGCACTACAACTCCCACCAGGCCCCCTTGTCCCACAGCTGAGCAGGATGTAGCCCTCCCCCCACCCAGAAGCAAGCCTCAGCCATTGTGTGCTACTCCCTCACCTAACAGGTAGGTAGCCATCTTCACAGGGAGGTGGGTGGGTGTTTGGGAGGCCTGCACTACAACTCCCACCAGGCCCTCTTGGCCCACAGCTGAGCAGGATAGAGCACTGCCCCTACCCAGAAGCATGCCTCAGCCATTGTGTGCTACACCCTTACCTAACAGGTAGGTAGCCATCTTTACCGGGAGGTGGGTGGGTGTTTGGGAGGCCTGCACTACAACTCCCACCAGGCCCCTTGGCCCACAGCTGAGCAGGATAGAGCACTGCCCCCACCCAGAAGCATGCCTCAGCCATTGTGTGCCACACCCTCACCTAACAGGTAGGTAGCCATCTTTACCAGGAGGTGGGTGGGTGTTTGGGAGGCCTGCACTACAACTCCCACCAGGCCCCCTTGGCCACAGCTGAGCAGGATAGAGCACTGCCCCCACCCAGAAGCATGCCTCAGCCATTGTGTGCTATACCCTCACCTAACAGGTAGGTAGCCATCTTTACCGGGAGGTGGGTGGGTGTTTGGGAGGCCTGCACTACAACTCCCACCAGGCCCCCTTGGCCCACAGCTGAGCAGGATGGAGCACTGCCCCCACCCAGAAGCATGCCTCAGCCATTGTGTGCTACACCCTCACCTAACAGGTAGGTAGCCATCTTTACCGGGAGGTGGGTGGGTGTTTGGGAGGCCTGCACTACAACTCCCACCAGGCCCCCTTGGCCCACAGCTGAGCAGGATGGAGCACTGCCCCCACCCAGAAGCATGCCTCAGCCATTGTGTGCTACACCCTCACCTAACAGGTAGGTAGCCATCTTTACCGGGAGGTGGGTGGGTGTTTGGGAGGCCTGCACTACAACTCCCACCAGGCCCCCTTGGCCCACAGCTGAGCAGGATGGAGCACTGCCCCCACCCAGAAGCATGCCTCAGCCATTGTGTACTACACCCTCACCTAACAGGTAGGTAGCCATCTTTACCGGGAGGTGGGTGGGTGTTTGGGAGGCCTGCACTACAACTCCCACCAGGCCCCCTTGGCCCACAGCTGAGCAGGATGGAGCACTAGTCCCACTCATAGGCATGTGACCTCTGTGCAGCCGCACATGACACCATGCCACTTAGTCCACAGTCACCAACACAAATAATGCAAAACAGTTGTGTTGTAGTCACCATGCACAAGTCTCTGTTCAAAATTGACCCACATTGTGTACACTGTGCCAGGCATCACACACTGCAACACTAACAACGATCATGCTGCCCTGCAGCAGTGTCTGGCCGTTTGTATGGCAAAGTGCAAATCACCCATGTCATACCACAGTGTTGCAATGTAAACAGTAAAAGTGCAGTGCACCCAAAAACCACACTGCAGCTTGGACTCACAATGCTAAACTAAGCAGATCCCAAATGTCCTGCAACACACCCAGCTACCACAGTGCTGCACTGAATTGCGAACAGCACCTTGTCTGAATTAAATTGTCAAAGGTGTCTTGTTTGGACCACCAATGTGTGTATGCATTGACAATGTTCACATCTCACACTGTCTGTCTGAACAGTGCTAGTATAGTCTGGCCCCAAAACCATACATTGTCTGCACAGGGCTGAGTACATCTCACACACACACCACTGTTGACCACAACATGTCAGTGTATGGATGCCCTGGAACAACTGCTACACCAGTACTGGGCTCATGTTCTCAGGTCCACAAATACCATGAAACCATGACAGTGTGGAAATGTATGCTGGGTGAGATCTTCACCCTGCTGTATGTCACCACTGTGCTACGAGACCATACCCCTTGCCCTATTGTACCTTCAAATGTCGGGGGAGTGAACCCCACAGCCAGATAGCTGGGACAAGAGTGATGGGGGGCTATACCCCATGACCAAATGTAATCTGAAATCAATGGGTACAAAAAGCCACACACACATCATGCTCACCACACGCACATTCCATCCAAAGATTTCTACCAAGTCACATAGCCATGTCATTGCTCACCTTCACCCCAAACGGTAGTTAGCCATCTTCACAGTGAGACGGTGCAGTGTGTTTGGCTATCCGTCCCACAAAATGCAACATGCATGCTGTTCCACCACAATGGAGGATGGGACACTACACCCCCAATAAGAAGCATGTGGCAGGCAATGTATGCTACCCACCCAACTCACAGGTAGGTAACCGCATCTCACAGGTCGGGGTGTGTGGGGCTGGGAAGCTTGCACAACAACTCACACGGGCCCACCTGACCGCCAGCACACAAGACCCATTACTTCCTGGCACCAACATGCATGTGTCAGTCATTGCAATGTACACTTCAAAAGAACTGGCATGTGGACATATCATGCTGACTTGTCCCATACTGGACCAAGATGGAAGCCCTCATCCTACACACACGGAGAGGTCTCACAAATACAAGGAAAACACAGCAAACACAACATATCAACAGCCACAACATGCAGCCAGATATGCATTTAAAAAAACATGTTGGCATAGGACACCAGGCCTCTCAATGCACAACTGCACACCCAGATAGCATTGGCAACTATAGTGTGCACACACATAAGAAAATGAAACTGTGACAGCAACCAAAGTGTGAATGACTGAAACACATGTCGATGGAACTCCGAGCACAACCATGCACACCACTACATGCCATCTGACAGTAGCAGTGGTCCAGACCACCTAGGATCTAATTAAAGCAAACTTAAGCATGTCTGGAATTGCAAATACAGATATCTACACCACATTGAAAAGGTATGCATGAAACTACAATGCTCACTCACTGTGCAGAGAGAACCGCTACAAGGGCTTTACAGGTGACACATACGCGTAAATGGATGACATATAATTGATCAATAACAGGATGCCAACATGAGACTGTCAATGTCAAAAAATTATATTGTGCATGTCATGTCTTGACGACTCCCAATATGGACAAGTAATGTATGTACCACAACAGCTTGTAATGCATCACTGGATGTCAGTCAATGCAAATTTGTACAGTGAACAACTGCTGGATGTACAAACAGTTGATGTAACACTGCTAACACAAACTTTGATGGGTGCAACACAATGACCATTTCTCATCTGACCCACAGGTGACCAAGAACTCACTGCAGAGGATGACACCACCCTGCAGAGCCAGTCCCCCCCGGAACAGAGACAACTGGATGAGGACTCCCTGGATTCATTGGATGAGGAGCTCCACGCTGGCCCATCTGGTGTGGCAGGCCGCAACCAGTCCCAGGCACCCATTGTCCCCCAACCACATCAGCTGCAGCCCCTGACCATCCTCTGACAGCTGCTGTCACGGCCTGTGTGTCAACCACTACTACCACCACCACCACCACCACCACCACAGCTGTCCGCAACACCCTCCCTGCCCCAGGGGTTGAGCAGCCCACCACATCGACTGCGGAGGCCAGGGAGAGGATGCAGCGGGCCAATGTGAGGACCGGACAGGACCGTGGCAGCAGTGCAGCTGGTCGGGACAGTCTCATGCAGAGGGGGACTGATCCTGGGACGGAAGCCCTGGGCCACATCGACAGAGTCCTTGGGGCATACCAACAGGCCCAGGGACGAATGGGCCGGTTAGAGGAAGAATCTCGGGAGCACCTCCTGCTGCGGAGGTCCATGGACACACGCATGGGACAGATTGTGGACCTCTTGGGGCAGCTAGTGGCGGTTCTGAGGGACAGGCAAGCGCAACATTCTACCCCTCTGCCTCCCCCCGTTGGGATCAGGATGACACTTCATCATCCTCCCCTGCGTCCACAGAGGGGGTGAGTCCTCAGACACCACTGCCCCTGCAGCAGTGGCCCCTCCAGTGAAGCGCAAGAGGGGCCGTCCAAGGAAAGGCCAGGGGGACTCACGTGCCCAAGCACCTGCCAAACGCTAGTCCCCGAACCAGCCATGATGGCAGACCACTGCACCACTGCATTGACCTTTTGGACTATCCTTCACCACACTGCCATGTGAATGGCATCCATCTGTTGGACTGGGTCTCCACATCATTGTGGGGACTACTCAAGTATCTCATTTACCTTGACTGTCTACTCACTTCTTCAATTCCCCCTTCACATTTTCTCCACCCTTGCATGTCACAGTTGTAAATAAATACACCTTACACACATGTTGTTGTGTCTGCTCCGTCTTTAATACAGGATGTGCAACCTTCACCGTGTAGGACATGGTCCAGGGGAATGGAATGTAGGTAACAAGTGAGATGCTGAAGGGACCTAGGGAAAACCGCAGAACAAGAGTCACTTGTATGGGTGTGGCATTGCACACATCACACAACACTTGTCAACAAGGTACTCAGATCTACAAACTTTACACAGAGCAACAATCACCATAGAGACAATCTGTATCACACTAACCAATCACACATACATTGGCAGGCAGCAATGAGTCAACACCAAGCTGCAGTCAGCAAGCTCACATACACCCACACAGCAACACCATCAGACCATTTCGTCCCTTCTACATCGTCACTCACCTTCAAGTGAAGTAGTGGGTGATGAGCTGTCGACGCATGTCGACCCCTTACTCCTCTCCACTGCCCTCGTCACTGGATCCGGCTTGATTTCCAGGCGGCGGCCTTGGCTGCTCATCATCGTCATCCAGGATCAGGGGTATTGCCTTGCGAATGGCCAGGTTGTGGAGCATGCAGCATGCCACCACTATCTGACACACCTTCCCTGGCGAATACATAAGGGCCCCCCCCAGTACGGTCCAGGCACCGAAATCTTGATTTTAGGAGACCAAATGTCCGTTCTATCACACGCTGTGTCCTCCCATCGGCATCATTGTATCGCACATCAGCTGGCGTGACGGGGTTCCGCAATGGGCTCAGCAACCACAGCGGTTTGGATATGCCGAGTCACCTGTGTGTGAGAGACACAGATTAACCTTGCAGTCCCAAAATGCAACAGAACAGCATGTCACACACACACACACCACTCTAATCCACTATACATACTCACCCACAAGCCATGCACGCTCAGGAAGCAGATTGGCCATCAACTGAGGAACGATGCTGCTGCACAAGATGTGGGCATCATGGGCTGAACCGGGAAACTTGGCACACACGTGTGAGATGATCATGTCCCCCAGGCCCACCACTTGAACATTCACCGAGTGTGAATGCTTCCTATTGCGGTAAACCTGTTCACGTGCCTGTGGTGGCACAAGCCCAACATGTATGCAATCAATTGCACCAATGACATGTGGGATATGTCCAAGGGCATAGAAATCGCCCTTCACAGCCACCAACTCAGGCCCCTGGGAAAATGGATATATCTGTCTTTGTACAGCATCATGGCCGACAGGACATCCCTCAGCACCATGCTGAACATCGGCTGTGACATCCCGCCTGCACTTGCGACCGTGTGCTGGAATGAGCCCGTTGCAAAGAAATGCAGGCATGCCATCACCTTAGATGTTGCGGTGAAAGCTGTTGGATATGTCCGATGTGGCTGCAGGTGGGGCTCCAACATGGCACATAGGTTCTGCAGGGTTTGTCGGTCCAGCCTGAATTTGCGGATTATTTCCTCATTCTCCATGTCTGCCAGGACTGTGAACGGACGATGGATATTGTGCTTCCTCCTCCTAGGACAGATCACAGTGCACAGATGTCAATGCAGAAGACCATGAAATGTGCATCACATCAATTTCTTCTACAGACACATTCCCAAGTCTTACAACATGCACCATTAACCGACAGGGCACTTCACAAGTAGGTTCACATCAGGCACACTACTCGTACACCTGTCCCCTTACCAGCAGCAATTATCTGTGCACCCCTCCGGCTCATTCGCATGCACAGTGTGATATACTAACAGATATGTGTGCATACCTGTGAGTATGACCCCCAGCATATGTTAATAATTGCATTACTACCCAAACACACCATGTTGCTGGCCCTGATACACCTCCCAACACAGGTTGCACATGGCACACATCAACTACACACTGACCACCAGCTGAGCGTGGGGGACACGTGTGTGCATGTGCATTGGACAATGTGCCAGTTGCTGATGCCCCTAGTCCAGTCAATGAGACAACATTGTGCGTTACATTGCACACACAGACATTGACCATTATCTCCATATGCTAGGCAACACATTAACTGGACAGTCTACATTTCATTACACAGCACATGTGACATGTGCGAGTGTATGTGCCCATGCAATGTATTGGTGACCCATATATGGTATGTGTTGGTGACGTGGAGTGACATGTCCCTTTTGTGCATTTGCCCTCATGAGGACCCTTCAATTGTTGAGACACTGGGCACTGTATATGTTGGCCTATGCAGAGAGCTGGAGGACACGTTAGGTGCAGCACAGCTACTCCACAACTCCATTAACGCTCACTCCAGGCACTGTCTGGCAGACATATGGCGGTGCCTACCGCCTGGCCACTGAGGTGTGTCACCGCCCATAACACATGCACGATCGCGGGAGACACTGCCAGATATGTATGTGACAATAGCGGTCACCATGCACTGCTACCCAAATCATGGTCACTCCAGGCACTGTCTGGCAGACATATGGCGGTGCCTACCGCCTGGCCACTGAGGTGTGTCACCGCCCATAACCCATGCACGATCGGGGGAGACAACGCCAGATATGTATGTGACAATAGCGGTCACCATGCACCGCTACCCAAATCATGGTCACTCCAGGCACTGTCTGGCAGACATATGGCGGTGCCTACCGCCTGGCCACTGAGGTGTGTCACTGCCCATAACCCATGCACGATCGCGGGAGACACCGCCAGATATGTATGGGACAATAGTGGTCACCATGCACCGCTACCCAAATCATGGTCACTCCAGGCACTGTCTGGCAGACATATGGCGGTGCCTACCGCCTGGCCACTGAGGTGTGTCACCGCCCATAACCCATGCACGATCGCGGGAGACACCGCCAGATATGTATGTGACAATAGCAGTCACCATGCACCGCTACCCAAATCATGGTCACTCCAGGCACTGTCTGGCAGACATATAGCGGTGCCTACCACCTGGCCACTGAGGTGTGTCACTGCCCATAACCCATGCACGATCACGGGAGACACCGCCAGATATGTATGTGACAATAGCGGTCACCATGCACCGCTACCCAAATCATGGTCACTCCAGGCACTGTCTGGCAGACATATGGCGGTGCCTACCGCCTGGCCACTGAGGTGTGTCACCGCCCATAACCCATGCACGATCGCGGGAGACACCGCCAGATATGTATGTGACAATAGCGGTCACCATGCACCGCTACCCAAATCATGGTCACTCCAGGCACTGTCTGGCAGACATATGGCGGTGCCTACCGCCTGGCCACTGAGGTGTGTCACCACCCATAACCCATGCACGATCGCGGGAGACACCGCCAGATATGTATGTGACAATAGCAGTCACCATGCACCGCTACCCAAATCATGGTCACTCCAGGCACTGTCTGGCAGTCATATGGTGGTGCCTACCGCCTGGCCACTGAGGTGTGTCACCGGCATGGACCATGCCCCTGCAGCCAATGGGAAGCAGCCTTGCGGTAGCCTGATGCGAGTTTGAAAATCGCGGTAGGCGTGCACCACCCCCGCGGAGGCGGTCACTGGAGGCATTCAAAAGATGCACCACCGCGTTAGCGCGCACATGCATCCTACGGTGTGTCACCGGCATGGACCATGCCCCTGCAGCCAATGGGAAGCAGCCTCGCGGTAGCCTGATGAGAGTTTGAAAATCGCGGTAGGCGTGCCCCGCCACCGCGGAGGCGGACATTGGATGTATTTGAATGAGGCAGACCTGGTACACCAATTGCAGCACCCTGGGACCACTGACACAGCCCCAGGGGCCTTTATATGTGTGGGAGGGCGCAGCACATTCCCACAGCTACCAGGGACTGCTGACTGACAACCCTCCACCTGCTGCTGCTGCCTCAAGGGACTGCTGGCTGCCACCCTGCACCTGGTGCTGCTGCCTCAAGGGACTGCTGGCTGCCACCCTCCACCTGCTGCCTCAAGGGATTGCTGGCTGCCACCCTCCACCTGCTGCCTCAAGGGCCTGCTGGCTGTCACCCTGCACCTGCTGCTGCTGCCTCAAGGGACTGCTGGCTGCCACCCTCCACCTGCTGCCTCAAGGGACTGCTGGCTGCCACCCTCCACCTGCTGCCTCAAGGGCCTGCTGGCTGCCACCCTGCACCTGCTGCTGCTGCCTCAAGGAACTGCTGGCTGCCACCCTCCACCTGCTGCCTCAAGGGACTGCTGGCTGCCACCCTGCACCTGCTGCTGCTGCCTCAAGGGACTGCTGACTGCCACCCTCAACGTGCTGCTGCTGCCACATGTCCATTGTGATGTGGAGGACTCAGAAGATCCGTGCCAGTCCCTTCACCAGTGAGGAGCTTGGGGTCCTGGTAGACGGGGTGCTTGCACAGTACCCCAGGCTTTATGGCGGCCCTAATGTCGTGATAAGTCTCCCAGACTGTGAGTGAGAGTGCAGGGTGTGCACACGTGGGGTGGAGGTGCTTTGGTATGTGTCAGTGGTTGTGGGGCTCTGACATGCACTGCCTATCATGTTTACTACAGCGGGAAGGGCTTGGTGGGCTCTTTCACACGTTACCCTGCATGCCTATCCTCAGTAGAGGGACATGTCCTGTAGTGTCAGCCATACAGTGCAGATGCATTTTGGTGATGCAGTAGTCTGGCCAGTTAGCGTTTGTGTGAATGGCTGTGTTGCTCCCAATTAACCCACTCAGTGTCAGTCGACCTGCCCTGCACAGTCCCCACCGAATGCCACATGTCCACATCACTGCATGTACAGTGTGTACCATGTGTGTTTGGCTCACGCCTCTTCATCTAAGTCCCATCTCTGCCATGTAGATTGCACAGGAGCAGGCGTGGGAGAAGGGTGTGTGTATGACAGTTGTTGTCACTCTATGTGAGTTCCAAGACACAGTGAGGCTTTCACAGGGCTAGGAAACTTAGGTCTGCGCAGTGTTGGACACAGTGAGTCCAACAACATGACACATGTTTTGCTATCTTCTCTATGTGTAGTTGTAGGTAACTGCAGACAGTAGCTGCAGGCAGACTACACGTTGCTTGCTGTGTTGGTATCCTGCATGTGAATGGGATGTGGAGGTACTGTGTCCACCATCGAACATGCATGCCTGTACGTCTGATTGACCAATGACATTGCACCATGTTCAGAGCAATTGTTGGCTATGTGACAGTTGTAGCTGGAGTTTTGGATGAGTCACTGTCGTGCTACTGCATTTTAGTTGTGTTGTTATTGTGCACTGTGTCACTGGAACATCACCCCTCTTGTCTCCCATGCCTGCAGCTGAAGGTCCACCAGCGTAAAGCCGTTTGGAGGGCCATTGCCTCCAGAGTCCGGGATCTGGGTGTGTCAAACCGAAGGCGCACCCACTGTCATAAAAGGTGGGACGACATCTGCCGGCTGAGCAAGAACGTGGCCGAGATAACGCTGGGGCTGCTCCCTCGGACTGGCAGGTTGGCTAGGCGCAGCATGACACCACTAATGGCCCGCATCCTGGCTGTCAAACAACCTGAGCTGGACAGATGACTGAGGGAGCATCAGCAGCGAGCCAGGGGTGAGTATGTGTTGCAGGCTGCCTTTGGCTGGGAGTGGGTGCATGTGTCTACAGAGTGTGCAAATTGTCAGCTGTGTGACGTTGGTTGTGTGGTGCAATGTTTTGTGAGTGGCCTCTGTGCTGGGTGTATGTGCCATGCTTTTGCCCAAACGGCGCTTCATGAAGTGAGTTTTAGCACTGTGCATCTCTCTTACATTTGGAGTTGTGGCCTTCAGGTACCTTCTGCTGTGGGGTAGTGTGTGAATTCTGATGGATGGGAATGCCAGTGTGCCAACTGTGAATGCGTTTCAATGAATGCGTGCAATTCCAGACCTCAGATGTCTGCCAGTCAGACATCTGAGGCCAATGTGCAACAGTGGATGTGCCCATGGACTCGATATGGTGGATGGCATGTGTGCAGGGTCATTGTGGGCTGGTATGTTGTAGTCTGTGTGGTCCCCTACTGCTCCACACATGTAGGTGATGTGCACCATGTCGTGGTGTTCATCCTTGCCAACATCGGGACAGTGTGTGTGCACAGGCCATTTTGGGGCTGTGTCTGATGTGAGCCAACTGCAGGATGGTGTGCTGTGTGAATCACCTGAGGCACTTATGGCAGGACGTGTGGCGGACATGCACCGTTGTGTAGAAATTTTGGGTGTCAAGATATATGTGTGCACAGGGTGGCATGCAATGTGCTGCATACCTCTTCCTAGGATGCAGATGTATTGGCACGTGTTAGTTCTGTTGATGCCACTCATCTCACAGTACTTCTCTCTCCTATGCAGCAGCTCCCGTATGTGCAGAGGGAGAGGGGACGGACACCAGTGGTGAGGCTTCCACTGCAACAGCCGCACCGGAGATGACTGACACAGATGTGACCAGTGCCGAGGAGGGGGACAGGAGTCTGCTAGAGGATTCACAGCTGGAGACACAAAGCTCTACCTCATCTGATGCCAGCGGTGACACATCCATGTTGGGGGGTACAGGAACGGGGACTCTGCCTCTTCTTCCGCCACACAGCGTCCAGTGCCCAGCCTCCCTTCAACCTCCACTGGTGCTGCCCGTGTCCGCACAAGTAGGAAGGGAAGAGTCACCTTCACCCCAGGCACAGCTGCCGCAGCCCATGTCAGCCTTGCTGCCCTCAGTGCAGAAGCAGTCGAGCTATTGCGCCAGCTGTGTGTGGGGCAGACAGCACTTCTCAATGCCTTCCAAGAGCACGACAACAAGTTGGGGCAGGTTATAGCTTTCATGGAGGGCTTACATTCCGACGTAGGTGGGCTACACCGGACTGTGCAGTCCTTGTCATCAACTGTGACAGCAGCCCTGCAACAGGCACATATTCAGGGAGCGGCTCCCAGCACTCGGTCCGGCCACGTGTCACTGTGCACCTCTGACGACAGTGACAATGCCCAACGGACCCCAAAGTCCCGATACAGAACCCGCAGCACACAGGAGCAGCAGCAACCCAAGCGTACTAGGGCACAGACACCATCCCCACATAAGAGTAAGGCCACCCCAGAGCGCAGAGAGAAAAGCCCATCAGGCGACATCAAGGGCCACAAAGCAAAGAAAAAAGCATCAGGGTCACAGGCCTCACCTTCCTCCCCTGCCAAAGACTCCCCTGTCCCAAAGACGTCTCGCAGAGGCAAAAAGACAGTTTCCACACACACTGAGAAGGTGTTGCCTGCAAACATTACACAGGATGAGGGCCCCATGGATAATCCATCCTTGACCTCCACTCCCATCCCAAGCCCTGTGAAGCCAGCACGGGAGGACACTGTAGGGGGCAAAGCTGGTGGACAGAGGGAGGCAGGGCGGCGGCAAACACCAGGCAAGCACACAGCGGGTTCCAGCATGTCCCCAGAGGGGGGTCACCATCCACACCAGAATCAGCTTTGGTGTTGGGGTCACCTGTTGTGTCTGCCCCAGTTCCCCTCAATCCCCAGACAGGGAAGCCTTTCAGGATCCCCAAGAAGTGGAGAGGCACCCCTCCACAATCTCCGGCACACACTGTGTCTCACCAGGGCATGAGTCCACCTCCCCGGGCCACCACCCCACCTGGTCCAAGGAGCCCCCAGCTACCACATGCACAGTTGGCTCTTCCACAGTTGTTACTCCCACTGCCCAGGGTAGTCCGCCAACAGACCCCAACACACAGTCAGCTCCAAGTCCGACAGACAGCCCCATCTGAGTGGTGGTCACCCTCACACACCTGTCTGTCCACAGGGGTGCGTGTGATGCCCATTGTCAGGCCCATTACTCTGTTGCTGGGCATGGCATGGTAGAGTTGCATACATTCCCTGTGTAGCTTCTGATGTAACTACTCTGCACATTGTACTTGCCTTGTGTTTCACTGCTGTGTGGCCCCTGCCTGTGCAGCTTCTCATGGACTCACTCTGCACTTTGTCCTGCCCACTGGCCTTGCTGTTCACTGCTGTGTGCCCCCTGCCTGTGCAGCTTCTCATGTGCCTCACCTGCACTGTGTCCTGGCCACTGGCCTTGCTGTTCACTGCTGTGTGCCCCCTGCCTGTGCAGCTTCTCATGTGCCTCACCTGCACTGTGTCCTGGCCACTGGCCTTGCTGTTCACTGCTGTGTGCCCCCTGCCTGTGCAGCTTCTCATGTGCCTCACCTGCACTATGTCCTGGACACTGGCCTTGCTGTTCACTGCTATGTGCCCCCTGCCTGTGCAGCTTCTCATGTGCCTCACCTGCCCTGTGTCCTGGCCACTGGCCTTGCTGTTCACTGCTGTGTGCCCCCTGCCTGTGCAGCTTCTCATGGTCTCACTCTGCACTTTGTCCTGCCCACTGGCCTTGTCGTTCACTGCTGTGTGCCCCCTGCCTGTGCAGCTTCTCATGGACACACTCTGCACATTGGACTGGCCACTGGCCTTGCTGTTCACTGCTGTGTGCCCCCTGCCTGTGCAGCTTCTCATGTGCCTCACCTGCACTGTGTCCTGGCCACTGGCCTTGCTGTTCACTGCTGTTTGCCCCCTGCCTGTGCAGGATCTCATGTACCTCACCTGCACTGTGTCCTGGCCACTGGCCTTGTTGTTCACTGCTGTGTGCCCCCTGCCTGTGCAGCTTCTCATGGACTCACTCTGCACATTGGACTGGCCACTGGCCTTGCTGTTCACTGCTGTGTGCCCCCTGCCTGTGCAGCTTCTCATGGACTCACTCTGCACATTGGACTGGCCACTGGCCTTGCTGTTCACTGCTGTGTGCCCCCTGCCTGTGCAGCTTCTCATGGACTTAATCTGCACATTGGACTGGCCACTGGCCTTGCTGTTCACTGCTGTTTGCCCCTTGCCTGTGCAGGATCTAATGGACTTCATCTGCACATTGTGCTGGCCACTGGCCTTGTTGTTCACTGCTGTTTGCCCCTTGCCTGTGCAGGATCTCATGTACCTCACCTGCACTGTGTCCTGGCCACTGGCCTTGTTGTTCACTGCTGTTTGCCCCCTGCCTGTGCAGGATCTCATGTACCTCACCTGCACTGTGTCCTGGCCACTGGCCTTGTTGTTCACTGCTGTTTGCCCACTGCCTGTGCAGCTTTTCATGTAAATACTGTGCATATTGAAATGCCCACTGACTTTGCTGTTGCCCAAATTTGTTGGCTCTATATGCAAATTGTGAATAAACACAGTTGGTCCTGCAGTGAGTTGTGTCAGTGTCCTTCCTGAATAAAGTTGTTTCTGTGTGTGCATGGTTTACTGTGTCACAGGCTCAGTATGCCACTTCGACATTGCCAATGGGTTGTGTCACATTTCATTTTTTTGCAGGGGTGGGAGGCACTTCATTTCTACATGACTGTGATACTTATGGGTGCAGTGCAGGTGGTTGGCAATGAAATCTTGTAGTCATCTTCCTTCTTGGCTCATGTTATCTATGGTGGACACATGTCAGGTTTGTGGGCAATGGCAGCACAGGGTGGGAGTTTGGGCACAGGCTTGCAGGCAGGCCAGGGTCATGGGGTCTGTGTGAGCTTTCTTTCTGTGTGCCAATCAGTGTCGGTGTATGGACATCTTGTGGTGATGAGTTATCCAGGTCCCATGGCTTACTTCCAATGTGTGCACTTGGGTGGTGGAGAAGTGTATGGTGTGAAGGAGGTGACTTTGTTGTGACTGTGGATGTGTGTGCACATGCATTGTCAACTACTGCCATGTGTGACCCTGGAGTGGTGTGCCTGTATGTGTACTTGTTTAGCCCTGTGGTTGTGTTTTGTGCACATGGCAGTATTGTGTGTTGCTGTTGTGGGAGGAGGTATGTGTGACATATCCTACTTGTGCTTGGCTGTCATGTAGTGTGTCACTGGGCCCTGTGTGTTGTGCATCAGACATTGTCTTGTCCAGTATTTGGATGCCTATGTGTGGCTGGTCAGTGTTTGAGTTCAGGGCCTTCCTTACATCCCTGTGCCTATACATGGGTGTCCTTGCTGTCTCCAGGAGTTGTTGCATTGGGGTGACTGTGGTTTGTGTTGACTGACTGTGTCAGCCATGTGTGCTGTGATGGGCTGTGTGTGTTCTCACATGTGTCTTGTCTTGCATGTGCATCACACATGCTTGATGGTTGTGTCACTGCCCTTCCATTTGTGGGCACCTCACTTTGGCTTTCCTATATGTTGTCCTCCATTACTGCTGGCATGTGGTGTGTGTATGTAGCTGTGAGTCAGGGTGGTGTGTGTGTGTGTGACTTGTCAGGTAGTGTGTGCAGTGAAGTGTTTGGTCCTCATCTGTGTGTGTGTACATTTTGTGCCTGGCCTCAGTGTTCTTGGCTTGTGTGTGATGTTGTTGTGGTGTGTGTGTTGGCTGGGGCCTGGGCTTCTGTGCTATGTGTTCCTTTGCAAAGGGTCCTGCTGTGGCTTTATATGCAGTTGTTGGGACGTGGGGCATGGTGTGGCTGTAGTTGTGTGGTTGTTGTGCAAGAGTGGCACTTGTGAGGCACATGTTGTGTCTCTTCAGGGAGGTAGGTGGTGTGTTGTGGATGGAGTTGTGGCTCTGTGCAATTTGTACGGTGCCCTTGGCATGCGCTGGCCCTGTGCTCTGCGTTGTGTGCATGGTTTCATGCACACTGACCGCGGCGGTGACGTGACCGGGACATTTGTTCATGAATGCGGTACATGGGTGGGCAGTATGTGGCGCGATGTTTTTGTGACAGGTGGGACATGTGTGTGTGCAGTGATGGCTGTGTGCCTGTCCCCACAGGGGTGTGTGGTGTTCCCATGCGATGTTTTTCCCCCTGGAGCTGTGTATTGTGTTACTTGCACTGTTGTGTCTGTACGTACCTGCGGTGGCGTCCGTGGCGGTGGATAACTTGCAGGTGATGGATCATGTACAGCACCGGGAAGGCGTGTAGTGCGGGATCCATCGCGGTGTGTCCCGGGTGTTTCTTTTCTGTCTCCGCTGTGATGTCTCCGCCGTCTTTCGCTGTGCGGTTTCTCCGTCGCGGTGCGCTGCCCTGTTTCCGGCATCGTGATATCTTCGGCGTACGGGAAGTCATTCCGCACGGCGGTGTGTGGTGATTGGCTCACTCCGCCGCGGTGGCGGGCGCTGTTCGATGGCGGTCGGCATCACACCGCGGCGGACGGTAAATGCCTATGTTTTCCCATCCTAATATGGAGGCCGTGAAGATCGCTGCTGGCGTGCGGAAAAAGGCATTTTTCCGCACCGCCGCCACCGCGGTCGTGCCTCCGCCAGACATCCTAATAGACCCCTTTGTTTGGCAGGCCTAACTGGGTCCCTGTAGCTGGCCTGCACTCCATCACGCTCAGCCTAATCCTGTGACTTTGCCCGGTCCGGCGCGACCAGATATCCAAATTTGGCACTTTGTGGTTTATGTTCCTATTTTTACTGAAATCTTTAAACTTGTATATCTCCAGTTCTACTGATTAGATTTTTGTTGTTTTAGTCTTGTTTTATTTATTAAAAATCCCTCGAATGGCCTAGTCTGGTGTGAGACCATTTGTGTGGTGTTGTCACTTTATGACTGTTTGTAGTGTGGCACAAATGCTTTACACACTGCCTCTAAGTTAAGCATGACTGCTCTGTGCCAAGCTACCAGACGATTGAGCACAGGTTAATTTAGGGTTGGCGTGTGCCTCACTCTGACTAGGATTGTGGTTGCTACTTGACCAAGGCTCACACCCCAGTCAACCAGCAATCCAGTTTCTTACACAAAGGAACTATCAAAGGCTGCAAGTAGAATTGTGCAGTTGCCTTGTATCACAATGTGAACTACTTATGTGTATAACAGACACTTTTTAATTCATATGATGTGTAAAATAAAAGCTATATGATTGAGATCATTAGATTTGGGATTTGGTCCTATTGACTATATTCCAGAAAAGTAATACACTTTGAGAAATGTTTTGCCTAATACTCAAATTAAGATTTGATAGCAAGAAATGTCAGTAAGTTAGTGCCACACTGTTGCCACAAAACATACCGCTTTTTGATGTGCGGTATGATGCACTGATCATCAATAAATGAGCCCTAACTGGAACACTCTATGGTTCCATCTTTTTCTTGTCTGTCCATCATCATGTACCAGAAGGGAGTCTGATCTTTTTACTAAAAAGAACCATCATCCACAAGGTCACTATGCGACTGATATAGGCAACTCTTAGGCTCTTTGCCCCATGAGCATTTGTATGACAAATATGTAAGGCTTGCACCTACATCAACATGGTGCAAAAGGTTAGTGTGAACTTTCATTCCTATGCAGCCATCATAGTTATTTTTGTCATACTTAGTTCATCACTTGCTCCATTGAATGCTCTTCTATCTGTAGTGTGCTTATACGTTTAATCAACGCCACACTTCCTATAGGTTGGTATGGAACCCCATCACAGACATTTCAGGAAAAAATACATTTAGAGTGTTGGCTTTTTGAACATCTTCCTTAAATGAGGAATGTCAGTTGTTTTACTCAAGGATTAGTAATCATCAATCAATCACTCAACCAAACAAATGTCAACTGAGGTGTGCCAATGTTCACCATACTGCATACAGTGTTTTCTTTTACTTGTCTGCTGCTAAGGGCCACTCGTGCCAGATAGCCAAGCACATTTAGACTAGTAAGGAGACACTTGACACAAAAGCTGACTTTGGGTACAAAGAACATGTTCCTAAAATCCTGTCTTCCCAGGGTAAGGAGTCAATCGATTGCTGTGTTATTTTATCATGGTGCTTTAAAAATATGTTCTGTTTACTTGTACATTTGCTTAATCAAATTATTGCTGGCCACCTGCCATCTGTAGCATTACAATAAAAGATCCAGATTGCCATTATTAGTATGGGCTTAATTATGCTGACTAATATTATGATTATGAATATTATCATCAAACACTAGTCTGAGAATTGTAACAATCCTAAAAATAACCATAATATTTAACCGTCTTCATTATACTAAGATTATTACTGCTGGTTTGGTAATCACTGTCTATTGTTATGTTATTGGCTGTGAACCTATGGAATGCTATTCTTTACTACTTGTGAACAACAGTTGCTTGTGTATCAAAATTCAGATTCGAATTGACCAAAATGCCTGTGTTTCAAGTTTTGAGCACTGGGATGCACATGATACTCACATAGGATGGTCATCGAAAAGGCGCCTCTATATGGTTTCAAGATGCTTTACGGCAAATTGAATTTAAGAACCGTTAAGAATCACACAGTTTATTTGTAATAACTCAATGCGAGCCAGTCACCCCTCCATTTGCCCTAGAGCTCCCATTAACTTTGATCTCTCAGCTTGCTAGTTGTGTGTCATCCCCAATAACTGCACTCCACCTCAGGTATTCGGTGCTTATATAAATGGTAAAGAGCAGTAAGGAGAGTTTATGGGGATGGGCACGACATATAGGTTTGGTTTTGGACAGGACCAGAAAGTTTTCAGCTTAACATTTTGACTTCTTCCATTTCCTTCTTCAAAGTTTGAAGCCATACTTGAGAGGAGCCAATATTTCATACCTGTTTACTAATCTCTCTTCCATAATGTTGTCTACTGTTTTAAATGCCACTGGCAGTCCATGCACCCATCTGAAACCCCCGTTCCGGTGCAGACGGATATGCAATAGCCTATGGAGCAATTTTATATTTACCAATAGGTTGCAACAAATGCAGCCATCATTTGAGCTGATGCCACCCTGTAGTTTTCACAAGGGGAACCGCTCTAACTTTTAATATAGGGCTCTTTATTAACTTATCGTTCTGACCACTGAAGGGAGCGAAACATGTCGACCTGAGCGTTACTGGGGTACATCATTACCTAGCCAGTAACACATAACCTACGGGCTTTTTAGTCTGTCAGGGGAACCAACATATTAAACAGCATTCAGGGTATCCCCTAGCCAGTTTTAGTCAGTCAGTCACTCACCCTCCCACTCACCCTCCCTTTCACTGGGAAGCCTCACACCCTCACTCATCATACAGCGTAATTAAAAGATCTCCGCCAAAGTGACCCTTCGGGGGACCAGTAGGGCATTGCAGTGCCGGCCCGACGAGGAGCAATGCCCAATGATGAAGCACGACATCCCTCGGGATGTGTGAGGGCAACAAGAGACAATATCTGTGATTGTCTCTATCTGTGAGGTCAGAACCTAGACCCCTTTGTTCTCCCCTATTCTTTGTGGACAGTAACCCAATTTTTGGTTCTATACTACTACGCGGAGCACGGGTACTGGACCTTATTTAGCTCCTAGTCCCCCCTCCTTTTTGATTTACAGACCTGTACCATGGTACCAAAATCGCTGATGGGAGAAAAATATCCCATGACCAATCAGAAGGCCATTTTTTATTTTTGGTACCGCAGTACTCTTGCGGGACCAACCACACATATATTCCTGTTTAATCTGGTTTGCCCAGAAAAGGCTTGTGGTGAGAGAGATGTGTTTTAGATATCTGACCTTTCCATAAGGAATCAGATATTAGGAAAAGATTAGGACCATTTCATATCAATTTGGAATCCACTGAAACTTGAAATATAGTTTGGCTAAGACTATAAGCCCTTTTTCTCAGCCCCTACTTCACTGATAAGTGCAAATCTTTTTATGAAAGCGCTAAGGTGGATGAACGTATTTTGGAAAGTTTTGGACAGATTTGTCAGATGGCACCAAAATTATCAGCAAAATTAACAAAACAAAAATTTTGTTTCCTATGGAAACTTGGACGTAGCTATAAATACACATTGGTGGCCACCGATATAGCAACAAATGAAGCTGTCACAGTACATCTTATTTTTGCTTTTTTTTTATTTTAAAAGCTCCAAAAAGTCCCTTTCGATGGTGGGATAGACTGGCACAACAATTAAAAGTCAGTGGGGTAGCTCAAAGGTCTATTCTGTAGACCTAGCATGAATGCCTTCCCCACTGTTCAAAGGGTGCAAAAATGTTAGTGTGTCCACCCTGTTCTAAACATTTAGGGGCAGATTTACAAGCCCCTTGCAACACTTTTGCACTGCCGTTGCGTCACTTTTGTGATGCAATGGCGGCGTAAAAAATGGCGCAAATTTACAATGTGACCCATCTAGGGAGATGCGTCACGTTGTAAAGCCCTGCGTGACATTATACCTGCTTCAGGTATAATGTACGCAGGGTAGGCATTCCCACGCAGGAGAGCCTCGTAAAAGTGATGCAGTGAAATCTACAAGATTTCACTGCGTGACTTTTAGGACGCCACTGCATCAAAACCTTACGCCTGCTTGAAGCAGGCGTAAGGAGTGACGCAGTGTATTGGGAATAGGCCGCAACATACATTGCTGGAGTTGCGTCGTGCTTGCGACACGACTCCAGCAATGCGTGACTTTTCTGTCAACAGATGCGTCAGAATTTCTGACGCATCTGTCAATCCTTGCACCATAGTGCGCCGTATTGTAAAAACGGTGGGGCTTATTTACAAGGCCCTTGCGCCACTTTTGCGTCATTTTTAACATGGAAAAAGTGACGCAAAAGTGGCGCAAGGGGCTTGTAAATCTGCCCCGGTGCATCTATGATGGCACAAGGGTTTTTCACTCAGGCGCAGGGAAACTGACGCATCTATACAGATGCGTCGGTTTCTTGTAAATCTGCCCCTCAGAGAAGAAGTGAATGGTTTTGTTGCGTGGTTTATTTAATTAATATATTAGCATGGTGCTAGTTTCTAATAAACAACTTCCGAATATTTGAAACAAGAGAGTGGCAAATTAAAAAGAGATTACAATGCAATCAGACAGTTTTAATAGTAATAATTATCATAATTCGATTTTCTATGCCATTCCGTACAATATATTAATAGCTGTTATTGTTACCAAATTCAATGGCACTAATCTCACACAGCCACTGTACAGGATTTCAAGAACGAACTTGTTGGTGTTTGCACACCAGTTCCTTCTGCATGTTTTTCCTTTGTAGTTCTCTCAAAGATTTTGTCTGATTCCAGCACCTAAAGTCTCCAAGTGAAATACTGACAAACATCGAAGTTACTGCCGATCTCGTTACAACAATGGGCATGTAACTCCTGTTACTGACTCCATCAGAATTACTGGGTTACCTCTAATGAGGCCCTTAGTTCATAATGTAAACTCCCGAAATCGTCCAATACTGAAAAGCCTATTTATTTATTTTATTTATTATTAGTTTGTAAAGAGCGCGATTACCCGTAAGGTACCCTGGTAATTAATTAGCACAAGATAGTTGTCTAATCGATTGATATTTATCTTTAAAAAATAAAAAAAAAGTTGAACAAACATCTTACCAGCTTTCCATACGTAAAACTGTTTCCTTCGGTTTCAGAAAAAGAAATCATCCCATGTGATTTAAAAAAAACTAAAGAAGTAGCATAAATAATCAGACCACCGAAGTGCACGACATTATTATTTTTATTTCCAATTGTTTGATTTAACAAGCTTTTATGGTGAAAATTATGAGCAGAAAATTGTAGCTATGTCGTAAAGGAAGTGTCAGGTAATTTATGTGAAAGCTGTTCCTGGTCTTTAAAAATGAAACAATCTCGTACAACCAGTCCATCATGGAGCATTACACAAATTAGCCCAATGTTAGGTTCATCTCTCATCTTCTTGTATCCTTCAACCTTAAGAAATCGAAAGAGTAAAACACATTTGTTTCTCAATAGTTCACCTTTTTTTACATGTTACAGAGTGGAGAACAGGCCCATGACACTGAAAAAAGTTTCCAGCATCAATATTTATGACACTCTTCCCTGCAGCTTTGTTGATGCATGGACATTCTCGAATCTAATGCATATTTACATCTAATTTTCGCGTTTGTGCTACTGATGTACGTTAAAAAAGCAATTTGCTCAAGACATTAATGCTCCACTTGATAAGCAGATAGTGAGTTGTTTCCAATTACTGAAATGGCATTATTTTACATATGATTACAGGTTCTTGACAGTAACCTGCCTTGAATGCCCAAAGCTCTTGAATCTGATGTGATTGGCCAAAAGCTGTATCTGCTGATCAGTGAAGATCATAAAAGAAGTTACGAGATTTATTTGGTGGATCTGCGAGACAAGAAAGGAAAATTTGGACCTGTCACCTAACAAAAGTTATTAAACATGCTACTTGCTGCAAGAAGGTGGTTTAAATACATGCTGTGAACTTAAATACAATAATGTCTTGACAGAAATAGGACTTCATATTTTCATTGTGTTTCACCACCGTTTTCAATAATTACATTTGACTTGTTACAATTGCTACTGATTATCTGATATCTGCTAACTTTTTATTGAGACCACGAATTTAAATTTCTCTAGATGCCGTATTAATTAGCACCACACAAAGTGGCATATTGTATATGTAGTTCCAATCACATTTTTCCCCATCTCATGTCAATTGGTTGCGGGCTTCACAATAAAAGTTTCTTTTGCTCACAATTATAAAAGTATGGAGTAACCATAGATGGTTTTAATACAGCACTTACTTTGAACTCAATTTCATTATATGCAAATACAGGCCAAATACACCTTGGTGTAGCTTCTTTTTAGGGCCAGTGAGTGAATTGTATTCCTAAAGGTAGAAGGGATTCAGTTTTAGGAAAATTTGCTACAGAATGCATCTTGTTTCTTGCCTAGAGTGCTTCAAGTGGTTTTGCCTGTAGTTGAAAACCGAGCATACTGGATGTTAGACCTGTCATCCTTAGGGTGGTCTTCCCCCAAACTTTTTGCCTGCTTACATTCTATGTTCGCTGATTCTTTTTGTTGGCCTTAGGACTCTAAGCACTTTACCACTGCTGACCAGTGCTAAAGTGCATGTGCTTCTCCACTAAACATGGTAACATTGGTGTATACCCAATTGGCATATTTAATTTATTTGTAAGTCCCTTGTAAAGCTGTATACCATACAAACAGGGCTTGTAAATTAAATGCTACTAGTAGGGCTGCTGAACTGATTGTACCTCCCACAGAAGGAGCCTTTCAAACCTGTCACAGGCGTGCCATTGCAGGGCCTGTGTGTGCAGTTTACAGCCCATTCAATTTTGCATTTAAAACCCTTTGCCAAGCCTTAAACCCCCATTTTATTACACATAAGTCACCCATACGGTGGGCCCTAAGTAGCCCAGAGAACAGGGTGATATGTAAGTAAAAGGTAGGACATGTGCTTTTTTAAGTTTTGCATGTCCTGGTAGTGAAAACCCCTGAATTGCTAGGCCTACACCTCTAATAGGTTAACATTGGGAATTCCTTAATACACTTTTAATCTTTAATTTCTGATTAGAAAGGAGTGGCTGTGCCAAGTTTTATATATTTGGAATGGTAATGATAAAGCCTCTTTACTGGTAAAGTTGGATTTAACATTACTATTTTAGAAATGCCACTTTTATAAAGTGGAAATCTCTCTGCTCTTACTGCTCTGTGTGCCTGAAGTCTGACTCCAAATACACGTCTGGGGTGGGGGGCAGCTTCACTTTGTGCATTCCCTCTAGACAGCCTGAAACACAGGAAGGTTAGATTTGTCTGAGCACTCATCTGCATTTTAATGGCCCTTCCCGGAAAGGAAGGAAGGGAGGAACTGACACTTGCACCTGAAAAGGTAGTGTCCTGTCCCCCAACAAAGGGCTGATTACACCCTACTGATAGGCTGGAACCAGGACTGGGAAGAAAGGGCTTCTGTGCACTTCAAAGACCTTTCTTTGAAGTCACCTCTGCTTCAAAGGCACAGCTGGGTATAAGTACTGTGGCTCTGACCCTACCAAATTAGACACTTTTGGATGGACCTACGACTGGACTCTGTGAGAAGAACTGCTGTGCTGACACTATTCTAGACTGCTGACCTGGAAGGCTTGCCTTTCTGCTGCGCTGCCCTGCTGCCTGCTGCCTGCTGCTCTCTGACCCTGCTGAGGGAGAGCTGGACTCTGAATTGCAACCCCAACGTTTTCTCCAAGGGCTTGTTGGCTTGTCTCTTGTCGTTGAGACTCAGGGAAAATCAAAGTCTCCAACCCTGCTCTTGCACCTGGCTCATTGGAAGTGGGTCCGGATAATTGATTCAGAGGCACCGATGCATCTGCTGACTGCATGAGCAGGAATTAACGCATCCTCCCCGGGGCAGTAGCAGAACCTGATGCATCACATCAGAATCCCTGCAGCACCTGCAGATTCTGATGCATGGAACTGTGCATTGCTGCAGTTTACAGAGATAGACGCATCCCTTGACTGCGTGGGGAAACCCTGTGCATCACACTTCAGAACCAATGCATCTTGGTTCAGTGCTTTGTCTTCGGAACCAACGCATCGCCATCACTGCCTGGAGAACATCGACGCATCACCTCAAATGCTGGCTCGACATCTACGCATCGATCAACAGCACCCCTCATCTTGCTGTTGCAACCAGGATCAAGGTACTCTGTTCACCAGGCATTCATGGCTCTTGTCGGTGGCCTGTGCTCCATCGCTGTCTCGACTTCAACTGTTGACTTTGCCACGGTCCAGCATGACCAGATAACCCCCTGAAGCGCTTATTCCTTCTAAACTCTAGAACTCTTTTTATTCATTAAAACTCCATAACTCAACTTCTACTTATTGGATTTTCTTATTATCTATTTTTCTAAACCTGTGTGGAGTCTCTCTATGGTGTTTTCATTGTGTTACTGCATGTGTTTGTGTGTTGCACAAACACTTTACATATTGCCTCTTTAGATAAGCCTGACTGATCTGTGCCAAGCTACCAGAGGGTGAGCACAGGTTATCTTTTAGTGTGTATCTATCTTTCTCTGGCTAGAGTGGTGGTCCCTACTTGGACAGGCTGCATACCTCTGCCAATGAGAGGCCCCATTTCTAACACTGATATTGTTGAATGCAGAGAGATGATGGCTTCCTGGCTTTGACTGCTGTACTTTTCCGAATTAATTAATAATATTGATATGTTACCATTTCTTCAGAAGTGTATGAGCCAAAATATTTCCATCTAGCTAAGCTGGACACTGTTACAAGCAAAATTGGAGACAATCTTTGTTTTTACTATTTGCATAAACAGCAAACATAATTTAAATGACAGCTACGACGTAACTCAATTGCAATTGTCACAGTTTTTACTGACAACTGAGAAGAACCTTGTTGGTGTAGGGAGCACAATTACACATTTTGTAGGTGTTATTGACCCATTTAACTATTTGGTGCAATAACATACATACCCCGGAATAGATTTCAGCTGATCAGCAGAAAGCACAAAAATGCACATATTTAGGCCTATTTTTAGGGTAAAACATTTTATAAGCACTATTTATCACACCCAAAGAATTCTGAACCATGCGGTGTTGGATTTCATTGGTCAAGATAAATATTACGCCCCTCTTTGAGGAACTCGTAATCAAGACAAATGTGTTTTCGTATAGCCATTTTTTACAAAATCAAATTATTTGTATCAAAACTGTATAAAAGGTGGAAGATCTTAGGCAACTAATCAGGATGAAACTAATTACGATGAAAACATTCTGTTCAGATGCGATTGATGTTCTGCTCCCATTCCAATTGGCACCTGCCCTGCACTTAAGCTAAGAAGCTAAAAAAAACTGAAGTTGAATGGTAATAATTACACACATATCATTTGTCTAATTTCTAATAAGGAATGAGCAGTATTATATATTACCAAACTTGATGGTATTCTTTTATCACCCTCAGAAGGATTAAAAGAAGCATGGAGCAATGGGATTTGAACTTTTGAATTTCATATTACACACCGATCCTAAAGATGGCTCAGCAAAGTTACCATGTTAAACAATTTCCTAGAGCATAGTTATAAAATCACAAAAATAATGCTGGTGTCAGAAAGTGGGTTATTAATTTGGGAATGGGGTGCTTCTATTCACTCTGGTTGGATCACAACAAAGTCCTAAGAGAAACTCTGCTTAACCCCTGATAGCTCTGGCACAAACAAGAGTCCATTGAACAGAGACATCTGTGTTAAGATCAAGCAGTACCATCAATATTAAAGCCAATAAAACAACACAGATAGAATATCCAAGCCAGTTTATCAAAGTAAAGAAACAATTAGGCAGTGAAACAATCAAAATGAGATAAGTGGAACTGAAGATAAGAATTTTGAAATCTTTATGACCAAGAGGCACCTAAATACCCAAACTGTCATTCACAACGTCTCTTCATGGTTTACTGGAACCTATGCATGATTTCATGATAAACGTGATGGAACGGTGATCATATAGGCTGAATGTGCCATACCAGTCAAATATATTAAGTGCTTAGTTTACTTCTAAAGCTTTAAATCGTCCTGCAAGGCATGTCAAGAAACTGAAGCTGCAAAGGTCCCTTGAAGTCAGATTCACTGCCAATAAGCATGCTCTTCAGGGTTGGATTGGGATTAGAAATCGGCCCGGGAACGCTAAAAAAAGTGGCCCACATCATTTGCATATTGCCTTTCCGCAAAACACTGCTTCGGCGAAATTTTATTTAAAAAAAGGAGGGGTTTAAAAAAAATGCACGGATTACTATACTCTGGTGAAACACCTGAAAACAAGTGAGGCCACTTCTACTCAGGCCCCCTGCCCCCGCTCAATATGCATATATTAATGGGCCGGCCCAGCGAGAGAAAGGGAGTGACACCTCTGCCGTTGATAAGAGGGAGGTAATGGACGCCCATCTACCTCCAGAAAGGCCACTCAGGCACCCACTGGGCCGCTGGCGGCATCAAAGAACACAGAAACCGCCCAAATCGCCCCCTCAGGCTGCTCAAAAAAGCAGCCCACAGGTGGAATTCGGATGCGGCCCGTCGGGCATTGCCCGAGTGCCCGCGTTACCAATCCGACGCTGCTCTGAAGCCATTAGTTTTGGTGTCAAAAACTTTGAGAGGGAAAAAGCTGTGTAACATGACTTCCTAGGTTATTTCACCTCTCGGGTAGTTTTGCTTCCTCATGTAGGACCAAAGTTCAGAGTTCTACTATCAGACTTAGGGCCTTATTAAGTGTTTGGCAAATGAGATACTTGACAAAACTTGATGGATATCCTGTTTACCATATTACAAGTAGGATGTGTTGCACTTCTAATGTGACAGACGGGGCATCTGCCACATTTTTGATGGAGTATCCTATTTGCCAAAATTTCAATGAACCTATTAGTCACATTTTTGTTCCCACAATCCATTGGCGGGGCAAATCTGTAAGCTGTAGCCAGGCAAAGCTTTAGAAAGATGGATACCTACAGTGCGAAGCTCCAGCAAAGCATTTTTCAGTATGGCAAAGTACTCCCAGCAGGACAAACTTTGCATTATTGCCTGCTCAGAGTGCACCATCCCTTGAAATGCCTAAGCACTATGCCCTGGTTCTCCAAGTGTGGAAAAAAATGGCTAAAAAAAAATTTCTCCAGTTGCTCTGAAAGTTCCCCCTCACCACCCAGGCAGCCCTCAATACTCAAAGAAGGATACTTGCTATTACGTCACTCTTCACCCTGGGCTGTTGAAGTGTTCAGTGCTCAGTGGGCATTGGCCTTCTTGGAGTAAGGGAACATTCAGATTTTTGTGTCCTTGTAGCAGGCAACAGGAGGCTGATCCTTGGAGAGCACTTTCAGTCCCTACACAAGCAAACCCCAAATTACTGAAAAACTAGCACATCAGAACCCATAGTAACTTAAAAGCAATGTGTAAAGTATTTATGCAGCTCTTCAACCAGTAAACAAGTGAAAACACAACACAACGAAAATGTCACATGAATATAGAAAAATAAGGTACATTTTATTAAGTAGATCAAGACCAAAACAACACAAATCCGATCAGCAGAACTGGAGATTTGCAATATTAAGGACTGAACAGAAAATAGCGCAAAGAAGCCCAAAGCGCCATTTGTGGCTATCTGGTCATGCGAGACCGGGAGAAAGTCACAAGTTCAGGCCAACCGCAATGGAGTATGGGTCAGATACAAGGACCAGCTTAGTCCCGCTGAAACGTTACCTTCTCAGTCCAGCGGAAAGTGTTCCATTTGCGGTGGAGAGGGCCACAAGGAGCAGGGAAGTGTGGTGGACTGTCGTCGATGTAGTGTGAAGAGCAGGTCTCGCATCGCGGATGGACGTCACTGTGGTGCAAAGATCCTCTTGTTTTTGTGAGTGGGTGGGCTAGAACTTTGTGGTGGGGCTTCCCATGAGAGGTCGATGATGTTGCACAAAGAGTCGGGTTGACTGAACTTTGCTTTGGTGGGCTCTGCAAGTGACAAGATTGTAGCACCAATGAACTTCAATTGATCCTCTACGAGGCCACACCAAGGGTCCAGGAACTGATGAGCACCCCTTAGGGGTCAGGGGTTTGCTCCACCTGGCTCTGGGTGCTGGTTCAGTTAGTTGTGGGTCTGTTATGTCCCTGTGGCTCTGAACAGGAGGTCAACAGACTAGCATTGGAGTCACTTTTGTATTCCTGGGTTCAGGTGCAGATACAATCCCTCTAATTGCGGCAGGGCAGCAATCCAGTAAGGCATCAGTCCAGCACAGTGGCAGTCCTTTCAGCAGCTCAACATTCCTTTTTCCTGGCAGAGTCTCCACAGGTTCAGAAGTGTCGGTGCCTGAGGTGCAAACTTTCTACCAGGGCCTCCTTTGAAGTGTGAGACGCCTCAAAAGGTTTCCCTTTGAAGTACACAGGTTTCCTGCCTCCCTTGCCCTGGCTCCAAACTAACTACAAGGGATATGGAGCCCTTTGTGTGGAGGCAGGACACAGCCAATTCAAGTGTAAATTGGGCTGTGCCCAGCTCCGCCTTCCCATCCTGCCAGTGATGGTCCATCCAGGAACCCCTAAGCTCTCTATTGTGTGTGGATGTCAAGAACGAATGCCCAAATCCCAAGTGTCACCTACACCCATTCATGTGAGCCAGAGATAGGCTGCAGGCACTAAATGGCAAAGGCAGGAAAATGTCAACTTTCTAAAAGTGTCATTTTCACTACTTCCCATAGGATAACATTGAAGTTGCCTTATTACATTTAATAAGGTGTAATTTCCAAATGGGAGCAGGAACTCAGTTCATGTTTGGTGTCTTTGCAACTGTGATGAAAAATCCTCTTTTATGTTTAAGTCAGATGTTAAATTACAACTTTGAAAACGCCACTTTTAGAAAGTTGGCATTTTTCTGCCTGATCCATTTAGTGCCTGTAGCCTCTCTTTGGTTACATGACTGGGGCTTTGTGTATATCTTCATAGGCAGCCACACACAGTAGAGAGCTCAGGTGTTCCTGGAAGGGCCGTCACTCATAAGATGGGAGGGCAGAGCTGGGCACAGCCCTACTTACATTTGAATAGGCAATGTTCTGCCTTCAAACAAAGGGCTACCTGCTCCCTGTATTTAGTCTGAAGTCAGGACAGGGATGGCAGAAAGCCTGTGGACTTCAAAGGGAAACTTCTAGAAGCTTCCCCCACTTCAAAGGAAGGCTCAGGTTTAAACATTGGATCTCAGACACCAACTCTTCAGTAAACTTCTGGACCTGTGAATACTCTGTCAGGAAGAAGGACTGCTGTGCTGCTGGACTGTTGCCTTGCTGGACTACTGCCTTGCTGGACTGCTGCCTTGTTGTGCTAATCTGGTGCCCTCTTGCCTGGGTGAGAAGGATTGGACCTGTCTTTGTTGAACCCAGGACCCCACAGTGACTCCAAGGACTAATTGACTGGCATCCTGACTACAGCCTCAGGGACAAAAGGCTCCAACAACCTTGAACCCAACCTTGAACCCAAAACCTGCACTCTTCCGTCTGTGAGCCCTACTCTGCCATGTGGTGCCACCCCAGTCCAGGAACCTTGGAAGTAGGCCTGAAGGTACTCTCCCAACCCATCTGTTGACCCGGCGGAACCAACACATCTCCTCTGCAACGCTACACAATCCTGAGCAGAACCAATGCATCACCTCTGCGATGAGGGTTCTCCCAGTGCAAGGTCTCCACAGTGACCTCACAGCCCACAATGGAATCGAAGCCTGTGTGAAATTTTCCCAGTGCAGGCCTTCACATCACAGTCTCTTATCAATGGTAGCCTTAACAACGACACAGTTTCTCGTATCGTAGCTATGAGTAGGCAGTAAACTCCACTTTGCCAGAAGAGTTCATGCAGTTTTGCCACTCCGTGCTCTGCTTGTAGTGCAGAGTTTGACAAAAACTCCACCCACGGGCACATGGCAGAGTTTTCCGCCCACTTCTAGCTTGAGCTCTGTGTGAGCTTTACACGTTCACTCTGTAATATCATGTACTTTTTCTAACTTGACTGTGTAACTATCCAAGTGTATGATTGTGTCGTGATACTTAGAAAGTGTGCTTGATCTGTCAACCGTAAAGAGCTCTGTTATCTCCTTGATGGGTACAGTACTATATAAAACTTGAATCAAAGAAATAAACCCCTTGAGGCATTCCCAGAAATGCTATCTTCTTGAAAGTTATTCAGCACATGCTCCTTCAAAGGTAGTTGGGAATTTCTAAATTTCACTTTGAGACTCTGTTTAATCTCTAAGATCATGTCACTTGTTTGGTGCTTACAGAACTGCACATGTATTAGCTCCCAAATATGAAATTGTGCTGAAACTAAGCAAAACTGTCTGAAAAGCTAGTAGGACCGGTAAAGAGTCAGTCAATAGAGGCACAGACAAACAAGACTGCATGAAAGGTTGAAATGATGGGATAGAGTCAGCCCCATGTGAGGGTCAGCCAGGCCAGACTCTGTGAAGGGACAGTTGGATCATGATGGAGTCAGACTATTACGGCTCTGACAGACTGATGGATGGAGTCAGTCTATTACAACTCTGAAAGACTGATCTCTCTGAAAGTCTAAGCTGCTTGGGTGGAGACCTGAGTCATTCATGTCACGTCCTGATGGGGTTTCCAAACCTAACTCTGTGTCTTTCTGGGAGGTGGTGTCATTAAATGTAACAGGTCTGAAACAGACAGTAATGTTTGAGGTTCCTGCCTTGGACAGAGCACGTAGGGATTAGCAGATCAGGTCACACCCTGGGCTGACTGTAAGCCCATTTTCCCTACCCACCCCCAACAGTCCACCCACCCCTTCCGCTTCATCCCTGAAGCACTGAGGTTAAGCCCCAGGCTGCTAATTTAATCGAATGATATGGGCCTCCGCAGTTTAGCTTTAGCCAGCTCACGTTTTCTGCCTCAGTTTTTTTAATTTGCATCAAAGACCTACTCTACTTAAGAGTGATAAGGTATTTAAATTTTGGGAAGCAACTACCTTTTGGGTTTTGTTTTTATTCTAGGAGTGGGGAAGGGCTCAGGTTTCCCTCCATCTATATGCGCATGCACAGACCTTCCTTTTCATGGGACTACAATTCCCATGGTGCCCTCTCACTGTGTCTGTGAAAGTGAAAATAAACTTTCCAGTTTGTGTTTCCCTGATCAGATCGTGTCTCCTCCTAAGTCCCAACTATGGCCTTGCCTGTTCTTGGCAGCAGCTGGCAGTGTCTGAGCTTCAGTGGGTTCAGAAATCCTGGCTCCTGACTATACTCCAGGAGATGAGGCAAGGATTGGCTCAGGGCTAGGCAGCCTCATTGCCTCTGGGGTACTCATGTAACTAATCAATCACAGTGCGCACACGGTGCAAACAGGGAGAGCGATGTCCAAGCAGCAGTCACCCATCAGAGGCTGTATGCTGGCCTAGTGGTGGGTGCGCCCCCATACATCTATGTGAGCGGGCAGTCTGTGAAGCCCAGGGTGCAGATGGAGGTAACCGCCAGGGCTAGCCAGGAGCAGCTGACAGGGGAGGCACTGATGGACCAGTACCAGGCTTCCTGTGGGCTCTACTATAGAAAGTTGCAAAGGATGGCTCCTGCCTCTTTAGATCTGTGGCCGAACAGGTATAAAAGAAAAACCTCACTCTCTAATTTATCTATAGTTGCGATAGTTCAAACCGACGTGGGTCCTAAAGGACTGCCCAACACGATCTTAAGGTGCACCTAAAGTGACCAGAGTTGATTCAGACATTGGTTTGATTGTCTTCTGTGAGTTTGCAATCAGTAACTTTCTGACTCATGCCTGAATTTCCCGTCAACCACAAGTGTCCATACCTCTCACTTTTTTTCATGTGTCTCCATTCCACGTACTGTCGCCCTCAGCTCTCATCCACTATCACGGATCACCTCGCACCATTTGCACTGTCTTCAAAGGTGCCCATCCCCCCTCTCTTCCCACTACCCCCCATCTGTGTTTGACACCAGGCATGTCTGCATAATGAGAGCCACCTGCTCCTACAAAGCCTGCAGCTCTACCCCCTGCACCTGGAGGAGGAATACCCCTCGGGTGGGAAGAGATGCCTCTAGATAGGAGCGACCTAGAAAAATCTTTGTAGAGAGAGAGAGCACCTAAAAGCGATTCCGTTCTGTGGTGTATGCTTCACAAATAAAAGAAAAAAATATAGTGAGGCAGGAGAAGGAACGAGGGGTGGGCGGAATTCTGTGGAATTTCACTGAGTTTTATATGTAACTCAGCGGAATTCCGTGAGGCAAAACTCCGCAGTTCTGGCTAACCCTAATTGTAGCCTCCCAGCTCCTTGGAACCAATGCATTACCTCAACTGTTCGACTCATCCTTAGCGCATTGCAAACGCTCATCAATGGGATCCTCGACGATCATGCAGGACCTCGCATACTAGCTTTGCAGCTCCTCGGAACCGAACATCGCCTCAGATGCGCGACGCATCCTCGGTGCCAGCTCTGCAACGCTCCACAGCCAGGATTTAAGATACTCTTGTTCAGTGGGCCTAAGTCAGCCCCTGTAGCTGGCCCATGCTCCATCGCGGTCGGTCTGAACTTGTGACTTTGTCCCGGTCTGCCTCGACCAGATATTCACAGTTGGCTCTTTGTGCCTCTTGGTGCTATTTTCACTAACATCTTTCAAATTGCATATCTCCTGCTCTACTGCTTAGATTTTTGTTGTGTTGGTCTTGTTTTATATAATTAAAGAATAATCTATTTTATTAAATTTGGTGTGGGATCCTTTTGTGATGTGTTTTCACTGTATTACTGTTCGAAGTGTTGAATGTTACACATTACTTCTATGTTAAGCCTGACTGCTCTGTTCCAAGCTACCAGGGGGTTCAGCACAAGTTCATTTAGGGTTTGCTTGCATCTTCCACGTAACAAGAATTGTGGTTTCTGCTTTAGTAGGGATTTATGCCCCCTCAACTTGTAATTTCTTACAAGTCTCCTTCTCTGTGGACTTGCAAGGCCCACTTAAGGGGACTTAGCTAATATATAAAATAGGTTTTTCCGCAAGAAAGAGGTGATTCTCATGCTTTGAATCTAGTGCTCTTTAGAGCAATACATTTTTGTATTATATGTGGGTGGTGTAAATACACTCTGCAGCTCACATATAATAGTTAACTCCCTCCCTGCTGCTGGAATTTGGTCTTTCTAGAAAGATAAATAACCCAATCGGGTGAAACAAATGATACAGTATCATTTTAGGGACAGAACACATACACACTGTTGCACTGAATGCGGTTGTATGACGTTACAACGCATTCCGTTGCAACGCATGCCTTTACCACGCATGCGTTACAAAGCGAATGCCATTACCACATATAACCTTTACCACGAAAATGCCTTTACCACGCATACCTTTACAACGTTTTTCGTTGTTAAACCATGCATGGTAATGGCATTTTCATGTTAAAGGTTATCTCGGATATTACCCCTTCTCTGTGCGACCCCCCGCCCCCATTCCTTCTAAGAAATATTCCTGCCCGGTACACTAAAAATCTTGCCCTGCGCGATTCCCCCACCCACAAACCCTTCTATCAAAAACCCTAAAAATATACTCCTGCGCGACACAACCCCCTCATCCCTTAAATTATTATTTTTAACTAAAATCCCCCTTACCTCTCCACGACCTCTCCTCTCCAAGCTCTTCCGTCGTAAAGAGGAAGCGGAAGTGTTTTTCCGTTTCCTCTAACGACGCCGATTGCCTCCACATCTTTCAACAATCAATGTTTATTGACTGTGAAGGCGACGGAAACAGGTGCATTTTTTTGGGGGGGGAGACCCACAAGCCCCCCTTTTGAAACATGTGCATTTTTGAGGGGGGGAGACCCCCGAACCCCCCCTTTTGAAACATGTGCGTTTTTTTGGGGCGGGGAGACCCCACAACCCCCCCCTTTTGAAACATGTGCATTCTTTTGGGGGGGGAGACCGCCCAAGCCCCCCTTTTGAAACAGGTGCGTTTTTTGGGGGGGGGAGACCCCCCAAGCCCCCTTTTTGAAACGCAAGCTCTTCCGAGGTGCGTTGCAATTCCACATCTTTCAGCAATCAATCTTTTGTGTCTTTGACGGCGACGGAAACATGTGCGTTTTTTTAATTGGAATTCTTTTTAATGTTCATTTATTATAAGTCTCGGGTGTGGCGCCATGTTTACGTTGAAAATGCACTTTAATGAACCTATAAACCCTGGGTCCATTGGTGACACTCTAACTGTATTGCCTTATTTATAGAAAAGCTAATGTTCTTCAGTTGTTCATGGCGTTTACCTTTTTTAAACTTCTAACTATTTTTTGACTCGCTGCAGTGTGTTTAAAGCTTACGCACTTGTCACTTGTTAGACAGTTTTGTTACCTAAGTAGAGTAGTGTCATCCAGTGGCGTCGCTAGACCTTCGGCCGACCGGAATTCTTTTTAATGTTCATTTATTATTCAATGAAAGTCCGCATTAACGAGAGCTTGTACCTTTAACACACATGCCTTTACTACGTATCTCGTAGTAAAGGTATGCGTGGTAAAGGCTATGAGTTGTAACCACGCATGCGTTGTAATGCATGTGTGGTTAAGGGTATGCGTGGAAACGGCCGCGTTGTAGTGGCTGTTTCCCACTGAATGCCAGTGTGCACAGAATCGCAATGCCCTGCTGTTTCTTAAGTCAATGTTAAGACCACGAGTTTAAATGTCAGTAACCTTCTAAATGTCATTGACCTTAATAATCAATGTAAGAGTAATGTGGTTATGAATTGACTCAAATAATATAAACAATGCAAGATGATATTGTACCTAGGTGCTCACAATAAATCCTGATATGTGGAAGCATATTATGTTAGTGGAACAAAAGAATAATGCGCTTGAATTGGTAAATGATACTTGCAAAGAGATGCTAACTCTTTAAATTGATTACTGTTGTCTCATGTTCAGGGATTTATCTGCCAGCAGCATGAGAAAAGAAGTGAGTCACTCAATTTAAGGAATAAATGTTACAAGGGCATAGGTTAGCCAAGCCAACATTTTTGAGACTGTGTAGACCCTTCCTTCCATTACAAGCTAAACTTGATGATGCTAGCTACCATCTCATCTAATACAGTTTGGACACCTGAGCAGGTGTTTGTACAGCTGATCCATATGCCATGAGATCTGTTGAGAGCTAATGCTCTTTGGATCCTTTCCGAGAAAAATGATTCACAGATAATATGCTGTAAGACTGGCCTTTCATAGAGAGAGATGGCCTTCCCTAGTGCAGGGTTCTATGGGATGTCAGCTGCAATCACAGACAGAGATACCTGCAGTGCTTCTGAAGTAATCTCAGCAGCTGCTGCTAGAGGATTTTGCAGTCTATGTATATGCAGGTGCAAATACACCCCTATCAGCACCAATTGGACAAGTAATTTATTACAATCTCCAAAGAAGACAGCTGTTAAGTAAATTGCTTTCCCCATAGGCACTAGAAGTACAGGTGCAGGGTGCGCAGCAGCACCAGTAACCAAGCTGGAGTTCAGTAGGTGAATAAGTGATAAAGATGCCTTTAAATGTGTTAATGTTATCGCATTTGCTGTGCATTCAAACACCGAGGTCAAATGTGAGGCTATGTCTTCTGACAATCTGATACTTATTCTAGTATGGAACATGGGGACATATTTAGAAGGAGTTAACGTTACCAGAATGTCACTTTTTCCGACGTTTGTCTTAATTACAAGGTGGCGGTAAGCCACTTAACGTGGCTTAATGCCGCCTTGTAAATAATGCCCCTATTCATGCAGCACTTAGCATGAGATGGGCGTTGTTGGACTTGGCCCTTTTTCCCAGAAATTTTTCGCTTTTCCCCCCTAGCCTATGTATTTTACCATGTATGTAAAATGTAAATGGGTAATACTGTGTAATGGTGTCACTGTCACTTTTAAAATGGACGCCATTCCTGCCTGCCTATGTGCCGCCTGACTGAGTTGAGTGGCGGTCTAGATGTTGTTTCCCAGCACTCCCAGCTTTTGGAGGGAAACCTGGCAGCCAGGGTGCCCTACACCTCCCCCTAAACCAGTTGGGACCGGTTTCCCAGGGAACCTTCCAGAAGCTTCCAGCCTTCTCTGGTAGGTGGGGTGAGTGGCGGATATATAGGAGGGGCTGGGCTGCCATGTGCTCAGAGTGACAGAGCAGGAGAAGTGACCAAGGGGGAACTCTGCCAGGAGGTACCGCCACATTGGGCCTGTGTGCTGGCCCCTGTGCCAAACTGTACCCCTCTGCTGTCCACAGGGCTAGTGAGAGCCCCCTCACTGGAGTGAAGACTGCTGACCCAGGAGGAGTGCCACTGGATAGGGTATGACTGTTCCTAGGAACTGCGGTCCTGTCTTGATGAAGTGCCCCCTGCCTGCTGATCGTGCCCAGTAGGGCCTGATGCTCTCCTACCTAGCGCCTCGTGAGCGCTACAACCGTGCCCTGCCTGCTGTCTAGCACCTCGTGGGCCTTATTTTTGGGATTGCCAGTAGGGGAGCGCTCTCCTGTCATCCCTGAAGCCCTGGCTCCCTAGCGCCTCGTGAGTGCTACCTGTGGAGTGCCAGGGGAAAAGAAGAGCTATATAGCCCCTATCCAGAGAGGAGAGGAGCGCTGCCGTGTGGCCCTGAAGTCCTGGTGGGACCTAGCACCTGGTGAGTGCTGCAACTGTGCCCAGGGGTAAGAGAGAGAAGCGCCTGTCCTCTGCAGCGCTGTACTGCCCAAGGGCTACCTGCACATGGCCAGTGACGAGAAAGGAGCGTGGTTCCCGCAGCGCTGAGATGGCGACCTGCTGAGGGAGACCCCCGGCGAGGGAGGGACTCCCCCTGCTCATTGAAGTAAACGGGAGCCTACCCCGTATTGGTGTTTTATTTAAAAATGGGAGCCTACCCCGTTTTGCCCCCGGAAGAAGAAAATTGCCCCAGATCACCGCCGCGGGAGCGCTGTCGCGCGCTGAAGTGAGGAGTGCGTGGGGCCGTGAAGGAGAGCGGGTCATTCGGAAGTGCGGCGGGAGCCTACCCCGCGCCTACCCGCCTGCGTGAGCCAAGAGCGGGAGCCCACCCCGCAAGTGTGCAGGTACGCGGGTGCCTACCCCGCATGTGGTTTTGGTTGAAGGCGGGAGCCCACACCGCACTTCAAAAGTTGTGAGGAGTTGCCGCCGCGGGCCGCAGAGACAGAGTGCCGGCCCGTCCAGGAAGCCAGGCACCTCGGCCTGATTGTGGGCGGGGCCGGAAGGAGCGCTGGAAGCCCCGGCCCGCAAGGAGGAAGCGGGAGGTCTGGAGCCTCGCGGGCTCCACGTCGAAGTCCCGGGGTCCCAGGAGGGGGCCCGGGTGAAGCCAAGTGAGGTGCGGCGGATGGCGAGCGGGGCTCTAGAAGGTCAGGAAGAGCCCCGCGTGCGCCAATAAGCAGAGCCTGGGCCCGGCGGGAGCCCACCCCGCCTGCGTGTTGCTGCGCCTGCAGCCAGAGAGGACAGAAGCCTGCTGCCAGGAGGCCGCCGAGACGCCTGCAGCCCCGAGAGCCCGGTGAGTGGGGCATTGAGGGAACCAGTAGCAGGGAGGGGGCAACGGGGCACATTACCGGTGCCCGCCCCCGGTGATCCTTCTAAGAGGACCGGAGTGGTCGCATGGGCTTTCCCAGCTGCCCCGCTTAGTAGGGGGCAGCTGCAACGTTGGGGGTAATTCGACCTTCAAAATCCCGGAGGGGGGACTCCAATGGACCGAGGCCCAGGGAGGGCCACCCACGAGTCTGCCCTCACAGCTGCAACTTTGGGCCTACTTGAAGGGAGTCCCGGAGTGAGGGCTCAGTTGCACGGTGGTTGGGGGGGAGGTGTCGGGGCACATTGTCGGTGCCCGCCCCCTGGACCCGTGCCTGTTAACTCTTACAGCTGCCCCGTCGGACAGTGGGCTGGTGCACCCTATGGGCACTGGTGGTTTTGGGAGTCCGAGGTGGGCTCCAGCAGCCGTGTAGTGTCAGTGCTTGGTTGGGGGCATTTTTGGTTACAAGGTCCCAGCGTAGGCCCCCCCCCCCCAGGCGCAGTGGCGCCAGAGACTAATCTGCCACAACTTTGGGCATTGAGTTTAGGTATTACCATGTGTGCCCTGCTGATGTCAGGCGTGATGCCCTATTGTTGGTGTACTGTCTGCCTGCGGCCTTCCCCAAACTGCCTACACTGCTAATGGGTTTGCACAATGCTACTAGGATTATGCATATTATGTCCTATGCCTGACCTACCGCTTTTATGCTGATATAGGCCAATGCTTTCTATGCTCATGGTTGATGTTGCGCTATTCCTGAATGTCATGCTATGTCCCATGCATAGGTTTAGGCCGACTCTGAGTTATGCAAATGTGATCCATGCTCAGGTTGACGTCTAATGTTTTCCCCCTCAGGGTTGCAAGGCGGAGGTGCGGCCTATGCCCTCAGGAGGCCTAATGTGATGCATAACGTGGTGTTTAGGCGCCCCATGTTCATGCCTTCATGCTAAGGAGGTTCGTACCTGACGCCCTATGTGTTGTTCATGCTGGGGTTGCCCCTATGTTTAGGTTGTATGCCGCTGTAGGCTGTGGGGGTTTTCAGGCCTAGGATGCAGGCCGGATGTGGGGGGGTAATGTTTTATGCCTACCCTGGAGAATGCTGACCTGATGTATAATGTGTTCATGCCTAACGGGCCTGTGTTCATGCTAATGTGCTTATAATGATACTGGCAGCGGCCCGATTGGCGCTGCCCTGTACATAGTCCCCACTGTTCATATCTACCGGGTGCCGGTTGGCGCCGTGTTATCCCTGTGGTTACAATCTGCTATGCTGATTGCATAATACAGATGCTATTTTTCTTACTGAAACTGGTGTGGTCTCCTTTTTGTGGTGTGCCTGGTGTGTCGCCTGTGTGTGCTGTGCGGATGCTTTACACAATGCTCCTGGTTTAGCCTTCCCGCTCCGCACCACGCTACCCAGTTTCTAACAGGCGTGCATTGGGTGTTGCAGTGGGCATTCTGCCACAACACCCACTGCTTTTTAACGCTGCCCCATATTTACAAGTTATGGGGCAGCGCCAAAAATATCACCAGGGAATACCTGGTCTTAAGCAGGCGATACAAGGAGAAATGTTTAATTTCTCCTCGTATTTTGCTCTTCCATATGTGATGCATTCTGCAGCACTCATAGGAACAGCAAATTCCCTGTAAAGATTGCTTTATGTGCAGGAAGTTGTGCCTTCCTGTACATAAACAAACACCTCTGCAGCGCAGGCACCTTTGCAACATGGCACAAGAATGCCTGCACTGACGCTAGGCAGCTTCTTTAGCGCCAGTGCTAGGGGAAACTAAGGGGTACACCGCATTCTTGTAAATACTGTGCATCCCTGCATTTTGAAACTGACGGAGTGCAGCGTTACCAATATTGGTGTAACACCGCACTCCGCCAGCTAGTAAATATGCCCCATGGTGTTTACTTATTTTTCTCTGACTGGAACGTTAGATGATTTTGTACAGTGAAATGACAATCTTGCGGGGGGGGGGTAGCTGGACTGTGAAAGGAAAGTCTGTAGGATGTCAATTTTTATTCTAATGCACAACAACTTTTAAATACCTGTAAATTAACTCCACAAATATTTAAAAATATATCTTCAGTTAAGAAAGCATAAATGAAGCCCGTTTTTAGTTGTAATTCTGAAGTGTGATGAAAGCAAGGATTTTAATAGGATCAAAACAAATCAAGATTTTTTTACTTAGTGATGTTCAAATGGTAAATGGCTGAAATCCGATTTCCACACCTTATAATTTGTGCACTATATAGTTTTTATCAGTAAAACTGCAGGTCAGTTTGAATTCTGTGAACATTTCAATGGAAAACGCACTGTCTGTAAATGACGTTGTGCTACCACACCATGCCTTAGTAAAATATTTGCAATAGAGTGGTCCAAAAAATGCATGAGCAGCTACATACCACACGCTTACCACTCTCCTGCTGAAAGGCTCATTTGCTGAACTTCTTCTTTGCGTGACAATTGTATATTTCACAATCCCTATTACTTCCATGGTGTAACACTGATGGCAGCACCTCCACTCTGAAAATCGTTCCAGCAGCACTGACTTTCCCCCAGCACTGCAATTAGCAATTGTTTCTATTGAATGCTCTGAAAAGTCTGCAAAAACCTTTAGAAGTAAGTAGTCGCCGTTGAAGTAATTTGGCATTCAGGTACTAGTGTCACAAGTAGCAATACAAGAAACTCAATTACAAATCCGCCCTCCCTGGAATCCACATGAAGAGTTAATTCTAGACCAAATTTTTCTCCGTAGGTCAACTTATCAAAAAGTGTTTATTTTGCCTGATCGGAACTTGATCAGTAAATGTCACCCACCAGAAAATTGTTTCTAAAGTTTTCTCTTAACACTTCCATCTGCCATCTTAATATTCCATGACCATAACCTTAAAAACCATGCCAAAATGACATTTAAGCTGAAAGCTGAAAGTATTCTCAAATTAGAAATTGAGGGATGTGTTAGCAGTCCCTGGAGATGAAGTAAGGCGGAGGCATATGCCAAATGTCAAATACACTTACTAATGGGTAGAAGGTGCAGTGACATCTGAAAAATGTAGAGGATAGACAATATGTCATATGCCTGCACAGACAACACTGCAATGTTCTCTACAAGTCGCTCTGTGTGTACTGTGGATCGAATACTGCTGCTTCCTACCATGTCGCAATTACGAATTTCATGGTACTGGTGGGGTATAAAATCCTTGCTCATAATTACCGTTACTGAACAGCAACATGCAATTTATATCCACGGCACTGAGAATAAATGTGTGCATCTGGTTTTAATGGGTGGAAATCTACCTGGAATTCCCACTTAAAACCTGCTTTGAGCAGGTGGTAAAAGGGAGCAGGGATTGCCTGTGCGTGGCAGGGGCAAGGGGTGTCCTGGAGCAGGCCAGGCTGTGGGCTGGCATGGTAAGCAATCCATGCTATCCATGTAAGGCTGTCAGAAAGTCTCTGACTAATCCTAAAGCGACTTTGCAAGCCAGTTTTTCCAGATGGAAAAATTAGGCCCAATGTTCTCATGCCTAGTCAATAAATCTCGGTGATGGAACGCAGAGCAGTGTGGCACTTAGGGATACCACTCCCTGCCTTTATATTTGTCTATGTCCTTTTGTGAGAGGGTGAAGCTTGCATTGCTGTTGTACCCATCATGACTGCTCTGTTTGAGACAGGCTTGTCTGCGTATCCCTACCCCATGTATATATATACATGTATGTGATGGAGTGAGGTTTGTAAAATACATCTTTATGAAATTAAGTAACCCCATAATAATGTATTGACTCCATGAACTAATCAACTCTGAATGCACACATTTACACAAGGGGCACACGCATTTTACATAATATACTAAACCATGTTGGCATGAGTACGTATTAATTGTTTGTGCTTTGAAAAAACGTACTAATGCATGTTTATGCTATGTTGTACATTGCACATTTTGCATGTTGTGCACAAATAACGAAAAGGTTGCTTTAAATTAATAGCTTTTGCTAGGATTTAATTAACACAGGGCATTAGTATGGTGGGAGGTAAACATAATGGGTTTTATTTCACGAATTAATATTATTTTGTGTTTGTTTATTTTAGTACGGGATTGGGCCTGCATGAAAATGGCCTCTCGTTTAAACCAGCATGTGGTTGGCCTGGTCGGTGTGAAGTGCGCATGCGCCGGGATGGGTTGCCTGCTCGCAGACTACAGAGTGTACCAGATGATGTAACTCGTGTCAAGGCCATATTGACCTGTGTCCTATTGTTTGTGTGCCAAGACGCGACAGCGACTGTGGGAACAGCCATCACTACGTGCAATTCGAATGTGAAACGGATATCAGAATGTACAATGTGACAAAATGTATAATTATGTATGTAAGTGGTATACAAATGTATTGGTCTTAAATTCTTCCTTTGTTAGAACCGGTATAGGATGGATTTGTGAGGAGAACTGGATGAGGCGACCCTAGTATGATTTATGACAACCAATCACAGACCGAGTTTCTACCGATACTGCAACATTGTAAGATAGTAAGCTAGACAGAAGAGTATAATTGATATCCCAGTTAGGGGTGTGAGAGATGCAGCTGAGAGAACGCAGAACAGAACACAGATCAGAACAGATGAGACGAGAGAACAGATGAGACGGAGAGAGCAGGGTCGGAGAGAGATCAGTCGAACCTGAGGCAGTGCGGTCCGGTATAGCAGTGCAGGCCGGAGTGGCAGATCCAAGACAGAGAGAGCAGACCAGCACAAAGCCAGAGAACACTTTGGGTACGAGAACGTTGCGGAAGTGCTTGGGAGGAGACTGCGTCCGAGGAGAACTAGGTCAAGGTAGATTAATTGGGAGATTAATTTTAGTAGTTAGTTTATGGCAAGCATAGCTGTATCTGTCCTGTTAACTTTGTCCTCTGAGCCTATCTCTGGGGACCTCTTGCCACAACCTCAGCCAAGGAAGTGGTTTTCCTGATTCTTTGGTGGGTATCACCCTCCATGATTGCTTTATTCTGCAAGTATATTTCTGCAAGTATATATGCTGTAGCTTCTCTTCCCCATTCCTATGCACGCTTTTGATATCGATGCAAATGATTCATTTTGATTACATTGCTTGATAATTTGTTCTCTTATATGCAATCTTGTGTGTGCACTGATGATCAATTTTAGAGCATTTAATAATATAAAATCATTAACCGAAGAAGTGACTCTGTGGTTATTTAGTTAAATGTTAAACTGTTTAGTTACTTATAGTCACCATCAACTCTTCAACTAATGGTTCATCGACCAAAAGAAGAAGAAGTTGAAATTACGAATAGTTAAAATTATATATAAATGTTATTAATGTGAAGAATAGTACTTAATAAAACTGACACATTAAACCCCCCAAATCCAGCGCCTGTCCTCAGGGATCATTAATGGGTGATGTGTGATGGGCCCCGTTGTTTGATAAAGCAATTTATGTATGACGAGATTTCCTTTGGTCCCTGGCTCATGAATTTAGGGGTTGCGCTGGATCAGTTTTTCTGGTAGCAGAATGATGGTTATTATTGATTAGTTTGGTGATTTATTGATTAGTGATTATTGATTAAACGTTTAACATTCTATGTAAAGTGAGTTAGTATTGTGTTTTTATGTAGTCTTTGGAATACAGGTACAGAAGGGTATCTGGGAAGCCGGCAAAGTAAAAGTTAGCCTGAAATAAGGCAGAAGAAAAGTGTGAGAAGTGAAATCACACGGGAATAGGTGCATTGTCTGTTTAAATTAGTGATACTATTTAGTGTGTATGTAAAAGAAGAGTGAGATAGCGAAGGGTCCACCTGTGAAACTTTGGCCTTATCCCCAGAAGAGTAGCGAGACCTCCTTTTCAATAAAAGGTCCTCTTGTGAAATTTTGGCCTTATCCGTTATCCCTAAGGAAGTAACAGGTCCTCTCCTAGATTGGGTGAAGGGAAGAATAGCGGAATTGTTATACTTGCCCGTATTGGAAGGAATGTTCTTGAGAGTGAAAAACTATCTCTCTATTTAGTAAACAGACAGTGTGGTATTGTTTTATGTTGTGACTAATAAGTTATTGTAAAGAAAACGGACTTAGAAAAGTGCCGATACATTTTGTAAAGGGAGGGTCAGCAGCAGGAGGAGAGGCTGACATCACAGAAAGCAGTGCTGACATTGGTCAGTCTGTAAAGACAGAGTGAGCTCAGATTGGCTGGTTAGTGTGAGCCGCGCTGGTATTGGACAGGATAGCGGAGACGTAGAAAGTTCCGATTGGAAGAGGTAGAGTGTGTCACGCTGACATTGGTCAGGTGTTTAGGGAAGCAAAGGAGTTCGATTGGTGAATTATAGTGGATTGTGTTCACAAAGATTTGCATCGAGTAAAGTTGTTGACTAGCGAAGAAAATGTATTTTGAACAACCGAAACCGGAGAAATTGACTTTGTTTGGCAAAATTAAAAGATTCTTTAAAAAGGACAAACCAGTAATAACGAGAGAAGGAGTTCCTATCCCTCCACCAAAGACACCAGCATCTTATATGATGTTAAAATATGGTTGTCACACATGTATTTGGCTAGAAAATTGGGTAGGATACACGAAGAATGATGGTATACTAGCTTTTCCAGAGCATGGTTCTTTTAATTTGGCAGTATTACGTAACTTGAGAGAAAAGATGATGGCATTAGACCCAAGACCTAGACCTACACAGTTTGAAGCACTAGTAAAATGGGAAGATGAAATGTGAGAAAGACACAGAGGTGGTAGAGTTCATAGATTTATGTTTGGAAGATTTCATGAAGAAAGACATGAAGATAGAATGAAGAGATGGAGAAATGGAGAGAAACTGAAGGATTGTATCCAGTTTTAATGGTAGGAGAGACTGCAGGAAATAAATGTAAGGGGAAAAAGAGACATTTAGGGCAATTTGGTTATGGGTATAACCCGAATGAAACTGATGATGAGCTGCTGGATGATATATTAGTTAAACGACCACCACCTTATCAGGAGAATTCAGCGATGGTGACACCAAATGCACCATCAATGGAAGCCCCAATGACACCTCAAACGACACCAGTTCCAACTGTAAGCGATGTAGAGCAGGAAGGAGAAGTAGAATTTGCCATACAAACTAAAGAATTTGTTGAAAAATTGAATCAGATGAATATGAAAATAGATGCAATAATTGTGCCAGTAACTATAGGTCCAGCAATACCTGTATTTGAAAATAGACTTATCCAAGAACCCTCCTTGACTGTCCCATTAAATTCTGCTATAACATCAGCTAGTAGTAGAATTAATGCTGTAATTGTCCAAAGTGAACAGCCACTACAGTTATTAGGTCAACACCTCCGACTAATTTAACAATAATTGAAACACCTAGGGAAATAATGCAGTTACAGCCCAAAAGGATAGAGTTGGATGAGATTCCCAGAAGTGAAGTTTCAATAGGTCCAACCACTGATGAATTAGGTGATTGGGTGAAAGGGTTGCAAAGGAGAAAGACACAGCCACAACCTATAGATGTATGTAAATTGACAGTAGATCTGGAAGAAATGATCATTGGGACCATAAGTCCAGACAGGCTAAAGACTTATCAGGATGATGAATTGATGTATCTGTGTAAGAGTATTACTTGGAAAGTGAAAAATCTACATGAAATGTTAGTGGAAGCTGCAGAGGAGTTGGGAATGGACATAGGAAGATCAAAGGTGTTGCAGAAGACATATAGAGTGGATTTTACCTAAAAGGATATAGAAAATATGAATACGTCTGGTAGACGATTGTAGATAAAAGAGTTAATGGTTGTTTTGAGAAAATGGGGAAACGTGGAAAGATGGAAGGGTAGATGGATGAGGAAGAAAGAAGAATTAGCTGCTAAAGAAATACATTTGCGTCCAGTAAGAGAAGTAGAAAATGTAGCTTTGGAATGTCCCATGAGAGAAGTTCCAGGAGGAGGTTATGTGCATGTTCCGTGGACTAGACAGGATATATTGTCTTTCACCAATGAGTTTCCCAGGTTGAGAGAAAAGCCCGTGGAATGGTACAAACAAGTTGAGAGGTTCGTGAAAGTATCGAAAGTATTGTTAAAAGATTTAGATGGACTATTTGAAATTGTTGTCCCTGCAGATTTATGGACTGAATGTAAGATTACAGTTAATTGGCCAAAGGATGAATATCCTAGGGATGCCAAAACAGGAGCACCTTCTGATGAAGTGATGAAAAAGTATCATCAAGTGATTACTTTCTTGAAAAGCAAAATTTACCCCAAGGAAACTGATTGGGTAAAGATTGATAGAACAACCCAAGAGCCGCAAGAATCTGTGCATGCCTATTATGAGAGGTTATTACAAGTTTTTAAGCAGTACAGTGGTTTTGAGAATATTGGAGACAAAGATATGGGTCATTTTGTGTATAGGTTTGTGTATGGATTAAGCCTGGGCAAAGCACTACGCTACGCTCGCGTAGTTTGCGAAGTTTGTGCTACTTCGCACTACGCGAATTGCACGTAGCACAGTGCAAACACGCGTAGCGTAGCGGTCATTTTTTGCTTGCTCGCGGTCCTCAACGTCATGTTGGCGACCGCAAGCAAGCAAAATGACACCCCTGCGAGACTTTTTCCTCGTTCGCGATCAGCAACATCAAGTTGCCGATCGCGAGCGTGGAAAATAAACCTCCCGGCGAGATTCTGAACGCGGGGAGGTCAGGTTTCTCATTGCGAGTGGTTGCGCATGCTCGCGACTGCTCGCGATGAGAAACTACCAGTCCGCGTTGAGAAAGCTGCCGCTCGAGTAAAAATCTACTCGAGCGGCAGTAAAAGACAGCTCGCACTGTGCAAGATGCCGTTTTCAATGATTGCACAGTGCGGACAAGCATCCGGCACTGTGCAATCAGTGCGAACAGCATTTTGCACAGTGCACTACGCAGTTCGCGTAGCTACGCGTAGCTCGCGTAGTGCGAGGTGCACTTCGCGTAGCGCTACTTCGCGAACTACGCCCAGGGTTAGTATGGATTAAAACCTGACATTAGTCAGATGATACAGCAGCATATGTTGTCTTGGCAGGCAAAACGATCGATGAGATCTTGAAGTATGCGAAGTATTGTAGCAATGACATTGAGTCTCGCCATCGCAAATTAAAAGAAAAGATGATGTGGGCACAAGTAAAGGTAGCAGAGCAGCAAGAAACTCAGTTGAATTCTTAGGCTATAAATCAAATGGGAGGAGCTAGTCAGAATGCTCAAAAATACAGTGGAGGTAGAGGTAGAGGACAAATGAGCAGAGAAGAGGCGAAAAAGAAATTTCCTTGTCATGGGTGCGGAAAGTATGGACACTGGAAGAATGAGTGTAGATCAGTGCAGAGGACTAATGGAGGAAATCAAATTTTAACTCCACAGGTGCAGAGTGAGATAGTTGTGCAACAGACAACGCAGCAGCAGGTAGTTACTACCCAATATCAGGTCCCGCAACCACCGTTACCACATAGTGTAAATGCTCAAAGATACAGTGCGGATACAGGGTTCCACGGAGGAGACCAGGTTGGTAAAAATACTAACACCAATGTGATTCCCCAATTTTGGATGCATTGTGATGGAAGTGATGTTGAATCAAATCAATGACGGTGCCTGAGGGGGGAGGAAGAGTGCGTGCTTGGCGCTACTCTAGAGGTAGATCAGTCAGGTCCATTTGTTGATGGAAAAGTGGAAGGTAATGATATTACCTTTCTTGTGGACACTGGTGCTACCTGTTCTACTGTGAGAGCAGCAGAAATTCCAAACCTACCCCTCTCGGGAGAAACTATCCTGGTAGTAGGAGTCTCAAATAAACAGATAAATACTCCAGTTACTAAACCAATTGAAGTACATATTGGTCCCTTTAAAGATATGCATCGGTTTGTAGTGTGTGACTCAAGTCCAGTGAATTTGTTAGGAAGGGATTTGCTGTGCAAGATGAATTGCACAATATATTGCACACCGGATGGTATTGCATTTCAGACACCTGATCAGGATGTCGCTTTTAAAATTTTGCTAGCAAAGCAAGGAACAGAAGTGAATGAGTTATATTCGCTTCTTACAGACAAAAATGTGCCTGAAGAATTGATAAAGGTAGTGAATTCAGAGGTATGGGATTTCACAGGACAGGAGATTGAGTTGATGAAGAAAGTGGATCCGATTAGAATCACAGTGAAAGATGGTATTGACTATCCAAATACACCACAGTGTATAATGAAGCCAGAAGTTATAGCAGGAATAACTCCTGTAATTGATCAAATGATTGAGCAAGGAATTTTAAAAGGAATAATGAGTAGTCCTTATAATTCACCTATTATGGGATTGAAAAAGCCAAATGGAACCTATAGAACAGTACAAGATTTGAGAAAGATAAACAAAATTGTTGTGCCTTGTTGTCCAGTTGTGCCAAACCCAGCAGTGATTCTATACCAAATCCCACATGATGCGGAGTGGTGTACTGTGATAGATTTGTGTCATGCATTCTTTTCGATTCCCCTGCATCCAGATAGCCAGTATTTATTTGCTTTCTGGTTTGGAGATCGTGTTTTGGCATGGTGCCGAGTTCCTCAAGGCTATACTGAGAGTCCTTCAATTTTTAATCAGATATTGAAAAAGTGTTTGGAGGATTTGAGAATGTCTGAAGAGTCTCTTTTGGTTCAGTACATTGATGACCTACTGGTGGCATAAAAGACTCGAGAAGCCTGTGTTGCAGACACAGTTGCTTTACTGAACCATTTGGCAGAAGGTGGACATAAAGTGTCCCCTGCGAAATTACAATTCTGCCAACGAGAAGTCCAATACTTAGGTCACAAGATTGAGAAGGGAGTCAAAAAGGTAACATCAGAGCATATTCGAGTGATTAAGGACATGAAACCGCCAACGACACAAAGGGAAGTGCGAATGTTTTTGGGAGTGGTTGAATATTGCAGACAGTGGATCAGTAGATTTTCACTGATGGCAAAACCTCTACAGAGGTTGACGAGGAATGATGTGAAAGACCCAGTTAAATTGGATGAAGAAAGTATGGATGCTTTTGTTAAACTGAAAGACAGTCTGTGTAAGGCTCCGGCATTGGGAATGCCTGATTATTCAAAGGATTTTGTATTGTATTGCAGTGAAAGAGATGGGTGTGCACTTGCAATTTTAACTCAAAGGCATGGAATGTCAAGGCGAACTGTGGCATACTTTTCAGCTATGTTAGATTCAGTGGCTGCCGCATTACCTGGATGTTTGAAAGCAGTAGCTGCTACTTGTGTGAGTCTGGAACAGAGTGAAGGGATCAAAAAGGGTCATCCTGTGAGAGTGTATGTGCCACATTCAGTTGAGATCCTTTTAATGAGAACACGGACTCAGCACCTCACCTATAGTGGGCTGACTAGGTATGAGAGAGTGATTCGGGTAGCAGAAAATGTGACAATAGTGAGATGTACAAATGTGAATCCTTCTACTTTATTGCCAGATGTTTGGGAGGAAGAAGTAAAGTATGTAGCTGAACCTAATTGTTTGGATGTGACTGAATTTTGTACCAAGCCCCGTCCTGACATCAAAGATGTTCATCTTGAGGAATCTGATCGTGTGATGTTTGTTGATGGTTCTTGTTTGCGAACTGGAACAGGTGTGTTGAGTTCTGCTTATGCTGTCTGTACTGTAGTGGAAATCCTGGAAGCATCCTGTCTAAAAGGGGTAAAATCTGCACAAGTTGCTGAATTGATAGCTCTAATTCATGCCTGTAAATTGGGAAAAAGTCAGAAAGTGACTATAATTACTGATAGTCAATATCGCTTTGGCATTGTGCATGATTTTGGAGAATTATGGATGCAGAGGGGATTCCTGACCTCTTCGGGGTCCCCCATCAGGAATAGTCAATTTGTAAAGGAATTGCTGGAAGCATTACAATTGCCAAAACGAATTGCAGTGGTCAAATGTGCCGCACATAAGTCAGGAGATGATTATGTGACTCAAGGCAACAGATTTGCTGACCAAGTAGCACAATATTGTGCAAAGAATGAGACTTCCATAAATCGGGGAAAAGCAAAAGAACATACGGTTTGTCAACTTATGTTTACTAACACCATTGAAACATGGGATGAAGTGAGACAATTGCAGGAAAAGGCAGGTGATGAAGAGAGACAAGAATGGGAAAAGGCAGGATGTAGGAGATGAGAAGATGATGATGTATGGGAATACATTGATGGAAGACCAGTCATGCCAGATAGTTTACTTTCTCATATGGCAAGGATGTACCATGGAGTAACAAATGTTGGCCGAGATGCCATGGTCAGATTATTGAAACAAACGTGGTTTAATACTAAGTTCAGGACTATTGCAGAGAGCCTTTGTAAGAGATGCCTGATGTGTCAACAGCAAAACCCAGGAAGAAAGACAATAGTTAGTCTGGGAACAATAGGGAGGGCAGGAGGTCCTTTTACCAGACTACAACTCGATTTTATCGAGTTGCCTCCATGTAACAAGCTCAAATATGTGTTAGTAATTGTGTGTTTGTTTTCTCGATGGGTAGAAGCTTATCCCACAAGGAGAAATGACAGCCTGACAGTGGCAAAGCTTTTGTTGAGGGAATACATTCCTAGATATGGCTTTCCAGTCACGATGGAAACAGATAGAGGAACACACTTCACTAGTGAAACAATCAAACTGATTTGTGAGGCATTGAGTATTCAACCAAAACGTCATTGTGGTTATCGTCCGGGGGCTTCTGGAATAGTAGAGCAGATAAATAGCACAATCAAGAGCAGGTTAGGGAAAGTGTGTAGATCCACAGAATTGAATTGGCCTGACGCTTTACCCCTAGTTTTGATGAGTCTCAGAAGCATTCCTGACAAAAAGACAGGACTGAGTCCGGATGAGATCTTGATGGGAAGAGCAATGAGACAAGCATTTGTACCTGCGAACAAATTAATAAATATATCTGAAGACCTCATCCTTGATTATTGCAAAGGATTGGCTGATGTAGTACGTTCTGTGTTTCATCAGGTTGGAGCTGACGCGACCACAACACAGCAGACTCAAGCGCATGATCTGAGCCCTGGTGAGTGGGTTCACGTGAAAAGGCATAGAAAAAAAACTTGCCTAGAGCTCCGCTGGGAAGGTCCTTATCAGGTCATATTGGTGATGACCACAGCAGTAAAGTGTGCTGGCCTACCAAATTGGATCCATGCCAGTCACACTCAGCGAGTCCCAAATCCACTTGAGAAACCAGTAGAGCGGCATCTGGAGATTTCAAGTACAAGCTCTGAATCAGAGGCTGAAGTACAAGAAATTGGTGAGGTTAGAGCAATAGACTCTGAAACTGGTGAACCTAAACAAAAGGACTCTGAAGAGCAGCTTGATGAAGAATTGCTTAGCACAAGTCAAGTAAAGTGGGTACCAGCTACTGGGACTGAAGAAATTGCTGTTGAACAAGAAGAAAGATAACTTCTCGATAAAGAGGAAAAGGATGGAGAAGAAATAAGTTAAAGAAATACAGAAGAAGAAAAAGAAGGAGAAAGCAAACTTAAAGTAGGTGCAAAGAAACGAAGGTATGAATTGAACAAGGAAGAAGAAGAAGAAGTACAATCAAAAAGGGCAAAGACAGATGATCATTGGCCAAGTGGAGTTAAAAGACTGAAATACAGAGTGGTAAAAGGAAGACCCGAGAGCAAGCTGGAACTGATAAAGGAAGTTTCAGGTGTAATAGAGCAAGAAGAGTCGGATGACGAATCAGTGCTGTGACCAAAGAGAGTGAGAAAACCAAACAAAAAGTTGAAGTCACCTGACTGGATTTACATAGTGTTGGAAGAGATTGAAGAAGAAGATTTAAATAAAGAAAGAAACAGCACTGACATCGAGCGAGAAGAAAAGAATGATTTAGATCCACATTAAGAGACTGTAAACAAATTAAGGTGTCACGTTAACAGCTGAAGAAAAGTTTCTGAAGACGTCCTGGAGATTTGGATTAGTTAAAATAAAAGAAGGGGTAAAGAAGAAAGCTTTTGAAGTGTGAGTTCACACTACATTTAAATTTTTAATTTTTGTAGAATATTTTTGGGATAGATTTAGAAAATCCATTTAGAATTTTACTATGGCAGATACACAAGAAACAAGATGTAGTTTTATGAGTAGGTGTTATAAAGCTTGTTTATGTTTATTTTGTATACTGATAGTCTTTTGGATAATATTAACAATTATAATACCGTTACATTTGATTAAAAAAGATACATCTAGTCCTAACAACTTGACAGGTCCAAGGGTAGACACTGACAGTAAGCAAATTCCTATTACTCACTTGAAACAGGTAGACGCTAGTAGTTTGCATCATGATAGATCAGTCACTAATTTTTCCTCAAATGGTTTCACTAAACTACTCTACGAATATGTGGAAACAATGGATGTGAGGGATTGTTATGTATGTATACAGTTACCATTGTCTGTTTCAGAAGGTGTGGCCTATCATCACCTTACTTTAACTTATGGTGTGACCTGTAGTGTCTTATCAAGTTTATTGTATAGAACAGGAAAAATAGATTATTATTATTCCAATGTAGATACAATCTTTTCTAAAGTCCCTGTAGTACCTGAGTTAAATAAGATAGCACATGCAAATGTCATGGGAGATTTTGTCCTGACAACAAAGCCTTTAGATATAGCAAACGCTAATAAAAACAACTTAACATGTAGATTGGAAAAGGAAGAGAAAATCTTTTTGGAGATGGTAGAAGAAAGAAGGGCTAAGTTTCAGAGAAAAGCTGTTGAAGAGAAATTGAAAACACCACCTTGGGTTTTCAGAGAAGACAAAAGTGAGACTTATGCTGCAATGGCTCTGGATTGGTCACAGAAGGGAAAATTATGCTTACGTAGGGAGAAGACTAATTACAACCACTATTTCATCGGTTCCACTGAATGTGAAGATACCTATAAAATTATTGGGGGTTGGGGATTAAAGGGAGGAACTGACCCTGTCTTGCCTGGTATATATTATGTCTGTGTGAGGAAAGCCTATTATTGGCTGCCAGATCACTGGTATGGGACTTGTTATCTTGGGATTGTCTTTCCAAAAGTCTATCATGTAGACAAAAGTACAAATGGAATCGATGAAGTAAGGCAAGGACTAAACCGTGTAAAAAGAGAACCTTTTTCAGAAATTGTAGGCAATATATTTGGAGCATTGATACCTGGAGTTGGAGTTACACTGAATACATACAAAAATCGACAATTGTCCACAGTGGTTGATCGCTTATCAACGGATACTGCTGGAGGATTCTTGATGATTGACACTGAAATGATTGCCATAAGATCTATGGTTATGCAAAATCGACTTGCCCTTGATATATTATTGGCAAAAGAGGGGGGAGTCTGTGGAATGCTGAAAGTTCACCATTGTTGTACTTACATTCCAGACAAAAGTAAGAATTTGGAAGGATACATTCAGAATATCACTGATTTGCATAAGGAAGTAACTCAACTAGAGGTTGACGGTGTTTGGGAGAGACTAAGTAAGAGTTTCTCTACTATAAGCAATTGGTTTTCTTCTATAGGTAGTTCCTTAGTAGGAAAAATAATAGTACCAATAGTTTTTGTAGCTACTATGATACTCATGATACGAATGACCTATGTTTGTGTGAAGAAAAGTCGCAAGGGAAAGAAAGAAAGGAAATTAAGTAAGGAACATAAAGAAAGGGAAAGCGAGATAGAGGAGATACAAGTGGAAAGTTTTAAAGAAAAATTGTATGAAAAATGTAAGGAGCAAGGGTCAAAAGACAAAATAACAACTATATAACTTGAAAAACCGTATGTTTTGGGATTTTATGATGGTAAAACCATCAAAGGGGGGATTGATGGAGTGAGGTTTGTAAAATACATCCTCATGAAATTAAGTAACCCCATAATAATGTATTGACTCCATGAACTAATCAACTCTGAATGCACACATTTACACAAGGGGCAAACGCATTTTACGTAATATACTAAACCATGTTGGCATGAGTACGTATTAATTGTTTGCGCTTTGAAAAACCGTACTAATGCATGTTTATGCTATGTTGGACATTGCACATTTTGCATGTTGTGCACAAATAACGAAAAGGTTGCTTTAAATTAATAGCTTTTGCTAGGATTTAATTAACACAGGGCATTAGTATGGTGGGAGGTAAACATAATGGGTTTTATTTCACGAATTAATATTCTTTTGTGTTTGTTTATTTTGGTACCGGATTGGGCCTGCATGAAAATGGCCTCTTGTTTAAACCAGCATGTGGTTGGCCTGGTTGGTGTGAAGTGCGCATGAGCCGGGATGGGTTGCCTGCTCGCAGACTACAGAGTGTACCAGCTGATGTAACTCGTGAGAAGGCCATATTGACCTGTGTCCTATTGTTTGTGTTCCAAGACGCGACAGCGACTGTGGGAACAGCCATCACTACGTGCAATTCGAATGTGAAACGGATATCAGAATGTACAATGTTACAAAATGTTTAATTATGAATGTCAGTGGCATACGAATGTATTGGTCTTAAATTCTTCCTTTGTTAGAACTGGTATAGGATGGATTTGTGAGGAGAACTGGATGAGGCGACCCTAGTATGATTTATGACAACCAAACACAGACAGAGTTTCTACCGATACTGCAACATTGTAAGATAGTAAGCTAGACAGAAGAGTATAATTGATATCCCAATTAGGGGTGTGAGAGACGCAGCTGAGAGAACGCAGACCAGAACGCAGATCAGAACAGACGAGAGAACAGATGAGACGGAGAGAGAAGGGTCGGAGAGAGATCAGTCGAACCTGAGGCAGTGCGGTCCGGTATAGCAGTGCAAGCCGGAGTGGCAGATCCAAGACAGAGAGAGCAGACCAGCACAAAGCCAGAGAACACTTTAGGTACGAGAACGTTGCGGGAGTGCTTGGGAGGAGACTGAGTCAGAGGAGAACTAGATCAAGGTAGATTAATTGGGAGATTAATTTTAGTAGTTAGTTTATGGCAAGCTTAGCTGCATCTGTCCTGTTAACTTTGTCCTCTGAGCCTATCTCTGGGGACCTCTTGCCACAACCTCGGCCAAGGAAGTGGTTTTCCTGATTCTTTTGTGGGTATCACCCTCCTTGATTGCTTAATTCTGCAAGTATATTTCTGCAAGTATTTATGCTGTACCTTCTCTTCCCCATTCCTATGCACGCTTTTGATATCGATGCAAATGATTCATTTTGATTACATTGCTTGATAACTTGTTCTCTTATATATAATCTTGTGTGTGCACTGATGATCAATTTAAGAGCATTTAATAATATAAAATCATTAACCGAAGAAGTGACTCTGTGGTTATTTAGTTAAATGTTAAACTGTTTAGTTACTCATAGTCACCATCAACTCTTCAACTAATGGTTCATCGACCAAAAGAAGAAGAAGTTGAAATTACGACTAGTTAAAATTATATATAAATGTTATTAATGTGAAGTATAGTACTTAATAAAACTGACAAATTAAACCCCCGAAATCCAGCGCCTGTCCTCAGGGATCATTTATGGGTAATGTGTGATGGGCGCCGTTGTTTGATAAAGCAATTTATGTATGACGAGATTTCCTTTGGTCCCTGGCTCATGAATTTAGGGGTTGCGCTGGATCAGTTTTTCTGGTAGCAGAATGATGGTTATTATTGATTAGTTTGGTGATTTATTGATTAGTGATTATTGATTAAACGTTTAACATTCTATATAAAGTGAGTTAGTATCGTGTTTTTATGTAGTCTTTGGAATACAGGTACAGAAGGGTATCTGGGAAGCCGGCATAGTAAAAGTTAGCCTGAAATAAGGCAGAAGAAAAGTGTGAGAAGTGAAATCACACGGGAATAGGTGCATTGTCTGTTTAAATTAGTGATACTATTTAGTGTGTATGTAAAAGAAGAGTGAGATAGCGAAGGGTCCACCTGTGAAACTTTGGCCTTATCCCCAGAAGAGTAGCGAGACCTCCTTTTCAATAAAAGGTCCTCTTGTGAAATGTTGGCCTTATCCCTAAGGAAGTAACAGGTCCTCTCCTAGCTTGGGTGAAGGGAAGGATAGCGCAATTGTTATACTTGCCCATATTGGAAGGAATGTTCTTGAGAGTGAAAAACTATCTCTCTATTTAGCAAACAGGCAGTGTGGTATTGTTTTATGCTGTGACTAATAAGTTATTGTAAAGAAAACGGACTTAGAAAAGTGCCGATACATTTTGTAAAGGGAGGGTCAGCAGCATGAGGAGAGGCTGACGTCACAGAAAGCAGCGCTGGCATTGGTCAGTCTGTAAAGACAGAGTGAGCTCAGATTGGCTGGTTGGTGTGAGCCGCGCTGGTTTTGGACAGGATAGCGGAGACGTAGAAAGTTCCGATTGGAAGAGGTAGAGTGTGTCGCGCTGACATTGGTCAGGTGTTTAGGGAAGCAAAGGAGTTCGATTGGTGAATTATAGTGGATTGTGTTGACAAAGATTTGCATCGAGTAAAGTTGTTGACTAGCGAAGAAAATGTATTTTGAACAACCGAAACCGGAGAAATTGACTTTGTTTGGCAAAATTAAAAGATTCTTTAAAAAGGACAAACCAGTAATAACGAGAGAAGGAGTTCCTATCCCTCCACCAAACACACCAGCGTCTTATATGATGTTAAAATATGGTTATCACACATGTATTTGGCTAGAAAATTGGGTAGGATACACGAAGAATGATGGTATACTAGCTTTTCCAGAGCATGGTTCTTTTAAATTGGCAGTATTTCGTAACTTGAAAGAAAAGATGATGGCATTAGACCCGAGACCTAGACCTACACAGTTTGAAGCACTAGTGGAATGGGAAGATGAAATGTATGAAAGAGAAAGACACAGAGGTGGTAGAGTTCATAGATTTATGTTTGGAAGATTTTATGATGAAAGACATGAAGATAGATGAAGAGATGGAGAAATGGAGAGATAACTGAAGGGTTGTATCCAGTTTTAATGGTAGGAGAGACTGCAGGAAATAAATGTAAGGAGAAAAAGAGACATTTAGAGCAATTTGGTTATGGGTATAACCGGAATGAAACTGATGATGAGCTGCTGGATGATATATTAGTTAAACGACCACCACCTTATCAGGAGAATTCAGCGATGGTGACACCAAATGCACCATCAATCGAAGCCCCAATGACACCTCAAACGACACCAGTTCCAACTGTAAGCGATGTAGAGCAGGAAGGAGAAGTAGAATTTGCCATACAATCTAAAGAATTAGTTGAAAAATTGAATCAGATGAATATGAAAATAGATGCAATAACTGTGCCAGTAACTATAGGTCCAGCAATACCTGTATTTGAAAATACTTATCCATGAACCCTCCTTGACTGTCCCATTAAATTCTGCTATAACATCAGCTAGTAGTAGAATTAATGCTGTAAGTGTCCAAAGTGAACAGCCCACTACAGTTATTAGGTCAACACCTCCGACTAATTTAACAATAATTGAAACACCTATAGAAATAATGCAGTTACAGCCCAAAAGGATAGAGTTGGATGAGATTCCCAGAAGTGAAGTTTCATTTGGTCCAACCACTGAAGAATTAGATGATTGGGTGAAAGGGTTACAAAGGAGAAAGACACAGCCACAGCCTATAGATGTATGTAAGTTGAGAGTAGATCTGGAAGAAATGATCATTGGGACCATAAGTCCAGACAGGCTAAAGACTTATCAGGATGATGAATTGATGTATCTGTGTAAGAGTATTACTTGGAAAGCGAAAAATCTACATGAAAGGTTAGTGGAAGCTGCAGAGGAGTTGGGAATGGACAAAGGAAGATCAAAGGTGTTGCAGAAGACATATAGAGTGGATTTTACTGAAAAGGATATAGAAAATATGAATACGTCTGCTAGTCGATTGCAGATAAAAGAGTAATGGTTGTTTTGAGAAAATGGGGAGACGTAGAAAGATGGAAGGGTAGATGGATGAGGAAGAAAGAAGAATTAGCTGCTAAAGAAATACATTTGCGTCCAGTAAGAGAAGTAGAAAATGTAGCTCTGGAATGTCCCATGAGAGAAGTTCCAGGAGGAGGTTATGTGCATGTTCCGTGGACTAGACAGGATATATTGTCTTTCACCAATGAGTTTCCCAGGTTGAGAGAAAAGCCTGTGGAATGGTACAAACAAGTTGAGAGGTTCGTGAAAGTATCGAAAGTATTGTTAAAAGATTTAGATGGACTATTTGAAATTGTTGTCCCTGCATATTTATGGACTGAATGTAAGATTACAGTTGATTGGTCAAAGGATGAATATCCTAGGGATGCCAAAACAGGAGCACCTTCTGATGAAGTGATGAAAAAGTATCATCAAGTGATTACTTTCTTGAAAAGCAAAATTTCCCCCAAGGAAACTGATTGGGTAAAGATTGATAGAACAACCCAAGAGCCGCAAGAATCTGTGCATGCCTATTATGAGAGGTTATTACAAGTTTTTAAGCAGTACAGTGGTTTTGAGAATATTGGAGACAAAGATATGGGTCATTTTGTGTATAGGTTTGTGTATGGATTAAAACCTGAGATTAGTCAGATGATACAGCAGCATATGTTGTGTTGGCAGGCCAAGACGATCGATGAGATCTTGAGGTATGCAAAGTATTGCAGCGATGACATTGAGTCTCGCCATCGCAAATTAAAAGAAAAGATGATGTGGGCACAAATAAAGGTAGCAGATCAGCAAGAAACTCAGTTGAATTCTCAGGCTATAAATCAAAAGGGAGGAGCTAGTCAGAATGCTCAAAAATCCAGTGGAGGTAGAGGTAGAGGACAAATGAGCAGAGAAGAGGCGAAAAAGAAGTTTCCTTGTCATGGGTGCGGAAAGTATGGACACTGGAAGAATGAGTGTAGATCAGTGTGAAGGACTAATGGAGGAAATCAAATTTTAACCCCACAGGTGCAAAGTGAGATAGTTGTGCAACAGACACCGCAGCAGCAGGTAGTTACTACCCAATATCAGGTCCCGCAACCACCGTTATCACATAGTGTAAATGCTCAAAGATACAGTGCGGATACAGGGTTCCACGGAGGAGACCAGTTGGTAAAAATACAAACACAAATGTGATTCCCCAATTTTGGATGCAATGTGATGGAAGTGATGTTGAATCGAATCAATGACGGTGCCTGAGGGGGGAGGAAGAGTGCGTGCTTGGCGCTACTCTAGAGGTACATCAGTCAGGTCCATTTGTTGATGGAAAAGTGGAAGGTAATGATATTACCTTTCTTGTGGACACTGGTGCTACCCGTTCTACTGTGAGAGCAGCAAAAATTCCAAACCTACCCCTCTCTCTGGAGAAACTATCCAGGTAGAAGGAGTCTCAAATAAACAGATAAATACTCCAGTTACTAAACCAATTGAAGTACATATTGGTCCCTTTAAAGACATGCATCTGTTTGTCGTGTGTGACTCAAGTCCAGTGAATTTGTTAGGAAGGGATTTGCTGTGCAAGATGAATTGCACAATTTATTGCACACCGGATGGTATTGCATTTCAGACACCTGATGAGGATGTCGCATTTAAAATGGTGCTAGCAAAGCAAGGAACAGAAGTGAATTAGTTACATTCGCTTCTTACAGACAAAAGGGTGCCTGAAGAATTGATGAAGGTAGTGAATTCAGAGGTATGGGATTTCACAGGACAGGAGATTGGGTTGATGAAGAAAGTGGATCCGATTAGAATCACAGTGAATGATGGTATTGACTATCCAAATATGCCACAGTATATAATGAAGCCAGAAGTTATAGCAGGAATAACTCCTGTAATTGATCAAATGATTGAACAAGGAATTTTAAAAGAAATAATGAGTAGTCCTTGTAATTCACCTATTATGGGATTGAAATAGCCAAATGGAACCTACAGAATAGTACAAGATTTGAGAAAGATAAACAAATTGTTGTACCTTGTTGTCCAGTTGTGCCAAACCCAGCAGTGATTCTATACCAAATCCCACATGATGCGGAGTGGTATACTGTGATAGATTTGTGTTATGCATTCTTTTCGATTCCCCTGCATCCAGATAGCCAGTATTTATTTGCTTTCCGGTTTGGAGATCGTGTTTTGGCATGGTGCCGAGTTCTTCAAGGCTATACTGAGAGTCCTTCAATTTTTAATCAGATATTGAAAAAGTGTTTGGAGGATTTGAGAATGTCTGAAGAGTCTGTTTTGGTTGAGTACATTGATGATTTACTGGTGGCATCAAAGACTCGAGAAGCCTGTGTTGTAGACACAGTTGCTTTACTGAACCATTTGGCAGAAGGTGGACATAAAGTGCCCCCTGCGAAATTACAATTCTGCCAACGAGAAGTCCAATACTTAGGTCACAAGATTGAGAAGGGAGTCAGAAAGGTAACATCAGAGCGTATTCGAGTGATTAAGGACATGAAACCGCCAACGACACAAAGGGAAGTACGAATGTTTTTGGGAGTGGTTGGATATTGCAGACAGTGGATCAGTGGATTTTCATTGATGGCAAAACCTCTACAGAGGTTGACGAGGAATGATGTGAAAGACCCAGTTAAATTGGATGAAGAAAGTATGGATGCTTTTGTTAAACTGAAAGCCAGTCTGTGTATGGCTCCGGCATTGGGAATGCCTGATTATTCAGAGGATTTTGCATTGTATTGCAGTGAAAGAGATGGGTGTGCACTTGCAGTTTTAACTCAAAGGCATGGAATGTCAAGACGACCTGTGGCATACTTTTCAGCTACGTTAGATTCAGTGGCTGCCGCATTACCTGGATGTTTGAGAGCAGTAGCTGCTACTTGTGTGAGTCTGGAACAGAGTGAAGGGATCATAATGGGTCATCCTGTGAGACTGTATGTGCCACATTCAGTTGAGATCCTTTTAACGAGAACACGGACTCAGCACCTCACCTATAGTCGGCTGACTAGGTATGAGAGAGTGATTCTGGGAGCAGAAAATGTGACAATAGTGAGATGTACAAATGTGAATCCTTCTACTTTATTACCAGATGTTAGGGAGGAAGAAGTAAAGGATGAAGCTGAACATGATTGTTTGGATGTGACTGAATTTTGTACCAAGCCCCGTCCTGACATCAAAGATGTTCCTCTTGAGGAATCTGATCGTGTGATGTTTGTTGATGGTTCTTGTTTGCGAACTGGAACAGGTGTGTTTAGTTCTGCCTATGCTGTCTGTACTGTAGCAGAAATCCTGGAAGCATCCTGTCTAAAAGGGGTAAAATCTGCACAAGTTGCTGAATTGATAGCTCTAATGCATGCCTGTAAATTGGGAAAAAGTCAGAAAGTGACTATAATTACTGATAGTCAATATGGCTTTGGCATTGTACATGATTTTGGAGAATTATGGATGCAGAGGGGATTCCTGACCTCTTCGGGGTCCCCCATCAGGAAAAGTCAATTTGTAAAGGAATTGCTAGAAGCATTACAATTGCCAAAACGAATTGCAGTGGTCAAATGTGCCGCACATAAGTCAGGAGATGATTATGTGACTCAAGGCAACAGATTTGCTGACCAAGTAGCACAATATTGTGCAAAGAATGAGACTTCCATAAATCGAGGAAAAGCAAAAGAACATACGGTTTGTCAACTTATGTTTACTAACACCATTGAAACATGGGATGAAGTGAGACAATTGCAGGAAGAGGCAGGTGATGAAGAGAGACAGGAATGGGAAAAGGCAGGATGGAGGAGACGAGAAGATGATGATGTATGGGTATACATTGATGGAAGACCAGTCATGCCAGATAGTTTACTTTCTCATATGGCAAGGATGTACCATGGAGTGACACATGTTGGCCGAGACGCCATGGTCAGATTATTCAAACTAACGTGATTCAATACTAAGTTCAGGACTATTGCAGAGAGCCTTTGTCAGAGATGCCTGACGTGTCAACTGCAAAACCCAGGAAGAAAGACAATAGTTAGTCTGGGAACAATAGGGAGGGCAGGAGGTCCTTTAACCAGACTACAACTCGATTTTATCGAGTTGCCTCCATGTAACAAGCTCAAATATGTGTTAGTAATTGTGTGTTTGTTTTCTTGATGGGTAGAAGCTTATCCCACAAGGAGGAATGACAGCCTGACAGTGGCAAAGCTTTTGTTGAGGGAATACATTCCTAGATATGGTTTTCCAGTCACGATGGAAACAGATAGAGGAACACACTTCACTAGTGAAACAATCAAACTGATTTGTGAGGCATTGAGTATTCAACCAAAACTTCATTGTGCTTATCGTCCAGAGGCTTCTGGAATAGTAGAGCAGATAAATGGCACAATCAATAGCAGGTTAGGGAAAGTGTGTAGATCCACAGCACTGAATTGGCCGGATGCTTTACCCCTAGTTTTGATGAGTCTCAGAAGCATTCCTGACAAAAAGACAGGACTGAGTCCGCATGAGATCTTGGTGGGAAGAGCAATGAGACAAGCATTTGTACCTGCGAACAAATTAATAAATATATCTGATGATCTCATCCTTGACTACTGCAAAGGATTGGCTGATGTAGTACGTTCTGTGTTTCATCAGATTGGAGCTGACGCGACCATAACACAGCAGACTCAAGTGCATGATCTGAGCCCTGGTGAGTGGGTTCACGCGAAAAGGCATAGAAGAAAATCTTGCCTAGAGCCCCGCTGGGAAGGACCTTATCAGGTCATATTGGTGATGACCACAGCAGTAAAGTGTGCTGGCCTACCAAATTGGATCCATGCCAGTCACACTCAGCGAGTCCCAAATCCACTTGAACCACGAGTAGAGCGGCATCTGGAGACTTCAAGTACAAACTCTGAATCAGAGGCTGAAGTACAAGAAATTAGTGAGGTTAGAGCAATAGACTCTGAAACTGGTGAACCTAAACCAAAGGACTCTGAAGAGCAGCTTGATGAAGAATTGCTTAGCACAAGTCAAGTAAAGTGGGTACCAGCTACTGGGACTGAAGAAACTGCTGTTGAAGAAGAAGAAAGACAACTTCTCGATAAAGAGGAAAAGGATGGAGAAGAAATAAGTGAAAGAAATAGAGAAGAAGAAAAAGAACGAGAAAGCAAACTTAAAGTAGGTGCAAAGAAACGAAGGTATGAATTGAACAAGGAAGAAGAAGAAGAAGTACAATCAAAAAGGGCAAAGACAGATGATCATTGGCCAAGTGGAGTTAAAAGACTGAAATACAGAGTGGTAAAAGGAAGACCCCGAGAGCAAGCTAGAACAGATAAAGGAAGTTTCAGGTGTAATAGAGCAAGAAGAGTCGGATGACGAATCAGTGCTGCGACCAAAGAGAGTGAGAAAACCAAACAAAAAGTTGAAGTCACCTGACTGGATTTACATAGTGTTGGAAGAGATTGAAGAAGAAGATTTAAATAAAGAAAGAAACAGCACTGACATCGAGCGAAAAGAAAAGAGTGATTTAGATCCACCTTAAGAGACTGTAAACAAATTAAGGTGTCACGTTAACAGCTGAAGAAAAGTTTCTGAAGACGTCCTGGAGATTTGGATTAGTTAAAATAAAAGAAGGGGTAAAGAAGAAAGCTTTTGAAGTGTGGGATCACACTACATTTTTATTTTTAATTTTTGTAGAATATTTTTAGATAGATTTAGAAATCCATTTAGAATTTTACTATGGCAGATACACAAGAAACAAGATCTAGAAGTAGTTTTATGCGTAGGTGTTATAAAGCTTGTTTATGTTTATTTTGTATACTGATAGTCTTTTGGATAATATTATCAATTATAATACCTTTACATTTGATTAAAGAAGATACATCTAGTCCTAACAACTTGACAGGTCCAAGGGTAGACACTGACAGTAAGCAAATTCCTATTACTCACTTGAAACAGGTAGACGCTAGTAGTTTGCATCACAATAGATCAATTACTAATTTTTCCTCAAATGTTTTCACTAAACTACTCTACGAACAATGGATGTGAGGGATTGTTATGTATGTATACAGTTACCATTGTCTGTTTCAGAAGGTGTGACCTATCATCACCTTCCTTTGTCTTATGGTGTGACCTGTAGTGTCTTATCAAGTTTATTGTATAGAACAGGAAAACTAGATTATTATTATTCCAATGTAGATACAATCTTTTCTAAAGTCCCTGTAGTACCTGAGTTAAATAAGATAGCACATGCAAATGTCATGGGAGATTTTTCCTGACAACAAAGCCTTTAGATATAGCATACGCTAATAAAAACAACTTAACATGTAGATTGGAAAAGGAAGAGAACATCTTTTTGGAGATGATAGAAGAAAGCAGGGCTAAGTTTCAGAGAAAAGCTGTTGAAGAGAAATTGAAAACACCACCTTGGGTTTTCAGAGAAGGCAACTATGACAAAAGTGAGACTTATGCTGCAATGGCTCTGGATTGGTCGCAGAAGGGAAAATTATGCTTACGTAGGGAGAAGACTAATTACAACCACTATTTCATCGGTTCCAGTGAATGTGAAGATACCTATAAAATTATTGGGGGTTGGGGATTAAAGGGAGGAACTGACCCTGTCTTGCCTGGTATATATTATGTCTGTGGGAGGAAAGCCTATTATCGGCTGCCAGATCACTGGTATGGGACTTGTTATCTTGGGATTGTCTTTCCAAAAGTCTATCATGTAGACAAAAGTACAAATGGAATCGATGATAAGGCAAGGACTAAACCGTGTAAAAAGAGAACGTTTTCCAGAAATTGTAGGCAATATATTTGGAGCATTGATACCTGGAGTTGGAGTTACACTGAATGCATACAAAATTGTCCACAGTGGTTGATCGTTTATCAACGGATACTGCTGGAGGATTCTTGATGATTGACACTGAAATGATTGCCATAAAATCGACTTGCCCTTGATATATTATTGGCAAAAGAGGGTGGAGTCTGTGGAATGCTGAAAGTTCAACATTGTTGTACTTACATTCCAGACAAAAGGAAGAATTTGGAAGGATACATTCAGAATATCACTGATTTGCATAAGGAAGTAACTCAACTAGAGGTTGACGGTGTTTGGGATAGACTAAGTAAGAGTTTCTCTACTATAAGCAATTGGTTTTCTTCTATAGGTAGTTCCTTAGTAGGAAAAATAATAGTACCAATAGTTTTTGTAGCTACTATGATACTCATGATACAAATGACCTATGTTTATGTGAAGAAAAGTCGCAAGGGAAAGAAAGAAAGGAAATTAAGTAAGGAACATAAAGAAAGGGAAAGCGAGATAGAGGAGATACAAGTGGAAAGTTTTAAAGAAAAATTGTATGAAAAATGTAAGGAGTAAGGGTCAAAAGACAAAATAACAACTATATAACTTGAAAATCCGTATGTTTTGGGATTTTATGATGGTAAAACCATCAAAGGGGGGATTGATGGAGTGAGGTTTGTAAAATACATCCTCATGAAATTAAGTAATCCCATAATAAAGTATTGACTCCATGAACTAATCAACTCTGAATGCACACATTTACACAAGGGGCAAACACATTTTACGTAATATACTAAACCATGTTGGCATGAGTACGTATTAATTGTTTGCGCTTTGAAAAACCGTACTAATGCATGTTTATGCTATGTTGGACATTGCACATTTTGCATGTTGTGCACAAATAACGAAAAGGTTGCTTTAAATTAATAGCTTTTGCTAGGATTTAATTAACACAGGGCATTAGTATGGTGGGAGGTAAACATAATGGGTTTTATTTCACGAATTAATATTCTTTTGTGTTTGTTTATTTTAGTACGGGATTGGGCCTGCATGAAAATGGCCTCTCGTTTAAACCAGCATGTGGTTGGCCTGGTTGGTGTGAAGTGCGCATGCGCCGGGATGGGTTGCCTGCTCGCAGACAACAGAGTGTACCAGCTGATGTAACTCGTGTGAAGGCCATATTGACTTGTGTCTTATTGTTTGTGTGCCAAGACGCGACAGCGACTGTGGGAACAGCCATCACTACGTGCAATTCGAATGTGAAACGGATATCAGAATGTAGAATGTGACAAAATGTATAATTATGAATGTCAGTGGTATACGAATGTATTGGTCTTAAATTCTTCCTTTGTTAGAACCGGTATAGGATGGATTTGTGAGGAGAACTGGATGAGGCGACCCTAGTATGATTTATGACAACCAATCACAGACCGAGTTTCTACCGATACTGCAACATTGTAAGATAGTAAGCTAGACAGAAGAGTATAATTGATATCCCAATTAGGGGTGTGAGAGACACAGCTGAGACCAGAACGCCGATCAGAACAGACGAGACGAGAGAACAGATGAGACGGAGAGAGAAGGGTCGGAGAGAGATCAGTCGAACATGAGGCAGTGCGGTCCGGTATAGCAGTGCAGGCCAGAGTGGCAGATCCAAGACAGAGAGAGCAGACCAGCACAAAGCCAGAGAACACTTTAGGTACAAGAACGTTGCGGGAGTGCTTGGGAGGAGACTGCGTCCGAGGAGAACTAGATCAAGGTAGATTAATTGGGAGATTAATTTTAGTAGTTAGTTAATGGCAAGCTTAGCTGCATCTGTCCTGTTAACTTTGTCCTCTGAGCCTATCGCTGGGGACCTCTTGCCACAACCTCGGGCAAGGAAGTGGTTTTCCTGATTCTTTGGTGGGTATCACCCTCCTTAATTGCTTAATTCTGCAAGTATGTTTCTGCAAGTATTTATGCTGTACCTTCTCTTCCCCATTCCTATGCACACTTTTGATATCGATGCAAATGATTCATTTTGATTACATTGCTTGATAATTTGTTCTCTTATATGCAATCTTGTGTGTGCACTGATGATCAATTTAAGAGCATTTAATAATATAAAATCGAAGAAGTGACTCTGTGGTTATTTAGTTAAATGTTAAACTGTTTAGTTACTCATAGTCACCATCAACTCTTCAACTAATGGTTCATCGACCAAAAGAAGAAGAAGTTGAAATTACAAATAGTTGAAAATATATATAAATGTTATTAATGTGAAGTATAGTACTTAATAAAACTGACAAATTAAACCCCCCAAATCCAGTGCATGTCCTCAGGGATCATTTATGGGTAATGTGTGATGGGCCCCATTGTTACAAAGCAATTTATGTATGACGAGACTTCCTTTGGTCCCTGGCTCATGAATTTAGGTGTTGCGCTGGATCATATGCATGTCTGGATTTATGTATTTATTTAGTTAGTTAATTAATTATTTATTTGCAAATATCAAGACCCCCAAAGGGCGACTGAGCACTTTACATAGGACATCACAATAGATCATGAGGGCAACAATCAAAGTAATTTTGTTTCAAGTCAGAGATGTATATAAACATACACGCAGGGTAGAGGATGGCATAAAGGAGAGTTCAATGTTTCTTGGTGTAAATATGGACAAAAGTAATATGAAGCTCACCAGTGAACATAAAATTAGAAAGAATTCAGTCTAATCTCCTTAAATCTACAAAAAGCCAAAGAGATGTGAATATTGCTCTCTGAAGTTCCATCACTGGGGTGCCATTGAAACAGTTAGAATTTTTGTTTTCTTTTGAACATTTTGAAGCAGGGGTTAACTTTGTCAGTTATTGGACTTCACTGTGACTCTCATTACACATACATAGAAGGACAACTTTCAAGCCTTTATCTTTTTTGAAGGAGAAAATGGCCATTAACGAGGAGTCGTTGCTCCAATTGAATCCCCTTTTGAACAGAGTGAGTTTAAAATGATCAGGGAACATTCAAAGCAGAATATTTTCATTCACCTGGGAGATTATAACAGTGTCTTCTACAGAGGAGGCTTGTAAGTAAAGCTAAGTATCATCAACATAAAAATGGAAAAGAATGTCAACGTTTCCGAGAAGAGAGAGAAGAGTTCTAATTGCAGACTAATGGAATAGGGTACTGGATAGAAACTCATAACATTTATTTAAAACAAAACTTTTTGAAGAGGTAAGGATGAGATGATACTTGTGACATTTTTTTTGTTGACATTTATTTTGTACTAGCAGAATCAAAAGAGAACTGCACATTCTATCTTTAAATGTTTTAGAACAATGACATGATTGAGTGAGACACTGAGGACAGGTCTAAGAATATATGAAGTGGCACCTAACTTGATATTCCTACCTACTCCCAATTGAAAGTTATTCCTTATTAAATGCAATAAGGTAACCCAATGTTATCCTATGGGAAAGGTAGGCCTTGTAGTAGTGAAAAATTAATTTAAGAGTTTTTCGCTATCAGGATACACAAAACTTAAAAGTACATGTCCAACTTTTAAATGCACTGCACCTTGTCCTATGGACTGTTTAGGGCCTACCCTAGGGGTGACATATGTATTAAAAAGGAAGATTTTAGGCCTGGAAAAAGTTTTTGTTTGTCAAGTCAGAATGGCAGTTTAAAATTGCACACACAGACTGCTATGGCAGGCTTGAGGCATGTTAAAAAGGCTACTTAAGTTGACGCCCCAATTAGTGCCTCAAGCCCCGTAGTAGCATTTAATTTACAGGCCCTGGGTACATGTAGGGCCACTTTACTAGGGACTTACAAGTAAATTAAATGTGCTAATTAGGTGGAAGCCAAGGTTACCTTGTGTTGAGGAGGGAGCACAGGCACTTTAGCACTTGTTAGCCGTGGTAAAGTGTGCAAAGTCCTAAGGCCAGCAAAAACGATGTCATATAAAACAGGATGATTGAAGGCAAAGAAGTTGGGGCAAAGCCACCCAAAGGATGTCGGGCCCAACATAAGGTGTAAAATAAATCCATCAATTCTCCCTTAAAAATACACAGACATAGCCACTAAAGTACAACAGAAAGACTGACCATGGGCCTGCACATTTTGATCTTGGGACAAAAAATTCAGCTGCTGAACAGGTCCTAACAAGTAAGCCTGTGTTGCAGCTGTCACATTAAATGGGATAAAAACAACCGCTGGCTGAAATGCATCAGCTGGGAGAAGCTGCTGAATTGCTGTGAAATAAACTTTATACAAACAGGGCGAAAAGTTTTAGTTCACCCTTCATCCTCCTATTTTCTCCTGTCCCTCATTCAGTGTCACCATCAAAACCCTTCACCTCCACACCACAGGTTGCTGGAGTATTCCATTTCACCCCCTTTTTCACTTCACTGGTATTAAGGGGTTACACAAGCACACACTCACTTAGACACCCTTGTATATACAGACACACATTCAAACACCCTCTCCTTCACACACAATAATAACAGAGCACAATCCTGTATGATGCCTCAGCATGGCAGGTAATGTTTTGCTTTTCCTTTTTATCTTGCTGGCCTGCAGTACTAAGTGGTTGCATTTCTCCAAGGAGATATTATTTTCATGAAATTCCAACCTTCTTGTAATTTTGACTTCCAAATACCGAGTCACATCACAGTCTTTCTGACACTGCAGAGAAAATGGGGTAGGGGAGTTGAAGATGGTGCAAGCACAGAGCTTGTCTGGTTTGCTGGCTTGCTTCTCTTAAAAACTATGTACCTGCTACACCTTTATTTTTCATACTCTGGGCTCATGAGTTCCACAGTAATAAGAGGGAAATATACCTTGCTGAACTCCTCAGTGCAGGCTCCTCTCCAGCGATACACTCTAGCAATAGCAAAGGAAGCTGAGCAGTGGGACCTGCACAGTGTCATCAAAACCTGAGAAGATTCCAGTGTTCATTTTGCTGCCTGCATACTCAACCCCTTGCCCCCTTTCAAAATTCGATAAATAATGAGGTGGGGTTAGGGGAGGCTTGATGACCCCCCTACCCAGTGTAGAGTTGTGACATGGTTGGGTAGTATGACTCATGGCTCTTGCGGACTCAGGCACAGATCGAGTTCACTACTGAGCCTGGTTAATTGGTTATTGTCAGTGCTGCTATCAGAGGGGCTCACTGCTACGTGTTGCAGGGTGAGCCAGTCTCCTTTTTAGGAAGGGGAGGCTTGTTATTTTATATTGCTCTGTGCTTTTAATCTCACTGTGTTATTTAAAATATACCCACTTACCTCATTAAGCGCTGATTGTTGCTGCTAACTCTGCACTTGCACTTTTATTCTCGATTACCAAGCGGAGCACCATCATTACTCAGCTCGGTTGGGTCATTTTCTGGCAGATATCTTGGGGTGGTTAGCAGTCCAGCTTTGGAGTGCTCACTGCTGGCTACCTACTTAATGCACGCCGCTGCGCCGGTGCGTAGCGGATGCGCGCAGCGGGCGCGCCGCTTGCGTGCCAAGGGCGCGCCTAAGGCAGGCCCGTCTGCGCCCGTCCTCGCCTGGTCTGCGACCAGCGCCAGCCATGCTGCCCATTTGGGTAGCGAGGGGGGGCGGTCCTGGTCCCGTGATTCGCTTCTTGCTCTAGGTAATAATTTATGCACTGGATCACATGGAGATCTATGGGAGAATTTTGACTCCTCTTACCACTGTAAGATCTGCAATTTTAAGCAGGGAATCCCAAGTGGAATATCGAGCAGCCGGGGTAGGCCTCCCAAGATACTAAGGTCATCAGGAGGAGGGGTAAGAGCCGCTCTGATTAACTGTAGATCGCTGCCTAGGCACACTGACGACATTTGGCTCTTACTAACAAATAAAGACTGGGATATAGTTTTCCTTAGGAAACTTGGTTGAAAGCGGACACCCTCCCGACACTAACATTGGCAATCCCCCCTGGCCTCAGGATAGTATGCGTCAATAGAGCAGGTGAGAAGCGAGGGGGTGGTGTCGCAATTATTTTTAAGGAGTCATGGGACATCACTTTCTCCAAATTGAGTGGCTTTGGTCCCATTGAGGGCATGCATTTCTGCATTAAGCCCTCCCCTATCCTTTCCCTGGCAGGTCTATTAATATATAGACCTCCAGAGTGTCCTAATCTTAATCTCTGGAAGTTGAGCAATTTGATTGCGCAGAAATCCTTACAAAATGCCAATTTCTTGGCCCTAGGGGACTTCAATCTCCAGGTGGATGACCCCTCTTGCCTCCTTGCCTCACAACTAGTGCAATCCCTTAAGGGAGCGAATCTCACGCAACATGTGTCCGCACCCACTCACAGAGCTGGACATACGCTTGACCTTATTTTTTCTAACATCTACTCTACTAGAGTCGAGAACCCTTTGCGAATGATGTGGTCAGACCGCTATTTAGTCCTGTTTTCACTCAATATCGGGAAACCACAGCTGCCTGGCCATAAACAATCAACGGCAGGGAGGAACTGGAAGAGAGTGAACGCTGACAATGTGGGCCCATTGTTTTTTCAGGGGGACCAACCATGCTCAGGGGATCCTAATGCGGATGCTGCACTGTTTAATGCTAGGATTTCGGCCTCACTCGATAAGGTGGCGCCACTAACAATTCCTAAATCCCAAAGAGAATCCCCTTCAGCCCCTTTGTTCTCGGAGGATCTTAGGAGGGAAAAAAGTGGATGTAAGAGATTGGAAAGGCAATGGAGGAAAGTTTACGACCCAGAAGCGAAGCAAAAGTACAAGGGAGCTTTAAAAATCTACGTAAAATGATGGGAATGGCAAGGAAAGAGTACTTTGTTAAACAAATTGAGGGTGCAGAGCACTAGAGCAAAGAAATCTTTAGAATTGTTAGATCCTTCACTAATCCTTCTGTGGCCTAAAGAAAAATCACGCCCTCCTTAGCTCTATGTTCCAATCTATCCAACTTCTTTGAGAAGACGATTCAGATCATATACTCTTCCTTCACATCGGAAGAGCCATTAGTGGCCCCTCAGGATTCAATACTGTGTAAGACGGAGGGCACCTTTACAGAGTTTGCCCAGATAACTTTGAAAGAATCTCTGGCTCAAATCTTGAGGTGCAAGTCGGGCTCTCCCGCTGACCCTTGTCCCCCTAAGATTTTCAGATTACTTGCCCACTGGATTAATCCAGTATTGAATTATATCTGGAATGTGTCTTTGTCGATAGGCATTTTTCCTGATATCTGGAAGCGGGCCCTCCTATTACCGCTCTTGAAAAAATCCAATGCTGACCCCATGGAGCTTGGGAACTACCGTCCTATCTCTTTGTTACCAGCGCCAGCAAAAATGAAGGAAAAATTAGCACAACACCAACTCTCCACGTATGTCAACTCGCATGACATCTTGCACGAGACTTAATCAGGCTTCCGAACTGCATACAGCACTGAAACCGCCTTGGTGGAGGTAACTGAATCCATAAGAATGTCAATGGACACAGGAGTATCAACTATGCTGATCCTGCTTGATTTATCCACCGCCTTCGACACGGTCACTTACCCCATACTACTGAATAGACTTGAACAGTTTGGTGTCCAGGGTACGGCCCTAGCGTGGATCCAGTCCTATCTTTACAACCGCACTCAAAGTGTATTTCTCCCTCCATATCAATCATCATCTAAGCCTTTGAGTTGTGGGGTCCCACAGGGCTCGGCATTAAGCCCCTTACTTTTTAACATTCACCTGGTACCACTCTTCAATCTCATTGACACCTGGGAGTAAAGTCTGTGTCGTATGCTGACAACACCCAGCTGATATTTACCTTTAAGGATCAGTCAAAGAACCCATTTGGCAGATTAAGGAGCTGCCTGAAAGACATCACTAACTGGATGAACAATAACAAATTGAAATTAAATGCGGACAAGACAGAGATCATGTTCTTTGGCAGGCCCTCCCCCCCATCCGCAGGACTCTGGTGGCCTGCTGAGATGGGCACCCCGCCACGTCCGGTAAAGTCAGCTAGAAATCTTGGCGTTAAGTGGGATTCAGATCTATCCTTCAAAACCCACATATGCCATGTATCGTCGACCTGCTTTGGCAAATTAAAAACTGTAAAAAAATTCTTGCACGTCCTGCCAGAGGAGAGCAGGAGGACGGTGGTTCAAGCTGCGGTAACATCCCATTTGGACTATGCTAATGGTTTATTCCTGGGACTGCCCAGTTATCTGATTCACAGACTTCAGATGATCCAGAACGCAGCTGCAAGGCTTATTCACAGAGTTCCTTTCCGCCAGCACATCTCCCCTCACATCAGGCGCCTCCATTGGCTCCCTGTTGCAAAACGCATCGAATTTAAGGCCTTGACCCTGGCTTTTCGGGCATTCCACAACATAGGACCGAGTTACCTCAGAAAGAGACTGCTCCCATACCAATCGACCCGTACTCTGAGATCTAACTCTAAGTTCCTATTGTGTGTTCCCAGGTTTGTCAAAGCCAGAAAGGGAAGTATGGCTTTCTCGGTAAAAACAGCTATGCTATGGAATGCTTTACCTTTGCATCTTCGCATGCTGAGGACTGAATCAGAGTTCCGAAAGCAGCTGAAGACATGGCTCTTTGACTAGGTCAACTATTGCCCTCATCTACGCCTGACTGCCGCTAAGCGCCGGGACGCCTCTGTTTGAGGTAGCTGTTTGCACTAAATGAAGTAACACTATTATTATTATTATTATTATTAAGTCCCTGATTGACATGGAGCCCTGGCACTGCAGGACGTTAGTCTGAAGCACCTGGTGGCAAACCTTGCACTCACATCGTCTGGAGGTAGAGCTTAGCCCAAAGGCAATGACTATGCCAGACTGATGACCTCACAGACTAAAGAGCTGTCAGCTTGTCAGTCCGGCAAACAGTGATTAGCGGCACCTGCCTGCTGATATCTGTGCATGTGCAACCACAGAGAAGGCCCATCTGGAAAAATAAAGGAGTGCAACAGAAGTAGAGTGCTTTTAAGTGCTGTCCTCTGCGTATCTTTATTTTACCACGGTTTCATTTAAAAAAAAAAATAATAATTTTGGGTAAAAAAAGGGAGAGGAGCCCCAAAGCCCTCATGGGTGAACTGCTCCTATGGTTGTTGGTGACATGGACTCATGGGTCATTATTTTGGTGTCCTTGTAAATTCTTATCCATTTCTTTGGTCTTCTTAACTAACATTCAACCAAGATTTTTGAGGACACGTTTGAAAAGGTATTATAGGGTGACCCAATCAGTCCAACAAGATAGGAATGTCTGTCTTAAGTGCACTCGACTTCATAAATACAAGATTAAACATAGAAAAAGCTTTGTGTGTCAAGCAGGCCATGTTGAACTAATTCCTTGCTTCAAGAGAGAAACAACTGAGTCGTATTTGATCTGGTGTGATGTGATCAAATTTTCTCGATTCCATGATGAGTAATGTAGCTGAGTTCAGTGTTGCCCTTAAAGGAGCCAGCCTAGCTTTGGGTAGCCCTGCCAGAGTCGCACGCTCATAATCTAAATGGAAGATAACTAGAGATTGGTCTGCTTATCGCAAGTCATCTGGAGGCTGGAATGGTTTGATTTTCCTTAGTGTGTTGAGTTGGTGATTGGCTCCTCTGGTGGTTGCACTGATGTAGTCTTGCATTCTCAGGTATTTGTCCAGAGTTATGCCTAATGATCTAATGGAGTCAACAACATGTGGGGCACAGTTGAGTGCTGCTAGTTATTTGAGCCATTCTTGTATGGGGGCCGAGTAGTTGTGGGGGCAATCAGGAGAAATTCTGTTTTGAGTGTGTTTAGCATAAGGTGATTCTGTATTAACCATTGTTGAGTTTTTAGTAGGGTGTGGTTAAGAGTTATGATATCTTCGGGTAAAGATATTTTCATGTACAAATGAGTATCATCGGCCTACATGTGATAATGTATGTTTGAGTGATTCAGAATTTCGGTGAGAGATTCGGTGAACAAGTTGAAAAGCGTGAGTGAGAGTGCAGATCCTTGAGACACTCCAATTGAAAACAGCACACTGTTAGAAAGGGATTGGCTGACTTTGATTCTTTGCATTCTGTTATGAAGAAATGAGGCCAACCAGCTTAAAACTGGACCAGATAACCCCATCCTTTTCTCAAGAAGATCATGTTGTCATGTTTGACAGTATCAAATGCTGAGGAGAGATAAAGAAGTATAAGCAGGCAAGGTTCGTTCTGGTCAAGTAGTCTCAGGGTATCATCTACAATGTATTGTAGAGCCATTTCAGTGCTGTGACCCAATCTGAAGCCAGATAGGTATTAGTCAAGGAGCTGAAACTGCTCACTGTGGTTACAGAGTTGTATGTGCACACATTTCTCAAGTAGTTTGGATAGAGTCATGATGTTAGTAATTGGACTGACATTTTTGGGATCTGACAAGTCTGCATTAATTTTTTGGGGGATCGGGGTGACCTGTCCTATCTTTAGGCAGTCAGGAATCATGCCCTGCAAGAGAGGTTCATGGACAATCTTAGAACAGAGCAGGAGAATGGAAGATCTAAGCTGTTTGAAACATTTGGCAGACAAAGGATCATTGACGTGGTTTGAGGGTTTTATTGATGCTACTGTTTTGAGTAGCTGGGCATCATCTGGTTGTTTGAAGGTATTCCATGTCACATTATTTTTGTAGTTTAATCAATAGTGCCAGAATGAGGGAACCTCAAAAAGGGAAGCCATAAGGAGGGACTGGGCTGGTCCTGACTATGGGGAGTTGAGTTGCAATTCTAATTCAATCTACGTTGTCTTTTCAATGAAGTGTGCGAAGAACTCATCACCACTAGTGAGTGAATCCTTGTTTGCAGAATGGTGATTAGTTGAATAGCTAGCTTGTTGTTTGATAATTTCAAAAAAAATTTGGGCCTGTTTTTGGCATTGTCCAGTTGCGACCCAAAGTGTTCGGTTTTGGTGCTACGGATAAGTTTATTATACAAGCTTCTTGTCATCCTCAACTGCTTAAGGTGTGCTTTGGAAGGAGAGTATCTACATGATCTCTCAGCAAGTCTTAGTTTGCGTCGTTCCTCATTAAGGAATCCATTGGACCGGGGTGTGGAATATTTGCTGGGAATTCTTTTGAGTTGCGTCTGGGCAATTGAACTGAATATATCTGTCATAGAATGGATGCAATGCTCGGTCAGGTCATTCAGATTTGTCATGTCAGAGGGCAGAAGAAGGAGGTTGTTGCTAATGAAAGTTAGATCGCTTATGTTGATATTTCTCAGGCCTCTAGACCATTGTTTGGTCTTAAGAGGTTGGCCTTGTCTAATCAGCACCTTTTCCAAGATGAGAAAAGAGATTAGGTAGTGATCTGACCAGTCACAGAGTGGAATGGCCACCAGTTGTATGACGTTATCCTTAGCGATGATTTGATTGAGGGTGGAGTCTTTGTTGTGGGTAGGTCCATTGCAAGATTGGGTGAAGTTTAGGTGTAAGCTGAAATCCCCATGGAAGATTTGGTTAGGGTGTTGGTCAGAGTTAGAGGATATGGTCTTCATTATTTGTTCAATGAAAGGAAGGTTATTTCCTGGGGGTGGTAGATCGTGTGGATTTTACATACCATCTTGTCATTGTTCCAAATTTCTAATGCAAAGTATTCAAAGGAGGATATACGAGCAGTTTGTGCATGTCTCAGGATGAGCATGGAGCGATAGATGCATGCTATGCCTCCTTCAACTTTATCAGGTCTATTCAATCTGATGATATCATAGTTGGGAGGAAATAAAATGTTCAGAATGGGTGAGGAGGTGTTGTTGAGTCATGTTTCAGTTAAGATCTGGAGGTCAAATTCTTGCATAAGTATGAGGTCGGCAATGTCAGCTGAGTGTCTTACCACTGGCCTGCAGTTAAGAAGAATAGATTTGATATGCGATTTAGTTACAACTGCTTCTTTGTGGGATGTGGGGACAAGTAATAGATTATCCTTATTCATAATTCTAAGATTGAGGCTGGGTTCTCTAAATGGGTTGGAGGGAATAGTTTGGATATTGATCAGTGAAAGTGATGAGTTAATATGAATGGAGTTGTACGATAGCAGAAGGGAGTGACTATCGGCATCAGATAGATGGTCAGTAACACTTTGGGATCTGAAGTAGGTATTGAGATGGGGGTCACGATCTCCAGTGCAAGATCGTCAGTCTATACATGGTCGAAGTCTCACACCCGTAATGTCTAACCCTTGTGGGAAGGTTGAATTGTTTTGTCTCTGGGGTTCGGTTAGTCTCAGAGGTCAGGTTGGGATTCCAAAGCTTTCACCATCTTCACAGGGAAGTGTAACAGGTTCTGTATGTTGGCTTTAGCTCCTTGAAGATCATGCTTAAGATCAGCAAGTTTATCCTCAGTGGAGGGAGGGTCTAAAGTATGGATGGGTGGTCTAGGGGTAGATAGCAAGTGTGACCCCTCAGAGGAGGGAGTGGTGATCTGCAGGGTGGGTTGCTCGTAGGTGAGTAGGAAAGTAGTAGGGGAGGTGACAGAAAGATGCGGGCTAGTAGATGGTGCGCTAGAGGTGGAGAATGGAAGAAGGGTAGGAAGAGATTTCAAATTTGCTTCATCAACCGGCCTCCTATGTTGTCAGGCAGCTGCAACCGGTAGGTTGGGGGATCGTGGTGAATGAATTGGGTGCCCATTGGGGCACAGGTGTTGTAGAAGAAGGGCAATTAGTAGACCTGCAGTTCTCTAGATTGCTGCAATAGTGATAACCACCAGCAGTGTATTCTATAAAACCTTCCTCTTGTAGTTCCATTATCATTTTCTGTTTCCATCGCTCAAAATAAAATGCCTGCTCCATTGGCATGGTCTGCTAAAGAGCTCTGGTCACACTAGGGTTCCCGGCAGGCACCGCACTTCTGGTGGGTAAACTGATTTTCAGTGGGATCCTTGGGCATGTTCTCTAAGTTGACATGATTCTTTTGTCTGGGTTTTCAACTGAATCCAATTTTGCTCAGTCCTGAGGTCTATTTCAGTGACTGTTGGCTTTGATTTAAGCACCTTACCAAATAAAATTGTGTTCTCTTCATACAAGGCCTCTGGCATCTGTGAGCTGACTTTGGAAGGTGTGAAAGGATCTCAACAAATCAGCATATTTTTCTTTTTCCTACTCAGTAAGCAGCAGGAGGTATGTAAGGTCACGACAGGTAGTTTCTCATTGTATGAAAGATGTGTTGTCAGTACTTGTCACCTTCCATATTTTCTTCTTAATTAATTCATTTTAGAAGTAGGATTTATAAGTGCATTGGTATTGAGTTTTATGTCATCTGATGCATAAACCAGTCATGTGTGTCTTGTGATGCCTGTGAATTCTATGTCAGGACCCGAGGCTCACAATACACTTCTCAAGCTTTACTGCAAAACACACAGCAGCCAATAAAAGTTTACAAACTACAACCACCCGTGAATTCATGCCCATTGGCCATTACGGATTAGTTTAAGGGATGTCATGTCAGCACTTCTGGGTTCTGTACCTGTTCTATCTGTATGTGGGTGTGTGTGTTTTATTGATTAGGTTTTGATGTAACACATCATACCCTACATAAATTGCCTGGTCACATTACATAGATTTGGAGGGTTACTTAGGAAGCGCTGTTTTCATAAATTCCTGAAGGAAGAGATCTGATGTGCATTGGAACACCATTCCAAATAGTGAGTGCATTGCCAGCGAAGGGTGCCTTGCAATGTGTATGACTTTCTTAGACTGGGTGTGTCGATCTTCAGCAAGGTTCAGCTTTGTAGTTTTTTATCACAGGTTTGCAATTTATACAATTTATGAGAAAGATATTCTAGTGAGTTAAGATTCATTGCATTATACATGATGAAGCTGCTTTGTGCTTCTGAATTGAGTCAATCTCTGGGAAAGCCATTGAACAGATGAGTACAGTTGTGATGCGCTCAAACGTTTTGTATTTGAGATTATGAGTGCTGCAGCATCTAGATATGTTTCAAGAGGAGCCTGCTATGGTTTAAGGAGACCTGTTGGCACTACTTTTGCATAATTTATAAGAAATATCACCACAGTTTGGACACCTAACTTGTTTTTTTCAGAAGGCAGGTGTTAATTTTATGGTATAATTTTAGTTGGAATCTTCCATTTCCATATATTTCTTTGAAATGAAGGTCAAGGTATAAAGAGTAGACAAGTATGACATCAATGTATTTCAAAGAGGTGAAAATGTGTAGTAAATTTCCCATGTTTTGAAGTTGTCCATCCTGTTACAAGGCAATAACTGCCCTCTGTCAGAGAAGAGGAGTTCTGCTATGTAAGGATTTAATTTGAGCTTTAGGCTGGACATTTAAGATGGCATTTCCTTCAGTAGGGAGGTGAGGATGTAACTGCAGGGGATTCCAAAGGAGAAAGGATCAGGCATGGATGCCCTGATCATCTGTTTCACAGATGGGACCTTATCTTCACAACCACGCCAAATGCAACTGTTCTGCTTCCTAGGTAGGCAGCTGTCATGATGCTCACTTCAAGCATTACTGGCCTTAATAGAGAAAAATGGGTTAATGTGGCCTCTATCAAATAAGGGAAAATCAGTATCATGATATTAGCTTAAGAAATGATAAATGTTTCTCTTAGGTTGCCTATTACCTTAATGAGGATAAATGTCATCCTGGCCTAATGCATGGAAATAGCTAGGTTTGTTGTCATGCGGACCTTCTGCCGAAGAGTTATGGGGAAAGGCCCTCTCTATCCTCGGAGGGAGTACACAACCTTGCCCACTTTGAACCTCATGTACCGCATGTCTTTGTTATTCACACAGATTTGATTAATTGATCCCTATTGCTTCCCTGTGTACTTGTTTTATACCTCACCTTAGTGATTGATTTTTGGTTCCTAAACCTTCACATACTGCCTTTCATTACACCGTTCTCAAATCAGTGATTGTTTCCACTTGCCCCGTCATGTTCTGCATTCTGTCTTGTACCTGTCATTTCATTTCAGTGTTTGGTGTGCTTTGAACCTTATTGTGCTGCAAGTTTTCAACGTGTGTTCCCATTTTAGATATTATTGCCCACTGGATTCCCATGTGCTACAATGTGTAATAAACTTCTCATGCTTTAGTTATTCTTTGATGCCCCGCATACTCTCTCTCGTGTACTGGTGCTCCCTCCAACCTCATACGCAGCATTATATTGCACCCTCTACTTTGGTGAATGATTCTTACCCTGAACCCTGATGTGAAGTCTTTTTTGTTCTGTGTTCCTCATTTCAGTGATTTTTCCCTTGGACACAGTCATGTCCAGCATTTTGTTCCTCATTTTGTGACACCAATACTTCCTGATGAGGCACATAATCCTGTTATCAGCCCTATCAGAAAGTGAGCAGGTGCCAGTTGTGTTTCTGCTAGAGATTTTGACTTTTGATAGCAGCCAAAATTTCTTGGAGTAACTGGGCTGAGAAATTAGGACATACTGAGGAAATTGGATCTGAAATTACAGATTCCCCTCTAATTGCTCATTTCTCAGGGGAAACTTAAATATAACTCCCTCAAAGGTAACAAGAAGCCTGATGCCTATAGCTCCGACGATGAGGAAATGACATCCCCTCACCAGTGCACTCATGAAACTCTTTTGTGCTAAGACTCCCCACATGAATGACTGGTGCCCCTGCACCTTGTTGTGCTGATGTATTTATATTTAAAATACTGCCTGATGTTACTCCCACTATTAGTTGGTACTCTGCGCATTCATGTACTGATTTATACTCCAGCCCCAAACAAATCTGCTTTTCGCAGAAGAAACAAAGGCTTCACATGATTCACATATATTTCAATTTGGAAATTTTTCTTTAAATAACACTTAACAGAAAGAAGCCTCAGAAAATATGGACTATATTTACATCCCTCACTTCTTTCAATCTTAGTACAATACTTTAACACCCCCATGCTTTTACTCACAAGCCCATTTCTCCTATTTGCCTTTAAAATCATGATGCAGTTCTCAAGAATTAGGTCAACAGTGTTTTTTCGCAAACAGTTGACACAAGTTATTCTTCAAAAAATTATTTGACTGTAGAAACAACCATATATGGGCATTTCACATGTTGCCCTGCGAAGTAAAAGAATGAACATTCAAAATAAAGCTTTAAACGTTAGACCAGAAACTCAAAGTTTTATGTTTAAATATTTTTAGAAGACATTAACAAAAAATCGATCTCATTTTCAATCTCAACAAAAAAATCACAAGATAATATAATGCAGACTTGTCTCCACAGAAATTATGTTCAGGCTTTTTTCATTATTGACACTTTGTATAAACGTCTACAGTTCTTCAGTGCATAGAGGTTTAATGCTCTTTAACATAATATTTTCTGAAATCTTCATTAAGAAATACATCTTTAGAATAAAGGGCCTGATTTAGATTTCGGCGGACGGGTTACTCCATCACATCGTTAGGATCTCGCGCCCGCCAAAAAATAAATCCCAGGGATATCCGTCACCGTTGGTACGGAGTAACCAGTCTGCCGAAATCTAAATTAGGCCCATAGTTTGAGAAAGACATTGAATAGATTTTCGTGACAATTTGGAAATTTGTGTTCACAGTTTTTACCACATTTGAGTTTTACAGCATTTCAATGATTTTATGTATTACTTATGACGCCTTCTTTATATAACTAAACATTGATCACATATAGAATTTTGTGTGAGAAATGCCTCTAAACTGCAGACAGTGATCATTTCAAGACGAGAAGACTTGACAGACCATTGGGCAATTAGTTTCAGAAAACCATCCAAAAATTAATTGTGGATATTCAAACAAAAGGGATCATTTTCAAAGGCTCCCATATAATTTATAAGCAGTTGCCTAGATTTATCAGGCTATATCTGATTATGTGGTGGAGAAAGACAGCATTTAATGTACAATGGAAGCTAGTGTCTGGGGCTTTAAGTGCCATCTATGATCAGGGTCTCGCAACTCAAAGCTTCTGATCCAGCAGAAGCGATGTAAATTTGTGGGCTTTCCCCAACACACCATAAACTTATTTCACTGCTACACAAGTCACAATAACACAGAGTTTGGCCCATAGAAACTCTACCATCATTCACAGACCACAAGGTCCTCTGATAGATCTTTGTAAGAGCTAAAAGGGACTAAGATAACAAGAGAGAGAAAGCCACTCCTTCATGAGGACCTATAATAAAGAAGTGCTTAGCTAACAACAATATTCATACATAAATCAAGAAATCATCAATAAGTAAGGACAGACTCATGAAATAGTAATCAAGATACCTTTATCAAACTTCACTATGACTGGTCAAAACACAAAGCACATTATTAACATTTCATTATTGTTATTCATTTATATACAGGTAAATCACAAAATATTCAGTTCAGAGCAAATACATCACAAATTGAGTACCCTGTGGAAAAGTGAGAGGGAGGGAGAGAGAGAGAGAGAGAGAACACAAGGCTAATACAGTATGCAATTGAGAATCATACAATTTATCAGGACTATGGACACACACATGAATAGTCCCAGTAGAACGCTAGAGCACAAAATCATCCGGAACCCATACTTAATACCCTTGTTTAACAATCACCATTTTCTAAGAATATATGATATAATTTCCCCTCAGAAATAGGAAAATACACTTGTAACTCAACATGTCAGCTCCTCACGCTCTGCTCTGATCTTGCAACAAGGTTGATACAGTTTTCTAGTTACAGAGAACATCTCCATTATTCAAACTGTAGGAAAGAAACATTCAGTGATATTACTTGTAGCTGCAGTACAATCAGGTCAGCATTTTTCTAGTCTAATAGAAGGAAATAATGGAAAACAAAATACATTTTTGAGGCCTACAATGAAAACCACTAAATCATCATTTTCTAATGAACAAACATGTTAATGTTGAAAACATTTTAGAGAAATAGAGATGCAAAAGAAATATTATAAGATCATATAAGATCATCATTCCATTATACTTATGAGCTTAATCTAATTACAATTCAATAATAAATGAGCAAGCCCTTTCTATTAGATTTACATGTCGAAGAAAATATGATATAAACAAGATACATTTTACTTAAGCATTTTCATGATCATATTTGCTAATAAACCACAAACTGCATTATTACTTTTCGTGTTATTTGTCATAACACATTAGTAGGTTTGTTTCTCTGTCATGAATAACTTTAATCTCAAACTAGTTTGTGACACTTCTGCATGCTTTTACAATGCAGATTTAAACTTTCACGTATTACACAAGACACTCTGTTAGTTCTATTTCTTAAGTAAATATTAGTATCACACCCAAGGATCAGGAATTGATCGAGCAAAACATTCTTGAATAATCATGCTCTATCAATCCCCCATCTGATGGCGAATCAAGCCATCACACAATCTTTAATAATCTGATTACAATCTGATTATCTTAGAATACACTTGTCTTCATTTGTTTCAGCCTAACACCCTCTACATCTTTCATTACTTCATAATAAGTACCTTCTTTGTCTTCTAATTCTTTATCAGACCTTTTTTTTTTCCAGCTCTACTTCGTTTTATTTCTACTTAGCATTTGCAACATCTATATATTAGTACTATAATTATTATCCCACCAGCAACAGCTATTAATGGTGTTAATATTTGTCCTACTAAACTGTTACCCAGTGCTGCAAGGCAATTTCCCACTGAAGAGAAACCCTTATCAAGCTTCTCCCGTGCAACATCAGCTTTTAATTCGGTTAAATCACTGCTCAGGTTAGTAATGTTACTGATATATCCCAGTAAGTCTCTACTTCTGTCAGGGATATAAGTGCAACATTTTCTACATACGACAGACTCTGCCCTCTTTTGCCAACAATACATCCAGGGCAAGTCAGCTCTGCAAAACATAGCAACCATTTCAGTATCAATTACCAAAAAACCCACCAGCGGTATCCATTGATAAATGATCAACCACCGTAGATAACTTTCTAATTTTGTGCGAGTTCAGAATCACTCCTACTAAAGGTATTATCACACCAAATATATCACCCATAATTTCTGCAGCACTTATTCCCCATTTATGATTCCATGATGATTATCCGCATGGTATATCTTTGGGAAGACATTACCCATATAACATCATTCATACCAATGTTTAGGCAATTTAAAGTACGCATTTTTACCACATATGAAATATACTCCTGAGAAAACTGGATTAGTACCACCTTTTAATCCCCATCCCCCCGTAATTAGGAAGGTATGTTCACACTCATTGGAACCTATGAATATATGGTTAGATTCAGTCTTTTGTCTTTATATGCAAAGCTTACCCTTGTGATGCCAGTCCAGAGTCATTGCAGCATAAGTCTCACCTTTTTTGTAATCACCCTCCTTATGAGCCCAAGGAGGTTTTCTAGTTTTCTGTTCTACAGCTTTTCTTTTAATTTCTTCTCGTCTATCTTCTACTGTGTTAATGAACTTTATTTCTTCCCTTCGTAAAATCCATGTTAAATTATTTCTATGTGCATATACAGTATCAATTGGCTTTTAAGTATGAAACAATTCACCCATTATTTCAGCATTTTTCGCACTAGCTACTATGTTCATGTTCTTCCTAATAGGTACTTCTGAAAAAACTAAATCAAAATTTGAATCGAAATATTGAAACTGCTCCTTGCCATAGAATAAATTGGTTAGTACACTACAAGAGATTCCATACGTTAAATGAAGGTGATGATAAGCCACCCCTTCAGAGACAGACATAGGTAATTGCATGCATACATAACAATCTCTTGCATTCATAGTATCAACATACTCATACAAAAGTTTGGTAAAAAACATTTAACGAAAAATCATTAATTGATTTATCTTGGTGTGAGTCATTTCTTGTAAATGTTTTAATATTAATGTCTTCTCCAAGGACTTTTCTTAATTCAGTAGTCATGCCCACATGTTCTTTAGTGGACTTACCACTATATACAAAACAAGTGTCAGAGAATAATTCTGAATTGCCAACGTGCACAGGAGCAGCACAACGCTGATTCCCAATGCCCCCTCAGGAACTCCCTCGCGAGGAAATGAACACCTCAACAAGTTTGTGCCCGTGGGGGAAAGGGGTTTGGGATAAGAAGAGACAGCCAACGATGGTATTCTGCTACTGTTCTTGTTTCGTCTTTTTCTTTCTTCTGGCTCTTTGGCTGTAATACAACATTAACTTACAACTCTATTCTTTTTCTTATTATGACTCTACATATACTTTTATTATCAAAACTCTTACCAGAATACCTCTGGCTATTGCCTCTCTTCTGTGTGATGTAGATTTAAATATTCTGACCTTGTTTCTTTTCTTCTTCTAGGAATTGACTGCCAGCCGAAAACAAGACTCTTCAGGACTGCTTAGTATCAAATGAACACTCAAGTAAGTATGTGTCTACTTCTATTCTAAAACATTGAAAAAACAATTAGTCTGTAGAAAACCTCTCACCTCTTGTGCTTCAGACTGGAGCCCAAACTTGTGTTTTAATGCTAATTGAGTTTTAACAGAGGATACTTGCTTTTAAATAATAATAATGTGAATTCTCTAGTGGCTTGCTAATTCGCTTCTAAACCTTTTCTCTGTGACGTGGTGCCGCACTCGATTAACAAGTCGGAAAATCAATGCTCGCGGCTAGACGTTGTTAAAATATCTGCACCAAACGTCTGTAAGCTCACGGGGGCATGTAATTGAGTAAACAACTTCAACCGCAACACACGGAAGGAGAGGGGTTCTCAGGGAATGACTTTACCGCACTTGAGATTCAGTGCCGGTAAAAACCCACACAGAAAGCACGCTGTTATACAATTTTAACTGGCGTTACACTTTCCGGGGAGAGTGCTCAAGGAGAAAATTATAACTAAGAGAAAATAACAAGCAATTAATTTCTTACAATTCTCCAGAAAATTCACTCTCAATTGTTGTAGAACTAACCTGTGACAAAACTTTCCTTCCAATAATTCCGACGGCTAAACGACGCCCGTCGCACTACCCTAACTATCTTTCACGACGGAGCTCGGTTTCAATACTGCTACCATGAAAATTCCTCAGGTGAAGTGCGCGTTGGAATGCTCGCGCGTGCTTCACATTCCTTTCTTGATTAGAGTCCAGGAACACTAGAGTGCTACTGGAAGGGCAAACTGGCAGACCCCTTGGAATTCCAAAGGTGCCAACTCGCCCTCCAATTCCATGCGCTTTTTGGAGGTTTTGACAACAGAATGCAGGCAATAATGGAGCGGTGAGGAGGAAACCTCCTAGGCCCCCTGACAACAAGTCACAATTAATATGGACATTAGCAAGACAAATATTAGAACAAAAATACATAAAAAGCAAGCAAGTAAACACCTTTGTCCAGATGGATTTTCAGTCTCTGAACCATCCATTTTATAAATTCTTATTTTAACTAAAATCAAAAAATAAAACCACGAGATTAGCAAAGTTTGTATATCCGTATGATTACGGGCCTTATTTCTTCAACCTCCTCTCTTTTGTTTTCCAAGCACCCTTTTTCTTGTGCACAGTTCGTTTAGGGTGGCTCATGTGATAAGTTGTCTTTGAAGCAAAACGCCAGAATTCTTTCTCCCAGTCACTTGTAGCAGCCAAACATGTCAATTCAGGTGCTGCGTACCCTTTGCTTGGAACTCATGCTCTTTTTGTTTTTCGCACTGTAATTTCTTCTCCGTCCATATCAGTTTGTTCGATTTGATCGGAGACTTCAACTACAGTGTTTGAGATTCTTTTATCCAAAGTATCTTTCAACTGCTCAGTTTCACCAGGCCATTGGTCACCTTTTCGCACTCGTTTTTCTGGTACACTGTCTATTTAATTTGTCTCAGAGTTTTATTCAGCTTCTTCAGGGATTAACTCTTTCATTTTCAACAGTGTTACGAGACTCAGTAGCTGACGCCCACTTTACTTGAGGCTCAGTTTGTTCACGTTGATTTTGTTCACCTTCAACTAGCTCTGTACTTTCAAGTGGACATGGGACTCGATGAATATGTGCTGCATGCACCCAATTAGGAAGACCACCACATTTAACTGCAGTTGTTGCCACAAAAATCACTTAGTATGGCCCATGCCAAATAGGTACCAAACAAGTCTATCTCACATGTTTCTTGACAAGCACCCAATCACCTGGGCACAAGTCGTGTGATTGCTCTTGTTGGACAGTAGTAGCGACTTCTCCAACCTGGTGAGACACAGAACGCACTACGTCAGCCAATCCATTACAGTAATCAAACACTAAATCATCAGATATGTTCACAAGCTGATTTGCTGGGTTTAAAGTTGTACATCTTGTCACAGACACATTTTCTGCACCGAAAAATCATCTGCTCATATTTTGTTAAGCGACTGCTCGTAAGGTGCTGTGTGCGAGTTCGCGTTAACAAAATCTCAACTGAATGTGGCACATACACTATCAAAGGATGTCCCATCACAATCGATTCACTGTGTTCCAAACTCACACATGTAGCAGCAACTGCTTTTAGACAACCAGGTAAGGCAGCAGTTACAGTATCCAATGTGGCTGAAAATTATTCCACCGGATGGTGTGATGTTTCGTGCATTTGCGTCAGAACTGAAAGTGCACAACCATCGCGTACACTGCAAAACAGTGCAAAATTCTTGTTGAAGTCAGGCATTACCAATGCTGGCGCTCAACACGAACTATCTCTTAGTTCAAGAAATGAACTCATGCATTCTTCATCCAAATGAACAGGATCTAACACATCTTTGTGTGTCAACCTTTGCATTGGCTTGGCTATCAGTGAAAAACTTGGGATCCACTGCCTGCAATATCCAACCATTCCCAGGAACATTCGAACCTCCTTTTGTGTATTCGGTGGATTCATTTGCAAAATTGCATTGATCCCAACTTGAGACACTTTCCTGGCTCCCTTTTCAATGGTATGTCCCAAATAAAGTACCTCTTTTTGACAAAATTGTAATTTTGCTGGTGATACTTTATGCCCACCTACTGCCAAATAATTCTGTAGAACAATCGTATCAGAGATGCAAGCCTCATTCGTTCCTGATGCAACCAACAAATCATCAATATATTGCACTAATACTGAGTTATTAGGTATTATCAATGATTCCAGACTTTTCTTCAAAATTTGATTGAAGATTGAAGGGCTTTCAGTATACCCTTGTGGAACTCGGCACCATGATAAGACACGGTTTCCGAACTGGAACGCAAATAAATATTGGCTATCCGGATGCAAGAGTAACGAGAAAAATGCTTGACACAAGTCAATCACTGAAAACCATTCTGCTACACATGGAATTTGTACAGAATCTCAGCTGAGTTTGGCACTATTGGATAACAAGGTATTACAATCTGATTGATTTTGTGAAGGTCCTGAACTATTCTATATTTTCCGTTAGGTTTGCGAATTCTCATGATAGGCGAATTGCATGGACTCCCTAAAATTTCTTTCAAAATACCTTGTTCAATCAACATCTCAATCACAGGTGTTACTCCTGCAATTGTCTCAGGACTCATTTTGTAAGTTGGTGTTCTCTGGAACTCTGCATTTGGTTTTACAGTAATCCGTACTCGAGCTACTCCTTTCATCAGTCCAATATCTTTTCCTGAAAAACCCCACACATCCGTCAACACTGTATCTTTCAATTCAACTGGCAAATCATTTGCTGTAAATAAAGGATATAGACTATTCACTTCCATTTCCTGTCTTGCCATTTTAAATACCACATCCTCATCTTTCGTATGAAATGCTGCTCCATCTGGCGTACAATAAATGGAGCAATTTATTTTGCAGAGTAAAGCTCTACCTAGCAAATTAACTAGACTAGTGTCACACACCACGAATTTGTGTAAATCTTCAAAACCTCCAATTTGTACTTTTATGGGTTTGGTCACTGGGGTTCTAATCAATTTATTCAAAACTCCTACAAATTGGATACTTTCTCCCCAGAGATGTAGTTTGGGAATTTCCACAGTTCTCACAGTGGAACGGGTAGCACCAGTGTCTACGAGGAATGTAATGGACTTTCCATCAACCTCGCCATCCACATAGGGGCCACTCTGGTCTAACTCTAAGGATGCGCCAAGCATGCATTCCTCCTCAGCCCTCAGGCACCGTCATTGAGATGTATCTGAATCACTCTCAACCAACTGCATCAAGTACTGTGAAGACACCTGCATGTTTGAATTCAATTGATTATTGGTATGAAAACCCAAATTCCTATTGTACCTTTGCACTTGACCATTCACATTTTGCCTAGGAGCTTGGAGCAGTCTATGACCCTCCCCTCTGTCAACTGACATCTGCTGATTCTTATTCTGCTGCTTCAATATCTCAGTGTTCATCTCCATCTTTCTCATTCCTTCTACTCCTGTATCTATTAACTGTACACCACCTGTGTTTGACTGAATACTTCTACACTCGTGTTTCCAATGCCCAAATTTGCCCCATCCATGACACGGACACTTTTTCTTCATCTCCTCCATATTACCACCTCAACCACTAGGGAGTGGTATCAAATTCGACACAGTATTTGTCACAACACCTCTCATTCAAGTAGTAATCTGACCATTTCGCTGATAGGCTCTCGTAAAACCTGTATTCATATTCATAAATCCTCCTTTCTTTGCTGCTTTCATCTGAGCCAACATCAATTTCTCTTTTAACATTTTGTGACGCGAATCAATGTCATCTCCACAATATTTCTGATAACGAAGAATTTCATTGATCGACTTGCTCTGTCAACAAATCAAATGCTGCTGAATCATAGCACTTATTTCTGGCCTCAAACCATACACATACTGATATACAAAATGTCCCACATCTTTCTCAAATACATTCTCAATGCCACTATACTGTTTGAATACCTGTAAAAGCCTTTCATAATATGCATGAACTGACTCCTTCAACTCCTGAGTAGTCCTGTCTATTTTCAGCCAATATGCTTCTGTTGGTGAAATTTTTCCTTTTAAATAGGTAATAACCTGATTATATTTTTTCATAATTTCTTCTGATGGAACTCCTGTCTTTGGATCGCTCGGATATTCTTCTTTCGGCCAATCTATAACAATTTTACACTCAACCCACAAATCAGTCGGAACTACAATATCAAACAATGCATCCAAATCTTTCCACAAGACTTTAGAAACCTTAACGAACCTCTCCACCTGTTTGTATCACTCCACTGGCTTCTCCCTCAACCTAGGGAACTCATTTGTAAAAGATAGTACATCCTGCCTGGACCAAGTAACATGAAAGAACCCACCTCCTGGTACCTCTCTCAAAGGATATACTGTTGCATTTGCTTCTCCAGTTTCTATTTCCCTCACAGGATATAAAGGTAAAGTTACTACTGTATTCTCTTTTCTTTTTGCCCATCTGTCTTCCCATCGATCCACTTCTCCTCAACGCTTTAGAGTGTAAATTAATTCTTTTATCTGTAAATGCTTTCCTGAAACATTCAAACTCTCTAAATCCTTATCACTAAAATCCAATCAATATGTTTTCTGTAACGCTTTGGATTTTTCTATGTCAACTCCATACTTTTGTGCAATCTCAGAAAATCTCTCATGAGTATTTCTCGCTTTCCGGGTAATATCCTTACACATAAAAAGAAGTTCTTAATCACGATAATTAGCTAACCTCTCTGGACTAATTGTTCCCAGTATCATTTCCACTTTTAATTTGCTCACATCTATGCTTGAATCTCGGGAAGAACATTATTCTGCATACTGCAACCGGGTGCAATCTCTTTTATCCACTCATCTAACTCTTCTGGGGAAGGTCCTAAAGATGTACCTTGTCCTGATTTTTGAAATTCTTCACCTCTCCATCTGCAAAATCCTTCTCGGATCTGTTTGTGAACCCCTATTTGGCGTTTCAACTGTTTTACTTGAATTATGAATCAATGACTCTAACTCTACTCCCATAATAGAATTTGCACCATTATTCTCATTTGACCCATTCTTGTTTATCATTCCCTGATTCCTAACACCCGCTTTTTCCAAGACGGTGTGAACTCCATTTATATTTCTATTGGGAACTGTCAAAGTATGTACTTACAAAACTCCTTGTTCATTATTATATAGTGGAACAATAAGACCCATAGTATCTGGGACCGATAAAGCATCTGGATTAATTGATGTCATTGCTTTTCGACAACTCCTCTCTAACTGGAGTCTGATTTTGTACTGATGATGTTTTTTCATGTGCTGAGTTTACATGCACTATTGGAGCACTTGGTTGTAACCCAAGGGGACTTGACTCCACATAGTTCTCCTCTTCATAATAAGGTGGAGGTCTGTTCAATAATAATTCATTCAGGAACTCATCATTTATGTCTCCAACTCCTTCAGTAATTAAACCAGTATTTTTAGACTTCAACTCCTCAACATGCTTCTTCTTCTCTTTGTATTTTCCTCCTTCACTAGTCTCAGCTACCATAACTGGAAACATTTGTTTTCCCTCAGCTATATCCTTTCTCTACATTTTCTTCTGTGCATCCCACTTTGCCTCTGCATATTGACTCACAGGATTCCTATACCTACTCTGATGCTTTTCTCTTTATATGTTTCATGTTCCCATTCTTCAAGAGCTTCATACTGCATAGGTCTAGGATTTGGTCTCAAGCTAATCATAATTTTCAAAAATTCTAGTATTAAAAGTTCAATTTTCTGGAAATGCTAAACTACCATCTTGCTCGTTATATTTCATCCAGTTCTCCATCCATGTACACGTGTGATAGACCTTCTCTAATGAAATATATAAAGCAGGGGTTCCTTCTGGGGCCACAGGTACTCTGCCTCCAATTGATATTGACTCATCCTTGCTAATCAATGTTTTTATAAATTTGAAATACTTTATTATTCTCTGCGCTAAAAGTCAAATCTATACAAAAACAATCTTCAGCAATTCCTTTTCCGTGTTATGATTCTCTGCCAGCAATCAAAACTGTTCATGCTGTCCAAAACCAGCGTAGCTCCACACCAACCAACCAATACCAGCGCGGCACCTAGTGACGATTTCTCACCAACCAACCAACCAATACCAGCGCAGCACCTAGTGATGTCAGTTTAACTCCTGCGACTGACCCTCCCTTTACAAAGTCGTCTTAATCTTTACAAAATCTTTAACAAAACAAACAACATAGAACAACTTTGTCTGCCAGCTAAAAGAAAACGATAGAACCACACAATCTGAGAATTTCTTTTGCTTCCACCGAAATCTGGACCAGCGCAATTTCACTCTCACTTAAATGAACATTTTCAAGATCTCTCCAAATGCGCTCTTTTAAAGAAAACTCAAGAATCTCCACGTCACACTTCAAGTTCCCTAATGCTTGCACCGGCAAGGCCTATGCAGAGTACTACTTCCAAGGCAGACAAAACACGCTTAGTGTATGCCTGTCAAGAATCCATAAAAAAAAAGACACAATTGATGGACGGAATGCAGAACAAATCAAAACATTCACCCCCAGTCAAGAAATCTGGGTTAAATCCATCGTTCTTTTGCTCACCATGCCACCCCAGTTTACACCTGGCCATATGCAAATCAGTCTTGACCCTGTGCCTCAAGGGAACAGTCCAGCCCGAACTGCTAAGCCAGGTCCTCCCTGGACCGGAAACAAGCATCCTAGGACCGGTTTTGGGGTTTCACCCCTCTTCAGCCAGGATAGCGTGAATCCAGTGGCACAGTGAGCCCGGGACCCACGTCTGGGCATACCCGGCACACTTAGAGCGAGGAAGCAAAAGACACACAATTGATGGACGGAATGCAGAACAAATCAAAACATTCACCCCCAGTCAAGAGATCTGGGTTAAATCCATCATTCTTTTGCTCACCATGCCACCCCAGTTTAGACCTGGCCATATGCAAATCAGTCTTGACCCTGTGCCTCAAGGGAACAGTCCAGCCCGAACTGCTAAGCCATGTCCTTCCTGGACCGGAAACAAGCATCCTAGGGCCGGTTTCGGGGTTTCACCCCTCTTCAGCCAGGATAGCTTGAATCTAGTGGCACAGTGAGCCCGGGACCCACATCTGGGCATACCCAGCGCACTTAGGGCGAGGAAGCAAAAGACACACAATTGATGGCATTGCAATCTGATAATCTCTTTTAGAAGGGCAAGAAAAGCCAAATACCTCCTGGTTCGACATTATCCCCTGTGGAGAAGAAGGCATCCTGCAGCAAGTTGTGGATCAGCACACTACTTAAAAATGTGCAGAGAATTCCAAGATAGCCGCCAAGATGAGGAAAGAGATTTATGAGCGGTCTTGTTCTTCAAAACAATTTAGGGTGAGGTGCGCGCATGTGCAGAGCACAGCGCCCTTCAACTGATATTCTGAGGAGAGCAGTAGCGTTTCTTAGTGCACCTCCGTGAAGAGAAATTGTGTCTCTTCAGCACGCCGGTTAGAATTGAGTTGTAGTCTGAACGAAGAGTCTGTTACAGCGCAAGTCATCCAGAAGTCGTATTGGAGAAAGAGTAGTGTTTCCTGAGCTCCGTCGTGAGTAGTGTCTCTTGACACAAAACTGAACCGTAAAATGTCAACACTCAATCTGAGTAAATAATTCATAACAAGTTTCTGAAAATCGAGTCTTGAGAGCATTCTGAAAATTTAAGAGAATTCATACTGAATAAAAAATACTGAGAGAAAAGAATAAATACAGGAGACATTAGTGGTGAGAGCAAGAATAAACTGAAAGAAGCTAATTAGAACATTGAAACCATAATAAAGGAAATATTACAGAGTTTGGAATGAGAAAATACATAAGGAATTCCCTTTCAAATAGTTCTGAACGACTATGAAATGGACATGAAAATCTATATATACAAATATATAGCATCAACTAAAACACAGCAAGGACACTAATCCAAGAGCATAGACTGAGAATGTATATAGGTCCAGGTTCAACTATAAGAATTTAAGAATTATTCTCAGTAAATTTCAATGAGAGAAGCAGTTCCTCAATTGCATGCAGGTAAATAGAATTGCAAACAGCATAAATAGAAGTTATAGAGTTAAGGTACATAATAAACAGGAGGGGAATTAAAACTGTATGTCCCTAGTAATTGTTCTTACCTGTCTTACAGGCACAGTTCCAGAGGTCTGCAGCGATAGTGAAGATCCAATAAGAAGTAGACAAAAATCTATTGAGGAATCTCTCTTTTGTCCCATTCCCTTTCCCTCTCACTGGTATTGGAGATAGATATATATAGTTCATCTGTCTATGATAGTTGTGGTGGGAACTGAGGACATCTCTTCTGCTCCTGTGGAAAATAACATTAGATCTTGACAATGGCACACTAAGATGGCCCTTAGGCTTTATCCCGGGATTTTAGGCCACAACAGAACTATTTACTTCCATTAAGGTGAATGACGGACCACAACATTTAAACACAAAGGAACAAATTTCTATAGTCTGTCAATGTCTCTTAACTCCGCCTCTCCATTACCTAGTATTTTTAGTCAAAAAACAATCAGACACGTTACCAGAAAACTGATCCAGCGGAAGCGGTGTAAATTTGTGGGCTTTCCCCAAAACACCATAAACTTATTTCACCCCTACACAAATCACAATAACACATAGTTTGGCCCATAGAAACCCTACCATCATTCACAGACCACAAGGTCCTCCGATAGATCTTTGTAAGAGCTAAAAGGGACTAAGATAACAAGAGACGGAAAGCCACTCCTTCATGAGGGCCTGTAATAAAGACGTGCTTAGCTAACAACAATATTCATACATATATCAATAAATCACCAATAAGTAAGGACAGACTCATGAAATAGTAATCAAGATACCTTCATCAAACTTCAATATGAATGGTCAAAACACAAAGCACATTAGTAACATTTAATTACGGTTATTCATTTGTATGCAGGTAAATCACAAGATATTACAGTTCAGAGCAAATACATCACAAATTGAGTACTCTGTGGAAAAGTGAGGGGGAGAGTGAGAGAGAGAACACAAGGCAAATACAGTATGCAATTGAGAATCATACAAACCAAAGATTCGGTTGTAGATTTATCAGGACCATGGACACACATGTGAATAGTCCCAGTAGAACGCTAGAGCACAGCGTACGGAAGCTTAAGTCTTTCACCCTTCAGACGAAAGGGTTCAATCTCCTTGACTTCACCAGCCGGTAAAGTACAGAGGGAATAAGGAGAGTTCAGTTCAGGGAAATCAGAGTTCAAACTGACAGCATTTCAGGCTCAGGATTTGCAAGGAAAATAGCCGCACACGTCCTTTTCTCACGGGGCATTTATACTTCCAAACATTCGCAGTTTCCTGTTCACAAAGTAACTTTTACGCCGTTTACACGATTTCTATTGGTCAAAATCCACGACATGATCATGGTATGATTGTTCTCTAACTCAAAATCGTCCGGAACCCATACGTAATACCCTTGTTTAATAATCACTATTTTCTAAGAATGCACGTTATCATTCCCCCTCGGAAATAGGAAAATACAGTTGTAACTCAACATGTCTGCTCCCCATGCTCTCCTCTGAGCTTGCAACAAGGTTGATACAGTTTCCTAGTTACAGCGAACATCTCCATTATTCAAACTGTAGGAAAGAAACTTTCAGAGATATTACTTGTAGCTGCAGTACATTCAGTAGCTGCAGTACATTCAGGTCAGCATTTTTCTAGTGTAATCGAAGGAAATAATGGAAAACAAAATACATTTTTGAGGCCTACAATGAAAACCACTAAATCATCGTTCTCTAATGAATAAACACGGTAATGTTGAAAACATTTGAGAGAAATAAAGATGCATAAGAAACAATATAAGAATTCCGTTTCATTATACTTATGAGCTTAATCTAATTACGGTTCATTATTAAATGAGCAAGCACTTTCTCTTAGATTTACATGTAGAAGAAAAGATAATATAAACAAGATTCATTTTACTTGAGCATTTTCATGATCATATTTGCTAATAAACCACAAACTGCATTATTACTTTTCGTAATATTTGTCATAACAAATTAGCAGGTTTCTCTCTCTGTCATGCATAACTTCAATCCAAAACCAGTTTGTGACTCTTCTGAATGCTTTTATGATGCAGTTTTAAACTTTCACATATTACACAAGACACCCTGTTAGTTCTATTTCTTAAGTAAATATTAGTATCAAACACAATGATCAGGAATTGATCGAGCAAAACGTTCTTGAATAATCATGCTCCATCACTTCCAGTTTTGGTTAATCAAAACAGTTCTGCTGTGGCTTGTGCTTGGAATGTCACTGACTAAGGTTCCACCAGCGATGCTCCAAGGGCACCTAGGCAACTGGGTGGAATGTAGAGATTGAGACTTCTGTTGGAGGAGGAGGAAGCAAAGGCTGTATCTATGTCTCTGTTGGTGGAATAAGGGTCTTAAGCACATTTCCGTCCAGCGTGCTGATTTAGCATTTTTGGCAGTGAGCTGACCTGCGAGAGGCAGGATACTGCCAACAACACCCCTCTTGATTCATTATGTATTTTGGAGAACCGTATTGCACCCAGCCACACGGCCGCTGTTGACCCTGAGTAAGTGATGACTACAGTTTTGTTTTGGAAGGATTAATGGGTAACAGAGGCTATTTTGCATGGGACAGTGAATCATTGTGAAGCAGTGAAGCAGTAGCAGTTGTAGGCAGTAACAGTGACTTTGCAGTAGCGCAAGTCCAACACAGTCTTAGCACATTATTTAACTGGTGCATGAGGGTGGGTCACTCACTGGCATCGTGTGGCCTTGATGTTCTGCACTGTGGATGCCACCTGCACCAGTGTTCTACATTCAGCATTGTGGAGTCACATAAGCTCATGACGTGTGGTGCTTGGGAGGCCATCTGCACAAGTATTTGATGTTCGGCATTTTGGGGGCCATTAACGTTCATTGCATCATCCATTGTGGGTCGCAGGAGTCAATAATCAATTGATAAGCGCGTCACTGCCATTTCTCAACAACCAGACAGTTCTACAATGCAGCTATCGCAAGGGTATGTTTTGGGTTACTAGCAATCAGGATGTATATGTTGCGATCCTTGCGCATGAAGTGGTTCCTGAGAAAGAGAATTTCTGCATACTGCTTGACTCGATTAACACATTTAAGGGATAAAGGAACCTGGCATTTTCATGCAGCAGTAGCAGACGATAATGGGGTCCAGTATGAATCTTGTACACAGAGGAACACTGTTCCTGATGGTGAATTTTATCTATTTTAGCCTGTTATATTAGCTTATTGATTTGGCTGGTTATTTTGACTTATTGTATTAGTTATTTGCTTTAGTTTGTTATATTGAGTTACCTTGCAGGAACCCGGACATGGCGGTGGCCAGCATGTCACAAACCCTGCAATTCCTATCAGAATCAGGACAGCCCATATTGACATGGAAAAGATGGAAGTGCCTTTTTACTCTTATTTAGTGGCTACTGGGGGGAGAAATTCTCAGCAGCTAGGAAACAGGCGGTGTTGCTACATAAGTTGGGAATTGAAGGGTGCAACATTCATGAGTGCCTAGGTGAAATTGACACTGGGAATGAGGAAGGTGAACCAAGAGATGTACTTGAAATGTCTCTTGCTATGTTCGCGAAACAATTTGGCCCATGTATTAGAGTGGTAATGGAAAGCCAACACTCTTTTATGGGAGTTCAGACCAAAGAGGAGCGTGTGGCCAACTATGTAGCTGCTTTAAGGAATCTTGAGCACACCTGGGAATTTGGTGAATTAGCTGATACTCTCGTTATGGACCAATTGGTACGTTGTACAAATGACTCGAGGCTCTGGGAAAAATAATTGGCAAAGAACCCTTCACTTAAGCAAGCCATCAGGTTTGTGGAAGATATGGAGCATGCAGCAGGATGGGTCAAGGAGATGCGAAGAAACACCACTCTATCTGCGGACCGGGTGTCAGTTCATCCTGATAGGGAAAGCACTGAGAAGTCGTCAGGTGATATGGTTACTAATAGCAGCCAGAAGAACATTCCTTGGTCTGGGGGTGGTTAAAGAGGTGCAGTGGTGTCTAGTGCAGGGAAGGACTCCACTTGCAAATATTTTAAATGTGGGAGCCCCTACTATCTCTTGAATAGTTCCAATTCTATGGCCAGGAATGTGGTTTCTCGTAGTTGTGGAGAAAAGGGGCATTTTCTCCATGTGTGCAGAAGTGTGAAGGTGCAAGAGTTGTTGGATGTGCTTGAGGAGAGTCAAAGTGTGATTCTGCAAGTTGGATCCTCTTCTACAGATGCTGTTGACAGTGGTCCCATAATAATGCCTGAATACAAGGTAGAGATCGGTAGGAAAAGCCTCACTGTTCTGTCTGACTCATGGTCTCCATTCACGTTGGTGGAGTACAATTGGGAGAAGGTATATGGCACAAGCTGCATTGTATTGTTACCACCAGATGTCAATCTTGAAGGATATGTAGGCATGAAGATAGATCTAGTGGGCTACACAGTGATGTTGATACATTTTCAAGGAAGGGCAACTGTAGGGAAGAATTATGTGGCCAGGAGGGGGGACAACCTCTAACAGAGTCAGAACTGAGTGTTTATGATACAGATTGAATGACAGTCCTTTGATCAAAGAGATCAATGTACATTGTATTGTAATGGTAAGAACTGAAAGGATTTGCTGCCAATCCTTTGAGAATTCTAATCATTCGACAATTTCTATTACCATATTTTCATGAGATGTCCTGTAAACAGGCTGTCTTAATTTATCACATGGCTTCGGGTGCATGTACTAAAATCTTCAGAGCCACTCACAACTGATACTCAACATCTGACATTTCTAGCACTCATGTATGAGTACATGTAAACTGTAAATCAGGTTGACATGCATTACAAACAAAGTAGCCCAATGATTATAGGTAAAACGTGTCCTCCCTAGTGATCAGGAAGGACTTATCTGTATCTAAAAGAAAATTTGCTTGAGATGGACTCCATTAATGAGTAAAAAGAAATCAAAAATAGATTTTACCACATTTTGCCTGTAACTAACTAAGCTCTTTTTGCAAATCCTCATGTGAGACCATCCAGATCAGTATCTTTGCAAAAGACACCAGGTGAAAGTTATTTAACATGTAGGTCATTGCTGTAGTTCAGAATTATTTCTTAAATTCTGCAGCTGGGAAAGCTCCAATGTATTGTTGCTTCCCTCAGTTCTCAGTACTATCATCAGCTTTTTCATTCTGTACCACAAGCTGCTGAGTGCTATATTTGAGAGAAAAAGTGTATTGATTTATCAGTACTTGGATATGCAACTTTATTTAAGAAACTAAGCATTAAAACCTACTCATCATGGCCTTGTTCCAACCCCCACCTTCAAATCCAGATGGAGACTGTCTTCATTCTTAACTTTCTAAAACCCGAACTCTTACAAATCATGTCCACATCTAAAGTAACAATGAAGTCTTCCATCCCTCTACCTTTCCAGCAGTCAACTCTTTGATATTTATTCTTGATTTCACACTCAAGCCTTTCCCACACATCAACCAAATAGCAAAGTCTGTGAACTACCAACTCCACCATCTTGAAAATTTAAGGGCATGACTTAGATCTTGGTGGGACTACCATCATCACTCCGTGGCGGAGTTTCCAAGTACTCCATCAAGCTGACGGAATCACACCGTCCCTATTTAGATGTATGCAGGCTGAATCTCTGTCCGCTTCGACAGAGAGTTTACCGTTGCGCACGCAGCTCACCGCTGCTGACGTGGGAGACTTCTATGTGGGCGAATAGTACTGCATCGCCATCAGGGTGGCAGGGTTGTGCTGAGCCTATTTAGATATCACAGTTATGCTGGCGGTGTCCTAGCGGCGGTTTCCCGACTGAGGGATTCCGTCACTTGAAGCAGTCAACAATGTACCATTACTATGCCCATTGGATGAATGCTAGCATTACACAACTGATGTCTTTTGCCTAATTGTTAGCACCTGCATACCACCCTACAAAACACATTCCATTTCAGGCCATGATCCTTTTCATTTCCAGCACAGCACAACATTTTCCTGGAGAAGTTTGGTCTGAGTATTCTAGGTATTTCTTTTACTCCCCTCTGTTACTTGTGCATTTTAAATGTTATTGTCTTTGACTTGTAAGTCTACAAATTCATTTAATTTAATTGTATTATAATGGCAGTGAGGACAAATCCAAGTTTTACAAAGGGACAATTGTCAGTCATGGTGGATGAAATGACTACAGAGGAGACACATTTGTATAGAGCCAAAGTACAAAATACAACCATTTCTCAAAAAAGGCAAATGTGGGCCAGAATAAATGACAAAGTGAATACTGTAGCAAACAACCTGCACACACAGGAGGAAATAAGGAAGAGGTAAAATGACCTGTGGGGGAGAGTGCGTTCCCTGGTCTCCAAGCATCACCTGGGAGGCCCAGAGGACAGGTGGTGGTGCTCCTAACCCCCCTTACAACGTTTCCCTGGGAGGAGAAGGTTTTGCAGAACCTATATCCTGAAGGCTTGACAGGAATCCCCGGTGGAGTCAAAACTGGAAAGTTCCACTTTTGAATGTTTCACTAATCCCAAATCTTGTTTTTGATTTTATTTTCAGTGAGCTGTTGCTAATGTGCTTTGCACCTTTGTTAAACATATAAACCTAGGTATATCAGTATAATTTCTCTTGTCTTCTTTGTTTGTTTGTTTGAATGTATTTTGCTGTAATTAAGATTGCCGGTTTCAATCTTGAGTGCAGTTCCTGTGATGTAATGGTGCTTTTACACCAAATAACATATCTCATATATGTGTTTTATATTCCAAATGTCAGTTTTTTGTTCTTACTGCATATCTTAACTAGGTATGTTTAACTTACAATTGTGCAAGTGCTGTGCATGTTTAATTGAAGTGACTAAAACTACCATGATAGAAAATAATACAGAACAATGGCGGACTAGATAGGTCGCACCTCAATCATAATTTCTTTAATATGTAATGTTCTGTGCACAATTCTTCTGACACCAGCCGCTGTTTAGTGCCACTGTCCAGCAGATCCAAGATTATAACACATAGGAAGGTGCACCAGGAAATAGTCAAACTCCAATATGTATTCTACATATAACCTTTATTCTCTTTTCTTCAAAAGGGTTCAAATCCAGCCAATGCATTTCATTCTAAATACTTCTGGAACTTCATCAGGGCTGAAAACAACACACAAAAAAACCATAACATAAAAACATATATATACTATATGGACAATGCATCATGCAACCATCTTGCTAATAGCACAAACATGGATAATATATAACATATGGGACTCGTGTTCTATGGACAAACGTTCTATCATGAAGCCACCCTCTATCACATAAGCCGGCACATAGATACATAATACATCAAACAATAAAAACAAGACATGAATCCTCAATAACAAAACTTCATGTGAGACAGTGATATTGTTCCATACCGGAAGTCAATGAGTAAATAACACTTCTACACCAACAAACAAAGACCTCAGAGTAATGCCTACATCACATAACAATCAACTACTTACTGGAAATGAGTAAAGGACGCACCAACAATATACATATAAACGCAATTGCTATTGTATCAAAAAGCATCATATGGTGATTTGTGCACTGCCCATATTGACATGTGATTGCCTGTGCAAATATTTACTCTCACATATTTGTATCCCTTATATTTTTATCATGACTATAGGGGATTCAAATTTATGTATTGACATTCTTGATGATTCTCTCGCCTCAAAGAAGTGTCAAACAGGTGTTTTCTTAGATCCTATAGCATGACAGTCCATCCACGCAATTTAAAATGATACCGAGGAAGTTCGTCGAACACTCTTTCCGATACCTGTATGGATAATGCATTTTAGTAAGGCTCCATTGCCTTTCCTTAACCGTTCCTATGAAAGCGTTGTGCCACACCACTTAACATGTGTTTCCCCATACAGAGTAAATGATCCCCCTTCTCGCAGGGGCTGTGATACCCAGTTGTGTACCTCACGGTACTTATACACATGTAAGACAAATGCCAGCTTAGCAATTCACTTCACTAAGAAGCCAGGCTAAGCATTTGCACACCCAGGGTCACATTTCCATTTTTAAGAAGACCATTGACCTCAGTAATTCCATTATTCCAATAACATGAGTAGATTGACTTGGTAAGTTGCTAAATCACTGTTTAACCGGACCATGATTTTAAAAATAATAAATGGAAAACACCCTCACCATAGTAATTCCATCATGAAAAATAATGTCAATAAAATGACACAACAAGCTGTTCAAACAATGTTTAACCAGACACCACAACTTGTAAACATAGTGTTAACTGGGTGCAAGGTTTAAACTACCATGATGCCTTGTGTTTGTCATGTAAAATTAATAATGCAATGTAATTTTGCATATTTTCTCTTTTCTGTAAAATTTTCACTTATATTGAAATGTAATGTAGTTTATCAATCCCTATTTCATACTCTTTTTAAGTGTGTTTGTGTTTAATGTTGTATGTTGTTCTATCCCTGGAATCTCATTGAATTGATAGTATTTGTTTCACAAATGGAAGTTTTCTGACTTACAAATGTGAAGGTATGTAATTTTGTATGCTGAATATTAGTTATCTTATTTTTAAACACCTTTACTCTGCAATGGTTATATGATGAGTACTGCTAAATATCCTTCTAAGTTGTATAATTGGCAGAATTGTTTGCCTACTGAGCCTTGGAATGGTTTCTGTTGCATTTCTCATGTATACTGTGTTGTGTTGAATCTTTGTTATATCTTATGTAAACTCTCTATTTTTTATTTTATTTCAGGACCTCTTTTTACCTGCTTTTTTGAAGTTGTTCAGTGTGTAATTTAAACTGTTTGTGTAATGTATTATGATACCTCTGAAAGGTACATTCGTGATACTAATTTAATTTTTCCTTTTATTCTTCATTTTTAGCTTCAAACTCATTTTACGACTAATCCAGACTTCTACAATGGTTTTTTTTTTTGGGGGGGGGATTTTATATAGCACGATCTAGACCAGAAGGTATCAGAGCACTTTACATGAGCACCTGTTGCGTTACAGATGGACACATTCATTTTTTTGTTCGACACAGGGAGATTAAGTGATTTGCCCAGAATCACAGGATGTTGAGCATCCCTGCCGAGACTCGAACCTGGTTCCCCAGCTTCGAGGTTGACCGACCTAGCCACTAGGCCACGTCCTCTCCCCTGTTTCATTTACATACATTATAGGTCCAACACCTAGAGTACGTGGACAACAATCTGCCACTGAGGACACCTCCGCTCCAGACCAGTAGCAAGCCTTCATGGAGGACATCACTCATGAACGTCCAGATGACGAGGAGCAGGCTGGTTCATCTGGTCTTCCTGGGCAAACAGCTCCAATGAATCACACTCGACTCACACCTACACCTCCCACCACAGCTGTTACCACACCTCAGCCTATGAATACCTCCACTTCCAGTGTCCAAACCAACATCACCCCAATCATGTGCCCCCCAGTCCTGGCTGCAGTTCAACAAACACCACCACCACCTCCAGTTTAGCCAAGAACCAGTGGGATGGGCCGTATTGGGTCACGACCACAGGGTAGTGGGGGTAGGGGTCATGTGAGGGAATCTGTGGGACAGCAAAGTAAGGCCACTGGGTTCACTGTCACCCAGACCACCATCAACCATGTCTTGGGATCCCTCCATCAGTCCCAAGACATAATGAGCCAGGTACTTACAGAGCTCCGGGAGATGAAGCAGGTGCAGAGGGAGCACAATGAACAGATGGAGAATCTGAGCTCCAATTTGGGCTCCCTGACTGGGGTACTGCATAATATTTACACCCATATGTGGAAGGCTTTTCCAGGACTATCTTCCCCTTTCTGTTATCCAACAACATCTGGGCCAACTACATCTGCCTCAGCCACAGAAAGGGAGGCCCTGCCACAAGAAGCAACACCTGAACCCACCTCAGTCCCTACAAATGTGGATCCACCAGCCCCCCACAGGAGCACATGTTCACATGGACCACCAGGAAAGTATGGCATGATCACCACCACCACCAAGAGACACAGAAACTAATTTCCTCCAGTGTGTGACTACTGTTCACTCTGTGGGATATTTTCTGGACAAATTTACCTTTCTGATGCCAGTTGTATTTTGAACAATGTTTCATTCACCATGATTGGCTTTTATAACTTTCAGTTATTATTTTTTTGTTTACATCCTGTTTTTGAATAAAAAAAATTATAAAGTGAAACACTGCTGATGTTTTCCTTTACTCAAATACTTTATAATGTTTTGCTTCCATCACACATATTGAAATGTTAATAATAAAAAGATTGTTTATTCATAAATAAATGCCATGTAGCTAATGTTTCTCACACTCTCCTTGAACGAAAACAAAGAACAAATAGCACAAACCCAACTGATGTATGTTATTTAATTGTAATAAAAACATGTTTGTCATAGTTTACAAAATACCTTACAACCCAGGCATAATCCAATTAATTTGTGCCATTCTAACATTTACAGTTCCAGACATTGCCATCATGGAACAACATGATATAATCCAAACAATCAGATTCAATTGCCAAACTGTCATTGATTTCAGTCATCATCTGTAGCCTGATCCTCTGGCTCGGAATAGTAATCCCACATCAATAACACCAATAGTATACAATTCTGCCATTACTCCATTTTGTGGCCACAGGATCATTCCAAGACATTGTTGCAGTATCCGGTGCAATATCACAACCACCTTTGCGTGGTGCGATACAAGAAGTCCTTTCTACAATGAGGAGACACATCAACACCTTCATACACTTAACACAAAAGGAGGTTTTAGCCAATGTGAAGGGAGATGAGTATGCTTTGGGTCGAATATCTTATGTGGTTAAAGTAATTTAAGCACCACATAATGGCTTGGTGGCACCATTCAACGGAAACATGTTTATTGCAATCTTAATAACTTTAAATCAATAACTGTGCAAGTTATCTTTGTACAACATATGTACACCCAAAGTGTGTGCATGTCTTTCAAAGGATCAATCCATGTTCCCTTTGTACTTTGCAACAGCAGCATATAACTGCAAATGTCACAACCTTGAAATGTCCAACTGAAGACATATTTTTTAAGACCAATCAAAGATAAACAATGTAAATGAACCCAGGAGTCAATGTGTCAAAACTTTGATCAACAAACATCCTTGGCCTGGATTTCATCAACGTGCCCTTTCTAAAGAAATGTTCAGCAAATACTGTTATTACTGTTATTTTCATTAGATTAAAAGTTAGTTTAACCTTAATGCCATAATATGTTTATTGATACTTACACTCATGTGAAGACCTTATCAATAACATCTTGACGTATGTCACTTCTTGCATCTTCACCCTATTATCTTCATTTGGCATTTCAACATCCTCACCCAGTGGCTCTTCATGGTCTCCATCCTCTGCGATGTACGTACTGTTCTGTTGCAGGGCTATGTTGTGCAACATTCAGCAGGCCATGGTGATTTGGCACGCTTTGAGGGCTAACCAGTCTTATCTAGACAGTAAAATCTGGCTTTAGGAGCTCCACTGGCCTCTGTATTCTTCCATGGGTCTCCTTGAAGCAGACTTCCCCTGGCCTTGTTCGAGTCCTCAGCAATGCTAACAACCATGGTCCATTAGAGCTGCGTCTCCTATATGGAGGAATAAAAAGCCAAAATATGTAACGCAATTTTAGATTATTCAACTTGAAATTACCCAAACAACATAATGACAGACTGTACTTACCAACAAGCCAGGCCCTCTCAGGTCCAAGTTGTGACATTTTCAGGGGTATGCTGCTGTCCCATAGTACAAAGAACTCATGGATTGATCTGGGGAAATGCACACACACACTTGTGATGTACAAGTCAGGTAAGCAGACAACTTGCACATTGATTCAATGGACGTTCTTCCAATTGTGGTAGAATTGTTCTCTGACATCTGGTGGCACAAAGGCAATATATGTGCTATCAATTGCTCCAACCACATGTGGTAGGTGATCCAAACCATTAAAATCTTCCTTCACATTCACAAAATCCTCATGCTGTGGAAACTGGATGAAGCTGTTGATGTGTCTCATCATTGAAGAAATAACTTTTAGTAGCACACTATTGAAAGTTGTTTGTGACGTTCCACCAGATACTGCAATAGTGCAGTGGAATGATCCTGTGGTCACAAAATGGAGTACTGCCATGTGTTTGGCAATTGGCGTAATAGATGTGGGATTTCTATTGTCAATCTGGCTCCAGCTGATGACATAAATCCAGTATAGTTTGCCTATTCAATCTGAATTTTTTGATAATATCCAGTTCTACCATGGTGACAAGGTCTGGAAATGGTCGGCACACTCGAGGCTGTTGTCTCCTCACTCTCTCTGGCTTCATATGTCTGCATTGGAAATTTGCAACATTTAAAACATTTACAAACTTAATTTTCATAAATAACTGAAATATCATGTCTTGTTAAAAATATATATATGGTTCCTTAACTTAATTTAAAACATGTAATATTGACATTTTTTATTAATAAAATATATTTTTTTATCTATTTTAAAAAGATTGTGTAAATAATACATTTTAAATGTATTATTTACACATTCTTTTAAAAAAAAAAATTCAACCAAAATACGATCAACAGACAGTAAAGCACTACATATAAATGATTATTTTGAGATTAATGAGGGACATTAGCATTTCATATATGTAAATGAACTAGCCACCATTTTTAGTGGATGTGACGAACTAAACATTCACAAACACTCTATTTGACCATCTAAAATGGCGGGTGCCTGACCTCGACATCAGGACATTTGGAATAAGTCAGCAGTGGTGGAAGTGGACCGGGTAGTTGGCGGGAAGCCACAATGCCAGAAAGAGCAGGAGACAGGGCCCCAGCCTTCTTGATAGAGGAACTGGAGTTGCTGACCACAAGTTGTGCACCCGTTTCTACCCCTCGTGGCAGTGGTACCTCATTAGACCGCATGCTGGAGCGTGCAGTGAGTGTCATCAGTACTGAGATCGAGCTGACCAAAAGGAGGCTATCTTTAGGTGTCGGTTGTGATCAGAGTTGCGGGGCAGGACCTGGTTTGCTAAATTCCCCCATCTTGGCTCGCACATCCGACCTTGCAGTTGCTCTGCCAGTTAACCCATCCCTCCCTGATCTATCTTCCTCACCCACGAACCTCCCGAAGGTGTTGAGTCCCTTTCCACCTGGGAGTGAAGCTCCAAACTAGGTACCCCCAAGAAAAAATAAACTAGGCACTCGCTTAAAGCAGCCTAGTAACAACATTAGCAGTAAAAAAAAGTGGCCCCTTTATCATCTTCTTCACAGCCTATCAAGGCTGGGACTCATTGTAGCGTGTCCTCTTCAAGGATGGAGGCCTCCATGCCACCAAGCAGGGATAATTTGACATCATTAATGGAGGGACATTTTGAGCAGTTTAGTATCTGGATCAAATCGGAACTCTCTCCATTGTTTTCATGCCTGGAGGCTTTGGAAGCTAAGCTAGCATCATCCCTGTTATGTCCCGGCCAGTCCACTTTGACCTGCGCTGGAAACATGCGCCACCCAGTTAATGCACAATGTGAAAATTAGTGCAAGACCCTTAAAGCAGCGCCTGTCTCAGCACCTAATTTGGAGATACTTCGGGGCCCAGCACTTCATAGGAAGAATTTTCCCAAAGAACTTACCTATCTAAATCACCTACCAAGTGGGACGAATGAGGACATGCTGTTAGAAGTGCCTAATAGAGTCACTGAGCCTGCAGGAGGTAGGTCTTCCTGTGCGCCAGAACCATAACTGCCTGGTGGAACTTTAGTATCCGGGGTGGAGCCAGGTAAAGTTGTGGTCAATCATCCCCTGCTGCAAGTCCCTATGTGGCAGTGCTTATTGGGGTCATGCCTCTTCAATAGGGACAGAATTAATCCTTTGAGGAACTTTTTAATAAGTCCTTGGAATGTTTAGTGCAGAACAGAGGATTACCAATCTTCCATGCCAAAGATATTTAAATGGTGCGTAGGTGCGCATGGATTGGGCCCAAACCCGGAGACCCTGTAAGTGACTGTGTTATTATAAACTTCAGATCGCTGTATCTTGTCCGCAACCTACTGTTTGGCCCATATTCTTTTCCATTCCGGAGAAGTGCTGTTACTCTGGTACCTCTGGGATTCTTTTATAAATCTTTGGGCCGCTACTCCCAGAGAAGTGCTAATTCAGTTGGTGCTCAAGCTAACCAACCCAAAGCTTTCCACGAACCCCAACGGCTGTTTCCTTTTTGCCCTTCTGACTACTACTCATGGAGCACAATTCCAACAGCTCCTCTGCAAGGCCCTGAAGTTCTCCTACAGCAGCCAACTGCTTTTTATTCTATTCCTACATCCAACAGATTTGACACCCTCGCAAATGTGGATTGATTTCCTACCACACTAACTTTAGTCACCACAAATAGTAAGGTGCTTGAGTCCCCCATTTCTGATGGTGACCCTATTGGACCAAACCCTACTCTTAATCTTGTTCTTTTAAGTTGGAATGTCACAGGCCTCAAAGGGAAGATAAAAACCCAGACTGGAGGGTCTTTATCAATAGGTATGACATTGTTGCCTTGCAAGAGACCTGGGCCATTGCACCTACCTCCTTTGATGGTTATGCATGCTATTCCTATCCAGCAACTTCTTCTTCCCGTGGAAGGTCCACGGGAGGTCTAGTGATTTGGATTTGTGTAAATCTCTATGTTAAAGTGACATATATTGACTATGGGTCCACAACTTTTCAAATATTGCAGAACCGAGATGGCTTATCTAGATTTGTTTTCAATGTAATTTATTTTTATATTAACGATTGTGTTAATTCTACATATGTTCACTTCACCCAGGTGTTTACATTTCTTTTCCATATGGAGGCTTCTAATGGTAATGCAATGATGCAGCACCCATATTTGGTGTGTGGGGATTTTAATGCCAAATTGGTAGGGCAATTGTGGAAGGGTTGGACCCGCGAGGGAGTATCGCACAGAGATCTTAGTGAAACAAGGGCACTCGGGCTGTGCATGATTTGATCAACGTAGTCAACACTTTAAGTGAGGATGAGCTTCTCCTACTTACTTTTAGTAGTCATGGTCGTTCATCCACCATTAACTATATTTTTGTGCCTAGGAATTTTATTAATGATTTTCTCAAAGGGGAAGTTGTGCAGGCTGAATGGGAGGGGATCATAACACCCTAGGAGCCTTAGTGCAGCATCCCTTAAGTAAGCTTCAACCCACCGCTGGTGTTATTTATACCCAGCATTCTACAGATGGTCTTAGGCTTGTATGGCATCTTAAAGACCCAACAAACGTACTGGGATTACTACTGACTCAACACCAGGAGATATTTATAAATTGTTTAGCAGAAGCTTGGGGGAACGCCATGTCAGGCCACTATGACACTATAACCCAGGCAATTAAACAACATCTTCTTAGACCTGTGATGGTAGACAAGGAGGGCCCACCCTGGTTGAATGGACAGTGCTTGAGAGCAAACCGAAAACTAAGGTCAACTTTGGTTATATCCCAGCCTGCTTGTCAAGCATGTAAGCTTGCCCTTAAAGTTAGGAAGGAGGCCTTGCATAAGGGGGACTGGGAAACTTTAGAAAATGCTGCATTGAGTAATAAAAGAAAATCTTTTTGGGATGCAGTCGAAAGATTGAGATCCAGGAGTTCCCCCGAAAGTTCCCCACTGCAATGAAACATTTTGGGCACTGATTGGGCAGCACATTTGTCTAGACAACACAATGTGGGCCTCTGGGTCTAAAAGCATATTATCGGGATGCTGGAGTATATCTTACTTAGGACGATTCCTCTCACCCACCCGTGGGTAGCATGCTTCATCATCGGGTATCTCCTCGCATTACGAACGTAGTCGTAGTGCGGGCTACAACCCCCTCTCTGAGAGGGAGGAGCTCACAGATGTTTTAATGGAGATGCTGAGGTATACTAAACGTCTTGATGAGCAGGGTGTGGTGAGAAAGGAGTGAAATGAAAGTGTAAGTGATTAAAACTGACTCTGTGATATGCTAACCAACTTTAATATGGCATTCATTGGTCAGGATTAAAAAGTGGAGCTAAGACAGAGGGAGACTCGATCTGTCAAAGAATTAGAATGGTCGACATGTTTCAGTCTAATACTCCCCGAGGGGATGTAGCGGCTTTCATCAAGACCGAGGTAAGTGAACAAGAAGTGATGTGCAATATCCACTCAATCTATCAAAGTTTGGTGGAAAAAAGTATATATTCATACATATATATATGCAACCAGTAGATGGAGTGGAGGTTCACTCAATCGTGGAGTATACTGGTCAGGAAAACTCCCTAGAAAGAGAAACAAAATGATGCATTTGTTAAAATCATAAACATACCCCCATGTATACTTGGCTCTAAAAAGAGTACATATTATAACACCAAGTGACATAATGATAGTCAGTCACCTACCTGAATTGTTGGGCAAGTGAAGGGACACCTAGAACCTCGCATTTCATTCTCAAGGCGGTATCCAACTCCTATTAAGGAAGCAAACTATTTTCTAATAATAATAATCTAGCACGCTTTGCACTGGATAAAGTCTACCCGTACACCTCAGATGATTATAAACCACCAGAGTATAACCAACAAGCACAAGGTTATGGTTCAGGCTACTCATCTTCAGGATCTGGGTATACTACATCAGATCCTGATTCATGGTCTAGTGAGACAGAGTCTGGTAATGTGAGTACATATAGACCAAGGACTAGAAGAAAAGGCCGAGGTAGATGGCGAGGCAGTTCCGCTTTCAACCATCAATAACAATGGCGGCCATCTGGCCCTTGGAACTACCCAATGCCACCACAACGACTGATGGCGCATTTTCAACCACCACCGTTTTTTAATCTGTTTTTAGAACAAGGGCGAGGACGGTCCAGAGGAAGAAGGAGACAACAAACTCGTACATTGGAACTTACCGCTGTCTCCATGAACCACACGGAGCATGAGCAAGACAACTTTACAACCAGGTACCAGCAGGGAAGCAACCTGATAGTTAATTTAAGCCAATGTATTCTGAGTAACAGTGAATCGGACTTGCTCAATAAAGGCCTTGGCTTTGTGCCCACTGTGAGAAGTTGGCCTGGTATATGCTGTTCACTAATTAAAGTGGACACCTTGCACCAGGGCAAATCGACTCTTATGGTAGATAGGTTTAAGACAACCTTTTAAAGAAAGCTATCCTAGTGGTAGCTGTGGAGAGCAGCCTTCAGGCTAAGTCTCGGAGGAATGTAAAGCAGCTTGTTTTACCATATAATCTCTTGAATCACCAAATGAAAAGACACCACACAGGTATATATATCAAATATATATGTATTTATTTCTAAATAACTCTCTACTAATCTCTTTATGAGATTAGAAGACAAACATATGCACAAATCAACGTTTCACAATAAGTTAAGCACAAAATATGGCTGGGGCCCTAGGGGCGTACCAGACCATATACTAAGTAAGAGACTTAGGGACAACGACTTGCAGGGAGACAAGGCCTAGGGCCTTCAGAAGTGCTGGGGCCTCACAAAACCACCCAAGGCAGGTAAGTAAAGGACCCACGGGGGACGCGTGCAGTGTAGATACACAGGCGCGGATCGCCGTTGACTTCAATGGGGCAAGTCGCGGTTGGAAATTAAGAGTTCTAGGAGACTTCGGGAGAACCTACAAGCAAGTCACTTACAGGGTAAGTAGTTCTAGGGCCCACACCCACAGGAGCACCGTAGTGCTGGAGTTACCTCACCCAGGGAAGCCGGGTGCACAGGTGTCCTTTGGTGTCGGGTCGCGGCGTCGTTTTCAATGGCGAACAAAGAAGACTTGCTGCTTGCGGGAGCTGAAGAAGTGTCCGGTGGAATCCAAGCCTGGATTCTGAAGAAGGATGACCTGAAAGCAGAGGGGACAGTGTTCAAAGTCACTTGGCAGTGACCCGGGGCAAGGAAGATGGATGCCCACCGTCGTCGGTCACTTCAGGTCGGTTGCGGGTGCCTTGACTCTTCAGCCACATGGTCCAGGAGGTGTCGACGATGACCAGGAGCTGGATTCAGTGTGTACCTCGATGTCTGCAGCTGACTGCGGTATCGGCAACTCGATTGGAGCCAACAAGCCTTGGCAGCCGCAAGTCTCGGGGAGATGAAGAAAAGTCGATGGCGCAGACCAGCAAGGTCTGTGGAACTCACCCAGCGAGGGTAAGTCAGGGCAGGCCTGGAGCAACCAGGGGAGTCCTTTGGTTTCTTTAAGAAGTCTTCTGGGGACCCACAAGCCAGCGGGCAAGGGATCGCGAAGACACCTCGGGCGGAATCACTCAACAGGGGCCCACGGTCACTCGGGACGGTGTAGGCCTCTGATCTTCGGAGGGATTCCTGCTGGAGGTCGGGACCACACATGGTCCAAAGCACAGGTTCGTAGAACGTTGTGAAGGGGTTGCACTTGACAATAGTGCACGGTACCCAGGGGTCGCGGTTCCCCGTCACTCGTGGGGTCCACTTGCCTCAGCTTCGCTGGGGACTCACGATGGCCTTGGAGAAGTCAGGAAATCCACTTTTTGGGCTGCAGGGACTTCGGACTCCGGCGGGAGCGTCGTAGTTTGAGACCGTCGTTGTCGTTTTTGGTGCCTGCCAAGCAGGGGAGTCACTCCTTGACTCCAAGGGAGATTCTTCTGTCTTCCAAAGGTAGTGGAACGTCGAAGGGCCAGGATTCTTCTGTAGAGCGTCGTCCAGGGGTTTTCTGCTTTGCCATGGCAAGGTTCCCCCTCTTATACTAAAAAGAGGGGATGGACTAACTCTATGACCCCCACCTATGGGAGGGTCAAGGGAGGGGGTGGCTACACCCACTTCCCTTTGTCCAGTTTCGCGCCAGAGCAGGGGCAGGTAGCCCCTGAGCTGGTTTGAACTGGCATATGCACAGAGGAGCCTTCTGCTCCCCCAGTGCAGGACTTCAAAGCACTCTAAGAGTGCACCGACCCAGCCCAGATACACTAAACCCTGTCTGGGAGGTGGTTACACCTCCCTGTGACAGGATGCCTATTGTTGGGCTTCCTCCACTGTGAGTTTCGGTCATCAGCAGGAGGGCAGCCCAGTGTCTGTGACTGGTGGCATCCATTTTGTGATGCCAGGGCTCTTTAGGATTCTACCGCGTTTCCACAGCAGGTACATGTCTTATCCCTCTAGAAGGGTGGAATGCTACCCCCGCCGCCAATATTGGCGGGGGGTAGTATTCCAAGATGTTTGACACCAAACACGACATGTTTTGATGCAGCCATTCCAAAGTTAGCATTTACCGCGAGGATATAATGCACTTAATAGTATATGGTTTAACCGCATCCACAAACAGCACCAGAGAATAGACTCTGAGAGCTGCAGAGGGGCCCTGCTCAGGCAGAGGCACCCCCTCACATAGAAGCCAAGCACCCTGCCCTCAGGATTGATAGGGCCTGCCTTAGGGGTGACTGATAGGTTTATATGTGTGTGCAGGAGAGATATAGGAAACCTATATCTCAGTGAGGGGTGCTAGCACCACCTCACCCAGGCTGCAGTAGCAGGCCTGTGGTGTCAGATTTAGACTGCTTCCCAGGGGTGGCATAATACATGCTGCAGCCCCTGGTAGGCCTGTGAAGTACCTATGCCCTTGGCACCTAAGGTACCATATACTAGGGACTCATAAGGCACCACAGTATCCAATCACTAGTGCACCTAGAGTGCACTCCATGTCGTTTAGAGAGAGCAGATAGACTGGGGCCCTGAATAGCAGGATCCCAGTCCAACTAAGTCATAAACCAGCAAAACACCATAAAAAAGTGGGGGCAACCATATAGTCAGATTCCACCTTCCTACATAACCCCCCAAACGAAAGGAGATAAGGCTAACCTTGGCCAGTTGAGCCTTTATTGACTAAGTGGCCATATAAGGAAGCACCTGCACTAGCATGGTTGCCCCCTGTCTGATGGTCCACTAAGCAATCCCTCACCCTAAGGGTGTGAGAGGGTCTCCACCATGGGGAATCACTACCTCTGGTGTGCTCTGGTAAAGTACAAGGCTGGTGAGGTGTCTGAGTAGGGAAGTGAGGCCCTAGGAAGGTTGGCCTCAGCTTCCTCAGATCACTGGTCACCATGTATGCCTGTCTTTCCATGACTGAGTTGCATTTTGCTCTAAGGGTCAACCTTTGGCTGCCTACAGCTGGGGGTTGGGTCCCTTTGAATGGACTACTGGAGGGACATGGCAGGTTTGGAACCTTTTGGTCCCAGGTTTGCCCTTGCCTAACAGAGTCCTTCTGGGGGAGGTCCCTACATAAAGGTATGGGGGATCCCTCAGTGGGTTGAGGAATTTTCACCTGGCTAGGGCTACTAGACTGGGTGCCCCTTATCTGCTGATGGGGGTTCCTCTGGACAGGGGGCCCTGGGGGTCCACTGACCTCCCTGACCTCTGCAGCCCTGGGCTGACTGAGGCAGGGTAGAGAGGGGCAGTTTACCTGCTCCAGACTGGGTACCACCTTGGAAGGGTCCTCTGCCATCAGGGGTGGGGCCAGGCCAGGCCTGACTACCTCTGGGGCAGTTCCTTCACTAGGGGTAGGGTCAGTTCCCTGAGGAGGCTGACCCTTACCTACTGTCTGGGGGAAGAAGACTTTTCTTCAACCCTTGTGCTCTCTTTTGGGGGAGAGTGGGCCATTCTTCCAGGCTCCATCTCTCCATAATCTTGGGCTGGGGCTGTGGCCATCACAGCCCCCTAACCTTTACAGGGACACCCAACATCTTCAGATGGGTTTGGTGTTCAATTTCAGCCCAGGCTGAAATTTCCAGATCATTGCCCATCAGGCAATCTACAGGTAAGGTTGGGGACACTGCCACTCTCTTTGGGCCTGTGACCCCTCCCAGCTGAGATTGACTATGGCCATGGGGTGATCTGTTCTGACACCATCAATGTTGGTCACCTGGTATTTAAACTCAGGTAAAAGCTGGTGAGGGGGACTAGTTTCCCTGCCACCATGGTGACACTAGCCCCTGTGTCCCTAAATGCCACAGCTTTCTGACCATTAATTATTGGCTCCAGTCTGTACCTGCCCAATGCTATGGGACCCATGGTAAAGGTGGCATATCCTACACCACCATCAGAATCTGAGGAGTCTGTTGAGGGGTCCTGTCTAAACTAGGGCCCACCTCTGTTCCTCTTGCAAAAGCACCTAACTTTTGGGTGCACTACTCCCAACTGGAGGATTACTACTGGTAGTACCAGGAGGGGTGGTAGTAGTTGTTGGAGGAACATTTTCTTTATTGCCAATCCTGGGACAACTGGGATCAGATTTCCAGTGCCCAGGCTTTTTACAGACATGGCAATAGGGTTTCTTTTCAGGAGAGGAAGGAGTTTGGGACCCACCCCCAGAAGAGGACTTTTGGGGCCCTGTAGTGGACTTATCCTTAGATTTATCCCCACCTTTCTCTTGGGACTTGGTAGAATCTTTCTTGTGGTCACCACCCTGATTCTTAGGCCTTACTCTGGTTCTGACCCATTTGTCTGCCTTCTTTCCCAATTCTTGGGGAGAGGTCAGATCAGAGTCCACCAGGTACTGGTGTAAAAGCTGGTTTTGACAATTATTAAGGATCTGTTCTCTCATCATTAGATTATAAAATTCTTTGAAATCAGTAACCCTACTGCCAACCAGCCAACCCTCCAGAGCCTTGGATGCACAATCTACAAAGTCTGTCCAGTCCTGAGTCTGTGCCTTCTGGGTATCTCTGAACTTCAACCTGTACTCCTCAGTGGTTAAGCCAAACCCATCTATCAGTGCACTCTTCAGGACCTCATAATCATCAGCATCCTCCTCTCTAACAGTGAGGAGCTTGTCTCTTCCTTTATCTGTAAAGGAGAGCCACAAGATTGCTGCCCACTGCTTTTGGGGGACCTGCTGTACTCTACAGGCCCTCTCCATAGCAGTTATCCACTTGTGGATATCATCCCCACTCTGGTAGGGAGGAACAACCTTGCTCAGGTTCCTATGGTCAGGAATATATTCTCTGCCTCTAGGGACACTGTTGCTGCCACCAGGGGGTTCTAACCCTCTTTTCTAGAAGCTCTCTGGATCTCCAGGGCTTCCTATCCAGTGCCAACTGCTTGGTTCTGAGGGCCACTCTGGCTTCCTCATACTGGAGCAGTTTGCACCTTCTCTCAGAGGAGGTCTCTCTTAAGGAAAAGTGTGAGCTCTTCTGCTGGACAAATTCTCTGCCAGAGTGATAAGAGTGGTCAGATTCCCTGGAAGGGGATCTGTGCCTCTCCTCCTCTCTGTCAGTTCTCTTAGGGAGAATTCCTCTGTCCTTTTCAGGCCCCTTGGAGCCTGGCCCTTCAATCACAGAGTCTTGGTCATTCTGATTTTCATCATCTGACCCAGATACTATGACTGACCCACCCACTGATTCAAACCCTTTAGCTCCTAGAGCCAATCTAAGGTCATCTGCTGTCAGCAGATCTATCAGGTGTAGTGTTGAGGGACTCTGTCCTAGTCTCAGGTGTCTGTCAACACACATGGCTCTCAAGTCAGAGAAAGCCATGTCCTTATACTGAGGCTGAGTGGATCCACTGGGTCCACCCCTTAAGGACATTCTAGTGTTGTGCAGTGTTGTACTACCTACACTAGTTTGTGGCCTACTGATCCTAGCTTGAGCTGTGGAAAGGGTGTGCTATCCCTTTGCACACAGCTCTAAGTTCAGTAGAACTTATTGATACTAAGCTTGACTTTATATGTACCTTGAGTACCTATAATGGTTTTCAGTTAGTAATTCAAATAGAGATTTTCTGGTAAAACAATGGCAAGCTGGAATCCCACACGCTGCCCACCAATGTGAGAAGTTGGCCTGGTATATGCTGTTCACTAATTAAAGTGGACACCTTGCACCAGGGCAAATCGACTCTTATGGTAGATAGGTTTAAGACAACCTTTTAAAGAAAGCTATCCTAGTGGTAGCTGTGGAGAGCAGCCTTCAGGCTAAGTCTCGGAGGAATGTAAAGCAGCTTGTTTTACCATATAATCTCTTGAATCACCAAATGAAAAGACACCACACAGGTATATATATCAAATATATATGTATTTATTTCTAAATAACTCTCTACTAATCTCTTTATGAGATTAGAAGACAAACATATGCACAAATCAACGTTTCACAATAAGTTAAGCACAAAATATGGCTGGGGCCCTAGGGGCGTACCAGACCATATACTAAGTAAGAGACTTAGGGACAACGACTTGCAGGGAGACAAGGCCTAGGGCCTTCAGAAGTGCTGGGGCCTCACGAAACCACCCAAGGCAGGTAAGTAAAGGACCCACGGGGACGCGTGCAGTGTAGATACACAGGCGCGGATCGCCGTTGACTTCAATGGGGCAAGTCGCGGTTGGAAATTAAGAGTTCTAGGAGACTTCGGGAGAACCTACAAGCAAGTCACTTACAGGGTAAGTAGTTCTAGGGCCCACACCCACAGGAGCACCGTAGTGCTGGAGTTACCTCACCCAGGGAAGCCGGGTGCACAGGTGTCCTTTGGTGTCGGGTCGCGGCGTCGTTTTCAATGGCGAACAAAGAAGACTTGCTGCTTGCGGGAGCTGAAGAAGTGTCCGGTGGAATCCAAGCCTGGATTCTGAAGAAGGATGACCTGAAAGCAGAGGGGACAGTGTTCAAAGTCACTTGGCAGTGACCCGGGGCAAGGAAGATGGATGCCCACCGTCGTCGGTCGCTTCAGGTCGGTTGCGGGTGCCTTGACTCTTCAGCCACGTGGTCCAGGAGGTGTCGACGACGACCAGGAGCTGGATTCGGTGTGTCCCTCGATGTCTACAGCTGACTGCGGTGTCGGCAACTCGATTGGAGCCAACAAGCCTTGGCAGCCGCAAGTCTCGGGGAGATGAAGAAAAGTCGATGGCGCAGACCAGCAAGGTCTGTGGAACTCACCCAGCGAGGGTAAGTCAGGGCAGGCCTGGAGCAACCAGGGGAGCCCTTTGGTTTCTTTAAGAAGTCTTCTGGGGACCCACAAGCCAGCGGGCAAGGGATCGCGAAGACACCTCGGGCGGAATCACTCAACAGGGGCCCACGGTCACTCGGGACGGTGTAGGCCTCTGATCTTCGGAGGGTTCCTGTTGGAGGTCGGGACCACACGTGGTCCAAAGCACAGGTTCGTAGAACGTTGTGAAGGGGTTGCACTCGACAATAGTGCACGGTACCCAGGGGTTGCGGTTCCTCGTTACTCGTGGGGTCCACTTGCCTCAGCTTCGCTGGGGACTCACGATGGCCTTGGAGAAGTCAGGAAATCCACTTCTTGGGCTGCAGGGACTTCGGACTCCGGCGGGAGCGGCGTAGTTTGCGACCGTCGTTGTCGTTTTGGTGCCTGCCAAGCAGGGGAGTCACTCCTTGACTCCAAGGGAGATTCTTCTGTCTTCCAAAGGTAGTGGAACGTCGAAGGGCCAGGATTCTTCTGTAGAGCGTCGTCCAGGGGTTATCTGCTTTGCAATGGCAAGGTTCCCCCTCTTATACTAAAAAGAGGGGATGGACTAACTCTATGACCCCACCTATGGGAGGGTCAAGGGAGGGGTGGCTACACCCACTTCCCTTTGTCCAGTTTCGCGCCAGAGCAGGGGCAGGTAGCCCCTGAGCTGGTTTGAACTGGCATATGCACAGAGGAGCCTTCTGCTCCCCCAGTGCAGGACTTCAAAGCACTCTAAGAGTGCACCCACCCAGCCCCAATACACTAAACCCTGTCTGGGAGGTGGTTACACCTCCCTGTGACAGGATGCCTATTGTTGGGCTTCCTCCACTGTGAGTTTCGGTCATCAGCAGGAGGGCAGCCCAGTGTCTGTGACTGGTGGCATCCATTTTGTGATGCCAGGGCTCTTTAGGATTCTACCGCGTTTCCACAGCAGGTACATGTCTTATCCTCTAGAAGGGTGGAATGCTACCCCCCGCCATTCCAAGATGTTTGACACCAAACACGACATGTTTTGATGCAGCCATTCCAAAGTTAGCATTTACCGCGAGGATATAATGCACTTAATAGTATATGGTTTAACCGCGATCCACAAACAGCACCAGAGAATAGACTCTGAGAGCTGCAGAGGGCCCTGCTCAGGCAGAGGCACCCCCTCACATAGAAGCCAAGCACCCTGCCCTCAGGATTGATAGGGCCTCCCTTAGGGGTGACTGATAGGTTTATATGTGTGTGCAGGAGAGATATAGGAAACCTATATCTCAGTGAGGGGTGCTAGCACCACCTCACCCAGGCTGCAGTAGCAGGCCTGTGGTGTCAGATTTAGACTGCTTCCCAGGGGTGGCATAATACATGCTGCAGCCCCTGGTAGGCCTGTGAAGTACCTATGCCCTTGGCACCTAAGGTACCATATACTAGGGACTCATAAGGCACCACAGTATCCAATCACTAGTGCACCTAGAGTGCACTCCATGTCGTTTAGAGAGAGCAGATAGACTGGGGCCCTGAATAGCAGGATCCCAGTCCAACTAAGTCATAAACCAGCAAAACACCATAAAAAAGTGGGGGCAACCATATAGTCAGATTCCACCTTCCTACACCCACGTATCAGGGAGATCCCTTTAAGATCAATTAGGAGTTAGCCCAATTCTTTCGGAAGATCCGTCTCAAATTTTTCTTCTCAGACAAAGAAAGCATTACACCATCAGATCAAGCAACCAATACCACCTTGTGTAAGAAATCTACATTTATGCCACCTCTACACTCTATACCTCCAGAGGTGTTTACTTTTGAGAAGGCTGTCATGAAAGATGTTAATATTGGTCTCGCCTGCAATCAATCCCCCTATTGGAACTTATCTAAAAGTGAACAAGAGTCACTTTTAAGTCTGAGTGCTGAGTTATTTTATTTTTTACTTCACGTAATGGTGTTCCATCATGTTATTTATTAATATGGGGATAACTGTTCGCAGTGTTTTTAGTTTTGACAATAAGGATACAGGTATTGGACCAGGGGAACAGTTATCCCCATATTAATAAATAACATGATGGAACACCATTACGTGAAGTAAAAAATAAAAGAACAAAACAATGGATCAAATTTAAAACCAAAGTAACATTCGAAACCACAAAAAAATAAGCCCTGATGAAGTTCAAGAAAACTTGAACGAAATGCGTTGGCTGGATGTGTTTTATGTGGGGCGCAGTTGAGTGGTTCGCCATTGACTTTCCTTTTCTGTATCATTCTGGGTTGTTTTAGCTTGGACAAATGGGGTGCTGTTCCCTGGTTAAACTACATTTTGCGTACATTTCAGGAGAAGGGGTTGGCCTCTCTTTTTTCTCCCCTAAGAGTATCAAGAAAGAGGACAAACTACTGGTCATAAGTCATTTTTGGGAATTCTGTGAAGCTAGAAGGTAGCAAACTGAGCTAAAGAAAAATTTGGTGCTGGTTTTTTATAGATACCTTTGTAACGCAGAGCCCGTCTTTTATCTCACACTTAGCCTTACTCAATGGGAGAGGTCCCTTCTTTTCCGTTTTAGAGCCGGTACAGTTTTGCGACTCATAAGCACAAGCAACCCAACTGGCATCTTGGGGGGACAAAATTTAAATCTCTTCTTGCAATGGGATCTCAGAGCAATCGTTATTACATTATATGCTCTTTTGCAACTTTTTCAGCTACCATCGTAGACTCGTGCTCAAACCTCTTTTAAAATCATTGGGTTATCGCAAATGTAGAGAGGCCTTGTACCACCTTCAACTACTGAGTACATCTGCTATCTGCTTCAGGGTGTGTTCTTTTTCAAAGCTGCAGTTAGAACCAGGAAAACCATGGAGGGACAGCTCTGCTGATTAAATACTTGCCTGCTGACAGTTTTTTAACTTTGCATCTTATGTACTTTACTGTGTTTTTGTTTTTTTTAATAATATTTTAATATTTTTTATCTGGCACTTTGCACTTTATAAATATGTTGTTAAATGTTGGACATCATTTTTTATTCTTTTAATGGTGCATGGGTAATTCGGAGTCCCATGTGTCTTTTTGAGAATTGGTGTGATTGTATTATATTGATTTGTGTCTTTTATGGACATAATTGCCTGAATAAAGATGTATTGATTGATTGATTAAGTTCCTGAGTGAAGCGTGGTGAGTGTAGTGAAGTGTTAATAATTTTTTACATTGCATACAACAATGATGGTGTGAATTGTTAGGCACTTTATGATTAGAGAAAACCAGTAGCTCCCAGACATCTTCAGAGTAGCTCTCAGCCTTGATTTTGTTTTCAAATGAGCACAAGATCATATTTTCATTTCAAAGTTAAGGAATGATCATCAGACTACAGATAGCACAGCCTGACAATGAGCAGTTATCAGTTAGATTTGTGGGACAGGCTGGGACTGAGTCAAAGAGGTGAACAACTGAAGCACTGAGGTATTTGACCCCTGAAAAAAATCCTTGTCAACTCAAAATGGGAGTTTTGAATAATATGATGCTTCTGAATACTTTTAAATGGAAGAAAAATGAAATAGAGAGTTAACTTAATTATTGAGTTAACACTTCATTTCTATTTGCTCCCATTTCAAAGTGTTACATTTACAAACAGCAGGCCCCTTACTCCTAGTTGGCAGTATACACTGTGCCAAACGTATATAGTTAAACCACAGCCATGTGAGAGAAATTTTAAGTGCATAAAAATGTTCCGTGATATGAAGTGTTAGGTAGAATATTTATCTGCACTTTTAATTTCCCCAAATTAAAAAAAACATACAATGGTATGTTTGTGTCATTCATGTAATGGTGCCACATATGACAAAATATACGTCCTGTGCTGAAAGTAAATATGACACAGGCTCTCAATCACCCATATAACTATATCTCCATCATACGCACAAATGTTCATGCATCTCCACAGACCATGATCTCACTGACACACATGGCAGCCCTTTTATAGTGCAGTTAGTCATAGTATGCAGTTTAAACCATAGTATCTGACTCCATGGACATTAGGCTTCAAGTCAATGTAGCTGGGTGTAGGGGTGTCTGGTTACAATGCACAAGTTGTTTAGCCTTCAGCATTTCACAATGATATTCACTGATGAGATGTAGCTCTCATTACAGAAAATGTTGGAGTCTCCTAGCGTAGATGATGTCAATGGCCTGGATTTTTCAACTTAGGAAATGACAAGGAATAAGGGTAGTCAACAGATTACAACAAAAGTATCATTCATTGTCTTATTTTGGCAGAATGCAAAAAAAAAATATATATTTTGTTGTAACTCTTGACTAATGCATGTGATTGATGTACTAAAATTGCATTACATCAATACAGACAAACAACAAGTCACAAAAAATTATTTTTTTCTTGAATTTCCTGTATCCATACAGGTCAGCACCCATCAGAAAAAAACATTTGGAAGGCCCTCGCCAAAAAGGTGCGGACCCTGGAATTTTACAAGTGGTGCAGCATTTATTGTTGGAAGAGGTGAGAGAACCTACGACGCAGGACCAAGAAATCATCCGAAGTTCAGCTTGGCAAGTCCTTCCAGCGTGGTAAGCGCGTACACTGCACCCTGACCCCCCCCCCCCACAATGGTCTGCATACTTGCAGTGGTCTATCCGGAGCTTGATGGGCAGTTGAGAGCCCAACAGCAGCATTAAGGGGTAAATTCTAGTTTGAATTTAACATGTTAAATAACTAGTTTTTGTTACAGCAACTAATTTTAACATCAACATTAAGGTTGACACATGTCCAACACACAAGAAGAGTTCTTGAAAGTGTACATTTTGCACAAGGAGTATGATGATGTGTTTTGTATATGAATTTGTGGGAAAGGATACCACCTGATTTCTGTTCACTGCCAAATGACTGGTTTCAGCAGACACACGCTTGCCTAAACAACAAATATACATCACGTTGTTTAATGTTATAAGGGACAGTTGTACCACACAGGCTCCTAGTCTTTATTGTGTCAGGTGTGATGCTCCTTCACTATTGTGAATAATGTAAGGTCAGCCCTCTTACAGGTGACATAGCATAAAATGCACTTATGATACAATGGATGTTCCATAAGTCACATTGGTAAGTTGGTTTTTCACAGAAACAAGAGTGAGCAAGTGAGACAAAATGTCTAGTAACATCATTCAAAACATATCCCAAATGTTTCCTGATTAGAAAATACTATTTCATTCATACAAAAAGAACAAGATGGCAGTGGTAAATACAAACTGCCAGCACCTCTGTCACATTTCTTGGTAAGTACACAAGATTCAAATATAGTGTGCTCAAAAGAATAAACGCTATGCCATCATAGTAGTGTAAGTTCATATGTGGAAAAATAATTTTCACATATATACAGAAATTGAACAATCCAGAGCACTACAGAAGAAAAGTATTTGTGATCCGACAATGTTGCGGATCCAATTTTAATTGGTTTAAGAACTTCAAAGCAAAACCTAGATGGACTTGATATGAAAGCTACTTGAGATCTCTGGTGCGGTGGCCGGTACTCACATATCTCTTATAATTGCACCACTCAATTATAGTGCAAACATTGAACACAGGCATGGGCTTTTTTTCGGCCCGTAACCAGTAGGGAAGCTGCCCGTAGAGGCTCTGTATAAAGTATCTCAGCACAGTGTCTCCTGTGTGACACTGTGCAGAGATACTTTATGCAAATATAAGAGATATGTGAGTACCGGCCACCGCACCGGAGATCTCAAGTAGCTTTCATATCCAGTCCATCTAGGTTTTGAGATACCAAAGTATTGGATTTCCTACTTACCCTTTAACTATAAGGGAAGTAGTGACGCTGAAACCTTAAGGATATGGAAACGGGCAGCATCCTTACCCGGTTTGATCCTTGAACGCACTCTCAGGTAATTATCCCGTGTCTTTGGGTTAAGCGTGGTTATGTGTCCATCTCTGTCGGGGGCCTTGGAGTTTTGTGGACTCTTCGTGGCCCGAGGGACCATTTTCAATTGTGTCAGCTGTAGGAACTCATGAGACTTGTTCGATCGTTGTGCCTCTCTCTATGTTATTCGGGGGTAGCCTTCCATCGTTTAGTTATACATCTCAGGGTATGTTTATTGTTAGCGTTGCCATCCATTTTTTGATAATTTTTTCTAAACATTGCTAACTCTTGCCCTTCGGTATCTCTTTAAGATCTATCCCGATATCACGCTTTGAGTAAAGACCTCATTGAAATTCAATCCGGCTGAATCTTTTGAAAGATGGTTCCCCGTCAAGCCCTCCTTCATGCCTACATTTAAGGGTAGGTTTATATGGGCAGCCTTTGGGCATTTTTGTATTGCATTGTTTCGTTTTGTCTATTTTGAAATGTATTATCCAATTGTCTGTTAAGAACTGTGATTGCTTTTTATTTTATAGATTTGTTGGATGTAGATGTCTAGTATCCCGAGGCCTATATGGCCTTTTTCTGATCTCAATCCTGTTGGATGAAGTTTTGATAGAATACCTCAATAGGTATGCTTATGTATATTCCATTTAGGAACGGGGTTCATCATGAATTCACTATTGGCATGACCATCAATATTCGCTTTTATTCACTTTGGGAATTGTTGAATATTCTTTTTTGGTGGTTGGCTTTCCCTTTTTTCTGTTAGTATAAATACAGAAGTCACAGTTTTTTTCTGATTCTTTAAATCACATGACCCAGGCTGGGCCTGTTTCTTCTATTTCAAGATGCACGTTTCCTCTATTGCTTTGCTGACCATCGTTGTCTGACTTTAATCCCTTTATCCTTTGTTATAATTTTTTCCAAGGCTTCTCGTGCATGTATTGATTACGATGTGAAGCTTATAATTAAGTACTGGAAGTGACACATTTTTATGTTGTTATAGGTATTTGAGTGTCCCACGCTATCTATTTCTCTGCATATGACCTGCCCTGATGAAGGTGTAGCCCCCGTGTAGGGTTTTCACCGAATCGCGCGTCAGCGTTTGGTCCCTTCAAACCCGGAAGTGGTTTCTAATTCTACATCTGGACCAATTTATTAAAACATCAGCTCACCTTTTGGCCTTTTTAAACATCGGGATATATGCCAAGTGTACGAATGTTTGATGGATGTAAAGAGCTCATGTGAATTTTTTAGTGTGTGTATGATGGTTTGTTGTGGGGTACTCTTTTTATTGTATTTTATTTGTATGTATCACTTTGCTATGATATAATATATTTTTTTTGATATCCGGTTAATAAAAAGAAATAATTATCAATTGCACTTGCTGGTTCTTTTCAATATATGCACCTGAGCCTTGGTTGTTCAAGTATAATTACAGGACTCCTTTGTGGGCCTTAATAATTTATCCTTTGAATGGGTGGGTATTTTTCTGTCTTGTGCTGAAACCTTCACTTTGGAGAAGAATATATGGGACGTTTTTCTATTTGCAAGCCTTGAAAAAGTCGTCAATACGACGAAACACATGTCGGCTGTGTGCGTCAACTTCTGACCTGCGTGACAACAATATTTTGGCTGTCAATACTTTATAGATACGGACTTTGTATAAAATTGTGTTGGTTTGAAGTCCTTAAACCTATTAAAATTGGATCTGCAACATTGTCGGATCACAAATACTTTACTTCTCCAGTACTCTGGATTGTTCAATAACTATTTCAGTCATGTTAAAAGTGACAGATTTGAATGACGTCTTACTCCTTCACAAACGTGCATGTAATCCAGTCTGTCTTTTGGAAAATAATTGTGATAGGCATACAATTTTTAGAAAAGCACAGACAGGAATGTGTATACATTGGTGACAGAGTAACACATACCAAAAACCATTTTTCAATGTCCTTTGTTATGTCCAGATGATAAATCAATGACGGAAAAAAATGGGATACTTAAAGGGACTTCTGCAGATGGAATGTTCCATCACTTATATGTTGGAGTATCATATCTGTTAAACTCAAAATCAGGCCCAACTCATGACTCATTAGGAAATGTAGAAATGCATCAAGGTGTAATCTGTTGCATATTGTGAATTGCATGTGAATGTTTGACATAAAATGTATATATGAATCAGTGTATGTAATATTTACTGTGATGTTGTACCAATTTTTGTCTAAAGTGAAAGGCAGCATATTTTGTACAACATTTTCACAATTGTAAAATAAACTTGAGATTACTTGAGATATTTCGGAGTCAAATGTGAAAATGTTTTTGCTATGTGCTAAAGTGGATTAGAAATGTATTAATCCCTATGTATTTACTTATGCTGTAGAAGTCATTTGTCAATCCACCAAAAACATATTTCTTGATTTCTTCTGCAGCATAGGTATATATATATATAGTGTGTGATACATTGATAAGCTACTTCAGTACTGAATCCATATAATATTTTTTACATTTATAATTTACTTTAGTTACTTGTAGTAAGTGTTACCATCGGGAAATGCCCAAAGAAAGGAAACAGGCTTTCAGTTTATACAAATATTGGTACAACATTGCAGTATTTATTGACACACATTGATTCAGATTTTACTTTTTGGGAATGAAAATAATGCAGCTTTTTTGGCTTTGTACACACACTGTACAAAGGTATTTTTGGTATATATCCTTTTTTGTGACATAAGTTCACTACGCTAAACAACAAAGCCCAACCATTCAGAGCTGTTAAACAGTTCCTGGAGAGAATTAAAAATGGATAAGAAACATTCTTTTCTGGAAGTCAAGTTCCTTCTGCGAGGCAAGGCTGCACACTGTAGCCAAAAAGAGTTCAACATCATTGATTTCCCATCGGCCTTAAGCCCACTAAAATGGATTTGCTGCTGCACAGAAAAATGTAGTAGGAGCTAAGGTAAAGTCAAGCTCACCTGCAATGCATTTTTGGCCGAGCAGCTTGGCAGGTTGGTCCCAGTCTTTTATCTATTCTCCAGGCAAAAAGTCTTGATAAAGTTCCAAGTCCCAACTTTTAGGGTTAGGCAGGATTAGAATACTCTGAGATCAGCCAGTGGTTCCAGGACCACAGGAACAGTACTTGTGGGTCATGACTCACCACAATACAAGCCACCAGTAGTTCCAGGAGCAGGTCCAGTTGAAACTGTCAGCTGGGCTCTTCCAGCTAAGTGAGCATCCTGCAGCTTTTGTGACCTTTCAATTGACCCTTGGAGTCAGATTTGTTTTCCTAGGAACAAGTGGGAGCAGGTCCGGCCCTTCTCCTCACAGGTCTCAACAGCAGTGCAGTCCTTCTTCTGTCTTCCACAGGTCCAGTAGTGCTCTGAAGAGGGTGACCTGGGGTGCCACATTTATGCCTGGCACTAGCCTGTGGGGAGGTACTCCTTGGCCCTCCCTGACCAGTAAGGAAATGGTTCTTTGGGTAACCCTACCCACTTTTGCAGCAGTTCCTGTGTGCCATACTACAAACAACCCCACAGTTCCGCTCTGTACCTAAATTCAACATGGCAGAATCTTTCTTCTCTTGTGCAGAATTCCTGTGCCCACCCTAGTGGTCTGGCCACAGAAATTAGCTATCCCTCCTCTGTTGTCAATCAAACCCAGTTCTGAAGGCAGCTTCTCTCTCAATGAGATTGGTGCCTGGCTGGTAAGAGGAACAAAGTGGCGGCAGGCCGAGGTGTTAGCTACATCCGCCTATGACAGAGTATGTCTATTTGAAGATAATTAAGTTCCTGGGTACTTCCTAGATGGTCATTATGACAGAGGAACAGAGCACCTCCCCACACCTAAGGCCTTTGTCTCTGCTCTGAAAGCAAGTTCACACCTCATCAAGGCGCTATTCAGCTCCTGGGTGACAGCTGGAGGCTCATGCAAATGGGTTTCAAGAGGCTTTAGACAGGCAAAAGGTGACTTTTTAAAGGTACCTTTTGTAAACATATTTAGTACAAATCAGCTGGGTCATAGGTGGCGATAGCCTTATTACATTTAATTTTATCTCCCAATGGTTTCCTATAAAACAGCTAACCATGCTACAGTGAAAATAATTTTTAGGGCCATGTCACTGTGTAAGAACATGTTTTATATTAAACTTTACATGTACTACTTTTAAATACCATCCACCCTTTTAAGCACATAATGGCATACTTCTTGGTGCTTAAGGCATAGTTACGGACAACTTATTAATATTTAAAAGGAGGGTCTAGGCCTGCCAAAAGAGGTTATTTTGACAGGACAGTTTTTAAGTTTAAACCTGCGCATCCAGGTTACTGGTGGCAGTCATGTTTTGCACTGTCACTCTAGTGGTAGTGCAAGGTGTGCTGCAGTCAACTAGTGATATTTAACTTAACACCCTGGGTACACTTTGCCCCATATACTAGGGGCTTAAAGGTAAGTTAAATATACCAAATTCGGAGTAAAGCCAATTTCACATTGTTTTAGAGGTCTGAGCACCTGCACTAGGACCTGGTTAGTAGAGTCCCAGTGCACAGAGTCAAACAACCAGCAGCATCAGTCCAAAATAACTGGGGTGATCATGCAAAAGAAACTGTCCTACAAACACCAATCAAAAATGTTGTAGCACTTTTTTTCATACTCTTACGGCCTTTGTAAAATTGCGTAAAACATCAAAAAGGGATTACATTGGTTGTATTTAGGGAATATTCATATGCAATTGGAACAAATAGAAAGAGATGTGCCCTCTGTGGACTTTTACTAACAGGTAGTTCAATGTTTCATCGTCGATTCACAAAGTCATTTAAGAGTATGTAAAAGAGTATTCCATCAAGACTACATCTATTATACATCAATGCTTATATAAATGCCCCATTGTGTTTTTAAGCTCTGCAATAGCTGAGGCTTTAAGATCAACCTTCAGCCAAAAGTCTTTTTTAAAAGAACAACCCGTTTCAGTCTAAAGATCCTCTTTGCCTTGGTTGAATCAACTGTCAGTGCTGAAAGGTTTTGAGTAGTTCTGTAGTGCAGGGATGTGTTCACATATATGATATTGGCAGACACTACGTTTTAGATCATTGCAAGAATGCAGGACCCAATGGTCATAAATCTGTCCTGTATGCAGTGAGGTCTGCAAAGATTGTACACAAAGCAAACAGATTTACAAACACGAGCGGTACTTTTAGAGCTAAAGGCAAAGAGAGGAACACAGGGGCATATGTACAAGGAGTTAACGCCGCGTTAGCAGCACTTTTTCGTCGGTTTTGCGGCGATATTTTTATGGCCCTATGTACCAGCTGTCGCTAAACTCTGTTAGCGGCAGTTTTCCGGTGAAAACGTCCATTATAAAGATCGCCACTTCTGTTAGCGATAATGACATGCAAGGGAGGCGTTCCCGTGCAAAAACGATCGCTAACCCCACTTCGCGATATTTACAAGGGGATTCTTTAAGTTTGGAGGACCAAAAAAACTGCCTCTAACTGCAGTTAGAGGCAGTTTTTTAAGACCAGAAAATAGCTGGTCTTAAAAATGGATATAACACTTGGGGCCTCATTTCAGCAGGTTTTGTTGCTGGACTGCACTGCAAGCAATGTTGCTGCGCTGCCCTGCTACAAAACTACAGGACAGGACTGCGCACCATCAATAAGATAGTGCGCATTCCTGGGCCTCACTCATGAAAAGTGTTGCAGCGCTGTGACAAGACAGCGTTGCAACACTATTCACTACCCCCTTCTTGCGACACCACGGATGCGCTGTATTCACTGGACAGTGCTCCACGACGCAAGTAATGACAGATACGTCTGGAATCCTGACGTATCTGTCTGCGCTAAAGTCGCGCATTGCTGCAATCGTGTCAGAACCATGACGCAACTCCAGCAATGCAAGGGGCCAGCCTATCCCTGTGGCACTGCATCACCCTTACGCCTGCCATCATGCAGGCGTAAGGTACTGATGCAGTGCCGTTCTTGAGGGGAGCCCGGGTGTTGGCGCAGTTGGAGGTCCATCGGTGGAGGCTGCGCGCTGCAGTGTCATCATCTGTAAGCGTTGGCGGAGTGGTGGTGCTGAGGGAGTTGACAAGACGTACTTCGGTGGCCTTGATCCAGCTGTGAGGGGGGGCGATGATGGCGGTTGTGTACGGTGGGCATGGTGAAGACGTGATGTATACAATGATGGTCGGTCCAGGAGAGTCGGGTGGTGTGGCTGTAGTTGAAGGTCCCGCTGGCGGAGGAGACGTGCTCGACGGTGTGTCCTGCTATGTGGCTTGCTGCGGTGACTAGCTGCTTGAGTCTGATGTTGGGGAGCTACCTCAGGAGGGGGTGGTGTTCTGGTCACTGGGGTTGTCCAGGTGGAACTTGAGTTCACAGAGTAGGATGTCGTCGGTGGATGGGAGAGCCTGGTGTGCAATGAGGTCTACAATGGTATTTGAGAATGGGTGTTCATGGCCCGGGGGGCCTGCAGATGAGGGTGCCGCAGAGGATGGGGTTGGTCCTGATCTGGAAGTTAAGGTGTTCCATGGTCACCGTTGGGTCATTAGAGTGCGTGGTCAGACGAAGTGTGCTTCTGTAGGTGATGACAATGCCTCCCCCTGGACGTTCGGGGTGGTCTTTGCAGGTGATTTAGTAGCAGTCAGTGATGGCGATGGCGATGTCCGGTCCGGAGCAGATGTTAGTCCTGGCAGGCGATGTGGCGTCCAAGGTTGACGGCGAGGAGGGTGCTGACGCCGTAGGGGTGGAGTATCCGAGAGGAAGCCTCTTTGGTGCTGAGTGCGGTCCAGGGGCAGACGGACGCAGACGTGCTTGCCTATGGCTTGCCTTTGGCACGGGAGACGTCCATTACAATGCAGGCATTACATCTTAATGCCTTTACAACGCAAATCCAACCACGCAGGTGCCTTTACATCGCATTCCATTACAAAGCATTGTGAGGTCAGTAATGGGGTATTTTTAATTTTTAGGGTGGGTATGGGTTTCGGGTGTCGGAGATGAAATGTGGGGTGTATTATGGTGTAATATTTGAAATGTGGGGTGTGCATTTGGGTCAATCATGAAAATTGGGGTGTGCATTTGGGTCAAATATGACAATTGGGGTGTGCATTTGGGTCAAATATGATTTTTAGGGTGTGTTTTGGGGGCTCAAAGACGAATTTTAGGGTTCGGGGTTTGCTTTGGGGTGCAAGGGTCAGTTTTAGGGTTGGACTCACTGAAGTGGGAATAGTAATGTTTACATCTCCGCAATCCAACACCTTCCTTACTGTTGCAATATGCCTAGTATTACTATGCATTGTAATGGCATGCGATATGATGGCATGCGTCATAACTCCATATATACCTTTGGCACACCAGTAGTACGCCCGCTGCGCATGGCCACACAGCGGCCGCCATTGAGAAGTGCTGCGGGGGGACTGGACAGCTGGGAGGTGGGAAACGCCGGAAAGAACACTGGCTGGGGCGTGGACGCGGGGGGGTGTGTGTGAGCGGGTGTTGGAAATATTTACATGAGAGAAATCTTCCCTCGAGGCCGGGTCCCGTGTCTTTGTTGCTCCTGCTCTCCTGAGTCTGCTTCCAGGAACAGGAAGTAGGCAGCCAGGCTCCCTCCCCTAAGCCAATCACAACGCTGCAATGCGGTGTTGGGATTGGTCATTGGCGCCAAGATGAGGCGTTCAGCCAGGGGCTTGAGGTGTGGGCATGTTCTCCATGCAGGCTGCAATGCAGCCTGCATTGCAAACAGGATTATGCGCATGACTGCTTTGTGCGGCCTGAGCAGGCCGACCAAACAGTCACTGCGCACTTGAGTGGGCATGCCACTCCCTCCCTGCCCTGCTCCGTGAGTAGAGCAGCCCTACCCACCGTCCAGCCTGCAACAGAAACATGGCACCATAACATCAGGAAGTTATCATCATGTGATGATTGTTCCTCTTCTTGCACTGCTTGGAAGCAGTGGGGCGACGCTCTTCCACCATAGCGGATGAGCTGACACTGGGGGTGCGTCATCTACTGGTGCTAGGCCTGGGTGACTCAACCCCTGGGCCTCCTCGCTACGTGTCCCACCTTCTCCTTACCTGGACATTGACACCGTGGCACAATCCGCTAAACTCTCTCCAAATCTGTGACTCACCCAGCAGGAGCCTCAGCCAGGTGGGATTTCATAAGCGCGGGTACAGCAGTCGCCGCCAAGTCTGCTGGTGAACCTCCCGATGCAGTTGATGCAGCAGGGCCCCCTTAGGCGTGAACTTGCAGCACTCCCACAACACAAGTTTGGCGCAGCTCAGGGGCCTCACCCTCCACAGCGTCCGGCCAGCGCAACCTCATCCGGCCTGCAATGCAGAGAGGTGCCGCCCACCGTTGGTAATCCTCTCTGTGCACCCCGGTGTAGTGGTGGATCGTGATATGCGATGCAGACCTCCCTACGTTGGTGCGCAGGAGCGCCTCTACCATTCACAGCTCCAAGGGGCGCAAGGCTGTCTTCTCACACAGGTCAGCAACGTGTCTCCATGCGACCGACCAGACTTCACCACCAGGTACGGACGATCACCGCGCCTCAATGTCTACCGCCATGGCTCATCGACTCCACAGCTCCTCCGCATCCCACTCCAGGCTCCAGACGCAGGTCCAGCGAGGCATCCAGGCTCCAGACGCAGGTCCAGCGAGGCATCCAGGCTCCGGACGCAGGTCCAGCGAGGCATCCAGGCTCAAGGCGCAGGTCCAGCGAGGCATCCAGGCTCAAGGCACAGGTCCAGCGAGGCATCCAGGCTCAAGGCGCAGGTCCAGCGAGGCATCCAGGCTCCAGACGCAGGTCCAGTGAGGCATCCAGGCTCCAGACGCAGGTCCAGCGAGGCATCCAGGCTCCAGACGCAGGTCCAGCGATGCATCCAGGCTCCAGACGCAGGTCCAGCGAGTCATCCAGGCTCTCATCCTGGTCATCCTGGATGTTGAGTGGCTTGAGGGGGTTGTTGATGTGTGCTGCACTTGGCCCTCGCTGCTCCATTCTGCATTTCATTGTTTTTTTTGCCTATTTTCTATTGGAGGTCGACTGATGGGCTATTTTTTCCATTAGATGCAAACAAAACTCACTTTGGGCTGAATAACGTGTGTTTTTTTGCCGCTAATGGGCCTTTCGTTGGTTTTCGCCCGCTAACGCCGGAATTCCTATCGCCATCACGCTAATGTTAGCGGCAGTTTTCACGGCTGATCCCTGAAGCTATCGCCATGTAGCGACGTCTTGTACATATGTCGCTAACAAGGCAATAGTTTTCCGCGGTACACAGCGATAGAAAGACTGCCACTAACTAGCGTTAGCGATAGTTATCGCCATTTATTGTACCTATGCCCCACAGTTCCTTGCTTCCAGCTCTCCTAATGAAGTTGCAGAACGAGACTTGTGCACACTGCTCCCTGTCATCAGGTCATCTTTTCCACAGGTGGTGGCACGAACGATACAGCAGGGTATTGCAAGCCATTGGTTTTTTAATTGCATGCACACTTCATTCATTTCCTTATTTTGTAGATTGTATTGTAATGCATAATTTAATTATAAAACCGATTGTCATATTTAAAATCATAATCATGACAGGTGTATGAAAGGAAAGTGTGCACTCCTTGCTTCTCTCAGTTTCTTAAAGCAAACAGGAATAAAATACCCTTGTTGTGGTGTTATAAAATATGCTTGTAAAGCTTGCCTTTACTTTCTGGCCCTCCTGCTCTGAAGCTGCCGAATTTGTATTCATAATCTCCAATCTCCTGACACAAAATATAGGTCAGTGCTACGTTGCGTGTTGAAGGTGCTGCTTCAATACAATTTTTTTCTGTCAGTGCATTTCTGGCAGCATTTGGCTCGCAGCACACCCTGCAGCGGCGTCCTTAGCCTCTGGCAATCTGAAGCCCTGAGTACTTTTCGTTCGCAGATGTAGACATATTTCCGTCTTGCTTTAGGGTGCAATCACCCCGTCTCCTCTCTGGTCCACTTTTCACCGTGAGATAAAGCGAAAGAGGCCGTTCTAATTCCCCAAACTCTCACGACAAAGGCGTTTAGGTGATGTCTTTGTAAAAGTTCTCTTTGGATGTTCCAAAATGCATTGCATATCTGTTAGTCCTCGTATTTTTGTGGATAAATGATACATTTTGTAATAGTTTGGTTGCTATAGGACTTTAATTGATGGGTCTATTAACGTATTCATATTTCAAATGTGCAGCGTCATTACATGGAATCAAGGTGAACATTGCAGTATGTAATAATGGGTGAGCTGCTCGAAGGAGCACTTTTAAAGTTTCCAACTCCACATTAAAAATAAGTGCGCAGAAAAAACCAGGATAAACGAGTCAGCTTCTGCTGATGGGGTTATTTTGTGTGCCCCTCAGTAAGAACAAGTGTCAGGCAGAATATGCACTGATGTATTTTAGTACAGTATTAATGTGTGAAATTGGTCCCTTGTGGCGGTCTGCATCCTTCAGCGGAGGCTGAGCGATCAGGATCAATTCTCGGGGCTGACGTTCCCTGTTCACATGCTTTCTCAGGGCGTTTGTCTCAATCCTGAGCAACTGGAGTCCTTAAAGGGAGCATACATGTCAAATAGAATACCACCACCGGGGTAATGCAGGCCACTGAAGGGCCTGGGGACGCCCCACGCAAGACTCCCACCCTCATTTAATCTAAAGCCTACGAATATCTGTGAAGCACTGGAATCTCAGGGCCCCCTGGTCACATTCTACGGGTGTGAGCGACTAACAACATCATCTTATGTTACACCGCTGAATACCGGGCATGGTGTATACAGTGTAATTGAAAACCAGATGTACTCTGGTGTCACATGTACTAAATCAACACGTGAACTGACATTTTTTAACCAGGTCCGTTTATAATTAGTCTAATTATTTTACTTTTTTAAATAAAGACCCAGTTTCAAGAATTGCATTTAACAATGGTTTCGAAAGGGGGGGCGTGGCTTAGCGCCCAACTAAGATGGCCGCGCTTTCTTGAGCTCCGTCGGATCACCGGTGCGGACGCTCTAATAGAGATGCTGTTCGGATGATTTTTGATCATCGTGCAACAGCGATAGGCGGCGGAACAGCTTGGGAGCCTTGGGGACGGCTCACAGGTGATTCGGACTGCTTCCCTGTGTGAAGCTTTGCACGGCGATTTTTTCTTCACGTCGGGACTTCAAAATGGCAGCTGACACAGAGGTCTCGTCGATACACGGACCGAGGGCATGAAATCAATTTGTTTGCCGGTTTGGTCTGCAGGCTCATTCCCCCTGCGCTGCATGAGGTATTGTTATGGCAAATCTTATACCTCTTTATGTTAGGTCCTGAGACTTCTAGGGGGACACATACACAAAATGGCAGCCGCTGACAGGATTCTCTTGAAAGTTATATTGCCTAATTAGTGGCCTAATATCCAGCTGGCTGTGCTTCAGTGGGGGTAAACTATCATATGAGCAACATTTTGTCTGATCAATTTTAAGCTTTTGGAGCTTATCCTGATTATTGCTGGATGTGCAGAGTCTACTCAGTACTGTACTCTATAACCAGACAGTGTCCGGTCTTCTTTGGTGTGACATTTGCCTGGTGACGGATTCTCTTAGCAAGTCATCTTTTCTTGGATTATTTCCTTTTGAATGTGGGTTGTGTGAGGCTCTTACATTATTGGGACTACAAATTGACATTTGCTGTTGGGTCTCTCATGATGTAACAGATTTACTTACAAAAGGAGCCTTTCTCAGTGCTTGATGAGTTTTCACACATTTTACAGATGTGTTGGCCTTCGGTTTCTCAGACATTAATACTTCGTCTCTCCTAAGTAATTTTTACATTACTCTGTGCTCTTTTGCTTAACGCAACATCTACGTACTTTAAGTCATTTTGTGTGATTACTGTGTTTATTTCTGATGGCAGAAGGCATGGATGTCACTTCCGAGGACAGAGATTCTAAGGGGAATCTGAAGAGGTCTAAACAAAATTCACCTACCCCGGATTTACCAGCTAAAGGTAATATTGATTCTGCTTCGACTTTAGACACTATACTACTCAAACTTAATTCAGTTCATGATATAGCACAGGGTACCAAAACAAACACAGACTTGCTTCAAATTGGGGTGGCGGCAATTCGGAATGACCTCAAAAATCTTTCATTACGTGTCTCCAATGCCGAAACATGAATAAGTACTGTAGAGGATTTTTCAAACAAACAAGCTAAACACGTCCAAAGTTTGGAGCGCTCCATGGCTTCATTAGGAAGAGACCTAAATGAACAGGAGGACAGAAATCGTAGAAGTAACCTTCGTATTTTTGGATTACCAGAAGATTGTGAGAAATCTGCTCCTTCAGTGTTGGACTTTTTGTTTACTTGGATCCCAAAGGTTCTGAACATTTCATTCCACAAGTATTTTGAAATAGAACGTGCTCATAGAGTTCCGACTTTTAAGCCTAAAACGTTGTCTTCTCCAAGACCGTTGATCTTTAAACCTCTGCGCCATCAACATACTGAGCAAATGTCTGGATGCAGGGTTTTTAGTAGATCAGGGAGAAATGGCGCACAGACAAAACGCGTGGTGTAATTATGTCCCTATGTTGACGGTGCTACCAGGTCGGGGGAACTACCCTATAACCCCCGTAGGTGTATGAGTAAAAGACCCACACTGGAATTTGAGAACAAAGTCCCGGGCACACGTATTGACGGTATAATAGAATCAGAAGTCTCCTGGGAGTTCAAAATTGCTTGAGTCGACACCAAAGTCAATGTAAAAGTTATTTAATGACGCAATGACAAAAAGAAAGCAACCAGCCGACACGTGTTTCGTCATGCGGGATTACTCCCGTGACTCATCAGGGCTGGGGAGGATACAAAACATAGAATGAGGGTATTGAAGCGCCACATGAATAATAACTCCAAAAGCAACACTGCAAAGAAAGGACAGAAACCAAGAAGTGTGGAAATCCTACAAAAACAATTAGCGGGTGCCAATAGATGTGACTAGTGTGGGTGCCGCTATCATGCTCAATACATGATAAAAATCGCGGGAAAAACACAGTAAGAATAAGGTGACTCAATGAAAAGGTGTAAACCGACAAACAAAAACAGTAGCACGGTGGATGTGGAGTGTGGGGGAAAAGAGGAAAGGGAGAGACCCATAAAAAAAGGCACAATGATACAATTTGAAACATACTGAGAAGAACAATTGAAGTTAAAAATAATGGAGATGGAAGTGAGCTGTCAGGGTGGGTCGGTAGGAGAGGGAATGAGCACTGGAAATGACAAAAGAATGGCCAAAAAGAGTAAAAAGGACTGAAAGAGAGCGGAAGAGTTAATAGAAAGGAGGGAAGAAAAGGGGGGACCCCTGCGGAAAAGAGAAGGGACAAGACGTTAAGTGAGAGGACAAGAAATGCACAATGGTATGTACCTGTAATAACTGTGACGGATTGAGTGTCAAGATGGAGGGGTGCAAGGAGTGGGTTCCTGAATGAAGGGAAAGAAAATAAAGGCACGGATCGTCATGGGGTACTGGGGGAAAGAAAAGTCTTGGACAGAAAAAGAAAAAAGAAAATTGAAGGACAAAGTGACAGGAATGAGTAGTTGGAACTCACCGCAGGGCCTGTGGACCGGGGGAGCCGGTGGGGAAATCCGTAGGGAAAAGTCAAGCCCTGTGGACGGACATGACCCAGGGGGTCAGAACAGTAAAACGAACAGGGGCGGGTGCGCCTGGAGTAGGGGAAAGAAAAGAACTGTAGGATGCAGAGACGAAGGATCACAGTAAGCACATGAAAGCTGGGGAAAAAGGGGAATGGGGATGACTGGACCTTACCTAAAATACCAGCTCACGAGGACCAAACAGTGTCCGTGTAGTTGGAGAGAAGAGGCGGGTAAGCCTGTGGAGGCGGGAAAATAGAAGTTGAAAGTGAAGCAGTAGGTGAAAGAGAAAGAAACAGGAGAAAAAAGCTGAAATAGTGACAGGTGGGGGCAAAAGAGAGGAGGGGTCTTACCCTATGGAGAGATAATGAAGGAAGGGGTATCGTGGTTGTCGAAACAAAAAGGCGGGTACGCCGATCTAAGAACCGAGCAGAGGGAGGGAAAAGAAGACTGTCAATGTCCATGGAAACAAGCACGGGGGCTTGAGCAGTGTGAAAAGGGAAGGTAATGGGGCGCTGACCAAAGGAAGGGGTGGCTTACCGGATGGCAGCGTGGTAGATGCCGAATGAAAAGGTGTCGTCTATGAGACCGGATGCGGAAGTGGACGGTGACCTCTGAACCATTAAATAGCGGTGCGTCCAAAACGACTAGAGCGCAAAACGGCCTATGTGTGGGGGCCGGAAGTGGGTACCGGCCAGAGAGAGGAGGGAGCGAAAATAAAGAATAGCGCATACGTGAGTGGTCAGAAATCAAGGACAGGGGAGCTGGAGTGGTGTGGGAAAGGGGGAAGGGGAAGAAATGATAGAAAAAATGGAAAGTACAGAGGTGAAGAAAATAGAGGAGGGTCAAGGTAGAATGAGCGGAAACTGAAGGGAGATGCTCAAAGGGCAACAGAGTAACTAAGAAAAAGGATAACTGGAAAAGGGTGACGGTGGGACTAGGTTGAACAAAACATGACAAAACATGTGGTCCTGAATAATGGATAATCCTGGGTAACAGGGGGAAATCCATTACGCACACGTGTAATGAAGAAAGCAGGAGGAGCAGTATATGGTGGGGACCCGGGCGGGAGGCGGTGACTAGGAAAATGAAAAACTGAAAAAAGGGGTGAAGGGACTGTGGTAAAAGGAACCATGACATATCAAAAAATGATCATAAATAGTGGATAATCCTGAGTCACAGGGGAAGATCCAATATAAACGCATGTACTCGGGACAGTAAAGGAGCAGATCATGGGGAAAAGGTGATTGTGAACCATGACTCAAAATGATCCTGTATTAAAAAAGGGAGAAGAGGCATGACACAACAAAGCAAACCACTGTAATAATTGAGAACAAAAGCAGGGCAGATCATGTTTTATGGGGCAGGAGGCCCCATTGCAAATTGAATAGAGGATATTGGTAAATGTCATAGTCCCAGGGGGACCTAGGGAGATAAACACATTGGCATACGCATGCTGTACAAATGACTATAAAGAGACCATAGGAAGTTCATAGTGGGGCAATCATTCCCCCAAAAAATAATGTAGTTCATGATCAGTGTTGAGTCCGTGTTGTACTGTCCGTAGACGCATGATCCAAGTAGCTTCCAGACGCCTGAGCCTGAGTTCTCTGTTGCCACCCGTGGCAATGTTGACTGCCACGTCAAAGCCGAAGAAAATGAATCGTTTCTTTTCACCTTGGCTGGGGCAGGTGGCCGCATGTACTGCCATAGGATATCTGCTGTCCTGGTGATTTAAGGCCCTGATATGTTCACCAATTCGTTCCTTTAGTGGTCTGATGGTACTTCCAATGTACCAGCGTTTGCAGGCACATTCCAGGCTATATACCACGAATTTAGTATTGCAGTTGATGTTGTGCTTGATTTTGTATTGTTGGTTGTTCACGGCTGCGAACTGTCTGACTCCATCATTGGCCAGTCTGCATACCCCGCAACAGCCACATTTGAAAAACCCCAGCGTGTGAGGAGTAAGCCATGAGTAGTCGATCAGGGGAGACGGAACACTAGGGCTGAGTCTGGTTCTAAGTGTTCTCCCACGCCTGTAGGTGATCAGTGGTTTTTTAGTGATAACCTCTCTGAGGGTGGTATCTGCCTGTAGAATGCCCCAATGTTTATTTAGGCTTCTCCTCATAGTAAGACCCATATCACTATAGTCAGTAATGAGTCTAACAGGTTGGTCTTGTTGGGTGGCTGTCCTTGCATTGAGTAGTGTGCCCTGCCTATCTATGTTGTTGATTCTCTTTTCTGCTTTGCGAATGGTGTGAGCATTATAGCCTCTGGCTTTAAATCTCTGTTTCATGTCTGCCAAACATGTTTGAAACTCAAGTTGGTCACTACAATTCCTCCTGGCCCTGACAAATTCCCCATATGGGATGGCTTCAATTTGATGGGGTGGGTGTGAGCTATCAGCGTGTAGGATGGAATTGCATGATGTTTCTTTTCTGTGTAACCGACTGTGTAATGTATCTGACTTGATATAAATCTCTACATCAAGGAATGTTATGCAGGTGGTACTGGAATGGCTAGTAAATCTCATGTTCATGGAGTTGGAGTTCAAGTGGCTGCAAAATTCATCTAGTAGGTGTTGTGACCCAGACCATAATAGCAGACAATCGTCTATGTAACGCCCCCAGTAGATTATGGAATCAACCCATGATGCCCCTAAGGGACTCCAAATCCATTTGGATTCCAAGACACCCATGTACAGGTTAGCAAACGATGGAGAGAACTTAGAGCCCATGGCCACACCCTTGTTTTGTTTGTACCAGATGTTGTCATACATGAAAAAGTTGTTGTTTAAGATGATTTCCATCATGGCAGTGAGCATGTTAGTATGTTGCCATAGGGGGGCTGGCCTATTGTGAAGCAAGCCAGTGATGGCTTCTAGTCCTAGCTCGGGTTCAATGGTGGTATACAGGGAAACCACATCGAGGGTGGCCAATATCATACCTGGTTGCCATTGGAGATCATCAAGGATACTCAGGATATGTTTGGTGTCCTGGATGTGTGAAGGAAGATTCTTGACCATTGGTCCAAGAAAGAGGTCGACATATTGTGCGAGTTTCTCCGTGGGACCACCAATGCCAGAGACTATGGGTCTCCCCGGTGGAAATGGTGCTGGCTTATGTATCTTAGGCAAGGTGTATAACCAGGGGAATGCAGGTCTGTGTATCTTAAGATAAAGGAGCTCCTGATCATCAATGAGACCCAATGTGTGCCAATCTAAGAGGCTTTTGTTAATTTTGGTGACCAGTACGCTAGTAGGATTATAGGTCAGTCGCTCATAACAGGACGTGTCCCGTAGTTGGGATAGAATTTCGTTGTGGTAGTCTGACCGGTTCATGACCACCACATTGCCGCCTTTGTCGGCTTCTTTGATTATGATGTTGGTGTTGGATGTTAAGGTCTTCAAAGCGATTCTTTCCTCTCTACGTAGGTTGTCCTTGGTTCTATGTTTGGTGTTGAGAACCTTGAGTTCATGTTTATCTATGTCAGCCAATACTAGATTGTAGAAAGTGTCTACAGAATTGCCCCCTGGAAGTATAGGCGTCCATTTAGACTTAGTCTTGAGGCCACTACTCTGTGTCAAATCTGTTTCAATATCCAGTTCTTGTAGAAGATTCTCCATAGTAATGGATGTATCGTCTGAGTCAGTCAGGGATAAAAGTAGATGTGTATCTTGGATGTCCCTAATACTTTGCATGCCAGATGAATTCTCAATGCAAATGTTTCTAATGCTCTTGGTAGCGGGTGGAGTACCACAAAAGTGTTTTTTGATTTTCAAACCTCTGACGAATTTAAATAGGTCTACTTTGTGTCTACAAGTGTCACCTTTCTCGTGGGGATTGAAGCTCAGGCCTCTGCTGAGTAATGAGACCATACCACTGTCAAGATTCTGAGAGGAGAGGTTGACCACCTGTATACCGGGATCCGGTTGGTCTATTTGTTCTTCCCTTCTCCGGACCTGAGTTTCTGTCTGTAATTTTCTGAATCCTGCCCTTTTTCCTCTACGTGTTTTCTGTCTTGGAATCCTTGTCTTTGCTGAGACCTGTTTTCCTTGCGTATGGCTAGAACCTCCCTTAAAAAAGCCGATGTAGTTGGGCCTTGTTTGTTGGGATTGTTGGTTGAATTCTCACTTTCACTATCACTGGTTGAGATAGTGTTGAGAGAGGATACACTAGATGAAAGAGACGGAGTGACTGTTCTAATATGTCTGTCTCCTTGTGGGGCACTTTGAACTATCTTGTCGTATTTTCTGGCAAAAGTGAAAACCCGTCCCTCCCTGTAATCCGCTTCGTCCCTTTTTAATTGTCTAGCTTTCCTGTCTTTGATTTCGTTTTGATGTTTAGTCAGGATGTCATTGAGAATGACATAGTTTTTTTCAGTAGCCTCCTTCAAGTTGAGATCAGTTATTTCTTTTTCAAGAATTGCTATTTCAGTTTGGAGTTTCGTTACCTTACGTTCAGCGCTCTCTATTAAAATGTTAATCAGTGTGTTTGAGTTGGAAGTGAGAGTTTCTTCCCATTTAGCTAGTAAATCGTCATCTAACTCATCGAACGTGGGGAAGATCTGAGAGCGTAGACCCCTTGGTACTCTACTAAGTCTCAGATATTGTTTGAGGGTGGCGCTGTCCCACCACCTAGAGTTCTCAGTCTTCTTAAGCCTCTCTAGTTTAAGAAATTTGTCTTTAAGACCCTCTATGCGTTGAGGATTTCCACTAGTGGGCGCAGTATTGTTAGTGATTCCTTTAGATAAATTATCAAAGAGTTCTGATGCGACTCTATCTCTATCCATTACTTAGTATGAGGAAGTATTGAAATGAGTGTTAATACGCTGCGGCTGCCTTTCCTGAAACCTTGAGGTAATGTCTGGATGCAGGGTTTTTAGTAGATCAGGGAGAAATGGCGCACAGACAAAACGCGTGGTGTAATTATGTCCCTATGTTGACGGTGCTACCAGGTCGGGGGAACTACCCTATAACCCCCGTAGGTGTATGAGTAAAAGACCCACACTGGAATTTGAGAACAAAGTCCCGGGCACACGTATTGACGGTATAATAGAATCAGAAGTCTCCTGGGAGTTCAAAATTGCTTGAGTCGACACCAAAGTCAATGTAAAAGTTATTTAATGACGCAATGACAAAAAGAAAGCAACCAGCCGACACGTGTTTCGTCATGCGGGATTACTCCCGTGACTCATCAGGGCTGGGGAGGATACAAAACATAGAATGAGGGTATTGAAGCGCCACATGAATAATAACTCCAAAAGCAACACTGCAAAGAAAGGACAGAAACCAAGAAGTGTGGAAATCCTACAAAAACAATTAGCGGGTGCCAATAGATGTGACTAGTGTGGGTGCCGCTATCATGCTCAATACATGATAAAAATCGCGGGAAAAACACAGTAAGAATAAGGTGACTCAATGAAAAGGTGTAAACCGACAAACAAAAACAGTAGCACGGTGGATGTGGAGTGTGGGGGAAAAGAGGAAAGGGAGAGACCCATAAAAAAAAGGCACAATGATACAATTTGAAACATACTGAGAAGAACAATTGAAGTTAAAAATAATGGAGATGGAAGTGAGCTGTCAGGGTGGGTCGGTAGGAGAGGGAATGAGCACTGGAAATGACAAAAGAATGGCCAAAAAGAGTAAAAAGGACTGAAAGAGAGCGGAAGAGTTAATAGAAAGGAGGGAAGAAAAGGGGGGACCCCTGCGGAAAAGAGAAGGGACAAGACGTTAAGTGAGAGGACAAGAAATGCACAATGGTATGTACCTGTAATAACTGTGACGGATTGAGTGTCAAGATGGAGGGGTGCAAGGAGTGGGTTCCTGAATGAAGGGAAAGAAAATAAAGGCACGGATCGTCATGGGGTACTGGGGGAAAGAAAAGTCTTGGACAGAAAAAGAAAAAAGAAAATTGAAGGACAAAGTGACAGGAATGAGTAGTTGGAACTCACCGCAGGGCCTGTGGACCGGGGAGCCGGTGGGGAAATCCGTAGGGAAAAGTCAAGCCCTGTGGACGGACATGACCCAGGGGGTCAGAACAGTAAAACGAACAGGGGCGGGTGCGCCTGGAGTAGGGGAAAGAAAAGAACTGTAGGATGCAGAGACGAAGGATCACAGTAAGCACATGAAAGCTGGGGAAAAAAGGGGAATGGGGATGACTGGACCTTACCTAAAATACCAGCTCACGAGGACCAAACAGTGTCCGTGTAGTTGGAGAGAAGAGGCGGGTAAGCCTGTGGAGGCGGGAAAATAGAAGTTGAAAGTGAAGCAGTAGGTGAAAGAGAAAGAAACAGGAGAAAAAAGCTGAAATAGTGACAGGTGGGGGCAAAAGAGAGGAGGGGTCTAACCCTATGGAGAGATAATGAAGGAAGGGGTATCGTGGTTGTCGAAACAAAAAGGCGGGTACGCCGATCTAAGAACCGAGCAGAGGGAGGGAAAAGAAGACTGTCAATGTCCATGGAAACAAGCACGGGGGCTTGAGCAGTGTGAAAAGGGAAGGTACTGGGGCGCTGACCAAAGGAAGGGGTGGCTTACCGGATGGCAGCGTGGTAGATGCCGAATGAAAAGGTGTCGTCTATGAGACCGGATGCGGAAGTGGACGGTGACCTCTGAACCATTAAATAGCGGTGCGTCCAAAACGACTAGAGCGCAAAACGGCCTATGTGTGGGGGCCGGAAGTGGGTACCGGCCAGAGAGAGGAGGGAGCGAAAATAAAGAATAGCGCATACGTGAGTGGTCAGAAATCAAGGACAGGGGAGCTGGAGTGGTGTGGGAAAGGGGGAAGGGGAAGAAATGATAGAAAAAATGGAAAGTACAGAGGTGAAGAAAATAGAGGAGGGTCAAGGTAGAATGAGCGGAAACTGAAGGGAGATGCTCAAAGGGCAACAGAGTAACTAAGAAAAAGGATAACTGGAAAAGGGTGACGGTGGGACTAGGTTGAACAAAACATGACAAAACATGTGGTCCTGAATAATGGATAATCCTGGGTAACAGGGGGAAATCCATTACGCACACGTGTAATGAAGAAAGCAGGAGGAGCAGTATATGGTGGGGACCCGGGCGGGAGGCGGTGACTAGGAAAATGAAAAACTGAAAAAAGGGGTGAAGGGACTGTGGTAAAAGGAACCATGACATATCAAAAAATGATCATAAATAGTGGATAATCCTGAGTCACAGGGGAAGATCCAATATAAACGCATGTACTCGGGACAGTAAAGGAGCAGATCATGGGGAAAAGGTGATTGTGAACCATGACTCAAAATGATCCTGTATTAAAAAAGGGAGAAGAGGCATGACACAACAAAGCAAACCACTGTAATAATTGAGAACAAAAGCAGGGCAGATCATGTTTTATGGGGCAGGAGGCCCCATTGCAAATTGAATAGAGGATATTGGTAAATGTCATAGTCCCAGGGGGACCTAGGGAGATAAACACATTGGCATACGCATGCTGTACAAATGACTATAAAGAGACCATAGGAAGTTCATAGTGGGGCAATCATTCCCCCAAAAAATAATGTAGTTCATGATCAGTGTTGAGTCCGTGTTGTACTGTCCGTAGACGCATGATCCAAGTAGCTTCCAGACGCCTGAGCCTGAGTTCTCTGTTGCCACCCCTGGCAATGTTGACTGCCACGTCAAAGCCGAAGAAAATGAATCGTTTCTTTTCACCTTGGCTGGGGCAGGTGGCCGCATGTACTGCCATAGGATATCTGCTGTCCTGGTGATTTAAGGCCCTGATATGTTCACCAATTCGTTCCTTTAGTGGTCTGATGGTACTTCCAATGTACCAGCGTTTGCAGGCACATTCCAGGCTATATACCACGAATTTAGTATTGCAGTTGATGTTGTGCTTGATTTTGTATTGTTGGTTGTTCACGGCTGCGAACTGTCTGACTCCATCATTGGCCAGTCTGCATACCCCGCAACAGCCACATTTGAAAAACCCCAGCGTGTGAGGAGTAAGCCATGAGTAGTCGATCAGGGGAGACGGAACACTAGGGCTGAGTCTGGTTCTAAGTGTTCTCCCACGCCTGTAGGTGATCAGTGGTTTTTTAGTGATAACCTCTCTGAGGGTGGTATCTGCCTGTAGAATGCCCCAATGTTTATTTAGGCTTCTCCTCATAGTAAGACCCATATCACTATAGTCAGTAATGAGTCTAACAGGTTGGTCTTGTTGGGTGGCTGTCCTTGCATTGAGTAGTGTGCCCTGCCTATCTATGTTGTTGATTCTCTTTTCTGCTTTGCGAATGGTGTGAGCATTATAGCCTCTGGCTTTAAATCTCTGTTTCATGTCTGCCAAACATGTTTGAAACTCAAGTTGGTCACTACAATTCCTCCTGGCCCTGACAAATTCCCCATATGGGATGGCTTCAATTTGATGGGGTGGGTGTGAGCTATCAGCGTGTAGGATGGAATTGCATGATGTTTCTTTTCTGTGTAACCGACTGTGTAATGTATCTGACTTGATATAAATCTCTACATCAAGGAATGTTATGCAGGTGGTACTGGAATGGCTAGTAAATCTCATGTTCATGGAGTTGGAGTTCAAGTGGCTGCAAAATTCATCTAGTAGGTGTTGTGACCCAGACCATAATAGCAGACAATCGTCTATGTAACGCCCCCAGTAGATTATGGAATCAACCCATGGTGCCCCTAAGGGACTCCAAATCCATTTGGATTCCAAGACACCCATGTACAGGTTAGCAAACGATGGAGAGAACTTAGAGCCCATGGCCACACCCTTGTTTTGTTTGTACCAGATGTTGTCATACATGAAAAAGTTGTTGTTTAAGATGATTTCCATCATGGCAGTGAGCATGTTAGTATGTTGCCATAGGGGGCTGGCCTATTGTGAAGCAAGCCAGTGATGGCTTCTAGTCCTAGCTCGGGTTCAATGGTGGTATACAGGGAAACCACATCGAGGGTGGCCAATATCATACCTGGTTGCCATTGGAGATCATCCAGGATACTCAGGATATGTTTGGTGTCCTGGATGTGTGAAGGAAGATTCTTGACCATTGGTCCAAGAAAGAGGTCGACATATTGTGCGAGTTTCTCCGTGGGACCACCAATGCCAGAGACTATGGGTCTCCCCGGTGGAAATGGTGCTGGCTTATGTATCTTAGGCAAGGTGTATAACCAGGGGAATGCAGGTCTGTGTATCTTAAGATAAAGGAGCTCCTGATCATCAATGAGACCCAATGTGTGCCAATCTAAGAGGCTTTTGTTAATTTTGGTGACCAGTACGCTAGTAGGATTATAGGTCAGTCGCTCATAACAGGACGTGTCCCGTAGTTGGGATAGAATTTCGTTGTGGTAGTCTGACCGGTTCATGACCACCACATTGCCGCCTTTGTCGGCTTCTTTGATTATGATGTTGGTGTTGGATGTTAAGGTCTTCAAAGCGATTCTTTCCTCTCTACGTAGGTTGTCCTTGGTTCTATGTTTGGTGTTGAGAACCTTGAGTTCATGTTTATCTATGTCAGCCAATACTAGATTGTAGAAAGTGTCTACAGAATTGCCCCCTGGAAGTATATCCGTCCATTTAGACTTAGTCTTGAGGCCACTACTCTGTGTCAAATCTGTTTCAATATCCAGTTCTTGTAGAAGATTCTCCATAGTAATGGATGTATCGTCTGAGTCAGTCAGGGATAAAAGTAGATGTGTATCTTGGATGTCCCTAATACTTTGCATGCCAGATGAATTCTCAATGCAAATGTTTCTAATGCTCTTGGTAGCGGGTGGAGTACCACAAAAGTGTTTTTTGATTTTCAAACCTCTGACGAATTTAAATAGGTCTACTTTGTGTCTACAAGTGTCACCTTTCTCGTGGGGATTGAAGCTCAGGCCTCTGCTGAGTAATGAGACCATACCACTGTCAAGATTCTGAGAGGAGAGGTTGACCACCTGTATACCGGGATCCGGTTGGTCTATTTGTTCTTCCCTTCTCCGGACCTGAGTTTCTGTCTGTAATTTTCTGAATCCTGCCCTTTTTCCTCTACGTGTTTTCTGTCTTGGAATCCTTGTCTTTGCTGAGACCTGTTTTCCTTGCGTATGGCTAGAACCTCCCTTAAAAAGCCGATGCAGTTGGGCCTTGTTTGTTGGGATTGTTGGTTGAATTCTCACTTTCACTATCACTGGTTGAGATAGTGTTGAGAGAGGATACACTAGATGAAAGAGACGGAGTGACTGTTCTAATATGTCTGTCTCCTTGTGGGGCACTTTGAACTATCTTGTCGTATTTTCTGGCAAAAGTGAAAACCCGTCCCTCCCTGTAATCCGCTTCGTCCCTTTTTAATTGTCTAGCTTTCCTGTCTTTGATTTCGTTTTGATGTTTAGTCAGGATGTCATTGAGAATGACATAGTTTTTTTCAGTAGCCTCCTTCAAGTTGAGATCAGTTATTTCTTTTTCAAGAATTGCTATTTCAGTTTGGAGTTTCGTTACCTTACGTTCAGCGCTCTCTATTAAAATGTTAATCAGTGTGTTTGAGTTGGAAGTGAGAGTTTCTTCCCATTTAGCTAGTAAATCGTCATCTAACTCATCGAACGTGGGGAAGATCTGAGAGCGTAGACCCCTTGGTACTCTACTAAGTCTCAGATATTGTTTGAGGGTGGCGCTGTCCCACCACCTAGAGTTCTCAGTCTTCTTAAGCCTCTCTAGTTTAAGAAATTTGTCTTTAAGACCCTCTATGCGTTGAGGATTTCCACTAGTGGGCGCAGTATTGTTAGTGATTCCTTTAGATAAATTATCAAAGAGTTCTGATGCGACTCTATCTCTATCCATTACTTAGTATGAGGAAGTATTGAAATGAGTGTTAATACGCTGCGGCTGCCTTTCCTGAAACCTTGAGGTAATGTCTGGATGCAGGGTTTTTAGTAGATCAGGGAGAAATGGCGCACAGACAAAACGCGTGGTGTAATTATGTCCCTATGTTGACGGTGCTACCAGGTCGGGGAACTACCCTATAACCCCCGTAGGTGTATGAGTAAAAGACCCACACTGGAATTTGAGAACAAAGTCCCGGGCACACGTATTGACGGTATAATAGAATCAGAAGTCTCCTGGGAGTTCAAAATTGCTTGAGTCGACACCAAAGTCAATGTAAAAGTTATTTAATGACGCAATGACAAAAGAAAGCAACCAGCCGACACGTGTTTCGTCATGCGGGATTACTCCCGTGACTCATCAGGGCTGGGGAGGATACAAAACATAGAATGAGGGTATTGAAGCGCCACATGAATAATAACTCCAAAAGCAACACTGCAAAGAAAGGACAGAAACCAAGAAGTGTGGAAATCCTACAAAAACAATTAGCGGGTGCCAATAGATGTGACTAGTGTGGGTGCCGCTATCATGCTCAATACATGATAAAAATCGCGGGAAAAACACAGTAAGAATAAGGTGACTCAATGAAAAGGTGTAAACCGACAAACAAAAACAGTAGCACGGTGGATGTGGAGTGTGGGGGAAAAGAGGAAAGGGAGAGACCCATAAAAAAAAGGCACAATGATACAATTTGAAACATACTGAGAAGAACAATTGAAGTTAAAAATAATGGAGATGGAAGTGAGCTGTCAGGGTGGGTCGGTAGGAGAGGGAATGAGCACTGGAAATGACAAAAGAATGGCCAAAAAGAGTAAAAAGGACTGAAAGAGAGCGGAAGAGTTAATAGAAAGGAGGGAAGAAAAGGGGGGACCCCTGCGGAAAAGAGAAGGGACAAGACGTTAAGTGAGAGGACAAGAAATGCACAATGGTATGTACCTGTAATAACTGTGACGGATTGAGTGTCAAGATGGAGGGGTGCAAGGAGTGGGTTCCTGAATGAAGGGAAAGAAAATAAAGGCACGGATCGTCATGGGGTACTGGGGGAAAGAAAAGTCTTGGACAGAAAAAAGAAAAAAGAAAATTGAAGGACAAAGTGACAGGAATGAGTAGTTGGAACTCACCGCAGGGCCTGTGGACCGGGGGAGCCGGTGGGGAAATCCGTAGGGAAAAGTCAAGCCCTGTGGACGGACATGACCCAGGGGGGTCAGAACAGTAAAACGAACAGGGGCGGGTGCGCCTGGAGTAGGGGAAAGAAAAGAACTGTAGGATGCAGAGACGAAGGATCACAGTAAGCACATGAAAGCTGGGGAAAAAAGGGGAATGGGGATGACTGGACCTTACCTAAAATACCAGCTCACGAGGACCAAACAGTGTCCGTGTAGTTGGAGAGAAGAGGCGGGTAAGCCTGTGGAGGCGGGAAAATAGAAGTTGAAAGTGAAGCAGTAGGTGAAAGAGAAAGAAACAGGAGAAAAAAGCTGAAATAGTGACAGGTGGGGGCAAAAGAGAGGAGGGGTCTTACCCTATGGAGAGATAATGAAGGAAGGGGTATCGTGGTTGTCGAAACAAAAAGGCGGGTACGCCGATCTAAGAACCGAGCAGAGGGAGGGAAAAGAAGACTGTCAATGTCCATGGAAACAAGCACGGGGGCTTGAGCAGTGTGAAAAGGGAAGGTACTGGGGCGCTGACCAAAGGAAGGGGTGGCTTACCGGATGGCAGCGTGGTAGATGCCGAATGAAAAGGTGTCGTCTATGAGACCGGATGCGGAAGTGGACGGTGACCTCTGAACCATTAAATAGCGGTGCGTCCAAAACGACTAGAGCGCAAAACGGCCTATGTGTGGGGGCCGGAAGTGGGTACCGGCCAGAGAGAGGAGGGAGCGAAAATAAAGAATAGCGCATACGTGAGTGGTCAGAAATCAAGGACAGGGGAGCTGGAGTGGTGTGGGAAAGGGGGAAGGGGAAGAAATGATAGAAAAAATGGAAAGTACAGAGGTGAAGAAAATAGAGGAGGGTCAAGGTAGAATGAGCGGAAACTGAAGGGAGATGCTCAAAGGGCAACAGAGTAACTAAGAAAAAGGATAACTGGAAAAGGGTGACGGTGGGACTAGGTTGAACAAAACATGACAAAACATGTGGTCCTGAATAATGGATAATCCTGGGTAACAGGGGGAAATCCATTACGCACACGTGTAATGAAGAAAGCAGGAGGAGCAGTATATGGTGGGGACCCGGGCGGGAGGCGGTGACTAGGAAAATGAAAAACTGAAAAAAGGGGTGAAGGGACTGTGGTAAAAGGAACCATGACATATCAAAAAATGATCATAAATAGTGGATAATCCTGAGTCACAGGGGAAGATCCAATATAAACGCATGTACTCGGGACAGTAAAGGAGCAGATCATGGGGAAAAGGTGATTGTGAACCATGACTCAAAATGATCCTGTATTAAAAAAGGGAGAAGAGGCATGACACAACAAAGCAAACCACTGTAATAATTGAGAACAAAAGCAGGGCAGATCATGTTTTATGGGGCAGGAGGCCCCATTGCAAATTGAATAGAGGATATTGGTAAATGTCATAGTCCCAGGGGGACCTAGGGAGATAAACACATTGGCATACGCATGCTGTACAAATGACTATAAAGAGACCATAGGAAGTTCATAGTGGGGCAATCATTCCCCCAAAAAATAATGTAGTTCATGATCAGTGTTGAGTCCGTGTTGTACTGTCCGTAGACGCATGATCCAAGTAGCTTCCAGACGCCTGAGCCTGAGTTCTCTGTTGCCACCCCTGGCAATGTTGACTGCCACGTCAAAGCCGAAGAAAATGAATCGTTTCTTTTCACCTTGGCTGGGGCAGGTGGCCGCATGTACTGCCATAGGATATCTGCTGTCCTGGTGATTTAAGGCCCTGATATGTTCACCAATTCGTTCCTTTAGTGGTCTGATGGTACTTCCAATGTACCAGCGTTTGCAGGCACATTCCAGGCTATATACCACGAATTTAGTATTGCAGTTGATGTTGTGCTTGATTTTGTATTGTTGGTTGTTCACGGCTGCGAACTGTCTGACTCCATCATTGGCCAGTCTGCATACCCCGCAACAGCCACATTTGAAAAACCCCAGCGTGTGAGGAGTAAGCCATGAGTAGTCGATCAGGGGAGACGGAACACTAGGGCTGAGTCTGGTTCTAAGTGTTCTCCCACGCCTGTAGGTGATCAGTGGTTTTTTAGTGATAACCTCTCTGAGGGTGGTATCTGCCTGTAGAATGCCCCAATGTTTATTTAGGCTTCTCCTCATAGTAAGACCCATATCACTATAGTCAGTAATGAGTCTAACAGGTTGGTCTTGTTGGGTGGCTGTCCTTGCATTGAGTAGTGTGCCCTGCCTATCTATGTTGTTGATTCTCTTTTCTGCTTTGCGAATGGTGTGAGCATTATAGCCTCTGGCTTTAAATCTCTGTTTCATGTCTGCCAAACATGTTTGAAACTCAAGTTGGTCACTACAATTCCTCCTGGCCCTGACAAATTCCCCATATGGGATGGCTTCAATTTGATGGGGTGGGTGTGAGCTATCAGCGTGTAGGATGGAATTGCATGATGTTTCTTTTCTGTGTAACCGACTGTGTAATGTATCTGACTTGATATAAATCTCTACATCAAGGAATGTTATGCAGGTGGTACTGGAATGGCTAGTAAATCTCATGTTCATGGAGTTGGAGTTCAAGTGGCTACAAAATTCATCTAGTAGGTGTTGTGACCCAGACCATAATAGCAGACAATCGTCTATGTAACGCCCCCAGTAGATTATGGAATCAACCCATGGTGCCCCTAAGGGACCCCAAATCCATTTGGATTCCAAGACACCCATGTACAGGTTAGCAAACGATGGAGAGAACTTAGAGCCCATGGCCACACCCTTGTTTTGTTTGTACCAGATGTTGTCATACATGAAAAAGTTGTTGTTTAAGATGATTTCCATCATGGCAGTGAGCATGTTAGTATGTTGCCATAGGGGGCTGGCCTATTGTGAAGCAAGCCAGTGATGGCTTCTAGTCCTAGCTCGGGTTCAATGGTGGTATACAGGGAAACCACATCGAGGGTGGCCAATATCATACCTGGTTGCCATTGGAGATCATCCAGGATACTCAGGATATGTTTGGTGTCCTGGATGTGTGAAGGAAGATTCTTGACCATTGGTCCAAGAAAGAGGTCGACATATTGTGCGAGTTTCTCCGTGGGACCACCAATGCCAGAGACTATGGGTCTCCCCGGTGGAAATGGTGCTGGCTTATGTATCTTAGGCAAGGTGTATAACCAGGGGAATGCAGGTCTGTGTATCTTAAGATAAAGGAGCTCCTGATCATCAATGAGACCCAATGTGTGCCAATCTAAGAGGCTTTTGTTAATTTTGGTGACCAGTACGCTAGTAGGATTATAGGTCAGTCGCTCATAACAGGACGTGTCCCGTAGTTGGGATAGAATTTCGTTGTGGTAGTCTGACCGGTTCATGACCACCACATTGCCGCCTTTGTCGGCTTCTTTGATTATGATGTTGGTGTTGGATGTTAAGGTCTTCAAAGCGATTCTTTCCTCTCTACGTAGGTTGTCCTTGGTTCTATGTTTGGTGTTGAGAACCTTGAGTTCATGTTTATCTATGTCAGCCAATACTAGATTGTAGAAAGTGTCTACAGAATTGCCCCCTGGAAGTATAGGCGTCCATTTAGACTTAGTCTTGAGGCCACTACTCTGTGTCAAATCTGTTTCAATATCCAGTTCTTGTAGAAGATTCTCCATAGTAATGGATGTATCGTCTGAGTCAGTCAGGGATAAAAGTAGATGTGTATCTTGGATGTCCCTAATACTTTGCATGCCAGATGAATTCTCAATGCAAATGTTTCTAATGCTCTTGGTAGCGGGTGGAGTACCACAAAAGTGTTTTTTGATTTTCAAACCTCTGACGAATTTAAATAGGTCTACTTTGTGTCTACAAGTGTCACCTTTCTCGTGGGGATTGAAGCTCAGGCCTCTGCTGAGTAATGAGACCATACCACTGTCAAGATTCTGAGAGGAGAGGTTGACCACCTGTATACCGGGATCCGGTTGGTCTATTTGTTCTTCCCTTCTCCGGACCTGAGTTTCTGTCTGTAATTTTCTGAATCCTGCCCTTTTTCCTCTACGTGTTTTCTGTCTTGGAATCCTTGTCTTTGCTGAGACCTGTTTTCCTTGCGTATGGCTAGAACCTCCCTTAAAAAAGCCGATGTAGTTGGGCCTTGTTTGTTGGGATTGTTGGTTGAATTCTCACTTTCACTATCACTGGTTGAGATAGTGTTGAGAGAGGATACACTAGATGAAAGAGACGGAGTGACTGTTCTAATATGTCTGTCTCCTTGTGGGGCACTTTGAACTATCTTGTCGTATTTTCTGGCAAAAGTGAAAACCCGTCCCTCCCTGTAATCCGCTTCGTCCCTTTTTAATTGTCTAGCTTTCCTGTCTTTGATTTCGTTTTGATGTTTAGTCAGGATGTCATTGAGAATGACATAGTTTTTTTCAGTAGCCTCCTTCAAGTTGAGATCAGTTATTTCTTTTTCAAGAATTGCTATTTCAGTTTGGAGTTTCGTTACCTTACGTTCAGCGCTCTCTATTAAAATGTTAATCAGTGTGTTTGAGTTGGAAGTGAGAGTTTCTTCCCATTTAGCTAGTAAATCGTCATCTAACTCATCGAACGTGGGGAAGATCTGAGAGCGTAGACCCCTTGGTACTCTACTAAGTCTCAGATATTGTTTGAGGGTGGCGCTGTCCCACCACCTAGAGTTCTCAGTCTTCTTAAGCCTCTCTAGTTTAAGAAATTTGTCTTTAAGACCCTCTATGCGTTGAGGATTTCCACTAGTGGGCGCAGTATTGTTAGTGATTCCTTTAGATAAATTATCAAAGAGTTCTGATGCGACTCTATCTCTATCCATTACTTAGTATGAGGAAGTATTGAAATGAGTGTTAATACGCTGCGGCTGCCTTTCCTGAAACCTTGAGGTAATGTCTGGATGCAGGGTTTTTAGTAGATCAGGGAGAAATGGCGCACAGACAAAACGCGTGGTGTAATTATGTCCCTATGTTGACGGTGCTACCAGGTCGGGGGAACTACCCTATAACCCCCGTAGGTGTATGAGTAAAAGACCCACACTGGAATTTGAGAACAAAGTCCCGGGCACACGTATTGACGGTATAATAGAATCAGAAGTCTCCTGGGAGTTCAAAATTGCTTGAGTCGACACCAAAGTCAATGTAAAAGTTATTTAATGACGCAATGACAAAAGAAAGCAACCAGCCGACACGTGTTTCGTCATGCGGGATTACTCCCGTGACTCATCAGGGCTGGGGAGGATACAAAACATAGAATGAGGGTATTGAAGCGCCACATGAATAATAACTCCAAAAGCAACACTGCAAAGAAAGGACAGAAACCAAGAAGTGTGGAAATCCTACAAAAACAATTAGCGGGTGCCAATAGATGTGACTAGTGTGGGTGCCGCTATCATGCTCAATACATGATAAAAATCGCGGGAAAAACACAGTAAGAATAAGGTGACTCAATGAAAAGGTGTAAACCGACAAACAAAAACAGTAGCACGGTGGATGTGGAGTGTGGGGGAAAAGAGGAAAGGGAGAGACCCATAAAAAAAAGGCACAATGATACAATTTGAAACATACTGAGAAGAACAATTGAAGTTAAAAATAATGGAGATGGAAGTGAGCTGTCAGGGTGGGTCGGTAGGAGAGGGAATGAGCACTGGAAATGACAAAAGAATGGCCAAAAAGAGTAAAAAGGACTGAAAGAGAGCGGAAGAGTTAATAGAAAGGAGGGAAGAAAAGGGGGGACCCCTGCGGAAAAGAGAAGGGACAAGACGTTAAGTGAGAGGACAAGAAATGCACAATGGTATGTACCTGTAATAACTGTGACGGATTGAGTGTCAAGATGGAGGGGTGCAAGGAGTGGGTTCCTGAATGAAGGGAAAGAAAATAAAGGCACGGATCGTCATGGGGTACTGGGGGAAAGAAAAGTCTTGGACAGAAAAAGAAAAAAGAAAATTGAAGGACAAAGTGACAGGAATGAGTAGTTGGAACTCACCGCAGGGCCTGTGGACCGGGGGAGCCGGTGGGGAAATCCGTAGGGAAAAGTCAAGCCCTGTGGACGGACATGACCCAGGGGGTCAGAACAGTAAAACGAACAGGGGCGGGTGCGCCTGGAGTAGGGGAAAGAAAAGAACTGTAGGATGCAGAGACGAAGGATCACAGTAAGCACATGAAAGCTGGGGAAAAAGGGGAATGGGGATGACTGGACCTTACCTAAAATACCAGCTCACGAGGACCAAACAGTGTCCGTGTAGTTGGAGAGAAGAGGCGGGTAAGCCTGTGGAGGCGGGAAAATAGAAGTTGAAAGTGAAGCAGTAGGTGAAAGAGAAAGAAACAGGAGAAAAAAGCTGAAATAGTGACAGGTGGGGGCAAAAGAGAGGAGGGGTCTTACCCTATGGAGAGATAATGAAGGAAGGGGTATCGTGGTTGTCGAAACAAAAAGGCGGGTACGCCGATCTAAGAACCGAGCAGAGGGAGGGAAAAGAAGACTGTCAATGTCCATGGAAACAAGCACGGGGGCTTGAGCAGTGTGAAAAGGGAAGGTACTGGGGCGCTGACCAAAGGAAGGGGTGGCTTACCGGATGGCAGCGTGGTAGATGCCGAATGAAAAGGTGTCGTCTATGAGACCGGATGCGGAAGTGGACGGTGACCTCTGAACCATTAAATAGCGGTGCGTCCAAAACGACTAGAGCGCAAAACGGCCTATGTGTGGGGGCCGGAAGTGGGTACCGGCCAGAGAGAGGAGGGAGCGAAAATAAAGAATAGCGCATACGTGAGTGGTCAGAAATCAAGGACAGGGGAGCTGGAGTGGTGTGGGAAAGGGGGAAGGGGAAGAAATGATAGAAAAAATGGAAAGTACAGAGGTGAAGAAAATAGAGGAGGGTCAAGGTAGAATGAGCGGAAACTGAAGGGAGATGCTCAAAGGGCAACAGAGTAACTAAGAAAAAGGATAACTGGAAAAGGGTGACGGTGGGACTAGGTTGAACAAAACATGACAAAACATGTGGTCCTGAATAATGGATAATCCTGGGTAACAGGGGGAAATCCATTACGCACACGTGTAATGAAGAAAGCAGGAGGAGCAGTATATGGTGGGGACCCGGGCGGGAGGCGGTGACTAGGAAAATGAAAAACTGAAAAAAGGGGTGAAGGGACTGTGGTAAAAGGAACCATGACATATCAAAAAATGATCATAAATAGTGGATAATCCTGAGTCACAGGGGAAGATCCAATATTTTTTTTTTTTAAACATACTTTATTGCTTGCCAATACATCATTGCAGTGTAAAACATGGAGTGTTAAAGGCATTTTCCCTTTTTGATGTTCTCCCCATCATTCACATTATAGAGTGGTGTGCTGCACCTGTAATTCTCTTACAGTTGTTCTCAGTTACATATCCATCACAGCATCTCCAAGGTGACTTAAAGTATTCCGGAAATGCAATATTCCTCCTAGAGTATTTTTACATAGTATGCTTCAACATTCTTAACATAACATTTCAAACTTATATAACGTCCCCCTCCCTCTACCCTCCCTCCTGGTCTGCCGTTACTTATATATATTTAGTAGCCTATTATAGTTATCTGTATATCCTTGGTTGCTCCTTACTGACTGGGGCCTATGACGATCTCTGGTGTTTGGTCCTAGAATAGTTAGGTCTGCTCTTGTGTGGGGTTGTTATGTGTTGGTATAAAGTCTAGCTGTTTAAAATCCTCCATCATGCTCTCCCAATCCATTGAGATAGGGTGTTTCCGCAGACCCCTTGCCTCTTCTCGTCTAAGTGCCATACCTTCGGCACTACCCCATTGCATCATATCTGCCTGCCATATAGTCAATAGTGGACTTCTAGGTGATTTCCATCTCATGGTGATTGTTCTTGCGGCCAGTATAAGGGCCAGGTCCAGGAACCTCAATTGTACCTTCTGTGCTGTAGTGCGTTTGCGGAGACCCAAGAGGCACTCCAGGATATTTTCCTGTACAATTAGGTGCGTGACCTCTTGTAGTGACTGTCGTATTCCGTCCCAATAAGCATGGAGACGTGGACAGGCCCATAGCATGTGGGCAAAGTCTGCTTCATCTCCCTTACATCGGGGGCAGCAGTGTTGGGCCTCCGGAAACATACGGTGTATTCTCTTTGGGGTTAAGTAAGATCTATGTAATAGCATTGTTTGGATAAATTTAAGTTTAGCGTTACGGGACACTCGTTTGGGATGTTCCAACATGCTCGCCCAGGCTTTGTCAGTGAGTTCTGTGTTTGCATCCGTTTCCCATTTTGTTCTAAGGTCGGTGAGGTCGATGGATACCTGCGCTCTAACACCTGTGTACAGCCATTTGACTAGGTGGCCCCCTTCCCCCATATAATACAGCAAATGGACCATTCCGTGTTGCGGGGGTTCCCTACGTTCTGGTGCCCATGTCTTCTTAATATAGTGGGAAACAGCCGCGTGTGTCATATATAAGCGGTCTGGCGCTCCAGTGGTTTGTATGAATGTGTTGTGATCAAGGAGATTGCCGTCACCAAAGAACTGCCCGACTTCCTTCACTCCGGTCTCCGTCCAGGCATGAAGTCTGGCCTTAGTTAGCACACCCCCAAGGATGGGGATGCCCAGTAATGGGATATTAGTCGCATAGGGAGTTGTTCCTGAGGTATACCGCAGTGCTTTTCTCCAACATTGCAATGCGATCTTAAGTAATGGAGGCCCGTCCAAGGGGATTTTAGCTTTTGGTAAGAGTGTAGTTTGCCCCGATCTATTTCCCGGGTTGTATACCCTATTTCTTGTAGGTTCCTACCCGCTGTCCAGTATGACAGCCACTGTAGTTGACAGGCATAGTAATAGGCTCTGAAATCAGGGGCACCCAGACCTCCCCTATGGGACTCTAATTGTAATTTCCGAAGACTTACTCTTCGGCGGCCCTTACCCCATATGAGTTCTATGAGGATAGTGTCCAAGGCACAGAAGACCGAGTGAGGTACCGCCAGCGGTAAATTCACGAAAAAATATAATAAACGGGGGAGTACCACCATCTTCGATATGGCAATCCGCCCCATCACCGATAGTGGCAGGGATATCCAGAAGGCCACACTTGAGCGTAAAGCGTTGATGGCCCTTAACAGGTTGCCTTCTAGCTGATCCGTCTGCGCCCTGTACACATGTATTCCTAAGTACTTGAATGTAGCGGGTGCCACGGGTAAGGTATAGTTACCAAATTGCGTCATTTCTAGATGAGTTCCATCATGAAAATAAAATGCGTTTGATTTCCGTGGATTAATGGCAAGGCCCGAAATATTTTCAAATGTGGAAAAGATCGTGGGGAGAGGTGTAGTGTCAGCCCCCAAATCTCGTAAGTAAAGCAGAATATCGTCAGCATATATTGAGATTAAATGTGCAGTTCCATTGATGATTATCCCCAGCTGTTCTGCTGACTGTCTCAGGGCTATCGCTAAGGGCTCCAGTGCTAGTACAAATAGTAGGGGGGATAGGGGACATCCCTGCCGTGTGCCCCTGTGTACCCTGTATTCGCCCGAGATATGATGACCGGTGCGTGCTCTAGCAGTAGGAGAGGTATATAGCAGCCGTACCCATTTAAGATAGTCGCTAGGGAGGCCAAATCGCTGTAATGCAGCGAACATATAATCCCACGCTATAGAATCAAAGGCCTGGCGTAAGTCCAATGCCAGACAGCCAGCCTCCGGACACTCGGCCGGGACGGCCGCCATTATATAATGTAAGCTGTCTAGTATTAAGGGACGTACTGCGGTTCGGTAAGAACCCGCATTGGTCCCTATGTATGAGCGTGGTTAGGTATGGTTGTATGCGGTTAGCTAATGTTTTGCTCAGGATTTTATATTCAGTTGCTAACAAGGAGAGAGGCCTATAATTGGAGATATCGGTGCTATCGCGTCCCGGCTTAAGAAGTGAGACGACTAATGCCTGCATGGTGGATTGTGGCAAGTGGCCAACCTCCAGGGCCGTCCTATATACCTCCTCCAGCCTGGGGATCAGGGCCTCCGAGTAAGTTTCATAAAATTCTATGGGTAGGCCATCTAGGCCCGGCGCCTTGTTATGATTAAGGCCTTTGATCGCAGCTCGGATTTCTTGTTGTGTTATAGGGCCTGTGAGTTCTCTCTGCGTGTCCGCCGATAAAGAGGGATATTTAAGCCCTGGAAGAAGTCCGCTATCTGCGTGTCATTGTTGTGTGTTGGGGCCGCATAGAGGTCACTAAGATACCTGCAAAAGGCTTCGTTTATCTCGATTTGTGTGTGTACTGGTCCTTGGTTAGGTACATTAATGTGTGTAATGAGCGGTGGTTCTGGTCTATCCTGTACTATGCGGGCTAGTAGTGTCCCCGCCTTGTCTGCCTCAGTGTGCTTCCGTTGTGTAAAGGCCCTATGATCAATAACCCGCAGAGTTTCTAGTGTGTCGGCATGGTTAATGCGGGCGTCCCGCAAGGCCTCTTGCTTTTCTGGATCTGCTACTGCCTCCTGCTCCAAAGTGTTCATCAGGTTTTCTATACTATTCAGGCGTTGGTGTATCTCTTGTCTCGCCCCCACCACCTGTCCAATGGCCGACCCCCTCACTACCACTTTAAGTGCGTCCCAATCTATCAGGTGGGAGGATGCAGTATTCCAGTTTTCCGAAAAGTAATTATTAATGGTATTGGAGATAGTGGTGCGGAACGGTGCGTCTTCCAATAACTGGGGCCATAGTTTCCAGGTGGGCACTGGGGTCGGTACTCGTCCCCAAGTCAGTGTGAGTTCTAGGGGATTGTGGTCCGAAAATGTCTTGGCTAAGTAAGTGGACTGACTGATATGCGTAGCAATGGTGTGTGAACATAAAAATCTGTCTATCCTGGTGTGGAGGTGATGGACCGGCGAATAGAAGGAATACTCTTTGTGAGTAGGGTGCATTAATCTCCAGACATCCGACAGCCCCCATCCATCTAACCATGTTTTTAGGAGATCCGCTTGCTTGCTGGCGCCAGCGCCATGTAGTGGGGGTGTGATCTGTCTAGGTCTATATCTAGCACTGTATTACAGTCTCCTCCCAGAATCCAGGAATCGTGTCCCACCCTACAAGGGCTGCACCCAGTCGGTGGAAGAATTTGTCTTGTTCAAAATTAGGGCGTATATACATCCCAAAACCACAGGTACACCGTCTAGAGTTCCTTTCAGTAAAATATATCTACCCTGGTCATCCGTGCGACGATCAAGCTCCATAAATGGCACTCCATGCCGGATCCAGATAGTCGCCCCTCTAGCAAACGCTGAGTAATTAGTGGAATATATATTGCCTCGCCATTTTTTACGGGTCTTTAAAGCCTCCGAGTCAGTAAGGTGTGATTCCTGCAGAAAAGCAATATGGGCCTTGCGCCTAAGTAAGTGAGCATGAACCCGGTGTCGTTTTTGTACAGCCCCCAACCCCCGTACATTCCAAGTCAGCAGGTTGTAAGAGCCTAATGTGGTGTGATCTCTAGGCATAAGTTATTATGTGAGACGTCGCTCCTTGTAGCGAGGAGCCATTTAACTGACGCAGACCAGGAGTTCCCCTTTCCCTTAGAACTAACAATTCTCGGCTCAGCTAGCAAACGGCGCTGGGCCCAACAAAGATTCCCAACATATAGGTACCACATAACGGTGCATTCGCTTATTGGGGGGTCGCTGCCACCATCCATATCGTGGCGGATGCAACAGCGGGGTCCCGGTAGCTCGACGGATCCCGGGGGGTTATAAACATATCATTGAAAAACAGTACAATCATCTCTTTTCAACATATTTGTGCGTTACCTGGGCCATTCGTACTGCGACCCGTAGCTATAAAGTTCTGCACCACATTAATAGATCTGCTGTACATTATATAATTACATATTAAATCCTCTCCAAAGGGTTTGATTACATTCAGATTGTCCCCTACAGATAAAGACTTGGAGAAGGATATTATTGTAACTATAATTTCTGCAATTTCACTCCCCTGGCCTCCTCCATTGATTTTGGCATGGGTAAATACAAATCTGCACAGAGTAAATGTGGTCGACTTAGTTAAACATTCGATGCCTTGGCAGAGAGGTGATATCATCCCCTACATTAGTCCCTGAGGCGTCACCAGCCTGGCCTAGTGCTTTATCGCCCTAGGGAATGAATATTTCACATGTGATTGTAAATAGTATCTGTAGGCAAGCCGGGTACAGTGCCGTGCAGCTATCTAGAGTCAAATCTGCATATATGACTATATTACTCCACAATTAGACATAACATAATCATTAGACTATCGCGCCTGAATTATCAGTACAAATCTGTACAGAGTAAATGTGGGTCGCCTTAGTTAAACATTCGATGCCTTGGCAGAGAGGTGAAATCATCCCCTACATTGGTCCCTGAGGCGTCACCAGCCTGGCCGAGTGCTTTATCGCCCTAGGGAAGGAATATCTCACATTTAATTGTAAATAGTATCTGTAGGCAAGTAGGGTACAGTGCAATGCAGCTATCTAAATGTCAAATTTGCATATATGACTATATTACTCCACAATTAGATATAACATAATCATTAGACTATCGCGCCTGAGTTATCAGTACAGTAATAGACTTTCACAGCGTTTCAGGTGATTCCTCAAGGAATGTTAAAAGGATACTGTTGTGCTTGGTATTCTAGCGAACGTGCATACATCGTCTCGACCAGAGTTCGGACAATTGTGTGTTTCAGACATCTCAATTATCCACTATCTCGTCCACAGTATGAGGTGTCACCGAAGGGAACAGAGTGATGCTGTGGTCAGAGTCTGACTGGATGGTGCTGTCCTCCGAATCAGTCAGGATCTTGGGGATGCTTTCCGAAAAAGTTCCGGCCACGGCCAGTGCTTCTGCTCTGCCAGCCAGCTGCTGATCGTGTGTTGGGCCAATGCCAGTGTCACTCTGCAGGCTCTTGTTATTACGTCGGGGCCCATGTCTCGGAGGATTTGTCGTACCTTGGCGCGTCGAGCCCGACTGTCCGCTCTGGCTCGGGTCTAGGCTCATCACCTCCAGCCATTCCTCTGCGTCTTTTGGGCTATCAAAGAAGTACGTTTTCCGTTCATGGATAATCTTTAATCTGGCCGGGAATAGCAGTGCATATTTAAGTTGGGCCGCTCTTAGTTTCTTCTTGACTGCTTGATAGGATGATCGTTGGCGTTGGACCAGTTGCGAGTAATCGGGATACAGTGAAATTCTATGATTCTCAAATTGGATCTGCGTTTTTCCCTTGCTTTTTGTAGCAGCATGTCTCGATCCCTATAGTTTAGTATTTTGACAATCAGGGGTCGTGGGGGCGCTCCTGTCTTTGGTGCTCCCGTTGGGATTCGGTGCGCCCGTTCCACACAGAAATATGGTGATAGGCCATCCTGTGTCACGTATTCTCGGAACCATGTTTCCATGAAGTCTACGGCCTTGGTGCCCTCGCTGCGCTCCGGAAGGCCTATGACGCGTATGTTATTACGGCGGTTCCTGCCCTCCGCATCTTCGACCCTGTCCTGGAGTCCAGTAACTTGTTGTTGCAGTTTTTGAAGCTGTAGGGTGTGTTCCGCAAGTTGGGGTTCCATATTGGTGAGCGCTTTGTCGTGTTCTCGGACGGTCTCAGCCATTTTCCCATGGTCCGCTCGGAGTAGGGTGAGGCCAGTCGTTAGGGTTCCGACCTGCTGCTCTATTGCCATGCGGGATTCCCGGACCTCTTTTAGGATCAAATCCAGTTTGTCAGGGGTGGTGTCAGCGAATTCAGGGCCAAGGGCCCCAGGTGATGAGGGTCTGGTGTTAGGTTCGGGCCCGCCAGCAGGTCCGCCTGTGCCAGGGTTGCCCTCCAGTACCTTCCCCCTAACTCTCCCCATATCGGTTGTCCGCTGCTATCGGGGAGGCCTGGCGTTTGCAAGGTATTAGTAGAGAGGGGGACTCCGCCCGTATACCTCGCCTATAGTCGTCTGTATCCCTATGGCACTCTTCACTGCAGGGATCGGGTCTATGACATGAGCTCCACACAGCTCCCAAGAGCTCGCCGTATCTTCCCCTCACTCAGGCCCCTCGTGTTAGTATCATTTATTATGGCGTGTTAGTGCCTGAAAAGAGGTCGGCCGCACTCCCAGCACTTCCCAAGTGTCGCGTGGTCTCTTGGAGGACAGTCCTGTGCCACTTGCCGCCCCACTCCGCCGTCCACGCGTTTGTCCCCAGTATGGTCTAGGAGGGAGACCAGTGCATCCACAATGAGCATTGACTCCCGGACCTCCACAGGGGCCCAGGTGCTACGTACAGCACTCCTCAGCTCCGCTTTCAATATAGCGTGTCAGCTGCGGGGAGCAGAGGAGGGGTGGGGCGGGGGGGTCCCACCCCACCGAGTCAGATGTGGGCCGCTGCGGTCCAGGGTTTAGCGAGTCTCACCCCCACCACGCTCCGTGTCTATCGGGCCAACGACTCTGTCGATCAGGCCAGGGACCATGTAGTGAGGCCCGCTCTCTCTCAATCAACTATGGCGTCGCATCGCAGTCCGCCTCAGTCTCCGCTTCAGAGTTCGGGGCAGTGATCGGCCCGATGAGCCCTACGCCGCTCACCACTCGCCAGGCTCCTACAGCGCAGGAGGGGCCCGATCATCTCCGGCCGCCCCCCGGTCCCCAACGCGGCCCTCAGCACTCACCGCTCGCACCGCAGGTTGTCCACAGCGGGCCTGTCCAATCGTCCGATGGGGCCCCACTCATTCACCCCCGCCCTCCTGCGTGTACCTTGGTTGTCGCAGGGGCAGCCACCGGGCGAGGCAGGTCACGCCGGAGGGCGAGTTTCATCGGGCTCCACGCACCGGACGGGGGACGCCGCGCTCCAGCGCCATGTCGCAGGCAGGCCTCAGCGTCCGCGGATGCGGTCAGGTGCCGATATCTCCGTCGTCGCTGTGGTCCACGGGCTCAGATCAGGATGATCAACGCACCGGACCTCAGGCAATAAATTTCTATCTTTCCGGCCGTAGTTGCTGCCCCTACGCTGGCGAGTGCTCAGGATCTTCCCCCCCCAGGGTCCGGAGCCTCACCGATACACGTCCGCCATCTTAGGCGGTTAGCCACGCCCCCGGGAAGATCCAATATAAACGCATGTACTCGGGACAGTAAAGGAGCAGATCATGGGGAAAAGGTGATTGTGAACCATGACTCAAAATGATCCTGTATTAAAAAAGGGAGAAGAGGCATGACACAACAAAGCAAACCACTGTAATAATTGAGAACAAAAGCAGGGCAGATCATGTTTTATGGGGCAGGAGGCCCCATTGCAAATTGAATAGAGGATATTGGTAAATGTCATAGTCCCAGGGGGACCTAGGGAGATAAACACATTGGCATACGCATGCTGTACAAATGACTATAAAGAGACCATAGGAAGTTCATAGTGGGGCAATCATTCCCCCAAAAATAATGTAGTTCATGATCAGTGTTGAGTCCGTGTTGTACTGTCCGTAGACGCATGATCCAAGTAGCTTCCAGACGCCTGAGCCTGAGTTCTCTGTTGCCACCCCTGGCAATGTTGACTGCCACGTCAAAGCCGAAGAAAATGAATCGTTTCTTTTCACCTTGGCTGGGGCAGGTGGCCGCATGTACTGCCATAGGATATCTGCTGTCCTGGTGATTTAAGGCCCTGATATGTTCACCAATTCGTTCCTTTAGTGGTCTGATGGTACTTCCAATGTACCAGCGTTTGCAGGCACATTCCAGGCTATATACCACAAATTTAGTATTGCAGTTGATGTTGTGCTTGATTTTGTATTGTTGGTTGTTCACGGCTGCGAACTGTCTGACTCCATCATTGGCCAGTCTGCATACCCCGCAACAGCCACATTTGAAAAACCCCAGCGTGTGAGGAGTAAGCCATGAGTAGTCGATCAGGGGAGACGGAACACTAGGGCTGAGTCTGGTTCTAAGTGTTCTCCCACGCCTGTAGGTGATCAGTGGTTTTTTAGTGATAACCTCTCTGAGGGTGGTATCTGCCTGTAGAATGCCCCAATGTTTATTTAGGCTTCTCCTCATAGTAAGACCCATATCACTATAGTCAGTAATGAGTCTAACAGGTTGGTCTTGTTGGGTGGCTGTCCTTGCATTGAGTAGTGTGCCCTGCCTATCTATGTTGTTGATTCTCTTTTCTGCTTTGCGAATGGTGTGAGCATTATAGCCTCTGGCTTTAAATCTCTGTTTCATGTCTGCCAAACATGTTTGAAACTCAAGTTGGTCACTACAATTCCTCCTGGCCCTGACAAATTCCCCATATGGGATGGCTTCAATTTGATGGGGTGGGTGTGAGCTATCAGCGTGTAGGATGGAATTGCATGATGTTTCTTTTCTGTGTAACCGACTGTGTAATGTATCTGACTTGATATAAATCTCTACATCAAGGAATGTTATGCAGGTGGTACTGGAATGGCTAGTAAATCTCATGTTCATGGAGTTGGAGTTCAAGTGGCTGCAAAATTCATCTAGTAGGTGTTGTGACCCAGACCATAATAGCAGACAATCGTCTATGTAACGCCCCCAGTAGATTATGGAATCAACCCATGGTGCCCCTAAGGGACTCCAAATCCATTTGGATTCCAAGACACCCATGTACAGGTTAGCAAACGATGGAGAGAACTTAGAGCCCATGGCCACACCCTTGTTTTGTTTGTACCAGATGTTGTCATACATGAAAAAGTTGTTGTTTAAGATGATTTCCATCATGGCAGTGAGCATGTTAGTATGTTGCCATAGGGGGCTGGCCTATTGTGAAGCAAGCCAGTGATGGCTTCTAGTCCTAGCTCGGGTTCAATGGTGGTATACAGGGAAACCACATCGAGGGTGGCCAATATCATACCTGGTTGCCATTGGAGATCATCCAGGATACTCAGGATATGTTTGGTGTCCTGGATGTGTGAAGGAAGATTCTTGACCATTGGTCCAAGAAAGAGGTCGACATATTGTGCGAGTTTCTCCGTGGGACCACCAATGCCAGAGACTATGGGTCTCCCCGGTGGAAATGGTGCTGGCTTATGTATCTTAGGCAAGGTGTATAACCAGGGGAATGCAGGTCTGTGTATCTTAAGATAAAGGAGCTCCTGATCATCAATGAGACCCAATGTGTGCCAATCTAAGAGGCTTTTGTTAATTTTGGTGACCAGTACGCTAGTAGGATTATAGGTCAGTCGCTCATAACAGGACGTGTCCCGTAGTTGGGATAGAATTTCGTTGTGGTAGTCTGACCGGTTCATGACCACCACATTGCCGCCTTTGTCGGCTTCTTTGATTATGATGTTGGTGTTGGATGTTAAGGTCTTCAAAGCGATTCTTTCCTCTCTACGTAGGTTGTCCTTGGTTCTATGTTTGGTGTTGAGAACCTTGAGTTCATGTTTATCTATGTCAGCCAATACTAGATTGTAGAAAGTGTCTACAGAATTGCCCCCTGGAAGTATAGGCGTCCATTTAGACTTAGTCTTGAGGCCACTACTCTGTGTCAAATCTGTTTCAATATCCAGTTCTTGTAGAAGATTCTCCATAGTAATGGATGTATCGTCTGAGTCAGTCAGGGATAAAAGTAGATGTGTATCTTGGATGTCCCTAATACTTTGCATGCCAGATGAATTCTCAATGCAAATGTTTCTAATGCTCTTGGTAGCGGGTGGAGTACCACAAAAGTGTTTTTTGATTTTCAAACCTCTGACGAATTTAAATAGGTCTACTTTGTGTCTACAAGTGTCACCTTTCTCGTGGGGATTGAAGCTCAGGCCTCTGCTGAGTAATGAGACCATACCACTGTCAAGATTCTGAGAGGAGAGGTTGACCACCTGTATACCGGGATCCGGTTGGTCTATTTGTTCTTCCCTTCTCCGGACCTGAGTTTCTGTCTGTAATTTTCTGAATCCTGCCCTTTTTCCTCTACGTGTTTTCTGTCTTGGAATCCTTGTCTTTGCTGAGACCTGTTTTCCTTGCGTATGGCTAGAACCTCCCTTAAAAAAGCCGATGTAGTTGGGCCTTGTTTGTTGGGATTGTTGGTTGAATTCTCACTTTCACTATCACTGGTTGAGATAGTGTTGAGAGAGGATACACTAGATGAAAGAGACGGAGTGACTGTTCTAATATGTCTGTCTCCTTGTGGGGCACTTTGAACTATCTTGTCGTATTTTCTGGCAAAAGTGAAAACCCGTCCCTCCCTGTAATCCGCTTCGTCCCTTTTTAATTGTCTAGCTTTCCTGTCTTTGATTTCGTTTTGATGTTTAGTCAGGATGTCATTGAGAATGACATAGTTTTTTTCAGTAGCCTCCTTCAAGTTGAGATCAGTTATTTCTTTTTCAAGAATTGCTATTTCAGTTTGGAGTTTCGTTACCTTACGTTCAGCGCTCTCTATTAAAATGTTAATCAGTGTGTTTGAGTTGGAAGTGAGAGTTTCTTCCCATTTAGCTAGTAAATCGTCATCTAACTCATCGAACGTGGGGAAGATCTGAGAGCGTAGACCCCTTGGTACTCTACTAAGTCTCAGATATTGTTTGAGGGTGACGCTGTCCCACCACCTAGAGTTCTCAGTCTTCTTAAGCCTCTCTAGTTTAAGAAATTTGTCTTTAAGACCCTCTATGCGTTGAGGATTTCCACTAGTGGGCGCAGTATTGTTAGTGATTCCTTTAGATAAATTATCAAAGAGTTCTGATGCGACTCTATCTCTATCCATTACTTAGTATGAGGAAGTATTGAAATGAGTGTTAATACGCTGCGGCTGCCTTTCCTGAAACCTTGAGGTAATGTCTGGATGCAGGGTTTTTAGTAGATCAGGGAGAAATGGCGCACAGACAAAACGCGTGGTGTAATTATGTCCCTATGTTGACGGTGCTACCAGGTCGGGGAACTACCCTATAACCCCCGTAGGTGTATGAGTAAAAGACCCACACTGGAATTTGAGAACAAAGTCCCGGGCACACGTATTGACGGTATAATAGAATCAGAAGTCTCCTGGGAGTTCAAAATTGCTTGAGTCGACACCAAAGTCAATGTAAAAGTTATTTAATGACGCAATGACAAAAGAAAGCAACCAGCCGACACGTGTTTCGTCATGCGGGATTACTCCCGTGACTCATCAGGGCTGGGGAGGATACAAAACATAGAATGAGGGTATTGAAGCGCCACATGAATAATAACTCCAAAAGCAACACTGCAAAGAAAGGACAGAAACCAAGAAGTGTGGAAATCCTACAAAAACAATTAGCGGGTGCCAATAGATGTGACTAGTGTGGGTGCCGCTATCATGCTCAATACATGATAAAAATCGCGGGAAAAACACAGTAAGAATAAGGTGACTCAATGAAAAGGTGTAAACCGACAAACAAAAACAGTAGCACGGTGGATGTGGAGTGTGGGGGAAAAGAGGAAAGGGAGAGACCCATAAAAAAAAGGCACAATGATACAATTTGAAACATACTGAGAAGAACAATTGAAGTTAAAAATAATGGAGATGGAAGTGAGCTGTCAGGGTGGGTCGGTAGGAGAGGGAATGAGCACTGGAAATGACAAAAGAATGGCCAAAAAGAGTAAAAAGGACTGAAAGAGAGCGGAAGAGTTAATAGAAAGGAGGGAAGAAAAGGGGGGACCCCTGCGGAAAAGAGAAGGGACAAGACGTTAAGTGAGAGGACAAGAAATGCACAATGGTATGTACCTGTAATAACTGTGACGGATTGAGTGTCAAGATGGAGGGGTGCAAGGAGTGGGTTCCTGAATGAAGGGAAAGAAAATAAAGGCACGGATCGTCATGGGGTACTGGGGGAAAGAAAAGTCTTGGACAGAAAAAAGAAAAAGAAAATTGAAGGACAAAGTGACAGGAATGAGTAGTTGGAACTCACCGCAGGGCCTGTGGACCGGGGAGCCGGTGGGGAAATCCGTAGGGAAAAGTCAAGCCCTGTGGACGGACATGACCCAGGGGGTCAGAACAGTAAAACGAACAGGGCGGGTGCGCCTGGAGTAGGGGAAAGAAAAGAACTGTAGGATGCAGAGACGAAGGATCACAGTAAGCACATGAAAGCTGGGGAAAAAAGGGGAATGGGGATGACTGGACCTTACCTAAAATACCAGCTCACGAGGACCAAACAGTGTCCGTGTAGTTGGAGAGAAGAGGCGGGTAAGCCTGTGGAGGCGGGAAAATAGAAGTTGAAAGTGAAGCAGTAGGTGAAAGAGAAAGAAACAGGAGAAAAAAGCTGAAATAGTGACAGGTGGGGGCAAAAGAGAGGAGGGGTCTTACCCTATGGAGAGATAATGAAGGAAGGGGTATCGTGGTTGTCGAAACAAAAGGCGGGTACGCCGATCTAAGAACCGAGCAGAGGGAGGGAAAAGAAGACTGTCAATGTCCATGGAAACAAGCACGGGGGCTTGAGCAGTGTGAAAAGGGAAGGTACTGGGGCGCTGACCAAAGGAAGGGGTGGCTTACCGGATGGCAGCGTGGTAGATGCCGAATGAAAAGGTGTCGTCTATGAGACCGGATGCGGAAGTGGACGGTGACCTCTGAACCATTAAATAGCGGTGCGTCCAAAACGACTAGAGCGCAAAACGGCCTATGTGTGGGGGCCGGAAGTGGGTACCGGCCAGAGAGAGGAGGGAGCGAAATAAAGAATAGCGCATACGTGAGTGGTCAGAAATCAAGGACAGGGGAGCTGGAGTGGTGTGGGAAAGGGGGAAGGGGAAGAAATGATAGAAAAAATGGAAAGTACAGAGGTGAAGAAAATAGAGGAGGGTCAAGGTAGAATGAGCGGAAACTGAAGGGAGATGCTCAAAGGGCAACAGAGTAACTAAGAAAAAGGATAACTGGAAAAGGGTGACGGTGGGACTAGGTTGAACAAAACATGACAAAACATGTGGTCCTGAATAATGGATAATCCTGGGTAACAGGGGAAATCCATTACGCACACGTGTAATGAAGAAAGCAGGAGGAGCAGTATATGGTGGGGACCCGGGCGGGAGGCGGTGACTAGGAAAATGAAAAACTGAAAAAGGGGTGAAGGGACTGTGGTAAAAGGAACCATGACATATCAAAAATGATCATAAATAGTGGATAATCCTGAGTCACAGGGGAAGATCCAATATAAACGCATGTACTCGGGACAGTAAAGGAGCAGATCATGGGGAAAAGGTGATTGTGAACCATGACTCAAAATGATCCTGTATTAAAAAAGGGAGAAGAGACATGACACAACAAAGCAAACCACTGTAATAATTGAGAACAAAAGCAGGGCAGATCATGTTTTATGGGGCAGGAGGCCCCATTGCAAATTGAATAGAGGATATTGGTAAATGTCATAGTCCCAGGGGGGACCTAGGGAGATAAACACATTGGCATACGCATGCTGTACAAATGACTATAAAGAGACCATAGGAAGTTCATAGTGGGGCAATCATTCCCCCAAAAAATAATGTAGTTCATGATCAGTGTTGAGTCCGTGTTGTACTGTCCGTAGACGCATGATCCAAGTAGCTTCCAGACGCCTGAGCCTGAGTTCTCTGTTGCCACCCCTGGCAATGTTGACTGCCACGTCAAAGCCGAAGAAAATGAATCGTTTCTTTTCACCTTGGCTGGGGCAGGTGGCCGCATGTACTGCCATAGGATATCTGCTGTCCTGGTAATATTGATTCTGCTTCGACTTTAGACACTATACTACTCAAACTTAATTCAGTTCATGATATAGCACAGGGTACCAAAACAAACACAGACTTGCTTCAAATTGGGGTGGCGGCAATTCGGAATGACCTCAAAAATCTTTCATTACGTGTCTCCAATGCCGAAACATGAATAAGTACTGTAGAGGATTTTTCAAACAAACAAGCTAAACACGTCCAAAGTTTGGAGCGCTCCATGGCTTCATTAGGAAGAGACCTAAATGAACAGGAGGACAGAAATCGTAGAAGTAACCTTCGTATTTTTGGATTACCAGAAGATTGTGAGAAATCTGCTCCTTCAGTGTTGGACTTTTTGTTTACTTGGATCCCAAAGGTTCTGAACATTTCATTCCACAAGTATTTTGAAATAGAACGTGCTCATAGAGTTCCGACTTTTAAGCCTAAAACGTTGTCTTCTCCAAGACCGTTGATCTTTAAACCTCTGCGCCATCAACATACTGAGCAACTTTTGGCTCAAATGAGGAAGATTAAAACAATACAATGGGAAGGTCACAAAATATCAATTTCCCAAGACTTTGCTAGAGATACTGTCATTTGCCGTAAAGGTTTCTTGAATCTACGCAGAAGACTCATAGATATGAATATTCCATTTTCCTTTGCAGGTCCTTCAAGATTCAGAATAACTTTCAAGGGTCGCCCACAGATTTTTTATGAACCTTCAGAGCTTTCGACATTCTTGGACAATCAATCTGAATCACAGATGGACTCAGACTCTTTTCCTGGCACTTCTCGTCTTTAACGACCTTCATCTTCTGACAGGATGGTTCCCTGCTTTTTGTGCCTTGCCACAATGTGTGTGGTTAATATTGCTCTTCTGTGTTCTTCTTTGGAATGGTAACTACGCACTGTAAGATTGTTAGTATTATATTGGTTTTTCTCTATTAACTGATTTTCCTTTTACAGGTTTATACGGTTTATTATACTATTATGAATGTTTTTTGAGTTTACATTCCTTGTAGGTTACATGTAGGTTGGATGTTTTAATATGTTGGTTCTATTCCGGAGCTATTTTGTTAATTATAGGCTGTCAATGTGTCTCTGTTTCTCTTCTTCTTCCTATCTTTTTTATCGTCTTGTTTTACTTCTCTGACTTATTCCGATTTCGTACCTGCTTTCTACTCAGTTTCTCCTTCTTTCTGTGTGCATTTATCTTAGCCCATATTGATGAAGTCTTTTTGGTGTAATAACATTCTAGATAGTTGGTCTTTTCATTGCTTTTCTTTCTCACTATTCTTATGATAAAGTAAGTATCTCTTCTTCTATTTCCCACATTCTTTTTCTTTTCTTTGCTCGATCATTTCTTCTACAAGCCCTTTCTACTTGGTTCGATTATTCTATTTTCTGCTTGACTTTTAATTTTTTTTCCCTATAATTCTACGTTGGCGATACATTATTTATGTGTGTTTACTATTCATCTGTACTTTTATCCACTATTGTAATGTTAACTTAGATGTACATTTTTGTTTTATATGTACAATTTTTATTTATATACTTATTTGTTAATTTTATTATTTTTCTTTCATTGTATATGTATCCCAAGTTATGAATTACATCTAATGTAAAATATCCTATCTACAGCTTCATTTCCGAAATAATCTAATTATGTAAATTTGTTCCTGACTGCCATGAATTTTGAAGTGACTAGTAATTTTTCTTTACATTACGTATTTTGGAATTCTTTTGTTTATAGATATTTATATTAACCTGATAGACTAGTTTACAATATTTTAGACTGAGATTTATAATGTTTTATATTGGTATTTATATTGCCTCAGATTGCTATTTATTACACCGCAATTATTATTTATTATGCCTTAGATTGTTATTTATATTGCCTTATATTGTTATTTACAATACCTTAACTTGATATTTATCTGATATTATAACCTCACTTTTCTATTTAGGATATGATAATATGTTTGTCACTGATCAAATATGTTATATTTTTGGAACTTGTGTTATTTATTCTTATTGATGTATTATTGATAGTATAGTATACATTGATATTTATGCATTTGTTTTGTCGCTTAATGAAATATTTATTGTTGAGCCGTCTGCATCGTGGTTGATGGCCTCTGTTGTTGCTCCTCCACGTTATTTCCCCCATGCAATTTGTCTATTACAGACATCCCCTGGTGGGGTTACTCTTTTTTAATGCTTTTTTTTTCTTTGGAGTACTTTTGTTCTTTTGTTTCTTCTTTCTAGTCTTTTCTTCCTCCCTTCCTATTTTTTCTACTCTTGGGACATCTGCTTCAGTGTATTTTAACTATTTCTTGGCTTTCCTTTTACTCCTATACCTGATGTTCTTTTGGTTACCCTCTTTTTCTTTATCAGATGTTTTACTTGTGTTGTTTTATGTTTATCTATGACTGGTTTAAATGTAGTCTCACTTAATGTTCGTGGGTTGAATCATCCTGTTAAAAGGGCCAAAATCTTAGATTATTGCAAAAGTCTATCTGGTGATGTTGTTCTACTTCAGGAGACTAAGATTGCCTTTAAAGAAGCTCTTCTTATGTGGAAGGAGTGGGTTCTTGATGTTACTTGTTCCGAAGCATCTGGTAAAAAGAATGGGGTTGTTACTCTGATTTCCAAAAACTCTGGTTTGTCTATTGTTGCTGCTGAGCATGATACCAATGGCAGATGGTTACTTACTCGTTTGTCCAATGGTTCAGATGATCTATATATCATGATTTTATATGCCCCCAACATTGATGAACCTCTTTTTTGGCGTACCATAAATAAAAAACGTTCTGATATCCCTCAGAATGCAAGAACAATTGTTGGCGGCGATTTTAATCTGCCCTTGGATCCTATTTTAGATAGACATTCTGCTTTTAGATTCCGACCCCTAGGTCGCATAAGCACATGCTCAATATGTGTTCATCTCACCAGCTTGTTGACTCATGGAGATTGCATACTCCTAGGGGTAGCGTTTTCACATTTTTCTCCTCTCCACATTCTAGCTTTTCTCGTATCGATTATCTTTTAGTTGATGCCGCTCTTTTAAAGCATACTATAAATGTTATCCATCCAATAGTTGTTTCTGATCACGCAGCGGTTTCCTTGACTATCCTTAATCTTACAGATATAAGAGGCCCTCGTAATTGGCGTCTTAATACAGACATTTTGGATGATAAGGATGAAGTTGAAGAGCTTAATGAGGAGATTGATAATTTCTTCAAAGATAATGAGTCTTCGGCGAATTCCCCAATAGTTCTGTGGGATGCATTTAAATGTACTATTCGGGGTCATATTATCAAAAAGATGTCAAAAAGAAACAGTGACATCAGAAAGTCGCTGCAGTCTTTGGGGATGATATCAAACGCAAAGAGGTGCTATATAGACGCTCTAATGATAAGCCTCTCCTACAGGATATCAAGCATTTAAAATACTCTTTTAACTCTATAGTCACTAAAAGAGCTTATATTGATGTACACGCCCAAAAATCTCTGCATTTGTTATTACGAAATAGAGCTGGTAAGTTGTTGGCTGCCACCCTAAAATATCAAAATACGAATATTAAAGCTGCCCAGATTTAGAAATTCCATACTCAAGAAATACTTGAAGTCTTCCGTGATTTTTATGAAAAAAGTTATACACTCCTAAAGATCAATGCAACATATCTGCTTGCCAGCAGTTTTTGAACTCGATTCCTACTAATACTATTTCGCATTCCGATATCATTGAATTGGGGAAATCGATAGAGACTGACGAGATAATTCACACTATTAAGGCGACTCGGTCGGGGAAGGCTCCGGGACCAGATGGGTTCCCTATTGCCTTTTATAAAACATTTTCTTCCTCAATAATTAAATATCTTAAGGACGTTTTTGACAATTTTGTCCATTCTGCCAAGGTCTCTGGCTCAGCTGCTGAGGCTACTATTGTCGTGATTCCGAAAGATGGCAAACATCATTCTGATCCTAAAAATTTCACGTCCAATTTCATTATTAAATATGGAAGCTAAAATTTTTGCCAAGATTTTCGCTAAGCACTTAGAAGGTCATATTCCTAGTCTTATCCATGAATCACAAACTGGTTTCGTTAAAGGGAGACTTGCTAGAGACAATATCCGTACCTTTTGTCATATTTTAGAAAAAGCAAAACTTTCTGTATTGCCATCGGCGGCGATTGCCCTCAACGCTGAAAAGGCTTTCGACAAAGTCTCTTGGCCTTTTTTACAAGCAGTGCTGGAATCACATAACCTCAGTGACTCCTTTATTAATATGGTAATGTCTCGCTATGCGCAGCCAGAAGCTAACATCAGAGTTAATGGGGCTATGTCTTCCTTTTTTAATCTGCGTCAGGGCACTAGACAAGAGTGCCTTTTATCACCCCTTCTTTTTCTATTGTCTATAGACCCACTCCTTCGTCTACTCAACTTGAACCAGGGTATTAAAGGTTTTCAATTTGGTTCGCATATGCTTAAAACAGTCGCCTATGCGGACAACGTTCTTAACTTTTCAGAGGATATTGTTGCTGCGATTCCTGTTATTTCTAACATCATTAGAGAGTTTTCGCTGTTTCTGGATATACTCTTAATAAAGAAAAACGGAAATGTTCCCCCTCAATTCGGTGTGTTTCCTTCTCACATGGGTGACTCAGGATTTAAATGGCAATCGACTCTTATTAAATACTTAGGAATCTGGTTTTGTAAGGACCTTTCAGATACTATTTCTTATAATGAATCCCATATCATAGCTAAAGTTAAAGATCTTTTGTCCTCCTGGTCTCCTAAATATATCTCCTGGTGGGAAAGATTACAAACTCTTAAGATGATGATAACCCCGATTATTAATTTTCTATCTTCCATGTTACCTCTAAAGCTTTCTTCTTCCTTCTTCCATGAGATTGATTCACTCACTTCAAAATTTTTGTGGAATGGTAAGAGAGCTAGAATTGCTTATAAATACCTTAGAAAGCCCTCTGTCCTGGGTGGTTGTAATCTTCCGGATTGGAACTTGTATCAAATCGCCTTCTTAGCCTCTCATGGTGCTCTTTGGTTCTTACCAGATTCCCAGCATACACACCCTTGGATTTATATTGAGCGAGAGTTGTGTACTCCTCTTTCTACTTCCTCCTTTCTCACTGCGTCCAAGCTCGTTCTTGGTCATTCCCATCGTATTATATAAGACACGATTAATGCACTAAAATATATTGACAAAAAAGTATCTAAACCTATTCATAAATCAAGGTGGTCCTCGTTATGGTACACTCCTAAAATTGTTACTGAAATTGATCCTGGTACAGTGTCTTCGTGGGCTGCTAGTGGTATTAGACTGGTAAAAGATCTTTATGATGCCAATCACGACCCTCTTCCCTTCTCTTTTTTAGCTAGGGAATATAATCTTAATAACATGGATTTATATTCTTTTTTTAAACTAAAGGTTGTACTTTCTAAATTATCCCTTTCTACAGATTTGGTTACTGTTTCACTTCTTTCTATGTGGTCTCGCTCAGGTCATAATGCTTCGAAAATGTATAAATTCTTATCTGCTCCACTTCCTTCACAGTCTACAATTACGTATGATAAATGGTCTCATCATTTTGAAAATGATATTTTTAAACATATTTCACAAGAGACTTGGCAATTGATAGAGAAGATATCCCTACGTAAGAAGATTGCTCCTTCTCTTATTCAATCTAAATTCTTTACATTAAATCTCCTTCATTGGACTCCTGTTCGCTTACACAAATTGAAACTACGGGATAGCGATCTTTGTTGGAATTGTAATTTGGAACCAGGTACTCATCAACATATGTTTTTTGAATGTACGTTATTGCAATCCTTTTGCGGTTTAATACGGAAACAATTATCATTAATCTTTAATATATCTTTAGAGCTTCCTTTTCCTATGATTCTATTGGGCCCATGGGCTACAGCTATTCCTTTACCCCTTGACAATACGGATTTGGAGTTATTGGATTTACTTATATCCGTTGCTGTTAAAATAATATTAACAGACCGGAAAGCTTTTCATCTTCTGTCTTATCATACCTGGTGGGCATGGGTATCATACCTTCGTGGAGCTCATACTTTTATTGAGGAGAAGCATTACTCGCCTTCCATTTCTAGTAATGTATGGCGGTCACTGGACAATTATATGAATTTGTCCTCTCAGGGGTTGGTAGCTCAGTTTTCCTTTTGACTCTACTTCCTAAGTTGTTTCCTTCATTGAAGCAGATGTCCTCACCTTTTCCTTTCTACTTTTTTCCTTTCTTTACATTTTTTCTGTCTTTTCTTCTTCTACCCTGCTCTCTTTTTTATGCAAACTTATTTATTAAGCAATACAACTGTTTTATGTCCTCATCATTATATAGGCTGTTGACTTTGTTTATTCCATCTATCTGCGTTTTGAAATATGATTTGATTAGATTTATAATATATACTACGTGCCATTTATATATTTTGTTTTTCTTGCCTGAATAACGATATGTTCAGACTACTTTGTATCCCAGTTCATTAACTCTTGGTATGAAATCTATTTTTGAATCTGTAATTCTTTGATTTCAACTTAATATATATTTCATATTGTTATGTTGTATTGCAATGTATTATAAATGTATTTTCTCTTTTAAATAACAATAAAGATATTTGAACAAAAAAAACAATGGTTTCGAAAAGAAAAAAATGAAAATGGATGAAACATCATTGTCGGTTCGCGGAATATGGGACAATTTACCTATTGTTGCTCTTTGAGGCTGAGTCAAGCCAGAAAACACTGGCCTCTCTCACTAAGGGGCTTATTTACAAGCGCCTTGCGCCACTTTTGCATCATTTTTAACATGGGAAAAGTGACGTATGGGTGGCGCAAGGGGCTTGTAAATAAGCCCCTAAGTCTTTCCATGACTCAAGACTGTCTTATGACCGTCTTCAGCCAGCAAAGACCAGTCTGTTTAAAGATAGGAAGCGCTTAAAATAATACTTATGTAAGGCTTTCTTAAACCAGGACAAAACCCTACATAAGCAAGTGCCATCACCCCTGGATATTCTTAAGGCTGTTTTAGGCAATACAAATGTCAGATAAATGTTTAAAAAGCGATAAGTGATGTTTTTATTTGTTTTATGCAAGTTTTGCACTACTTGTTTATCCTGCAGAAAGATACACTGAAACACATTTTGAGTTTTCGCTATAGTGTTCCAAGCCTTTTTCATCAGAATGTGATCCGTTGGTAGTAGTTAGCTATCCCGCTGCACACATTTATGTAATATTATTCTATGTGCCCATCATTCTGGCCAGGGAACACCTGATTCCTAAGTACTTCAAAATGTGCAATGTATGAAGTTTTCGAGTAAGAATACCTGAAGAAACTGCAAGCCACTGTAAACACTGCTGCAGTTTAAGTTCAGGAAAGGCAGCGCTAAATTGTTAGAAATTGGGTTGTTGGTTGACTAGGGTGTGAGCCTTGGTCAAGCAACAGCCACAATCCCTTGCAGGATGAACTACAAAAAGTCACCTAATTAACCTGTGCTTAGCCCTGGATAGCTTGGCACATAAGCAGTCAGGCTTAACTTAGAGGCAATGTGTAAAGTATTTATTCAGCACACAAACAGCAATAAAGTCAAAACACATTGCACAAGCAAAATCCCAAACCAATTTAGAAAAATAGAGTACATTTGAATAGATTATTAAACACCCAAAAAGTTTTTTTAAAAACTGTAGAACCGGAGTTATCAATTTTGAAAATTAGCACCTAAAACATCAATGCGACAACAGCGGGCATCTAGTTGCGCGAGACCAGTTCAAAGTCAAAAAATATATATGACCGCGATGGAATGTGGCTCTGTTACAAAAAGTGGATTGGGTCAGTGCTTACTTTCAGACATAGAAAAGATTCAGATTATTTTTTCTGAGAAGGTAAAGTTCAGCAGGGCAAGGCTGCAGGAGGTGCCAGGAGGGAACGTTGTCGTTGGGTAGCCTTGAGTCGAAGCCACTGTGAAGATTTCTACGTTCAGACTTAGTCACTGAAATGGAAGTTGAAAATCTCCAGCGGGATGAGGCAAAGGGCTGCAGCCGAAGACAGTTTTCACAAGGCCAGAAACCACATTGGCGATGGACTGCTGAAAAGGATTTCCGGCTGGGGAGAAGAACGTAGCAGAAGCAGCCACGAAGCCAATCTGACCAATGATGCACCTCAGGCAAATAGGTGAGCAGGTTGAACCATGTCTCCTCATGGTTCTTAGAGACATTTTTAGCCACTTTTGGATTTTGGCTATCTGGGCCACTCATCTCTCCATAGCCCCTCACTCATATACATTTTATTAAGTTTTAAAACGCTGGTAAAGGTTGGTTTTACTAATCCACTCAGCTATTCACACAGAATACAGATCTCTTCTTTGCAGCAGGCATATTGATCCTCTGCGCTACTTTATTTTGAGTCAAAATTGCCACTAGACAAAACTCTGATCTCTCTTTCTAAAAGGAACAGTAATCAACAGTTATCTTGACATTTTTATTGCTGCCTGAAAACTGGACACTCAAGGAACTCTGCAGCAGGTGCTGCCTTAATACTGGATGCACAAGGAACTCTGCAGCAGGTGCTTTTAAATTATAAGTTGTTGGTGAACACAGGGCCTCCGTTGAGGTCAGTGGTCCCCCTGAAGGTCAGCCCCCAGTGCAGCCATACCAGTTGCACTGCCCTAAAGCCGGCCCTGATCAGGTCCTAAGTTCTTGAAATGCAAAGACAAGGACAGGGAACGACATTGCATTTACTGGTAAGCAAGGGACAGTTTTGGGAGGACTGTAAAGTCCACTACGCTGTGCATCGCTGTCGCTTTTGGGAATGGCTATTACCATGGCTATGATAATGGTACATACCTGTCGCACACCACGGATGGGCAGAGTGAACGGTCATTCACTTCTGTCTAACCTCAAGCACTGGAATCTAAAGACCTGATTTAGATCTTGGCGGACGGGTTACTCCGTCACAACGGTGACAGATATTCGGTGCTCTGAAATATAAATTCCATAGGATATAATGGGATTTATATTTTGGGGGACGGGATATCCTTTACCGTTCTGACGGAGTAACCCGTCCGCCAAGATCTAAATCAGGTCCTAAGTTTTTGAAATACTGAAGACAAGGGCAGCGAATCAGGGAACAGCATTGCATTTACAGGCAAGCAAGGGACAGTTTTGGGAGGACTGTAAAGCCCACTAAGCAAGACACTGGTCAGAAAAGCACTCAGTTTGTCACCTCAGAATGTCGTTGCAAATTATATGGCCTTATCACGTACCACACAAATTTTAAATATCCAATTCACTTGTGGTTGTTTTAGTAGAGCACACATGAATGGTTCGGAATGTGTGGTTTATTGGCTTGGTGAAGGTACGTCTAATATTCTAAGTTATGGTCTTTTAAAACAAATATGTTTTGATTTGGGGGCACAGTTCAGATACACATGGCATTTTTGCTGCATGTTTACTGTTTCATGCACATTAAGGTGAGAGAAGATGCACATGTAGTATGGTGCACATTTATAAAGCACTGGTTAGAAATGTGGGGGATCATTTATATTCTAGTGTAATCGTTGTTCTCAGGGGAGGAGTGTGTAAGGAGTAAGGGTCACCAATTTTATTATGGCAGTTTAATGTGGTAGCTTATTATTTGAATTTTTGCTGCAAGTGTATTTAAAAAAAAATACTTTTTGAGTTGTGTGCTGACAATATGAGGTTCTCATTTTGATTTTTTCATCACAGTTACCCCTGAAGAAGGGCATCATCTTGCAAAATGCATTGGGACTACAAATTTTACATTGAAATATGAGGAATTTTGAACCTCTATGTGTCTATGAGCAAAGCCTATATAGGCACTCGTTGAACCTTTGTAAAAGTGTGGAGTATGAAAACATCTGGTTGAATATACGGATTACTATGGATAATTTATGGAATAAATCGGATTACTTCTGGACAATAATGTTTGAACTTCATTGGATTGTTCAAATACATTTGACCTGCTGTGCGTCCTGAGTGAGGGAACCTTACGAGGGCCCTGTTATTAAAATTATTTTTTCACACGCAGGGATGGATTGCGTTCCAGGAGTGCATGCCCTTATCACTGCCTTGAGCATGAAAACATTTGAAGGATTTAACATGTTGGTGTGCAAACTACCATTTTTGATATGTCAAGTGGGTGTACTTGCCAGGTCGACATGGTAGTTACAAACTGCATGCGCAGACACTGCAGTGGCAGGTCTGAGATACTTTTACAGGGCTACTCATGTGGGTGGCACTACCAGTGCTGCAAGCCCACTAGTAGCATTTGATTTACAAACCCTGGCACACTCAGTGCACTTTACTAGGGATTTATGAGTAAATCAAATATGCCAATCATGGATAACCAATCATAATAACAATTTCCATAGGGAGCACTTGCACTTTGACACTGATCAGCAGTGGCAAACTGCCTAAAGCATCTAAGCCAGCAAAAACGAAATCCAGCATACCATCAAAAATACAGGAGGTAAAGGCAAAAAGTCAGAGGAAACCACGCCAAGGATGTCAAGTCTAACAGTATCGAATATAAACAGAGTCACTCAATTGTTCCCAATCAGCTCAGCACCGTGTGGCTGATGGGCCCAGTAGGGAGGAACTAACATTCATTTGCTAGATGGTGACAAAGAGTATTTCCTCTTGTGCATACAAATTCAGAACTGTCTTATTTGTTGGTCATAATGTATATGATGTTTTATAATGTACATGATTGTAACTGAATTTGTTATTTGTGGTGTGGGAGATATGTTTTGAAATGTATATTTGTGATATGTTCATATTTTGTTTTCTGTGTACTGCAATGTGAAACACTGAAATCATTTTTGCTATGACTGATGTATGAAAAAATAAATGGTGATCACTGCTATTAAGTGCAGTGGGCACACATAAAAACAAAGGTGTGCAGTAATAGAGTCAGTACTGGTAATTAGAGTGGTGTTTTGAACTTTCTAAAAGTCACATTTTAAAAATTGTAATCAGAAACCTGACTTAATCATTAAATAGGGGTTTTCATTACAGTTCCAAAGGCATCAAGCATGATACAGCTACCAGCTCTCAATTAGAAGTTGCAGCTTATTAAGTGTAATGAAGAATCACCAACGTTATCCTATGGGAGGGGTAGGCCTCACAGTAGTGAAATACTAATTTTAGGAGCTTTTCATCACCAGGACATGTAAATCTTAAAAGTGCATGTCCAACCTTTTACTTACAACCTGCATTCAGGCTGCAATGGCAAGCCTGGGGCATAGTTTAAAGTGCTTCTTAAGTGGGTGACACAATATGTGCTGCAGGCCCACTGGTAGCATTTAATTTACAGGCCCTGGGTATATGGTATACCAGTCTACATGGGACTTATACGTAAATTAAATATGCCAGTTGGGTATAAACCAAATTAACCATGTTTGAGGAGAGTGAGCACAAGCCCTTTAGCACTGATTAGCGGTGGTAAAGTACACAGAGTCCTAAGGTCAACAAAAATAAGTTCAGCAAAATGGAGGAGGTGAGGCAAAAAGTTTGGCAGAAGCTCACCCTAAAGTGTGACAGGTCTAACATAAATTCTTAAACCAGATTCAACAGCAGTAATCACAGGAAAAAGGGGGCGAAATAAGGTAGGAAACCAGAACCACCACAGATTTGTACCCGAGTACAAACTCACTATCCACCTTTCATTGGAGTCTAGCAAATGAGCATTTTTAGAGATGTATTCTCATCCTGTTCCCTTCAAGATGTAATCAACCCATTGCAAAAAGAATTCCAGAGATTATTTAACAATTCTTAGTACGTGATAACTCCACTGATATATTGGAGACCAATGCTCCATTCAATCGGTGCATTCATGAACTGGATGTATAAAATTCAACCACCACTAATAAATATAAAAATGAAGGCAACAAAGCATGGGACATATGCTGCATGCCCATATTATGGGCAGTGAATGGAAAAAATTAGATAGAGCTTATTCAGTTTTGCGTATGTGAAGTAACTCAGATTATTTGTACAAAGGTTTGGACATCAACATTTTTCTTCTGCTAGAACCCTTGGGCCTGATTTAGATTTGGATGTTAATGAGAAATTCTTTGGTTGCTCTACGAATTGTTACATCCAGAAGTGAGTCCACAAGTGGAATTTCCACAGAAATGTTATGTGGAGGAAATTCCACTGGTGTGTTCTCTGTGGGATTCTGCACTGAGAACAGAACTCAGAATATTTTCCATTCCACAGAAATCTAAAGTAGTCCCAACTCATTAATGTTACATACATGAGCAGAGTACTTGGTTTCAAACTATATTATCTCCGTGCCACTTGTGGTTACAAAGTTCTTGCCAAGCATCTTGATCTTCACTGAAACAAGCTTTGCATTTGAGGGCAAATTTCTTATGAACACCTTAATATATATTAGAAAATATAAATACGTAAGGACATGAGATTGAGGAAACTCATAAGTCATAAAAGAAATAATGGCCCAATATGAAATTATAAACAAATGGAAAAGAATTGTACATTTATTTTATAAACGGGCATACAGACTTAAAACCCTACGATTATCAAAAACTCACTGATTATGAGAGATTTCTGTCACTAAAATGCCCATCTTGTATTAGCGTGCCCAAAATTTAGATTTAAACAAGTACTAGGGGTGGGCAAAGTTTGTGGAGTTGCATTACGCGAAATTCTGCTGAGTAGCATAAAAACTCAGTGGAATTCCGTGGAGTTCCGCTTTGCCCTACTATTAGGTATCCCTTGCACTGCATTGCTTACCATTTCTTATAATTGATCACTGGGGGCAGTAGACATCCTTTGTGCTGCCCTGGTTACCATTTTTTACAGTGCAGCAGCCAGGGCAGTTATCGTCCTTGTGCTTCCCACCTCTGACGGTGCAGCTTAAAGGAGCTAGGCACCTAGTTCGGCGCTGCTGCGGAGGGTCTAAGCATGTTGATGAAGGAGTCGAGGCTCGACAAGCGCGTGAGGTAAAACCCCTGGCATCTCAGATCCCGCCTGCCTCGCACCGCCAGACATTCCTTCCCATTGCTGCGCACAATTTGGGTTTTGTTAAAACTCAATCACCCCACACACTTAAACTCATCAAAATATTTCGGTAAACATCATACTAAGTCCACCTACTTTTGAATCCCAAAGCAATGCACCAGTAAATAACAAACATTTACCCCTCCAGCTGCCAGGCCTGAGACAATGAACCAGCGACGCATGCCCTGTGGGAGCCTGCCAGGCTGGGTCTGCCCAGGGTAGATCTTCACCCCACCCATACATAAGTAGCAGTTTACAGCATATACATGTACACGCCCGATGCAAGATCAAAACTCACAGAAAAAAATGTGAAAACTCACCCCTATGTCCCCATTCATGGCCGGGGGGCATGACTGAAGGCCTGCACGGGGTCCTTGTTGTACAGCTTCAGGAGGCACTGGTCCTGAATGCTCCTAAAAGACCAGTATGTACAGCAGGATGAAAGAAGCCTTTTTTTAGACATCCCCTCTGCCAGCCCTCAAGGAGTCAGGTAAAAGCTCCCCTCCCCGAGGAACATGGCTGCCGCCGAGGAAAAAGCAGAGCAGAAAACTACAGCAATAGGCACTTCTTTACACAAAATTTATAAAATCATGACGTTCATGTATCATAGACAGGCACTTTGGAGATAATTCGATGAACGTAAAAAAATTTAATATCACAATCTTGCAGGTTTTCTTATTTTGCCGGGATATAACAATCTCCTGACGAAACACAGGTGGGACTTGAAATCACATTCCACAGGTCCAGAGGCTGATGCCTTATCCATTAGGCCACTGGACCAGCTGCGGGAAATGCTTGGTAGAGGAAGTCTCATGGCTTCTTTGCACGCCCTCGCACTGGATGGAAGCTGAGGAGGATCAGATGGAAACGAAGGCTCCCCGTGGGTGACCCCAGCCGCGGGGAGCCCTCACATGGGCTCCCTAACCCGACGCATGGGCTCCAGACTCTGAGGTCCGTGACACTACAGCAAAGACCTGGATAAGGACTAGATAACACTGTGCCTCTTCCCTTCCAGTATCTGGGAACACTGAGGTACCCTAATATCCCACTCATTCTCGAAAGGACATTAGGGGTGGGCGACAGAGGCAAACACTTCAAGCTCCACTAGCAGAGCAGAGTTCACCATCCACCCCTAACTAGTACAATGCATGTCCGCTGATGACTAGTCTTTTGTAGAATGTCAGACTATCGAGACATGTAGATAGTAATAACTTTTTGTGAGAATTTGGCTTACTGGTAGAGGGGGGTGAAAACCTATTCAACCCAGGCAGGACCTGGTTTACCAACCTCTGGAAGGTAGCAGGGGTGTTATTCAACCCAAAGGGCATTACCTGGAACTGGGAGTGTCTTTCTGGGTTACAGAAGCAGACCTCTCTTTAGCCCTATTGGTCAAGGCAATCTGCCAGTAAAATAAAATGCGCTGAAGAACTTGGCAGCTCGTAACCAATCTATGAGCTCATCAGCTCAGGGAATGATGTGTGTGTGTCAGTCTTGGTGATGGCATTTAGCCCCCAGTAATCAACACAGAACCTCAGTTCTGGAGTCATACCTGGCCGAGAAGCCTTGGGGACCAACATGACTGGGCTTGATGCAGGACTGTTTGAGGGCTCAATGACCCTAGCTCCAACATTTGGAGACTTCCTCCTTGATGCTGGCTCTCACCTCATCAGATAGCCTGTAGATTTTACTCTTCATAGGCATACTTTCCCCAGTGTAAATATCATGGGTCCTGGGATAAAGGAGAAAAGAGAGGCAAACTGCCCCAGCAATTGGCAGCAGTCCCTCTGTTGCTCTATGATCAGGGTAGGGGTGAGACTGACACCCTCCACTGCCCCATCCTGCTCATTGGAAGAAACGAGGTTGCAGAGAGGTTCACTCTCCTCCTCTACTGCAACATCCAGGAACATGGTTACCTCGGAGCTCTCGAAGTAGGGTTTAACCTCATTCTTGCACACTTTCACCTCATAGGGCCCAGACTAATGGTCTGACAGGGCCCTGAGGTCCACAGGCTCCATCACTTACACTTTTGGGCCAGGCTGAAACTCGAACAGATTGGCCTTGAGGTCATACCAATTTTCATGACCTCCTGGCTGGCTTCTAGATTCTCTCTGGCCTTCTTCTAGAAGCTCTTCACCTGGGTCTGGAGTTCCACCATGTAGTTGACCAAATCCTGGGGAGTTTCACTGTGGGATTTCTCCCAACCCTTCTTCACCAGGCTGAGAGGCCCTCTCACTGGGATCACATACAGACGTTCTGTGGTACCTCCTTGTGTACAAACGAAAGGCATGGCAATAGAATGTCCCACTTCTGCTTCAGCGGCTCTGATAGACCTATAATTCATACATTCTAGGGTCTTGTTGAACCTCTCAACAAGCCCAATAACTTGAGGATGGTAGAGTGTGGAGAACTGATAAGTTACCTGTTAGAAATTAAGTTATTGGTTAACTGGGGTGTGAGTCCTGGTTAAGCAGAAACCACAATCATAGTCAGGGTAATGCACAAGCAAATCCCCAAATTAACCTGTGCTAACCCCTGTTAGCTTGGCACAGAGCAGTCAGGCTAAACTTAAAGGCAATGTGTAAAGTATTTGTGCAATACTTCAAGCAGTAAAACAGTGAAAACAACATACAAAAAGGTACCACACCAAGTTAGAAAAATAGCGCTTAATTCAATAAATAAAACAAGACTAAAATGACAAACATTCAATCAGTAGAACCAGAGTTATGATTGTTCAAAGAATAAACTGTAAAATAGTGCCTAGAAACAGAACATGACATCTGTGGCTATCTGGTTGTGCTGGATCGGGTCAAAGTCAAAGGTTCAGACTGACCACGATGGATCGCGGTGCAGGTACAGTCCCAGATTAGTCCTGCTAAAGGTTTACCTTCTCAAGTTTTGTGTCAAGAGTACTGTTCGTGTTGGAGATGGCCACAGAGAGCAAGGACAGCATCGCTGGCAGTGGTCAGCGGGGCGCAAGGAGCAGCAGGGCATCATGGATTGGCAGGCTGGAGCCATATGTTGGTGGTCCTCTGTGGAGATCAATGCTTGCTGTGTGAAGATACTGACTGGTGGCATGAAAAGCCCAAACGTTTTATCTAGGAGTCCACTGAGCCACACCAAGGGACCAGGAACTGAGGGGCACCTCTTGGGGTTTCAGGAATGCGCTGAAGACGGGTTGAGGAGCTGTGGGGAGCCTTTTATGTCCCGGAGGCTCAGATCAGGAAGCCAGCAGACTAGACCTTTGATTCTCTCTGGGGTCCTGGGTTCAAGATGTGTTGCAGGTCCAGTTCTTCCTCCCCAGGCAAGAGGGCAGCAGCTCAGTACAACGGGGCAGTAGCTCCTTCAGAGTAGCAGTCAAAGAGGGAGACAGTCCTTTCAGCAGCACAGCAGTCCGTCTTCTTTGCAGAATATCACCAGGTCCAGAAGTGTATTGAAGTTGTGTTGTCTGAGATATTTCTTCTATACACTGGTGCCCCGGTTCTAGAAGGTGGGAAAAGCTTCTAGAATGTGACTTTGAAGTGCATGGAATTTTCTACCTCTCCATCTTGGCTCCAAGGTCGCTGAAGTGACAATGCAAGGTCGTTAGGCCCTTTTTGTGGAGGCAGGACACAGCCTATTCAACTACAAGTGGGGCGGTGCCCAAATCACCTCTCTCATCCTGCCATTGATGGCCCATTCAGTCACATCTAGGCTCCCCATTGTGTGTGGCTGTCTAGGAGGAATACACAAAACCCAACTGCCAACTGCACCCAGCCATGTGATCAGAGACAGGCTGCAGGCACCAAATGGATAAGGCAAGAAAATGCCAACTTTCTAAAAGTGTCGTTTTTAGAGACTAGTCCGGCAGCAAACAATCCTCCTACACAACCCAGGGCAACACAGGTAGACGTAGCAAACCCCGCAGAGGTCACACATTCTGCAAAGCCCAGAACATCGAAAATACAAAAGAAACATCAGTGATCAACATTTCATCCGAAAGTTTGTCGATTCTATCAGATGAAGGATGGATGAGGAACATGATACTTTATCGTCATTACAATTGATGATATTTTGATTTTTTGGCATGACTCACGAATCGACTTGTAGACTCGAATTTTGGCATTGAACAACATAAATTCAAGGATTCAATTCACGTTCAACATGGATTCACATAGCATTGCATACTTGGATGTTAATATACAACGCATGGGCACCAGGATCAGCACTGGTGTGTTCAAGAAACCCACAGATAGCAACAATTCCTTGTTGTATAGCAGTTTTCATCCTCCGTCTCTTAAATGTCATTTACCTTACTCTCAATTCACCAGAATCAGACACATCACTTCGGACCCTGAACAATGCATGAGCACACTGCATGAGTATAAGCAGAAATATTTGGTACGGGGTTACCCTGGTGAAGTAGTGGATAAGGCAGAGAAACAGGCTTTATCCCTTGACAGAACTGATCTTCTAAAGAAACAGATCAGGCAAGTGACGCCTAGAGAACTTTTTGTTTCAACATTTTCTACACACTCTTACAAAATCAAGAACATTCTGTTGCAACGATGGGATCTGCTACAGTCTGAACCTGACTTCAAAGGGATTTTTGCCAACCCTCCATTATTTGCGTATAAAAGATCACTCAATTTAAAGGAGATTCTCACCTTGCCGACAGATGCTACTAAGGTTGTAGATAAAGGAATGATGAAATGTTTTAACTGCTCCCATTGCAATAACGCACTCATTGGTCAAAGCATTTCTCATCCATGGTCAGGGAAATACATCCACTTAAATTTCACAGCCAACTGCAACAGTCAGCATGTCATCTATGCGATCAGGTGTCTCTGTGGACTTTACTATGTCAGCAAAACAGAGAGATCATTACACACCCGGATAACGGAGCACAAAAGCAGGATCAGAACCAAGACTCTTAGTTCTCCATTAGCATCACATTGGCATGAACACCAACACACTATTGCTCAGATTAGATTCACCATCTTAGAGGGGTTTAAGATTCAACCAGACAGGGACATGTCCAAACTGTTGTCTCAACGTGAGACACATTGGATACAGTTTCTTGACACACTCATACCAAAGGGCCTCAATGATAGACTTGAGTTGTCTTGTTTTTTGTGAATGCTTCACATCATCTCATTTAGAGAGTAGTAACTTTTGTGTCACACTAGCACCATATTTGCAATCTCTGTTATTCATGTATGGTTTGTATAACCTATCATGTGCGTTTGACCAGGCACGCTACATGTTCTCATAATGTATTACTGCATCTTTCTACGGGATTTATTGGTTGCTATAGTGTATTACATTTGTGACCTTCCCCTGAATTAATCGTTTTTACCGTTTTGTGTATGTTTACGATTATACACTAGATGTGCTCATCTTTATGTAGTATTTCTTTATCTATTATTGTTTATGTCACGCTTGCAATCATCTTGATGTTGGCATACAATGTTCTATTATGTCTATGATTGGACACGAGATGCGCCCATTATTATGTATTATTTTTTATCTATTATCATTTATGTTAAGTTTACCATCATCTCGTTGTTGGCATACAATGTTCTATTATGTCTATTGCAGGACTCCTCTGATGACCCTTGGTGGTCCAGAATATTATTGCTTTCATGTTCACCATTGATGTCCCTACCATCAACGTAGTAATTGTTCCTTGTTTGGTAATTTCAATAACACCGTGTCACTGTTGGAATATGGGTTCCTTCAGGCATTGTTTGCATTTTCTGTACCATTCTCTGACACCGTTTTAGCCCTGTTCGTGTAGCTTTGTGCATTTTGCATAATCACTCGGTTTGGGTTCTTTCATTTTTTATTTATTTTTGGATATTTTCATTGACTACGGCCATCTGCGATGCATGGGAGTTTCCCCTTTGTGTTCACGGATAAGCCCTACTTATTCCTTTTACACCATTTAAGTCTTGTTCAGCCAGCTTCGTGCAATTCGTTAAGTCACTCAGTGTTTAGTCTTTACATTTTTTAATCTTTATTGATTACGGGCATGCACGGCACATGGGAGTCTCTCTTTTGTGTTTACAGCCACGCTTTGTACAGCACTTCCACATTTGTTTAAAACCCGGCGTGGCGTATATCCGACCACACGCCTGTTTCGGATACTTTCTTCACGAACCGGCTTCGTTTCTTAGACACGGTGAGCAATTAGGTCTTTGCTTTAAGCGTACGCATGTTATTTAATTGGCATATTGCACTTTTTGACCATGACTTTTTAATTTCAGTTTGTGTCATTTGGATGATATGATTGGCCAGCTATCGGCCACAGCGTTTTGAGGTATGACTTGTGGCACACGTGTAGTAATTGCATGACGTGTTGGGTGTTTTCGCACAGTATTTGGGTTCTTTTCATTTTCACTAACATTTGCTGGTATTCTATGATGCAGGGCAGTGATTGTTTCCCATTAATGTTGACACAAATGAACACAGTGACAGCTTGCATTTTTTGGCTTTCTTCTGTATTTCTTTTCTATGTTTTGGGTCTTTAGTTCAAGATTCTTCATTTTTCTAGCCTTGGCAATGGTTACACAGTCTCACATGTAAAGTTCCTCTGTACATCCAGTTTATTGATCAAATGTCCTGCCCTTGCTTGAGCCTCTCCTTTTATAATTTTTGTTGGTATTTGCAAGTCATATACACGACTATTTTTGATATTGTTGTTTACAGATTCCCCTGGCGAAGGGCTTTGATAATGCCCGAAATGCATTGGGATCAATTGTTTTGACTGCACCATCTGTCATCATTGAATCCAGTTTCTTTTGAAGAATACCATTGCTCCAGCATTGTTTGAAAATAAAACAATTGAGCAACAGTCAATGCTTCTCATTGTTCGGACTATGAACTGTGTTCATTGATTCATTCTCATGTTTATGATTTCAAGTCGTGATTAACTGTGATAAACACGTTTCACATTTTGTTGTTTACATTGCTTACACCTTTAGAGTGGTTTGTGGTAGTGCACTCAGTGTCTAGGATACTCATCCTAGTTCTCTTTTTAACTTTCTAGAAGTGGCATTTTCAGAAATGCAATTTAAAACCTGACTTCACCATAAGTTAGAATTTTAAATTGTGCTTTCAAATACACCAAACTTGAAGAGGTTATCTCTTCCCCTTTGGAATTTACATTTATAAAATGTAATAAGGCAACTGTTATCCTATGAAAGAGACAGGCCTTGAATTTGGAGGCCTTTTTATTACATATAGGTCACCCCTAAAGTAGGATCTGGACAGTGTAGAGGCAGTGTGCAGTGTATTTCAAATGTAGAACATGCACTTTTTACATTTTACATGTCCTGGTAGTGAAATACTCAAATTCATTTTTCACTACTGCAAGGTCTATTTCTCCCATAGGATAACATTGGGATTACCTTATTACCGTTTATAAGTATAATTTCCAATTGTGAAGAGATGGAAGCCCCAAATTTGGTGTCTTTGGAATCACAATTTAACAACACAAGTTATGGTGAAGTTGGATTTTAAATTGCAACTCTGAAATTAGACTTTTAGAAAGTTAGCATTTTCTTACTGTAACAATTTGGTGCTTTCTGCCTGTCTCTCAATACAAGTGTGTGGTGGTTGACAGCTGGCTTTGTGTGTTCCCTCTAAACATAACGGGGCTTATTTACAAGCCCTTTGTGCCACTGGTGCGTCACTTTTTTCCATTTTAAAAGTGACGCACCAGCGGCGCATGGGGCTTGTAAATAAGCCCCAAAAGGTTTGCGTGGTCAGTGCTGTCGTCATATTCTGCGTGGTCTCCATAACCGTACTTAACGACTCACATTGCAGCATCTGTGCAACATGCACTTTTATTAATCCACTTGGGGGCATATCTTTTTAAGGACTGTACACCGTGCTGGAGCAAGTCTTGGCTGGACACTCAATGCTGCCTCTGTGGCTATAGCCAAGAAAGCATACTTCATCTGTGGTGCACATGCTCCCCACTTTTACCCCTTTGGCGAAAACTGTTGCACACAGCTCTAGGGGCCTTGCAAATTAGGTCCTGTCATCCAGCAGTAATATCCCTTTTAAACGGACACTATATTCAGTTAGCTTGCAAAACAGCCAGGTGCTTGCTGAAAGTGAGCAGGCTCCTCCCACAATAAATACTGGCTCATAGCCGTGCAGCTATGGCTTTGTTCCAAAGTTTAACTGATTCCTTTATGGCTCTGCACAGTATACTTGCTTTAGATCTGCCACAAAAAATGAATTGTGACCGAGTATTTTTCTAAATTATTGTAGCTCAACATAGTAATTAATATAAGAACTCTTCATATTTTCGTTTCCGACACCTTTGCATATTTTCCTGAATCTAGCTTGACGACCTACTAGTTGATAGGTTCAACTTGATTTCAAGCTTGGTTTGGCAGTCATTTTAAAAAGAACACATTGTATCACCATTTTAATCCTTTTCCTTCTTCTTTGCCTTTATGTTTTAATGAGTTTTACATGTAATGGTTTTAACTAGCTTTGCATGATAATACATGAATTTGACTATGACACTAGTCAACCCTCCAGACAGCCACACACAAAAGCAGTTTAGGTGTGACTGATGGGCCATAAACATCCTGATTGGCCACACTGGGCGGGATAGAAGGGAGGAGCTGACACTTGCATCTGAATGGGTTGTGTCCTGTCCCACACAATGGGATGCATACACCCCTGTAGTAAGTCTGGAACCAGGGCAGGAAAGGCAGGGACTTGTGCACTTCTAAGACATCTCTTTGAAGTATCCCCTTCTTCAAAGGCCCAAATGGGTGTAAGTACTGGACCTCTGAACTTACAGGGTAGTATGTGGCCAAACTGGGGAACCTGTCTGAGCTGTCCAACTGGCAGCAGGAAGGGGGTCCCACCAGGGAGGATTTCTGCAAGCAGCTGAAGGAATGCCCTGCTCTTGTGGGTCTTCGGCAGCAAGCTGAGACCCAGGCAGCTGGTGACGCCTCTGGAAAACACCTGATCTACTGGGAGAATGGTCTTCTGTATAGTGCACCCAAGGCTCCTGAGCCAGGTGCAACCCATCTGTTGGTGGTCTCCCAGTGCTTTAGGTCCTTCCTACTGAAAGTGGCTGATAATGTGCCACTGGCAGGTCATTTGGGGAAAGACAAGATTTTTGACAGGCTTGTCACCCACTTTTATTGGCCTCAAAGAGGAGGGCCTCAGCTGCATTCTGTAGGTCTGTCCAACCTGCCAGGCCAGTGGCATGTCAGGGAGTGTGCAAGGATTCCCAGCAACCTTTTCCTATCATTAGCACCACCTTTGAGAGGGTGTGCATCAACATTGTTAGGCCCCTGGGCCCCAAGACAGCCATGGGCAATAGATTTGTTCTGGTCTCGGTGGACCATGCCACCCGGTACCCAGAGGCTATCCCCATAAGGACTGTGACTGCGCCTACCATGGCCAGGGCACTGATGGGGATCTTTATCCATGTGGGTTTCCCCAAGGAGGTGGTATATGACCGGGATACCAACGTCATGTCAGGGTACATGAAGGCCATGTGGGAGGAGTGTGGGGTAACCTGCAAGTTCTCCACTCCCTACCAGCCACAAGCCAATGGGCTGGGTGAAAGATTCAACCAAACCCTAAAAGGCATGATTATGGGCCTACCAGAACCCATGAGGCATAAGTGGGACGTCCTCCTGCCATGTCTTTCATTTGCCTACATGGAGGTACCGCAGAAGGGGGTTGGTTTCAACCCCTTTGAACCTCTGTATGGGCAGCGTGTAAGAAGACCTCTGAGTTCGTGAAGGAAGGCTGGGAGCAATTTCCCGAGAAGCCACTCAAGGATGTAGTTAGCTACATGCTGGCATTCTACAACCAGGCAGCGCGCTTCCGGAAACTCACTCAGGAAAATTTTGAACCCAGTCAGGAAGACATGAAATGGTGATATGACCAGAATACCACTCTGGTTGAGTTTCAGCCTTGCCAAAAAAAGTGGGTGATGGAGCCTGTGAAGCCCAGGGCCAGGCAAGACTGCTGATCTGGACCTTATGAGGTGAAGGAGTGCAGGAGTAATGTCACCTACTTGGCGGACCTCAAGGCTCCCAGGGACACTCTAAGGGTCCTTCATGTCAATCGCCTCAAGCCCCACTTTAAGAGGCCTGAGCTTTCCATGCTCTTGCTTACTGATGATGGGATGGAATAGGAAAGTAAACTTCTCCCGACATCCTTTCTTCCAAGGAGCAGGATGGGCCAGTGGAGGGTGTCAGCCTCTCTTCTACACTGACCCTAGGCCAACAGAGAGACTGCCACCCGTTGCTGGTGCCGTTTGCATCTCTGTTCTTACTTACCCCAGGGATCACTAGATGGTGTACCCATGATGTTGATAATAGGGACAGCATGCCGGTGAAGAACACATTTTATAGGTTATCTAACAAGGCGAAACCCAGCATCAAATAGGAGGTCTCTAAGATGCTGGTGTTAGGGGTTATTGAATTCTCAAACAGTCCTTGGTCCAGCCCAGTGGTGTTGGTCCCCAAGACTGCCCCACCAGCTGTCACACCTTGAACTCTGGTTCTGTGTGGACTATAGTGGGCTCAATGCAGTCACCAGCACCGAAACGCACCCCATCCCCAGAGCTCATGAGCTCATAGATCGGCTTGGAGGTGGCAAGTTCCTCAGCACATTTGACTTAAGGTCTGGATGCTGGCAGACTGCCTTGCCGAGGGAGCTAAAGAGAGGTCTGCATTCTTGACCCCAGAAGGGCACTTTCAGTTCCAGGTCATACCTTTCAGGTTGAAGAACGCCCCTGCCACCTTTCAGAGGTTGGTCAATCAGCTCCTGGCCGGGTTGAAGAACTTCAGTGCTGCCTACCTAGATGACATTGTGGTCTGCAGGTCTAGCTGGCAAGACCACCTGTGTCACCCCCAGGAATTTCTTCAGGCCCTGCAGAGTGCAGGCCTGACTATCGATGACAGTAAGTGTTAGATATGGTAGGGTACAATGGTCTACTAAGGGCACCAAGTAGGAGGTGGCAAAGTGCGGCCAAAATTTAAACCATTCTTGGGTCTCACTGGTTATTAGAGTAGATTCATTAAGGGGTATGGCATCATTGTTCCCCCCAAGACAGTGCTGAATTCCAAGAAGCAGCCACATTGGGTGATCTGGACAGATGTGTGCCAGAAAGCTTTTGACACACAGAAGGAGGCCATGTGCATGTCGCTCGTGCTCATGGCCCCTAACTTCTCCCAAGAATTCATTATACAAGCAGATACCTCAGAGCATGGTATAGGGGCCATTCCCTCACAGCTAAATGAAGAGGGCCTAAATCAACCTGTAGCCTGCATCAGTAGAAGGTTACTTCCCAGCGAAGAGAAGTGGAGCACAATAGAGAGGGAAGCTTTTGCTGGGGTCTGGGCACTGAAGAAGCTAAGGCCATACGTATTTGGTACTCACTTCAGGGTTCAGACAGACCAAAGACCCCCTCAGATACTTAATGCTAATGACGGGTGACATTCCCAAACTGTTGATGTGATCCATCTCCCTACAGGGAATGGACTTTATGGTGGAACACGGTCCTGGCACAGACCACGTCAAAGCTGAATGTCTCTCCAGGTTCTTCCGCTTTAGTGAAGAGAGCTTCAAGTGGTCTGGGTAGCTCTGCTCACTTTCTGTATGAGGGACACGTGTCAGACCTGGCATGGTTTCCCCTTACTTTTGCATTCAAACCTCCTGTTTTTACTGACTTTGTTTTTGCTGAATTTAGGAATCTTGGCATATTACCCCTGCTAATCAGTGCTAAAGTGCATGTGCTCTATATTTGAAACATGGTAACATTGGATTATCCACAATTGGCATATTTAATTTACTTATAAGTCCCTAGTAAAGTCCACTACATGTGCCCAGGGCCTGTAAATTAAATGCTACTATTGGGCCTGCAGCACTGATTGTGCCACCCACTTAGTAGCCTTTTAAAAATGTCTCAGGCCTGCCACTGGAGAGCCTGTGTCTGCAGTTTTAAACTGCCATGTGGACCTGTCGGGTAACCCCCTTGCCAGGTCCAAACCTTCCTTTTATTACATATAGGCCACCCCTAAGCAGGCCCTGGGCAGCCCAGGGGCAGGGTGCAGTATATCTAAAAAGTAGGACATGCACGTGTTAAATTTTATATGTCCTGAAATGAAATAGCCTTAAATTCATTTTTTACTACTGCAAGGCCTATCTCTCAAATAGAATATCATTTGAATTGCCTTGTTTCAGTTTATAAATGTAACTTCCAATTAGGAAGAGATGGGACCCCCAAATTTGCTGTCTCTGGAATCACAATTTAAAAACACAAGTTATGGTGAAGTTGGATTTTAAATTGCAAATCTGAAAATGCAACTTTTAGAAACTTGGCATTTTCATACTGTAACCATTTGGTGCCGACTGTCTTTCTCTGAATACACATCTGTGGTGGGGGAAAGCTGGCTTTGTGCATTCCTTTAGACAGCCACACACAAAAAGAGCTTTGGTGTGACTGATGGGCCCTCCACATCCTGATGGGCCATCCTGGGCAGGATTGAAGTAAGGCTCTGACATACCTGAAAGGGCTGTGTCCTGTCCCCACACAAAGGGCTGCACACCTCCCTGTAGTAAGTCTGGAGCCAGGGTGGGAAAGGCAATGACTTGTGCACTTCAAAAAGTTATCAATTTGAAGTCTTCCCCTCTTTAAAGGCCCAAATGTGTATAAGTACTGGACCTCTAACACCACCAACTCACAACACTTCTGGAACTGAGGACATTCTATCAGGAAGAACTGATGTACTGCTGGAGGGACTGCCACTCTGCTGGACTGTTTTTTTGTGCTAGCCTGCTGCCCTCTTGACAGGGAGTGAGAAGGAAAGTACCTGCATCTCTAAATCTCAGAACCTAAGAATCTCCGAGGGCTTGTTGGTTTGCCTCCTGTTATGACGTTTCAGGGATATAAAGACTGCTCGTCAACCTGCAAACAGCACCTGGATGTCTTGCTCAACCAAGTGGTGTCAACCCAGTCCTGGGCCCTTGGAAGTGAGTATAAAGTTCTGCAACTGCCAGAACCCACATATCAACACCGTTGCGCTGATTGGAACTGACGCAATGCTGCCTTTGCGGGAATCTGATTGACACATTGCACTATGAATCTCTCCATCACCTCCAGAAACACCAAATCGTCACCAATGCATCGCCACCACTACGTGGAGAAGAGCGACACATCGCCTCTACTGCATTGAGAAACCCAGCACATCGCATTTGGAACCGCCGCACCTGAGAACCGGCACATCGCTCATTGAACCAACACATCACAGCTGTTTCGTGGAGAAATCCGGCGCATGACACCAATTGCGTGGGGATCACTGATGCATCGCTTGGCTGCACCCTGCATCTCATTGTATGTGGCCAGGATCAAGTTACTTTTGCTCTGCGGGCCCTGCGTGGGTTTTGTATCCGGCCCGTGCTCCATCGCGGTCAGCCTGAACTCTTGACTTTGTCCCGGTCCAATGCGACCAATTAACTCTATAAGCGCTTGCTGCTTTTGAACGCTCTTTTTGCATTTAAGCTTTAAAAGTTCATATCTCTGCTTCTACTGGTTGGATTTTTGTTGTTTTCGTCTTGTTTAATTATAAAATTATTCTATATTTTCTAAACTAGTGTGGAGTCTTTTTGTGGTGTTTTCACTGTGTTACTGTTTGATGTGTTGCACAAATACTTTACACATTGCCTCTCAACTTAAGCCTGACTACTCTGGGCCAAGCTACCAGAGGGTGATCACAGGATAATTTAGGTGGTGTTGTAACTTTCCCTGTCTAGGAATGTGGTTCCTGCATTGACAGGATGCATACCTCTGCCAACCAGAGACCCAATTTCCAACAACCACCCTGAGGCTGACAGGTCTAACATTACACTACACTCCTTCCACAGAAACTTCATGTACGCAGACATGAAGTTTGTACCACAGTCAGATTCTACCTCTTTGGGCATCCCCACACAGGTAAATATCCCCATCAGTGCCCTTGTCACCGCTGTCTTAGTCACCGTCGTCAGAGGTATAGCCGACAGGTACTGGGTGGGATGGTCCACCAAGAGCAGGATAAACCTGTGTCAATGGCTGTGTTAGGGTCCTGAGCCCCAACAATGTTGATGCCCACCTGTTGAAAGGGAGTGCCAACTACAGGGAATGGCAGCAGGGGAGCCTTGCACGTCTCTCCTCAGTTACCATTGGCCTGGCAGAATGCATCTACGGCCATCCTCATATGGGGCCAGTAAAAATGAGTGACAAGACTTTCAAAGGTCTTGTCCTAACCTAGATGACCTGCCAGGGGAACACCATAAGCTAGATCCTGCAGGAAGGTTCTAGCACTGGGGGACCATCAACACATCGGTTCCACCAGGCTCAGGAACCTTAGACTTGCGATACAGGAGGCCATTCTCCCAGTAGATCAGGTGATCACCAGAGGCGTCAACAGCTGCCTGAGCATTGACCTGCAGCCATAGGCCCTCCAGAGTTGGTTACTCCATCTTCGCCTTGGAGAACTCCTCCCTGATGTCACTCCCTTCCTTCTGTGAGTTGGTAAGTTCAGGTAGGTGTCCTAGGGCAGCAATGTCCTCCCCTGTAGGCATCAGAGCTTCACCCTCAGGCTCAGCCTACTCCCAGACCGTGGGAGTTTCAAGAGCGGGTTTCCCACTCCCTTTGCCCTTCCTCTTATTGGCAAGCACCTGGGCCATTCTTCCAGGATCCACGTCCTCCTCACAAACCTCTTGGGTGGTCCTGGACCCTGTGGGCAGGCATGCCCACTCAGGCAACCCTAACATCTTCAGGTGTGACCTGAGCTCCTCCTCTTTCCAGGTGGTGTGCTCTAGGTGATTGCCAAGCTGACAATCCACAGGCATGGACTGACTCACATCTACCCTCAATGAACCTGAGACCTCCTCCACTCAAAGAGAGCCAGAGCCACCGAGTTGGTTGTACTCCACATAACCTAGTGCAATGCATTCGGGACTACCTGCTCTGAGGTCACCAGATGACATCTGGCAGTTGTCATGCTGGCTCCAGTGTCTCTCAGAGCCTCCACCCTTTGCCCATTGATGGTGATCCACTGCCCCTTAGTATTACTAGGCATGTGAGCCCTTTGCACCATATCCGTCACCCAGGAATACATGGGTAACCTCTACGCTACCCTCCATACTGTCTGAGGCAATCTCTTCCCCAAGTGCTACACCAGCCAGCCCTGGTGTCTACCCACCAGTGGGGGACTGTGCCCGCTTGGGACACTTGGCATCCCCCTTGTAGTGCCTAACCTGCTGGAACTCATAGCACTTAGGGGATGCCTTCCCTGAGGGCTTGTTCTCAGGGATCCACTTCTTTTTCTGCTCAGCTGGGATTATGAGTCCTGCATAAAACATTGTGAGCTCGACCATTGTGTAGCTCTCAAGATTGCAGAACTCAAATTCTATTTGGGCCGTTGAAGTCCCCAGCACAAACAGTCAGGTAGGATAAGGGTGAATTTGAAAAAAAGCAAAACGGCCAATCAGTGAGAATTTAAAACTTAAACTGGTTTCAGAATATTTTTCTGGGATTTTTTTTAGTATAACACAAAATTACTGTATGGCACTGCACAAACATAAGTCCTAATCCTCACCGCTGATCACCAATGTGAGAAACTGGATTACTTTTTGAGGAGGGTGAAATCCTACTCAAGCAGCAACCACAATCCTTGTTACGGTGAGGCACGAGCAAACCTTAAATTAACCTGTGCTCAACCATCTGGTAGCTTGGCATGGAGCAGTCAGACTTAACTTAGAGGCAATGTGTAAAGTATTTGTTCAGCTCTTCAAATAGTAATTATGTGAAAACACAACACAAGAAAAATCCCAAACCAATTAAAAAAATAGAACAAAATTTAATAAATAAATCAAGACTAAAATGACAAAAAATCCAATAAGCAGGACCGGAGGTATGTAATTTTGAAGATTTAAATGAAACTAGCACCACTTGCAGCTATCTGGTCCTGTGAGACTGGGAGAAAATCACAAGTTCCCTTCTCAGTCCAGCACAAAGAGTCATGTTGGTGGTGGAGGGGGTTGCGAGGATGCATCAAAGACGGTTGTTGATGTAGTGCAAAAAAGCAAGCCTGGCATCATGGTTGGTTGTCGCTCAAGCACGAAGATCCTATTGCTGCCCATAGCGGTCAGACCGATCCACACAGTCCGTGCAGTCGATGCTGTAGCGTGAAGAGTCGGGTTGATGGAACTTTGTGCTGGTGGGCCGTGCAAGGGTCAAGGTTTCAGTGCCAATGGGCCCATTTGTGGTTGCAAAGAACACACAAACTTCAATTTAGCCTCTCTGAGGCCACATCAAGGATCCAGATCCTGAAGGACACCACTTGGGGGTCAGAGGCTTGCTCAAGCTGCATCTTGGTGATGGTTTAGGTAGTTGTGAGCCTGTTATGTCCCTCTGGCTCTGAACATGAGGCCAGCAGACTAGCCCTTGGAGTCACTGTGAATCCTGGGTTCAGGTTTTGGTCCAATCCTACTCCCTACCCATCCACCTCCGCCTGACCCAAGACCACCTCTCCTTCAGGAAGCAACTCAAGACCTGGCTGTTCGAACAGTAGCGGACCCCCCTCCCCCTAGCGCCTTGAGACCCTCCGGGTGAGTAGCGCGCTATACAAATGCTTGATTGATTGATTGATTGATTGATCCTTCTTACTCAGGCAAGACAAGAGCAGGGCAGCAATCCAGCATGGCAGCAGTCCAACAGGGTGGCAGTCCTTTCAGCAGAAAAGCAGAACTTCTTCCTGACAGAGTCTCCACAGGTTCAGAAGTTTACAAAAGAGTTGGTGTCTGAGGTAGAATATTTATTCCTGGGTCTTCCTTTGAGTTGGGAGGAGCTTCCAGAGTTTTGAAGTGCACAAGTTTCCTGCCTTCCCTGCCCTGGCTCCAGTCTAACTGCAGGGGGTATGCAACCCTTTGACACAGCCTATTCAAGTATAAGTAGGACTGTGTCCAGTTCCACACTCCCATCTTGCCAGTGTTGGCCCATCCAGGCACACCTAATCTCTCTATTATGTGTGGCTGTCTAGGAGGAATAAACAAATCCCAACTACCAGCTACACCCAGTCAGAGACACCTTAAAGGGCTGTGTGCTGCCCCACACAAAGGGCTGCATACACCCCTGTTGTGAGTCTGGAGCCAGGGCAGATGAGGCAGAGACTTGTGCACTTCAAAGGCATCTCTTTGAAGTCTCTCTCTCTTCAAAGATCCAACTGGGTATAAGGAATGGCCCTCTGATACCACCAACTCAGAACACTTATGGAACTGAGGACATTCTACCAGGAAGGACTGCTGTTCTGAAGGAGGAGCTGCCACTCTACTGGCCTCCTTTTGTGTGCTGGCCTGCTGCCAGGCTGCCAGCATTAAATGGCTAAGGCAGGAAAATGCCAACTTTCTAAAAGTGCAATTTTCAAAATTGTAATCAGAAATCTGACTTCACCATGATAGAAGGTTTTTCATTACAATTCCAAAGACACCAAATATGGTTACTTGCTCCCATTTTGAAATTATCACTTATTAAAAGTAATAAGGTAACTCTGGTGTTATGCTATAGGAGAGGCAAACCTTGCAGTAGAGAAAAATAGATTTAAGAGTTTTTCAATTCCAGGACATGTAAAACTTAAAAGCACATGTCCTACCTTTTACATATACTGCACCCTGCCCTCTGGGGGGACTAGGGCCTACCCTAGGTGTGACTTACATGCATGAAATTGGAAGGTTTAGACCTGACAAAAGGTTTATTTTGCCAGGCCAAAATGGAACTTTATAACTGCAAACACAGGCTGCACTGGAAGGCCTGAGGCATGTTTGAAAGGGCTACTTAAGTCAGTGACACAAGCAGTGCTGCAGGTCCACTCGTAGTATTTAATTTACAGGCCCTGGGTACATGTAGCATCACTTTGCTATGGACTTCTAAGTCAATTAAATATGCCAAATGGTGTAAGTCAATTCTACCATGTAAGGAGAGAGCACAAGCACTTTAGTACTGGTTAGCAGTTGCAAAGTGTGCAGAGTCCTAAAGCTAGCAAAAACAAAGTCAGCAAAACAGGAGAATGGAAGGCAAAAAGTTAGGAGAGAACAACGCCAAGGATACCATGTCTAACACTTGTGATTTTACGTATAAATGGTAGAATCAAAATAGGCAATGTTTGTTTTAGCATTAAATTGATGTATAAAGTTTTGTTTCATGAATCAATCCCCGCTTTGAATTTTCTAAAAAAACTGTTTTGCAATATAAGTAGGGAAGTATTCAAACAAAAACAATAGGTTAGGAATGCTATTAGGTTTTATATCATTCACTCACATTAAATTTAAAAAAATACAGGTGTCATTTCAAATTCAGCAGTTTTTTATTTACCTGACAGATTGCATGCTAATATAATAAATCAGAACTGGGTACAAGCCCTTGTCCTCTCACATCTGGGTGGTGGCAATGCACTGCCCTGTGTCCTCCCAGACTCCACACGGGCCACTTAGGGACATCCTACATGCAGCAATATTTCTCATCAAGGGTAGGAAGAAACATTGCATCATCCCCACCCTGATGGAACTACACTTGCCACCGGCACCAGCCCGCAGTATCTTAAAAACAAGCTGCTTTTTCTACAGAGTCATTACAACTAATACCCCTGCCTATCAGGTTGACAAGTTCACAATCTCCAGTAGCTCTCAGCATACCAAAACATCATCAGACAGGAGACAAATACATGCAAAAAAAGAAACAAAGATGGCAACAGGCCTACTCCACATATGCTCCCAGTGTTTGGGAGGACATTTCCATATTTATCAAGACTGCACCAACCCTTCTCCAATTTAGAAAAGAGCTAAAGACACACCTTTTCAAAGAAAACTACATCTTGATGCAGCAACAGTCCACTTTTGCACTTTGAAATCAGCTTTCTGTGCAATGATACACTGACTGTGTCTTTGCCTTGGACCATGTACAGCAGTGGTTCTTAACCTTTTGACTTCTTGTGGATCCCCAATTAATTACTACTGGAAGTCTGGGACCGTGGTCAAAGCAACTTCTATGATTTGAGTCTCAAAACAATACACACAAATATACAAATAAATATATATCAAACAAATATACAAACTACTAAATATTTAACTTAATTCACAAATGAAAAATATGCAAAAATCAGAATTTTAATAGGAAGGTTGGAGCATTCCAATATGTGATTCTATTTCTAAAAGACAAAACAATATGCTACAGTTAACATATTGCTTGGCCTCTTTTGCTCCTGATCCATTTTCTCTTTTTAATGGTGCTTACCAGCGCTTAATCTGAAGCCACCAATTGCCAGTTCTAGATCCTGTTTGGCGTACTTGTGCTGTTCCCATTAATTAAGTAATGGACATCAACGTACATTTTTAGCCTTCAATTTCAAATTCCTTCACAAAGGGCCTGATTACGATGTTGGTCAGATGAGCATCTGACCGACACCGTAGCTGGAATAGAACCGGCTGACTATTAGTTGGCAGTTCCACCCGCAGTATTAGGATGCGACCACCCTATGGGCAATCGGAAACATACATTTTTCAATTGCAGCTTGTGCGGCAGCCAGAAAGGGGCTGCAGCACAAGCTGAAATAGAAAATTTTATGTTTTCAAACATCCCTGCAACAGATGGCAGGCACCACATGAAGCCTGCCACATGGTGCAGGGATGTTTAGGGGGCAGGCACCATAGCGGAGGGCCAGGGGGGAAGAGAGCCCTACTAGAGACCCCCAAAGTCACTTTCCACCTGCCTTTTCAAGGCGGGTGGACCGCCATGAAAGGGCAGGCGGAAAGCAACATCGTAATTCAGATGGCAAAGCTGCGGCTAGCTCCGCTATCCTTCTGGGATTACAATTCTGCCTGCCACCCCGACGGGCTCTGTGAGCTCATCAGAAGTGGAGTGAAATTCCTCCGCAGATTTTGCTCCGACCACCAGTATCAATATAATGCGGACGGATGAAAACCTACGATGTTGTGCGGGAAGCCTCCGACGACCTGTCAGATGGCTTTCCACCCGACATCATAATAAGGGCCTGAGTGTTTTAAAATTTTGAACTTTACATTTCAATTTTTATGCATGCTTATTTATTAATCTGCTAAATTATTTAATTTCCCAAACAGTTGGGTGGCCCTTGGTAGGTGTCATGGGCCCCTAGTGGTCCAAGGACTCAAGGTCAAGAACCACAGTTATACTGCACTTCTCTCCCTTTTGGATGGTTTCACACTTTATGCTAACATATGTATGAATTTAATTTCAATGAGGACAACATGATTGTAGCATATCACTTTAATCCAATGAAAAAGGCAAACTAAGCTAATATGTCAAACTTAGAGGTGAGCGCAGAAGCCTCCACTGTCAAGATTTTACATAGCAGAGTAAAATATGACTCTGTTGCTTGTGCTGGCAAGATTTAATGGCTAAATAACTCACACAATTTAGGTGCTAATGATTGTATAGAAAGCTAAAACAGTTGGGGGATATTCTCAAGAACGTGTGATAATTATCTCAAAATTAGCTTAACGCAACTTTGCACATCGCAGTCTATCGCGGTAAAATAACACTGTGTTAACGTTGTATTCTCAACCCAGTGCGATAGTCTCACGATAACGCGCCAAATGACCGCGTTAAAATGAATGCGACGCCTAAAAAATGCGAAACACGAACGCGAAAAAAGTTGTGATGCCCCAAATCGTGATAAAAAATCAGCGATAACCAGCGACAGGCCTGCAATTCCCATGCGTCATGCGGGAAAAAGCACTATAAAAGCAGAAAAATAAAAAAGACAAAAAAATAATAAACTGCGTAGCACCATGGATGCACCCGGACCGAGTGCAGAGGACAACGCGAACCCCACAAGCCCCACAGACGACCAGCAAGGAACCTCGGGGTCGGGGAAGGGCAAGTCCACAGGAAAACCGGATCATCGACACGGAGGTGATAGAACACTACCAACAACTGTTCGTCACCTCCACTGTGTCATTGGCAACACAAACGGAAATATGACAGTCGATTGTGAACAACGTGAATGCAGTCGGAGTGTTGAGGAGGTCAATGGAGGAGGTCAAGAGGCGCTGGCATGATGTGAATAGCCAAACCAAGCAGAAACTCGCTGCCAACCGGAAGGCAGCAACGGCGACTGGAGGTGGGAGTCCTGCGCCACAGGAGGAGCTGGATGAGCTGGAGGAAATGGTAGCCACAGTCATCAGTGTGGAGACGGTGAAAGGAGTTGGGGGTCCGGACACAGCTCGATATGACCTGACCCAATAGCAACAGGGTGAGTAACGACCAGGGACTGGGGGGACGGGGGAGATGGGCACAATGGCACAGATGCACAATTATGTGTAGCACACTGCACACCCACAATGATTGTGAACATGTCCCTGATACCCTTGGCACACTGCAGCACACATAGAAACACCAAATAGGCCCTCCATATCACCAATCTCACAACCTACCCATGCACATGTGCTGAATCCAGCAAAGCAGCGGCTCTGTGAGCCACACTGACAATGCAAGTGACACTGCATGACCAATAGCATGGCTGCAGTCAAAATACATGACATGGTGCACAACACGACGCTGAGGTGGCCCAGTGTGGATCACATCCTCAAAGGAGCAGGTCACACTCCGACACATCCACGTGCACATACAACCCCTGACGTCAACAACACATCTGCAGACAAACAATGCACAAGAGTACAAAAACCGTCCAAGAGCACAAATGACCCAAGTTGCCAACATCTCAGCACCTTAAAAGCACACAAGTCAAAGGCACACCGCCTCAAAGGGATAAGGGGCTGCTAAATCAGAGCTGCAGGGGCGACTCTCCCACAATGCAGCACACACACATAGCAATCACAGCACATCAACATTGATGACAATGTGGTACAAAGTGCAACACTTTCACTACAGAACAGAGGACACAACTGGTGCCGCTTGTGCGTAGAAAATGGCCAATCACGTCTGGCATAGCAGGAAACTGTGAGATGATCATGTACGAGTACAACCTCACATCCGTCATGTAGTCGAAATGTCCACTGTCTCCCATCAAATAGCCAGCTCATCCAAAACAGTCACAATGTACATTGTCATGCAGTCTGTATGTAAACATGTACAATGCGTCAACATGCATGGAACACACTGTTAACCTGCATCTCCCCTTCACATTGCAGAGGGACAATCAACACCTCCTGCAGGGCAGACCAGACAGCTCTTCAGTGATGATGAGGAGGACCCCCTGGCCATCAGCTCCGACACCCTCCAACGGCTCGTGGACAGCCTCCGCACCCCCCCTCCAGGAGCAGGGCAGCCCAGCTGCATCGAGGTGACCCCACCCCCTGCACAGCCCACACAGCAGGAAGCACCCACCACCACGGCTGGCTCCCAGCACCTCACGGAAAGACACATGGCATTCCAACGCCGTGTGTCAGACTGCCAGACGAGGCTGGCTGAACAGGTGCGGGTGGGTTTCGACCTCATGGCAGCCAAACTTGATGCCTTACGTGGGTGTATGAGTGCCATCAGGGACCACTTACAGTCCCTAACGGACACCCACAGTCCGTTCCATGCTCTACAACAACCCTTGGCTGACCTCGCTGGAGCCATTACTCGGATACAAGAACTGTCTAGTCAGACTGGCTCCAGCGATGACAGCACAGAGTTGGCACAGATGTGGAGGACAATGGAGAACATGGAGCGGATGCAGGCTGGAAGGATGGCTGCCACGGCTGTACACCAGCGAGATGAAGCTGGGATCTTCCATGCCCTGCAGAACCTCATCTTGCCATTGCTGCCACAGAGCCTGTCCCAGATGACTGCTGCAGGAACTTCGACACACACATCTCCGCCCCCTGATGTGTCAGTGGCACACAGTGATGCAGCCATACCACCTCCGCCCCCTGATGTGTCAGTGGCACACAGTGATGCAGCCATACCACCTCCGCCACCTGATGTGTCAGTGGCACACAGTGATGCAGCCATAACACCACCACACACACCTGACACACCTGACACTGAAGACATATCAGAGGACTAAGATGTGGATGGCAATGACTCTGTGTGAGAAAGGAGGTTGTAGCATTCATCCCCGCCATATGGCCTGTTCCTGCTTGGTTCAGCCCTCTGCAGCATGCCCAGGAACAACACCTTCCACTGTCCCCCGAAACACTCTGCGACATTCACCTGGACCCCGACATGGACTGCCATATCTGCTCTGGTTTCCAATGACACAGCAATCAGGCTGCGGACTGAACTCTTCCTATTCCGATTAAATTGTCATTCACCAAAGGGCTCTGGTTGGCCCTCCACTGGGCAACCATGTAATGTGGGGTTTGCATGGCCATGTACTGCTCCAGCTCTGACACTCCACAGAATGTGAATAAAACATTCCAAATCACACAGATGTGTCATGTCTATGTTCAATCAAGTATATAAGTATGGATGAATGTAGGGACATTGATTGCACAAAAAGGTACACCCTGGGAAATGACATCAATGCGCATGTTTGACCCTGACCCACATGGCCAATTGGATGACTGTGAAGTTGTGAACTAGCTGTGGCCTCATTGCTCATGAACAACAATCTCGCAACCCCCCACCATAGCCCCACGTCCATGTATTAAATGGGGCTGTGTGTAAAAATGTCTAATTCGGTAGCAGGCCTAAAGTAGTGACCCCCATCACATGTGACAACAGAACATCTCTTCGCATACCTACTCACACTCAACTGTGTGGACACAGCCTGTTTTGATGGATCACATTGATCCACATGGCAAGAAGTTGGACATAATACTCACATTGCTGAAGACACGTAAGAGCACAGGTCTACCAGCAACTATCCCAACCACAATGTCTGGCTCACAGAGGTGGAGCTGGCAATAGGGACTCACCCCTAAATGAAATGCGTCAGTCAGTCTCTTCCTGTGTACGGACAATGCTCATTGAGGCACACGATTTGTCATTCTAATCAACACTCATCACAGTTGAACACTAGTGAAGTGGCGTAGACTTTATTAGCATGTGCATGTCAGAACGGGCAAGACAAGGGCCACAACATGCAGACCAATGCTTCAGACACTAACAGGTAGCATGGGAACATGTAGAGGTGCAAGAAATGGGGAGGCAAAAATGAAAACCAATCATTACGGATGGCAACGGTCTCGGCCCACCTTGCCTTGCTGGACGAGTCATGTGATGTTTGGCGTATGCTCATTGCCCCGTGTCAGGGGACACGACTCACATCCCATGGGATCTGCATAGTGCTGTACCACCGTACTGTGCAGACTGTCTGCTCTGCTGACAGTGAGCAGGTGAAAGGGTCCAACAAGGTCACATGTAGTACTACATTGCCATGTGTGTACTCTCCCTCCAGCAGTATGTCAGATTTAGGAACCTTGCCAAGCGACGCTGTGCAGCTCCGCCCATGGGACTGCCTCACCTTGCACAGGTGTGTGTCAACACGCGTAGGTGCACGCACATGCATTCTGAGTCCAGGCGAATGCAGCCATGTCCACTGTTGTGGTGGGATATGTAACCATTTCTCCAAGATGCAACAAGGTGTTGGGACCTGTGCTCTGGGTTACAAGCAGTTGTGTCTGCAGGAACGTAGTTACTCGTCCATGAATGCGAGCGCAGCTTCCTGGGCAATCAGTTCCAAGAGTACATCGTTGTCGACTTCAACGAACATGAGGGCAAGCCAATCCATTAACTGGTTCGGACACATGTGCTCCGTCCACGCCGTTTCACCAATCCGCAACACAGCCCAATAGGGGAGCGCTTCGATGTGGTCATTGCACACGAGGACTTGTGCAATCTCCCATGCCCAACTGCCAGCACATACGCCAAATATCAAGGCATCCCATGGACGGGTATCACAGTTACACTCCTGGTCGTGGGCCAACAGGGGGCACACAACCAAGTCATGATCCAGTTCAGCTACCGTTGTGTTGGATAGGCAGACATCCATGAGCCACCCAAATATGCATGATCGACAGTGGAACCAGGGCTGGACGCAGGTGACGTACGCAAGACGGAAACTCAGACGGTAACTGATGTGCAACACTGCCAGTGGCAGTGCCCCCAACAAATGCAGCATACATGCACGGTACAGTTCCACGTGACAGGGGTTGTGCATGTGCCTGGGATGTTCTGCCATTGCGTTGGTGGCTCTCGTAGAACCGGCACTCTTCTGACCTGCGGCAGTTATGTGGATGATATGCCACAGCTCGGAGCAATGAGTCGTATGTGTGTGCAACGTTTGGACGTATGGGTTTTTGTGTACGTAAGTGTCAAGGGCATTCCATGCAAGAGTACCTCGAGCAAGGACTTCTGTGTGTGGGTTGTGGATACGTTGGTCTTTCATTAGCGCTGTGCGTAGTGTGGGAGTCGTCATCATCTGCTATGGTATCTCTCTCAGGGGGTGCCTGCCGCATGCAAGACCAAGGTCGGAGGTGCAGATGTCCTTCTGCCTTATGTATTGAGACAAAGGAGCTTTCATCCCTAATGTTAGTCTGACTACTGCTTGCATTCTGGAAATGTGATGTGGCTTTCATGCTGCATTTGGGGCTAGGCCTTAGGCTTATGGTGCACCAATAGCGATACACACACAACAGTTGGCATGTATGTGCCAAGAGCCTTCCTTTCACTGTCTCTCTCTCCCTCTCTTTCTCTCTCTCTCCCTCTCTTTCTCTCTCTTTCTCTCTCTTTCTCTCTCTCTCTTTCTCTCTCTTTCTCTCACTCCCTCTCTTTCACTCTCTCTCTCTCTCTCTCCCTCTCTTTCACTCTCTCTCTCTCTCCCTTTGTTTCTCTCTCTCTTTCTCTCTGTCCTTTGATGAGCGCATGGCACACCTTCTTATCTTGAATTTTGTCTTGCAGACTGTGACTTACAGATTGTCCAGAGAGGACCCGCCATGACTCTTCCAAATGGTTGTTTTGAGTTAAATTTGAATACATTGTTTTGTTTGGAAATTCAGAGATGAACGAATGATTCTCCTTTTTCGGACCACACATGAATGTTAATTGTTGTAATTGTGCGACATCAGGCGAAATGTTTTGTTTATGATTTCGTGAAGTTGGTGTAAAATATTTTTGTCCGGGCGGGGGGGGTGTCCAGGGTAGGGCCCGGGGGGTCCTGGGGGTGGTGGTGGTGGGTGTTGTGGCCCTCTTGGCTGTCCGAGCTGCACGATCAGTTGCTCCATGGCATCTGTTGTTCTTCTGGTGTGGCTGTGGGCTGGGCTCCCATTTCTGGTGCAGGTTGTCGCCCGACTTAACACCAGGTAAGAGCAGGTGTTAAATCCCTGCTACTAACGCGCCTTATCGCCTGTTTTGGGATCTTATCACCGATCTGGCTGGTCGTTGGGAATATTGCGAAGTGGTGTTGTCGCAGCTTTTTGCACAGGAACGCCTACTCTGCATCTCATTAGCGTTAGTTGCCGGTGTCATCCGTGGCGATGTTTTTTGCGGCTGCTATCGCAGGAAAACTGGCGATATCGGCTGTTAGCACCAGCTTGTGAATAGGGCGATAAATCTATCGCCACTTTGGCTGCGATAAAGTGCCACTAACTCGGCGATAAGTCCTTGAGAATATGCCCCTAAGAATGATAATAGGCTCTGTTGTGATGGGCCTTCCTCATTCTTAGGAGTCGCTAAGTAACATAATTAGTAATGAGTGTGGGTTATGCACTGTTAGAAACCTTTTAGGATGTGTATATAAATAAACCAGTGAAGCCCAAACTTTCCATATTGTGCAGCGATAGTCCAATCTGACAGTCAAATGCTTCTCTCTGCATCTATTAAAATGTGTGTTAAAGGCCAATGATAAACATATATGTGATCAACAGAGGCAAAGAACTATCTGACTTTTTTTTGTAATACAAGTTTTTGGTATATAGCCAAGGTGATCCTCATAAATAGTGTTAAAGAGAATACCTTTTACCATAGCAACATAAATGCCATAAAATAATGCTTTAGAATAATTGCAACAAGTGGCGTAGCTTTGGGGGGGGGGTGTTTGGGGTGTTACATCCCACTAAAAAATGTATTCTGTAGTGAATAGTTGGTTGCAGGTGCTTTCAGTCGGGTATGGTGGGGTGTCTGCCAGATTTCACCCTGAATTTTATAGCCACACACAAACAAAACACATAAACACACACACACTCTCTGTCTCTCATGTCTGCCTTAAAACTTGGTTAGTTTGAAAACAATTGTGTTTTAAGTAACCCTAACAATCAACACACTTCATTATCTTTCCACTGCCTCTTAAGCCCCCCTCTTTGTCCTGCTTCTCCTAATGTATTTTAATAAGATATGCCAGTGCGATTGTTGGGAAATCTGAAGCTTACACTCACCCAATCTTACTGACCAAGCTACGCCCCTGATTGCAACATACTTTAAAGGGAGGATTAAGATAAATCTGTTGTGAGCGGAAGAAGAGAATAGCATTCTTAATGAGTTAAACTTTGGTCGCAGGTTTAGAATATTTTATTGCAAAGACTCTTCTCCACTGAGGAAGTTTGCAAAACGTTTGGTTTCGAGTATAATTTGTATGTTTTGGAGCAGGTCCTCGTGCCAGCTCCCCCTGCAACAGTTCTCCTGTCCAGCTTGCCCGCAGTCCACTACCGTCTGCTAACTATCTACTGCCCTCTGTTTGTGCCTCCTGTGCTCGTTTCTTGCTCTGTTTTGTCTTTTCTGCTTGTTTTTCTGCCCTCTGTTTTGCCCTCTTCTGCACTGTTTTGCCTTTTCTGCTAATTTTTCTGCCCTCTGTTTTGCATTTTCTGCTTTCTCTGCCCTCTGTTTTGGCTTTCTGCTCATTTTTCTGCCCTCTGTTTTACCTTTTCTGCTTGCTTGTTTTTCTGCTTTGCCTTTTTCTGCTCATTTCTTTCCTCTTCACGCCGTTTTCTCAAGACCAGGCTTTTCAATGGAGACCTCGCATCCTAGCGCCCAGGTACCCCCAGGGGTGACAGTGCAGCGCTCTACAAATGCTGATTGATTGATTATAATGTGACAAAAACGTTGCATGCCCACAAGCAGGGAAAACTTGTGCTATTTTCCCCTAGAATTATTTCAGGAGAGTATCAACAATGCAAGAGTGGGCTTACCTGGTCCAACCAGATCTCATCTTAAAATCTCCAAAGGTGCTGCAAGTTATTATTGTTTTACAGATCAATCAGAGTTTTCTTGGAACTTAATAATGTTCTTGTTTGTTTCACGTTTCGCTGGATATTTTCCTTCTAGTCTACCCCATAGTTCCTTTCACTCATGCATCTGCTATTGAGAACCCACTTATAGCATGTGAGGTTTGTGCCATGTTCTTCTGAAACTTGGATTCATGCTAATCCAGTGCTACGATTTGATCCAGGCACTAAAGTGCTGCAACAGAGCACAACCATCTGCTTGGCCACTATATGAAAGTTCCTCTACTTTATTTTTCTGCTGAAGACTGGCAAACTGGCTCCAGAATCACATGTTCTATTAAAATTTAGTTTTTTCTCTCCCTCTGTAGAGGGCCTAAAATTGCACACCTGTCCTGTTAAATAAATATTCATAATTGACTCCTTGCAAGTCAATATAGTGTAACAAGGGAGCCTATCACTCTGCTTTGGGGTCAATTGTAAATGGTGGTTTAGGATAGATCATACTCTTGGTTTCTCCATTTCAAACCATTTGCATTTTGCACTGAAAATCAGACCACGTTTGCTGCAGACACACTGTCCAGAGGCTTATTATTGAATTGTATCTCAGGTTCAGCAAACACGATCAGCTTCTTGAATAAATGGAACTGCTCGTTATCTGCTCACATTTGTGATCAAATTTATACTACAGATTTTTTTTTTCAAAACAAATTTTTATTGAGTCAGCGGGCAGAGTTACTACATTACTTACATGATATTTGTGGTAATATGTATTCAGCATTGTAACATCAAATCTGTCGACTTCTATTACAGTCGAGTAACATTTACAATAAAGTAACACAAACAGAGCGAGCCTATAAACGCTAGCTTGTGACATTAAAACCTTTTGTGCTATGTACATTATAATGATCCATATACCATTCCCATCGAGCCAGTTCATATATGACTTAGTCCAATGTACAATTATTAGGGGTGGGCGGAATTTGCGTGGTCGCGTTACGCAAAGTTCCGCGAAGATGTAAAAAATCTCCACGAGCTACGCAGAATTCCGCGAGCACGCGGAATTGCTTGTTCCGCCCGTTCGCGATGCGTTTTTCCCGTTCAGGGACGCTGTTTGCGTGCTCGGGGGGAAATATCTCGCGAACTTGCCCATGCAGTCGCCAATTGGCGCGGCCATCTTGTTTCACTTGTCCCGCCCGTTCGCGATGCGTGTTTCCTGTTCGCGGATGTCTGATGGCGCGTCCGAATGACGTGTTCGCGATTGCACACTCTCGCGGGATCGTGCGGCCGGATAGGAAAACTCGTCGGCGAACGCAGGGATCCCGGTAAGTCGCTACCGCGTGCGTGAACACGCATTTTGAAAGCGCGAACAAGGAAAAAATTCCGCTACGCCACGGATCGCGGAATTGTCGGCAATTCCGCGTTCTCCGCGGAACTGCCAAAATTCCGCAAATCCCGCGAGCGGAGCGGATTTTACTGCCCAGGCCTAACAATTATCCTCCCCCAGATTCTGTTATTACAGAGCCTCCACATATGCAGTCTGTGGGGGGTTCCAAATAAAGACCTCTATAGTCTGCCCATCGTTTCCAAAAAACTACAGATTTTAATGTCTTTATTGTTGCCACATCGGATGTTATGCACCTAATCCAACTGCACTGGCATACTGAGATGCATAATATGGCTCACATCTATTTCACAACCTTATGCATCTCTGTATGGCAGCTCAGTTTCACCTCACACCTACATAGGGTCTTGTGAAAGATATCTGCTTCTCCAGGTTTTAAAGGCAAAACACACAAAGCTCACAAATGGGAAGAGAGTACCATCTCGCCTGTCAATCTATGTTCACAATGCCAAGTAAACATATAATTGTCCTTTGTCTCGGTCACTGCTTATGAGGGACCTATCTGCCATGCAGCCACCATATTCCACAGATTAATGGACAGATGTTCTTCCAAGAAGCAAGGTGGCTCCCCGTTTTTAGAAGCACGTCTTTCATACTGAAGATGACCCTGGGGATTACATTTAAGATTTAAGACAACACAACCCTAACTGAATGGTGTAATACAAATAGAGAACCAGGCCCACACAGTCTTGTGTCAACACCTAAGCTTTTATGGGAAAAATCCCACAGTGATCTTGCTATGACCTGAGAGATCGACTTTACAACAAAGTTCTTACAATGTAATATATAAATAAGTAAACACACACGCATATTTACCTTAAATATACTTACCTTGCTTTGTAAAGGCATGCGTGTTAAAGGCTTTGCGTTGTAAAGGCATTGCGTGGTAAAGAATTTATAGTAGAGGCACGCATAGTAAAGCATGCATTTTAACATCGTACAAAGGTTACCACATCAGGAAGATTCATCTCAGTCCTCTTCCACCAGTGCTGTGTGTGAACTACAGTGCTACATCCCAGTCCATATACCACACTACTGCGACTTTTCCAAAAATAAAGATCAGTCCTTTTTTTTCAGACCAAGGCTTTTCGTCCCCATGACTTCAATAAAAAAATACTTAAAAGATTTTTTGCAACAGAGAAGGAAAAAGTAGCCCAAATGCGAGAGACCAACATTGAGGGCCCGATTCACAAAGAGGCTCCGCAGTCATGGCGGAATTTCCACAGTAAAAAACTGCAGTGCTGAGATTCCGCCACAATCGCGAGGCTCTTTGTGAATCGGTCCAGAGTGACTAAGTGAAGTGTCACTTGGCGTTGGCGACACGTGGGACATTCAGCTCTGAAATTCAGATTGTGTTCTGTTTTCATATCAGAGGCGTACCAGGCTATTCTTTGTAGACAACACACTTCACAGTCTACAATTGTGTTGTTTTTGTTTAAAGAACAAAGCGAACCTAACCTACCTAACATACTGAAAAAAATGAGTTCATGTATGGTTACTTCTAGAGTAAATTGCTTCCCTTTTTAAAATGTATAAAGAGTTCCAGGGTTACTCTTCAATTTCCATGTAAATCATAGGTATCTGAGAGTACTCAAACTGTGTTACTATTACGGCACAAGGAAATTCCACAAATGTACGTTTCTCCATGTGAAAATGGGCTTTTGCACTTGAAACCTCTTTTAAAGGTTTTGAGGGTTAGAAACGACTATAAGATTGGTTGTGAATATCTGAAAACGTACGACTTTATGGGTGTTCAGTCAGTTTTTCAGGAAGATCTACCCCTAGAATATTAGATTCAAAATCCTTGAAAATGCAGTTTGCTCTCACCCAACTTTTAATAGATGAGCAAAAGCATATTTGAATTGGCCCTGCTGTTTCGCCACCCCCTTAGAAATCAACTCTCGTCCTGAATGAGCAAACGTGCCTTAACCTTATATTTATAGTGAAACAAACATAAACTTGCACTAAGGGGCATATTTACAAGCCCCTATCGCCATAGGACCGTCACTTTTTATGAAGTTCCTGTGGCGAGAGGGGCTTCGCCTTATTTACATGGCGGCGTTAGGCCACTTAACGTGGCTTAACGCTGCCTTTTAAATAACACCCTTTCACATTATACTTAGCGTGAAAGGGGTGGGCAATGGGTGTTGCGGGTGTCCTTCTGCCGCAACACCCATTGATTTTGACGCTTCCCCATATTTACAAGAGTTGCATAAATATGGGGCAACGCCAAGATTAAGACCAGGGAAAACCTGTTCTTAATGTGGCGAAATGAGGAGAAATGCTTTAGTTCTCATTGTTTATGCTGTTTCTATGTGTGCTGCATTGTACAGCACACATAGAAATGCAAAACGCCATGAATAATTGTTTATGTGCAGGAAGGTGTCCCTTCCTGCACATAAACAATCATTACAAAAATTACGATTTGCAACATCTATTTGTTCTGCACAATGCAGCACAGATAGAAGTTACAAATCGTCAAATGTGATTGTTTATGTGCAGGAAGGGACACCTGCCTGCACATAAACAATCATTCTCCCAATGCAGGCACCTTTGCACTATGGTGCAAGGGTGCCTGCGTTTGTGCTAGGCAACTTAATTTAGCGCCAGTGCTAGGGGAAATGCAGGGGTGCACTGTTTCTTTGTAGATACGGTGCATCCTGTGTTTGTAGAGTGGCAGAGCTTGGGGTTCGAAGGTTTTGCTTAACGCCAGGCTCCGTCATTCTTTTGTACATATTGTAGTGACCTGCTGGTCACTGGTCTAGTTGTTATGCTAACAGCCACTCCCCGAGGGCTGGCTTACACCCCACCCCACACCCATCCAGCACAGGACATGTGACCCTGATAATAAAAGGGGCCAGGTGCACGTGCAGTGGGCTAGTTCTACCCAGTATCTAATGGTGTCTGTTTGACAGTTGTTTATGCATGAGGGCCTAGTGCCCTACACCATTACATTGGTGACAAGCTGGTGAGCCCGCGTGTGCTTCCGCCTTGAGTGTGGCAAAAGAGGGAAAGCAGTGACCGTGTCGTGGGCACCCCGGAAGACACAGAGAAGGACGGTGCTGGTGTCGGTGCACCAAGAGTACCCCGAGATACAAAGAGGAGCGAGCCGGCCATGTGGGCCAGCTGAGCCAGCTGACCCGCAGGGCGTGTGGTGTGCCCGTGAGGTGCAGGAAATACTGCGGAGCTGTGCTGGTGCAAGAGAAATGGAGCGGAGCTGGAGCCCAACCCGCATTTGATGTGCCTGCAAAACCCGGTGGGTGTGAGGTGGGTAAAGGAAGTGCAGCGAGGGGGTGGGCCCCCCATTTCCCCCCCAGGGAGGGAAGAGTGGGAGAGACCTCCCTACGCACATGCAATGTGCCCCGCAGCTGCCATCCAACGATGGAAGGGTGGAGTGGCATGAGGCGGTTACAGACAGCGAAGAGACCCGCTGCGAGTGAAAAAGAGGTGGAGTTTCCCTGGTAGCAGCTCCAGCCCTGCGCAGCCCATGAGCTAGGAGGGGCTGCTGTGGAGAGAGGCGGGAGTGCGTGACCAGTCTCAGAGCGGCGGTCGGCCTCTCAGTAATGCAGCCAAGAAAAGTTAAGTGAGGAAAAAGACACTGTGCCTGCCCCAGCAGCCCTCAGGAAGCAGAATAGCTGAGGAAGCGGGCTGCCGGCAAGGAGAGAAGGTGGAGAAGCGTACTGCCTACGGCAGAAGAGTGGTGATGGAGGCCGTAACAACACGAGGTAAATGGCCCGCAAAGGTAGTGAGACTCCACGGAAGCCTGTGTGCTTCACACTCCCTTCCTGCGCTGTTTGAATTGAAAACAAAACTTACCAGGAGATGGGAGAAGGTGCGGCGTCCCGGCGAGAGGGCCTCCTGTGCTGTGTAGGTTGCTGGAAGAAGTCAGCATCGGTGCCCCGCCCACGGGAGTGGAGAGCGCGTGGCCAGCAGCCCTGGATGGACCCCATTATTGGCCGCGAATCGATGCGACCTGCGAGAAAGAGGACAGGTTTTCCCATGTTGCAATGTGCCAGCAGCAGGGGCCTAGCTTCAAGTGACCGAAGCCCCAACATGGGTTGAAGGAGCGTGCGGAGCCAGGGCAAACAAGCCGCATCAAAGGACGCCGAGTTAAAGAAAAGTGAGGCTGTGGACTGCAATGGAAAGAGCAGCAGTGCCATCTAGTGGCCATTTTGCGGTACCGCGTTTTTTGAATAAAGACCGTGGTTATCAGTGGACAGGCCTGCAGCATATGGAAGACTGACTGCTGTAGCCTATGACCAGTGCCAGGGGTGAGCCACCCAATTCCTCTCCAGAAGAAGAAACGAAATGGAGATAAATACTGGTGCCATGAGTAAGAAGCTGCAGTGAAGGAACTCTGAACCTGAATTTAAAGGCATGACTGTAAAGACCCACAGGTGGAGTGGGAGGGTGCTTCGGCATGAAGTGAAGGGTCAGCCCAGGTGAGGCCATGTCAACAGGCCATTTGTGTAGGGAGGGCGACCCTTACTCCTGTGTGCTCAAAGGAGGAGGGCAACAAAAAGACTATGGTGCCTGAGAGAGAGAGAGTGCGGTCTGCAAAGTGCAAGACTGATGTGTCGGGCATGTGAAGCAGCAGGAGACACCTGGTAGTGTCAAGCAAGCCATGAAGGGAACCTCAAGAGGGAAGGCTGCTGGGAATGGTGAGGAGAAAGGCAGTGACGCCTAGTGGCCATGGGTGGTCACTGCAGCAGTAAGGACACGGGCTACGCCACCCTGAGGGAAGGTGTGGTACAGGACAACAGCCCTAAACAGTAAGCCCTTGGAGAACTGAGGAAAGTGTACGACATGTGCACCCAGTGGTAAAAGGACGCCACTGCAAGTTGACGAAGTGAGTGCGCAAGCCGCCCAATGCAGGTGTACCACCCGATGAAGAAAGAAGAGCGCAAGTATAGATGTGTGCTGAATATTGTACACCAGACCCTGACAGTACGGGCTGGAGCCCGAGAGCGAGAAGCGGTGACCTGAGAAGAGGTCAGTGAAGCGGTGACCTGAGAAGAGGTCAGAGAAGCGGTGACCTGAGAAGAGGTCAGAGAAGCGGTGACCTGAGTAGAGGTCAGAGAAGCAGTGACCCGAGGAGAGGTGAGAGAAGCTGTGACCTGAGGAGAGGTCAGAGAAGCGGTGACCTGAGGAGAGGTCAGAGAAGCGGTGACCTGAGGAGAGGTCAGAGAAGATGACCAAGGGGAGGTCAGTGAAGATGACCCAGGAGAGGTCTGACAAGATTGACCGGAAGTCAATATATGAAGGCCTACGAGAAGTAGTGAAAAGAAGAAGGTCTCGAAGACAGGTCTGGTCACCGAACAAATTGAATGCATTGTCCTAGGGGTAGGACAAGACCAGGGAGACCCGTGTGAAGTGCATGTCACATGGTGAGGCCTGGTCAGAGAAGAAGGGCCAGACCTGATGGGACTAGACCGCGTCAAGAGGTGAAAGAACCAGAAGGAGGAAATTTTGTGGCATGACTCCACCGCAGAAGAAATTGCAAGATGAAGAGATAAGAAGTGAGGAGTGTGTGATCTGACAACTTGCACACCAGAAGGTAAAGGTGACCGAGTGCAAGAACATCTGGCATGGAGCACAGTACCTTGAAAATATCGGTGGCACTTGGAGAACCTAGCTATCCATGAGCCTTCGTAATGCCAAGCAAACCTGGTGACGGCAGAGGTGAGCCAGCTGGACCATTTGTGACACCCACCTTTGGGGTCAAACGGGAGACTGGATGGCGAGAGTGCTCGGACTTCCTGAAGGAAAGGATCTGACCACTCCACACCAGACTGTTGAGATCCAAGGGACAAAGGCTGTTATATTCCATATAGGTACCCTATATAGGTGCAGATAACATTGCAACCTTTCACCTATATTCTTCCCTACATTACATACATAACGGTTCTTACAGACTGACCTTTTACCTAGATATGACACTGCATTCAGAATGTGGGTTTCCCCCTAGTTCGAATCTCATACATTATGCATGAGGCTTCTTGGAAGCACAGCAGGACGAACATCTCCTGTATAATATCTCTGTATAAAGTTCAGGCCCGACGTCATCCTTTAGGCCGACACAGTAAAACAGCAAGGTAGGGCCCCTGGGGAGACCTATGGGTATATATACATCACATCTTGCTTAGAGGGACAGAGGAGACCGAGACTTCCCGGCTGACACACTGACCAGAGACGCTGAGGTTCCTGCATGCAGACACTCCAGCTTGCAGTGGTCTAACATCCCTCGCGGGGTGCCCAGACGTGGGTCCCTTGCTCACTGTGCCACTGGATTCAAGCTAGCCTGGCTGAAGAAGGGTGACATACCCTGAAACCGGTCCCAGGATGCTTGTTTCCGGTCCAGGGAGGACCTGGCCTGGCAGTTCGGTCTGGACCGTTCCCATGGGGCACAGGGTCAAGACTGATTTGCATATGGCTGGGTCCAAACTGGGGTGGCATAGTGGGCAAAAGAATGATGGATTTAACCCAGATCTTTTGACTGGGGGAGAATGTTTGCATTGTCATCATTCCGTCCATCATTTGTTTGCTGTAACACTTTTCGCCCTAAGTGGGATGGGTATGCCCAGATGTGGGTCCCTTGCTCACTGCGCCACTGGATTCAAGCTAGCCTGGCTGAAGAAGGGTGACATACCCTGAAACCGGTTCCAGGATGCTTGTTTCCGGTCCAGGGAGGACCTGGCCTGGCAGTTCGGTCTGGACTGTTCCCATGGGGCACAGGGTCAAGACTGATTTGCATATGGCTGGGTCCAAACTGGGGTGGCATAGTGGGCAAAAGAACGATGGATTTAACCCAGATCTTTTGACATGGGGAGAATGTTTGCATTGTCATCATTCCGTCCATCATTTGTTTGCTGTAACACTTTTCGCCCTAAGTGGGATGGGTATGCCCAGACATGGGTCCCTTGCTCACTGCGCCACTGGATTCAAGCTACATTGGCTGAAGAAGGGTGACATACCCTGAAACCGGTCCGAGGATGCTTGTTTCCGGTCCAGGGAGGACCTGGCCTGGCAGTTCGGTCTGGACTGTTCCCATGGGGCACAGGGTCAAGACTGATTTGCATATGGCTGGGTCCAAACTGGGGTGGCGTAGTGGGCAAAAGAACGATGGATTTAACCCAGATCTTTTGACTGGGGGAGAATGTTTGCATTGTCATCATTCCGTCCATCATTTGTTTGCTGTAACGCTTCTTGGAAGCACAGCAGGACGAACATCTCCTGTATAATATCTTTGTATAAAGTTCAGGCCTGATGTCATCCTTTAGGCCGACACAGTAAAACAGCAAGGTAGGGCACCTGGGGAGACCTGTGGGTATATATACATCACATCTTGCTTAGAGGGACAGAGGAGACCGAGACTTCCCGGCTGACACACTGACCAGAGACGCTGAGGTTCCTGCATGCAGACACTCCAGCTCGCAGTGGTCTAACATCCCTCGCGTGGTGTCCAACTCGAGACCAGGACGGGGTCCCATATTCATTCATTCTCAGGTAATGGGATTGACTAGATCCTAGAGGGATTCTTGGCATAACACCTACATAGATGCTAGGTACACCTAGGTACATCTAGTTAGGGAGGCATCGTAGGTGTACGCACTTCTTATCATGTGTTTTATGTACTTGTATATATTCATGATTTCTGCGAGATGGTAGAACTATACCATCCCTTTACTTTCGTAGTACTGCTAATCATATATCTCAGCTACTGTCTAATGGTTGTTGCAGCTCATCTATTCTACACTAGAATAACCTCTGTTCAATAAATTCTTATTGAAAACGCCCAGCCTGTTATTCTGTGTATCTCTCTGAGATGAACTAAGTAAGCACGAGTGACTGAGCGAAAGGTAGTATATTGTTTCCACGATTCTGAGGGATCAGGGTTGTCATGTTCTGAGGTTGCCAGAATCTATTCTCTCCTTGTTAAGAGGAGATTATAGTGGCACTGTGAGCTAGCTGATATAGACAGGCTAACGTATCCAGTGGGGGTGCACGGAATCAGTCCGCCACCAATCCCACAGTTTATGTTACCCAAACGCGCAGATCCTGTATAGGTTATATAGGAACTACACGACATGGCGCCGCCAACGTTGGTTGGGTACTTATTTAACAGTAGAATCTGAGTAGCTCAGTCGTGCTATTCTCAGAGACCCCTACTCACAAAACACCAGAGACGTCTGGAGTGGGTGGGCACAAACTCCGCCACAGCTGAGTAGGCTAAAAATCCTATTTATTGGCTGCTGGTTAATCAAGCTTGAAGGACACAGTGTTCCTAAAATTGTGCAAAACCACCTTATCTTGGTTTCCTTGAAAAACTATTTAGTGTTCTAAAAACAATGACTAACCAGGTCTTAGACCCACTGCAACAAGCTTTGCCCCTCTCAGACGAGGAGGTAGATGCAGACGCAATACACATTGCACCAAATTTTAGAAATACGTTCACCCTGAGACTGCTAGAGCATGGTTTAACACCTAGGGGTGGTATTGTAGTATTCGTGATTGAGGCGCACAAATCAAACAGAACAGAGGTATTTTATTCATGGGTTACATTCCCAGCAGCAAATGCAAGAACAAAAACATTTCACTCCTACACAGAAGGAGATGCACCAGCGGAATATTGTCCGTTTGAGGACATTGAGGTTCCGCTCACGTACCAGGAACACTTATACTGGTTTAAAGGCGCCCTACCCCATATAGGAAGAAGAGTGAGACTCGGCCCGCTCGGAAGAGAAGGGGCAACATGGCCAATATTAGCAGCCTACACACCACATCCTGACATTGAAACAATGCCACCAGGAGACTTACTCACACAACACAAAGAATTAATAAAAATGTACAGAAACTTGACGCAATTTGTCATGAGGACACTTACAGTCCAACCAGCAATAGTTGCAACCAATGGGACTCAAGTTCAGGGTACAGCAACTAAAATCACACCACAAACATTACACGCAGTGATGGGTAAAATGCCCACAAAACGTGAACAAATGCCATTCTGGGCAGCTCAGAAAATAACACAGCTAGAGGCAGTATTCCCGAATACTACCCCATATGAAAAACACAGAATGCCAACAGTCTGCTTGCCCATGGGGATAACACCACAAATAGAGGATTGTACCACTTGGGGTACAGTCTTTGCTGCCATTTATACCAGAACTCATGGTATCCTGTCATTAGCAGTAGTACCAGACGTATTGAGACAAATACAAAACGAGTACGGGGCAGAGCCTGCTCTTAACTTAGGGATGAAGTTACTAGGTAACCATGCCCAGGTATCAGCCATAATATTAGCTAATATTAAAGGGGAAGCAGCTTCAGTGCCTATCCGCCAACGCCTAAGGGAGTTCAGTCCTTTAGATCAAGAACACAAACTACCAAAAATAATTGAAACTGCGTATGCATAATTAGGCAGAGACAGTTTGGGTGGGAAAGCTTTAAAACCACAACTGATGGGCAGTCCTGACAAGGACACTTCTAAGCAGATACCTGCTTCAACAAAGAAGAAGTGGGACAATAACAAACAACAAAACTTTAAAGGAAACAGATCTCAATCCAGAGGTAGATCTCCTTCACAGGAGCCCTCCAAAAAGAGGTATGACCTTAGGAATAGGGATAATATTAGAAAACCTGACAGGTATCAGGATACTGATACACGCTCCTCTCGTTCCTTTCAGGGTTCATCGAAAAACTCGGGGAGGGGAGGACGGTCAGCCAGACAAGAAGAGCGTACAAAGTCAAGAGACAAGCAGCACGCTCAAGATTAAACTTCTAAAAAAGAAGAGAAACCAAAGCAAAAGCCACAGTTCAAAAAGAAGAAGTTTGCAGGTCTAAAGATCAGACATGCCCAGAATTCTGAGGACTCGACTACTGAACGGGAAATGGGCTCTGATGATGCTAGACAGTGCGGCAGAAGTAAAAATAGCTCTCCAGACCTGATGGAATTGCTGGTGACAGCGGACTTGAATGATTATATCACGGTGGAAACACCTGATACTAGGGTAAGTGTCCCACATAAGTTATATGAAATAACACTCCAAATGGAGGGGGACAAATGTAGGACAGTTAAAGGTCTCTTTTGGGAGAACTTGTCGTTTGGCTATGACATTTTGTTAGATGAATAAGATTGGCCGCCAGCATTCGTCATGGATAGCCCGAAAGGAGAAACGGCAAATTTACCAGCATTCTCAGACCATATTCCCAGGCACCTACAAAACACATATGCGCAGGATTGGGTGGTAGCCCAAGCCCCTGCATTATACAAAACCCATGTTGGATCGGATGAGGATTCAACCCACCACATAATTCCTTGAAAAAATACTCCAACTGCACAGAGGCAGTATCCAATAAAGAAAGAAGCTAAAAAACAGGTCAGGGAGATCTTAGATCAACTTGAATACCAAGGGGTGATCCAAAATTGCACCTCATCGATGAACAATATTTTGTTCCCAGTCATGAAACTTGACAATTCATATCATTTAGTTTTAGATTATAGACACTTGCATTTGCAGTCCAAAATGCACACAGTGCCGCATTAATGAATAATATTGTGCAGAAAAAATATAAAACAACACTTGATATCTCAAATGGATTTTTCTGCCAAAATATAGCGCCTGAAAGCAGGTATCTAACAGCATTCTCAGCGCTAGGGTCCCAGCGTCAATTTTGTCGACTCCCCCAGGGGTATAAGAACAGCCCGGGTTTGTTTTTCGGCCAGAGTAACTGAGTTACTTCAAAATTTGGATGAAGAGGCATTGTCCTATGTGGATGATATTTATCTAACGGACGATGACCTAGAGGAGCACTTGAACAGAGTGAATAACATAATTTTGGGATTTGCATCTGAGGGCTACAAATTCAACTTTAAAAAATCAAAAATTGCCCACCTCAGTGTCCTGTTTTTAGGATATGAGCTTTCAAGTGAAGGGAATTTTTAGAAAAGTGCACGCTGCTCCAACCTCCAAAATCACTGAAAAACTTGCAATCAATCCTGGGATTACTGAATTTTGGTAGAACATACATTTTAGATTACACAGAAAGAGTAAAACCTTTCTACGATTTAATAACCCTGATTTTTCAGTAAGACAATGGACACAGGAACACACAGATACACTTCGTTCCTTACAAGCTGACATGATAGCTTCCAAACACTTACAGACATGCGTAAATGTACGCCACCTGGTGATCCGTATAATTGCGGGTCAATCTGGGTACACCTATCTAACATATAATGAAGGTGAAACAGTACCAATTGTATACAAATCCTATTTGTGCACAAATGCTGAGATGAACTTCGCATCTACAGAAAAGATTCTAACAGCAGTACAGACTGCTGTGGTGAGAAAAAGAGCACTGGCTCAGGGGAAACGAATAATAGTAGTTACTCCGCTTCCAGCCTTAGAGGCTGCTACAAAGGCAAGTGTTCCTAACGCTAAGGCCTTACATCCGAGATGGATACAAGGGGCTAATTCTCTCACTGCAACAGATGTGGAATACAGGTACGACCCAAATTTAAAGACACAGGCATTTCTGCAATACGAACAGGAATATCCTCTACCAAATGAAATAATGCCTCAGGATCAGTATGAATATGTAATTTACACTGACGGATCTGCTCAACCGGCCAAAGGAAGTAAGGAACAATATAGCGCGGCATGTGCAATCGTTAAAGATTGCATGCGGGATGGAAGGTTCCACCCAGGTTGCACAAAAACGCAATCTCTAGGAGACTGCACAGCACAGCTGGCAGAATTAAAAGCCTTGATACTGGTACTGGTAAATACGGATCGAGAATTCCCCACACTAATTGTGTGCGATTCCTTTTACTGTGTGCAGTCATATAATGAATATTTGCAGCACTGGGTTCAAAACGGGTTCAAAGATGCAAAAGGTGGCACAATTAAGCGTAAAATGCTATGGGAACAGGTAGTGGAGTTGAAAACCGAACTACCGAGAGCTGACGTGATACATACACTGAGTCATCCGCGTGATTGCGTTCACATTGAAGGGAATTCATTGGCTGATGAAGCCGCAAAGGGGCTGTACGCATGGTTTCCGTAGCTGCAATCACTCATTCTAAAACGAGAATATATGGTGAGATTATGGTGGCTGTCATTGCTTGTCACAAAAACAGTGGAGCAGTACCCAAAAGGTTTCCACTCAAGTACTCCTACAAGTTAAATGCCAATAACATTCCATTTGCTCAGATTCCTGGAGTGGGGGATAGAGTAATTCCAAACATGGATCGTAGGTTAGGTTTAATTCTAGCAGCACACAAAGGGATAGGTTCTGCACACGCAGGAGTTATGGCGACTGTTTCTTTATTGAAACAACGCTATTGGTGGCCTGGGTTAACAAAGCAGACTAAAGACTACGTCTTGAAATGCGACATCTGCCAGCAGATTAAAGGTTCCACCATAACACGTCCAGCACAGACACCATTATTAATATCTGACAAACAACTAGCATGTGTTTACTTGGACCACTGCGGCCCCTTACAAAGAGATGGGGCTTACAGGTATATCATGGTTGCAGTGGATTCCTGTTCAAGATTCCTATGGGTGTAGCCCCAATGCTCGGCTGACGATCGAACTGTTATAAAAGATTTGCGAGTCTTTATAGGGACATACGCAATTGGCACACTCAGTGGCGGCTCCTCGAGGGAGTACTGCGGGGTGGTGGGGAGGGGGGGAAGGGCTGGGTGGGGGTAGTAAACTCCGGCATACGGCCGAACGGAGTTAAGTACATAAATAAAGAAAACGAATTACATTGCGCGCGCCGCATTGCCGATTTGGCGTCGCAGCGCGCAATGCAATTCGTTTTATTTATTTATTTATGTACTTAACTCAGTTCGGCCGTTGCCGGAGTATACTACCCCCCACCCAGCCCCTCCCCTGCCCCACCACCCCACAGCACTCCCTCGAGGAGCCACCACTGGGCACACTACATTCTGACCAGGGCCCTGTGTTTAGCTCTCAGGCTTACAAGGAGGCCATGCGAGGATGGGGTGTAGCATTGCGGTACTCCTCTCCGTACCATCCCGAGGGAAATGTGGTAGTGGAGAGGAAAAACCGAGACTTAAAGCAGTCTTTAACAGCTAGAGTGTTAGGCACGAGTGAGAGCTGGGTAAAACATCTGTATGGAGTGCAGCGAGCATTGAATAATATGCCAAGAAGTTCTCTAGGGGGGGTCACTCCATGTGAGGTCCTATTTGGGACAAGAATGTGGGTACCTGTTCTTGATTGTGAAGGCGCAGTGGCGGATGAAAAGCCTTTTGACATCCATGATCGTTTGGCTGTTTTACAGGATCTAAATGAGTCCAGGACACGACAAAGTAATGTCCATATGAAGCAGACCGCCACTGGGGAAGTCAAATCAGTCACGGCAAGACCTGTCTGGATCCCAAAAGTCGGGGATCTGGTCAGAGAGAAAATAGCGGACAAGAAAGAATTTGGGCCATCATACAGAAAGCCTGTACAGGTTCTAACAGTTGAAGGAACAAGAACTGTACTTCTACCGCCTCCTGCCGGAAAAAAGGAGAAAAGATTAGTCTCAATCGACCTAATCAAACCACACTATGTGGCCAATACTGAGTAGTAGGCCACGTGGACTCCAAAGTAGCAGACGCCCTCCTCTCGCTACAATTCAAGAAGTTCAAACGGAAAGACTCATCACATTCGAAGAGTCTCCTGCACGGAATGATGGACTAAGCAATAATGCTATGGAACTCGTTCCCCTTGAACCTGAAGTTCAAATTCAGAACCAAAATGAAAGACAAATTTCAATTCGACCAAATACAGATGTTTACATCAACATGTCTCAACAAGAGGAAACTACGATTTCTACAAATCCTGATGCAATACCAACAATTGATCGAACTGCTTCTGGCTACTTCGTAAACTTTGATACGTTTTCTTTGGATCCAAATTAACCTGAAATGATGCCAGCCCAAAAATCGCACAAGCAGCAAGTTAAACTTCAGCACCGTAACTTCAGCAGACTTGCTTTTCTCTCTGTTGAACTCGCTGCTACTGCCTGATTTGCACATTTTATTACTGTTTTAAACTTGTATAGCCATATATTTTTACTGTATTTGAATTTGAATTGCTTGGTGAGGGAGGGGAAATCGAACCCTGTGTTGGGAGGCTATTTTCCATCGATACCGCAATCTATTGAAGCGGTGCGGTCTAGTTGTTTTACATGATGGCCACGTTAAAATGGGACGCTGCGCTAGCGCGCAGTGGGCGCGCCTAAGGTAAGCCCGTCTGCGCCCGTCAGCGTCCCGGAGACGGCCGGGCCGGGAAACGCTGCCGGTTTACCCTCAGAACTACCCACGCCGATTATGTACTGCAGAGACAGCCTTTTGAGAATAGGCAGGTATTTGACTTGTAAACCCCATTCATCTAGACCAGTGTGTAAAAACTGTAACTGGAAAGTCATACCCAATTTAGTCAAACAACAGGTGAAGTCCATGATTGACACGCACAGCGATCTGCGGACGGGGGCGGGGAACTATCTGAAAGCCTTCCTACTGAATACTCGCTCAGTTAAAAAACATGAGCTTCAACTCCATGATTTGCTCGTGGATGCAACCCCTGATTTGTTGTTCCTCCCTGAAACGTGGCTTACTGATGCCTCTAACCCTACAATCGCTAGCGCGATTCCGCCAGGCTATCAGATCTTAAGGAAAGACCGCCCAGAGGGGAGGAGGGGGTGGCCCTAATCTTTAAAAGCTCCTTTGGGGGCATCTCCCTACCTATGATGGAGATTGAGGGTGCCGAGAGTTTGGGTTTCCTCCTAAATGTGTCGGCTCATCAGTCCATTGCTGGGGCAGTTTTTATCGCCCCCTCCCGGGTCCGGCAGGAAAGTTTTTGGAGTCCATAAGCCAGGCAATCTCTCCCTTAGCGGCTAAATACAGCCATTGCCTGGTTTTGGGCGATTTCAACATCCATATGGACGATCCTTTAGATTCAGAGGCTATGAGGTTGCATGAATCCTGTGATATTCTCAACCTGACCCCGTATGTCTGCCTCCCTACTCATGAAAAGGGGCGTACGTTGGATCAGATATTTTCCACGAATCAGATTGTAATGGAGGCCCCCCTTCCATTAGTCTGGTCAGATCATTATTTGTTAAGTTTTGGAGTAGGTAAGATGTCTGGCAGGTTTCAACCACCGGGCAATGCCCGCACTAACAGCTATAGGCCCTTTCACTTGATCTCCCCTGAGGCCATGAAGAGCGCAGTCGCCACCCCATTCCCATCAGTGGGGTTCTGGAGACGGATGTTCATTCCTTAGATCTCTGGATCCAGCTCCGGGCTCTCGAACTTGCCCCTCCTACAATGAGGGCTGCAAAAACCACTAAAGTCTCTGCTCCTTGGTTCACGGAGGTCCTCAGGAAGAGTAAAAGCGCTTGTAAATGCCTCAAAAGAGAATTGCGGTCAAATTATAATTTGTCAGATAAAGCCATTTATAAACGAGCGCTGAAAGAACACTTCGCGAAAGTCCGCGAGGGCAAGCAATTTTACCTTTCTGCTAAAATTGATCAGGCCGGCAATAAAAGTAGAGAACTCTTTAATATTGTAAAAAACTTCTCCTCTCCTGTGGCAATGAGCTGCCTGTTCCTCCCCACGAGTGACTGGACCGATCGCATGGCCCATTTCTTCCACGATAAAATCAAAAAGATTCAAGATTCTTTTAAAATCCAGGCACCTGTGTCCTTAGCTGCCACGGGCTTGCTCCACGATGCCAGTGGTGAGATTGATTTTCGCTTCACCCAGTTTCCTGCGATCACTCCAGAGAAATCCCTGGAACTCATGATGGCTCTCAAGTCGGGCTCACCATCCGACCCCAGTCCCGCTAAAGTACTTTCATCTTTGGCTGAAGTGTTCAACCCTGTCGTCAATGTGATCTTAAACTCTGCTTTACGAGTGGGTTATATGCCGCAATCCTGGAAACAAGCAAAAATTCTCCCTCTTTTAAAGAAATGTATGGCAGACCCTGAGGTCCCAGGTAACTACCATCCCATATCTTTACTCCCTTTCTTTGCAAAGGTTTTGGAAAAATATGTTAACTCCACCATTACGGATTATGTGGAGACTAACCACCTCCTGCATCCGAGTCAGTCGGGTTTCCGAGCTAATTTTAGCACGGAAACGGCCTTACTTGAAGTGGTGGAAACCATAAAAGCCACCCTGGATAGAGGAGGCAATGCGGCTTTGGTGCTGCTGGACCTCCCCGCGGCCTTCGATACCGTCCCTCACGACAGACTAATACAAAGACTGATGGAGGGCGGTATTGGAGGCACAGCACTGAAATGGTTCACATCCTTCTTAAGTGACCGTATACAAACTATCTGGGCCCCTCCGTTCGTTGCTAATATCCCTCCCTTGAATGTTGGGGTCCCGCAGGGCTCTATTTTGAGCCCTACTCTATTTAATTTGTATATGGACCCTCTTGCCCTTCTGGCCGAGAAATTTGGAGCCAAAATAGTGTCATACGCGGACGACACACAACTATTGTTCACGTGCGAAAGGGAGCGGAATTTAATGGCAATGTCATCAACACCTGCCTCTCAGTGGTGTTTTCTTGGTTCAGTCAAAATCAATTAAAGTGTAACTCGGAAAAATCTGAGATTATTTTCTTTGGCGTTCGCCCCTGTGAATCGTGGCATAAATGGTGGCCGCAGGACATGTCTCCCCCCTTAGCCCCAGCCACTATTGTGAAAAATCTGGGGGTAAAACTAGATGCCGCCCTCTCTGTGAAAACCCAAATACAATCAGTGGCGGGAACTTGTTTTGGGACACTGAGAATGTCGAGGAACTTCCTCCCCTTGTTCTCAGTCTCTCACAGAAAAACAGTAGTCTAGGCTTTGGTGGTCTCGAGATTGGACTACACTAACTCCTTGTACTTGGGTCTCCCGGACTATTTGCTTGGCCGTTTGCAGGTGGTCCAGAATGCGGCGGCCAGAGCCATCTGTTTGGCAGGACCTAGGACACGCATCTCCCCTCTGTTGTCTTCTCTACACTGGCTCCCGGTTCGGAAAAGGATCCACTTTAAGGCGTTGGTTCTTGTCTTTAAAGCCTTCCACAAGATAGGAGCCCCATACCTGGGGGAAAGATTCCAACATTATATTACCCAACACACCCTGAGGTCTTCTGCCCAACTTCTGACATCCACACCTAAGGTCTTGCTGTCCAGGGTGGGAGGGAGATCCTTTCAAGTGGTGGCTTCCCGTCTGTGGAATAGCCTCCCGTTGTCTCTTAGACAGGCTCCGGACCTTATCTCCTTCAGGAGGAAACTAAAGACATGGCTGTTTTCAATCTAGGCCTTGGGCGGCTTCTGCTTTGGGTGCTTTTCTGCTATTGTTATGTGGTGTTTTTTTTCTGGTCAGCGCCGGGACACTCCTGGGAGTAGCCGTGCGCTATATAAATACCTTTTAACATAACATAACATAAAGAGTTTCTGAACTTTCTTAAAAACACTTACCTGGTGTCACCTTGGGTAGAACTATGGGTAATCACCGGGATACTTTTCTTTCTTTTCTGGCTAGGCTTAGTAATAGTTTGTAGCATGCTTGTTAATGGAGAATACCTTCGACTAAGTTCTGCAGCACAAAAGGTGAATTTAATTTTAAAACCACACCAATCATCTCATCGTGAACAAAGAGACTTGTCATCAGTAAACATTACAGCAGTTCCTATACCTGATGGTATAGTTTGGGACAAGGTTGATTTCGATATATTATGTTCATGTACCACCAGTGGGAACATTGTCCAACACCGCCGAAAGGCAGTTCAAAAACATTTACACAAAAGTTTCCATATTTTAAAGGGTTTAATATGTCTGACCCAGACTCATATTATTATAAGGTTGCACCAACATCAGCACAGAAAAATATGTTAACAAACACCAAACAGATTTACTCTGCTTCCTTTATTGCCCAGTTGTCTGAACAAGGTTTCGACTTATGTAAGGACACCATAGACTTAAAATCAGTCAGGGGTACTAGGGAATGGCAAGTTCAGGGAACAGAAGCTTTGTTTAGGGCATGCATTATCCCTCAACAAATCATGTTTTTGAACGAGACAGTGCAACAGACGTCTTGCCTTGGATTAGCCAAGAACAAAGACTTGAACACACCTCGGCTGCCAACTCCATCGCACACTGAGGGTAACATAACATCACAGAAAGAGATTACGTTGAATGACATTATACAATACAACAGATCAGACCCCGATTGGAAGAAATGGTTGATTTGGCCCACAGACACTAATATTTGTCAGGCGAGATTCATGGGTAAAACCGAAGGTTTCACTATCCATAGACCAGATCCTCGTTATGTACAGAGAGAACATCCAGGGGTAGTGACATCCTACAGTGTTGGGAAGTTGTGCCTTGATTGGCTAAAAACCTCAACACTCACAAAGGTGAAACAACACTTATCCTTACTGTCACAGGATGTGGATCTCAGGGATTTTTTACTAGGTCCCATGAAGCCACGTCAGAAACGTTTCTATTATGCTGTCTACAATGAAATATGGAAAATATCCCAACAAGAGGCCGCAGAGAGGTTACGTGAAATAGACCGTATAAATCTAGAAAAATCTCTAGCAGTGGTAGACAATGGGTTAATTACATTGACCTACAGGATATATTCCTTAGGCAACATTGTATCTTCTGCAATAGACATACTAGAACAAGATTTGGCCATATTACAACACGGGCAGTCTCAATTACGTTCTATTATGTTATTAAGCTGGACGCTGCAATCTTTGCGGGCAGGCTATGTGCCTTGGCGTTAAATCAACAGTACGTCTCTGTTTTCTGAATACAATCTAACAGATAAACAGATAGAAATGGCACAGAGAGGAGCAAAATATACAATGCTGCGTATCGAAAAACTGGATAGATTAGCATTCACAGTGGCAGAATTACCGTCCACAGAATGGCTAATCCATGGCCACATAACTCTACCGGTCACTACTTTTCAGTTTCAGTATTGCCTTGAACAAAAGCAGGCAGGCAGATATGAAGAAATGGGTAAGGAATACATTAAGGAATCATGGGTATTACCAAACAGATTTCGATGCCGGAGTGGGGATCGAGAAGTGTTTCTAAGCGGTACAAACTGTGAGAACGCTTTAAGTGGATCACTCATATGCCAGGATATAATGCTGCATGGGGCTTGTAATGGTTCTGTAGCGAACCTGTCCTGCCATTTGAGGGGTGCCCCAGCTGCAGTGATTACTCCAGCATTTGGGCTACTTTCAAATGGGAGTTACTTGATGCTGAACAGTCAAGGCTGCTGCGGAATGCTCCCGGGCATTGCATATCTGGTAACCGTGAGCTCCAGGGTTACTTGTTGTATGCAAGTATTGTTTCCACTGACACATACAGTCAGGGAGGCGCCGTTATGGCCTTCACTGAATGTTTCTTTAATACACTAAGCAGAATGAAAGTCATGCTTTTACAGAAGTCTGTGCCCTTAACCTCCGCTCGAGAGACTTTTGATCTCCAGATCGCAAGGTCTTCGGCAGAGATACAGGCGCTTATTCAGACAAACTGCCCTTTCCATTTCATAGAAATGGTCAATCGTATCTTTAACATGTCTGATACGACAGGCATAGTCCACCTATTTAAGACCATAGGTTCTGGACTTCTGAGCACCTTTCAGGCGGTACTTGGAGTTATACCAAACTTCATACACTCCGTATTCGGAAGCATATTTGGAGGACTTCGGCTCATCCTGTTTCTAGTAGCAGGTATCCTGATTGCTTTATATTTGCTACGCAATGGACGTCCCAGTCACCAAGGAGATGGAAAGAGCACTCCTGGAGCGTAAATACCGTGACCGCATGGTACAACATCTAGGCATGCCTCGCCTGGGAGAACTAAGTGCATCTTGGTTCTTGTCATTTCGACTAGTCTGGATGGACTGTATCTTACCTGTCCTCCGATGCCTGTTTTGCGGAGAAGAATGCGTGTTAGACCTCTGTTTGACACTCCCATCAGGTGCGCAACCGGACATGAATGCTTTACTGGACCCGATAACGGCCCATGTTCTGCATTGTCCGCAGCGTATTCTGATGTTGATGGCGGCATTCCTTGAGCCCCCACAGGTAGTAACAGCACCTGTTGGTATGGACACCAGCTCCTCCTCTGACACCCAGGCTTTGGACGGTGCACAGTCTGCCCCAGCACCGGCTGCGGACAGTGTGGAACATCATCTGTGCTCGATTGACGTACTCTGCGAGGTGCTACAGGGGCTGTCTACTGTGGAAGCAAGCAACGAAAATGTTGCGTCTACCAGCCAGGACACATGAACATTTGACTCATTTGGCTCGTCGTGTGCTGGAAGAAATTCGCCCTTTTTTAAAACAAAACTCAAATTTGGATCTCAAAACAAAAATTGACATTCCTTTCATTTATTGGGCATACATGGCTTTATAATGCTTATAGTGCTTCGGACTATAACTAAGGACACTTTAGAGCTATGGCTTGCAACATTTCTTTTGACAGCTTTAAGTTTTTTAGAATTTTTTTAGAAGATCTAAACATTTTTAGCTAAACAGGTGTTTTTAAGCTTTGTGTGTACCAATATCTAGTTAGGCTAGTAGTACGGTAATAAGTTACATATGTCGTCCAGTCGGAAGAGGAGTGGGTGATATATTCCATATAGGTACCCTATATAGGCGCAGGTAACATTGCAACTATTCACCTATATTCTTCCCTACATTACATACATAACGGTTCTTATGGACTGACCTTTTACCTAGATACGACACTGCATTCAGAACGCGGGTTTCCCCCTAGTTCGAATCTCATACATTATGCATGAGGCTTCTTGGAAGCACAGCAGGACGAACATCTTTTGTATAATATCTCTGTATAAAGTTCAGGCCCGACGTCATCCTTTAGGCCGACACAGTATCACAGCAAGGTAGGACCCCTGGGGAGACATATGGGTATATATACATCACATTTTGCTTAGAGGGACAGAGGAGACCGAGACTTCCCGGCTGACACACTGACCAGAGACGCTGAGGTTCCTGCATGCAGACACTCCATCTCGCAGTGGTCTAACATCCCTCGCGGGGTGTCCAACTCGAGACCAGGACGGGGTCCCATATTCTCTCATTCTCAGGTAATGGGGTTGACTAGATCCTAGAGGGATTCTTGGCATAACACCTACATAGATGCTAGGTACACCTAGGTGCATCTAATTAGGGAGGCATCGTAGGAGTACGCACTTCTTATCATGTGTTTTATGTACTTGTATATATTCATGATTTCTGCGAGATGGTAGAACTATACCATCCCTTTACTTTCGTAGTACTGCTAATCATATATCTCTGCTACTGTCTAATGGTTGTTGCAGCTCATCTATTCTACACTAGAATAACCTCTGTTCAATACATTCTTATTGAAAATGCCCAGCCTGTTATTCTGTGTATCTCTCTGAGACTAACTAAGTAAGCACGAGTGACTGAGCGAAAGGTAGTATATTGTTTCCACGATTCTGAGGGATCAGGGTTGTCATGTTCTGAGGTTGCCAGAATCTATTCTCTCCTTGGTAAGAAGAGATTATAGTGGCACTGTGAGCTAGCTGATATAGACAGGCTAACGTATCCGGTGGGGGTGCACGGAATCAGTCCGCCACCAATCCCACAGTTTATGTTATCCAAACGCGCAGATCCTGTATAGGTTATATAGGAACTACACGACAAGGCCTCAGGGACACCGGTGAGAGCAGGTACCGCCACGAGAGATGAGTCTACAGCCGCTCTTCCGCAGGAACCAGGAGGATGAAGATCTCGTGCTAAGTGGCAGGAGTAATCCTATTCAAAAACAACTACCCTTCAAGTGGAGCTAGGGACTTGAAGGTGAGACTTGTAGCGCTTCCTCCACGTACCTAGAGGGTGGCGTTGGAGTGACACGGTGAAGTACACCCAGTCCAGTGGAAGCTTGGTGAAGAGAGCCTCCTTGACATCCTGTGAGAGGGGAATACCCACGAGAGGGCATCCTAGTGAGAGAGGAATGTTTGCAAGTACTCCACCATTCCGTAGCTAGAAGCAATGCTGCCTTTGTGAAGATGCAACAAAAACCAGGACTGATTGGTGAAAACGTGACATCTACCAGATTCACCATCACTCCACCTGCACCTGCACCGTCACAGAGAACTGTACATAGAGAGACATTGGTGTCAACTTCCGCGCCTTGAGTCTAAGGAGTACCTGACCCGCAGGGCAACACTGAACTGTGCCAAGCAGAACTGGTGATCCTAGCTGCACTCACACCATTGTTCTGTTTCTGCAAGCAGCTGAACAGACTCAGTGGAAGTTCCAATTTATTGTTTCATTCTCTCCCACAGGTTGGACTTTGTTGTTGCAGTTTTTAATAAAGTTTTGGAGGGATGTAGTGACCTGCTGGTCACTGGTCTAGTTGTTATGCTACCAGCCACTCCCCGAGGGCTGGCTTATGCCCCACCCCACACCCATCCAGCACAGGCGTCACAGGACATGTGACCCTGATAATAAAAGGGGCCGGGCGCACGTGCCCTGGGCTAGTTCTACTCAGTATCTAATGGTGTCTGTGTGACAGTCATCTATGCATGAGGGCCTAGGGCCCTACACCATTACACATATGCCCCTGAGTCCCATGTAGCCTTGAATTGTAATGAAAAACCAACTACCCCTGCTGTTCTCGCACTGTGAAAATGATGCCAGAGCAATGGAAGGGTTGTAGCGTCCCGGCGGCATAATTTAAACTACAAAATCATCCCTCATGCACTGGCAGAAACTTTACACAATTCTAGCTTCATTTAACAAAGCTGAGATACAAGAGGATCAAAAAGGTATACAACTTACCTGGGCCGCCCCAGGGTGAAGAATGCGTGCTCGGAAATATGGAAAGAAAGTGGGATGCCTTTTGTATGTCTTTTTTTCACTTAAGTAATTTTTCCCTCTTTCCTCAGTAAACCTTAAGACCTTGGATTCGGGTATCATTAATAAACACGTACATCTACTCTTTAATTAAAAAAAATGCAACAACATACAAGAATCAGCTAACAAATGAACTAATTGCTATTTAAAAAAAAATATATTTAATTTATTTTCACTCCTAAACACTGATGTCATCTATAGAAAGTTTGAAATAGTTCCTGATCAGTGAACTGTGCATTCAAGCATTTTAAACTTTATCTTAAATGCTTCGAGGTGTGAAGCATAAAGCAGAAGAAGCAAGGTTGATTCAGGAAGCTTAGCATACTGTAAATTCACACCTCAATGTGGGAAAATATTAAATGAATGTCACGTTCTTATGTGAACACAACAGAATAGATGATTTATTTATTTAAACAAACAAAGATAACAGGCAATGAAGTTTTTTGAAATTTCGATTTGTATGCAGATTTTTGCAGATGTATTCGAACTTTCATTACTTAAATCATATATGCAGTGAAATAGCCATGAATTATTTGGGCTAAAGTTTACCTTGGCATACAGCTTAACCAATATGCTAATAAACAGAGAATCAGAAGTAAAGGAAGAATGCAAGGACCACGTATTTATAACCTTCACAGTGTAGAAAAAAGCAGTGTTGAGGCCCAAATAAGCAATTTAATTTTATTAATCATAACATTGGATTATTAGAGAGCTCCGATCAAAGCGCAGTACAAAATTTAAATTCAAAAGTACATAAAAACTGAGAGTTGCATTAGAAAAGCAAAAACAAAAATAAAAAAGCAAAGGGACTAGTAGCGAAAGAGTAAGATAACATGTATTTGTAATGGTTATCTGTTTGGACCTCATAAACCATTCTGGTCTATGTGTGACACAAAGCAGGTTTGGTAAATTTCCTTATAATTTTGAGGGGTGGGCCCAGTTTTAATCAGTCAGGATTTGTCATTTAGAAGAGATTAAAACACCGATTAGCAAATCCAATAGGTCTGGGTTTCGCTGTCAGCACTTTGGCTTTGTGAAAGTTGTTTAATGTTTTTTTAAAGCTTTATTACAAAACATTTTAAAACTGGCCAGTTAATGCACACATGTGGACACAAAGATACCCGTCTTTGAATATTTTTGTAATAAAAATTTTAAAAAAACAATCAAAGATGGCAACATTAAAATGCAGATGCACAAGCAAGTATATGCACAAGTTTTGGAATGGATGGTCGTGCATGCACGAGTGCGCATGCACACACAAGGGTAGTCATATTGGAGTGGGTTGAAAGCCAATTCAGCTTCCAGCAATGAGCACGTGTGATGGGTCTCACTTCCAAGTGGCATTGAGGGCAGGGTAGAAGTGCCTGGGAAGCTGCTGGGCCCTCATAAAGATTGAAAAAAGAAAAATATATACTTTACAAAGAAAAAACACGCAAAATGGCCCACAGGTCCGTGGCACCAAAAGAGAATCTTTTCTCTCTCGGTGACAACATTGGGCTTGTCAGAGTGCCATCTCACAGAGAAAGGAAACAGTGTATGACATGGGCCGACCCGTTGTCCCATGCTGGAGACTGTGGTAGGCAGAATCAATATGTGAATACGTGAATGACAGATACACTGACCAATGGATGAAAAAGGCTGACTGAAAGAAGTATATTTTGTATATCTTCTTATTAAACTGAAAAAGTCCTAAAGATTGGGCTAACAAACAGTTGTCCAAGCAGAGACACTTGCTTCTAGTCAGGATAAGGGAGTTACACACCTAGATAACCCCTGCTCACCCCCTTGGTAGCTTGGCACGAGCAGACAGGCTAATCTCAGAGGTAATTTGCAAAGCATTTGTACAGAACACACACAGTGACACAGTGAAAACATTACAAATTAACACCACACCAGTTTAGAAAAATAAAGTATCTTTATCTAAACCAAACAAGACCAAAGCAACAAAAATCCAACACACACACTGTCACAATATCACTTTTAAAAGGTTTCAAGCAATTCTGTTCATAGGAAGCTATGGATGCATGATTTTTACACAAAGTACTTCAAATGCATCAAAATCCACAAGGCAAAACATCCGCAGAGCAGGGAAGCATCAGAAAACACAGCGAGGCATCAGTTCCTGAGTACTTTTTGAGGTGATGAGACGCTTCTGCTTCGCATAGGAGAAGGGATGCATTAATCCGGATTGTAAGAAGAAGTGAGGTGTCGGTTCCATGACGGTTCTGGTCTGCGGGTGCTTCGTCAGCGATGCGTGGCACACAGGCACGATGCGTGGAAATCCAGGATGCTCTGGAGGTCAATGCGGTGGCAGCAAACAGGCGCTGCGTCGATTTCTTCAGCCCCAGTCCCATGATGCGTAGTTTCCTGTAGCCGCACAGCAGGGCCTGTGCCAGAGTCAGGGTGGGGGGGTCTCAGAGTTTGGAGACGTGTGCGTTGGTCTCAGCGTGCAGTGATTCTTTGGGCTGCTGACAGGCGCTGCGTCGATTTCTTCAGCCGCATGGGATTGTGCATCAAGATTTTCTCCCATACGGTGGTGCTGCATAAGAAAATGTTTCAAAAAGTAACAGTGTCTCAACTGGAAATCATTAAGAAAAACAAGTACATTTAAAAAAACAATTCAATGTGAAAGAGAGGGTAAATAATGGAGATCACAATAGTTAGAGAAGAAAAATTGGTCTATTTAGACTGAAAGTAGTTATATCAGCACTACATTACATTATATGCAGAAGTCACCCAATTGTAGATGTGCACATATGTGCTCGTGAAGAGAGTGAACGGTGCAAGTGGCATGTGACAAAAGTGAAGTAACAGCGAGAAAAGGCGCAAAAAACAAATTAGTTGATGGTCACAAAAACAGTCAGCAGATAATTTCACAAAAAAGATTCTGCTGTTTAAGGAAACCACAGTAGCGCCCACAAGTGATTCTTCCTCATGTAAAGCGCTCTGATACCTCCGGGTCTAGCCAGCGCTATATAAAACTTTTCAAATAAAAATAAAAAAAGTGCACTGGAAGGTCGACGGCGTTTCAACCTGTATAATTTCAGGTCATCATCAGGACCGGGTCACAGGGATAAGAAGAGTGCTGCATAGGGAGGGAAAAAGGGGGGAGAGATAAGAACCAGGAGGTACCTGTAGATGGCAAAAACAGGGGGATCAATGAATAGGAGTAGGGGCTACCTGTGGGGGTTGCAGGGTGCCCGGAGGGTTAGAGTGAATCAAGTCAAGGGAAAGGCTTCCGGGAACGGTCTATGGGGAAAAGAAACAATGATGAGGGAGTGATTCCAAGGGATGAATAGGAGGGCACAAGTGTTTAAACGCCAAGGTGATAGTGCCAGGGATAGATGCGAAAGCTTACTGCGTGGGACACATGGGGTTCGTGTAGAACACAAGGATTTCGTGTTAAGGTAAAGGCCTGCGGTCGCTTAATGAGGTCAATCAAGGAAACAGAGTTGTCCCGGAATGAGTCTGAAGTATGTGATGGATTGGCAAAACCGGGGCACCAGCTGAGGAGGGAAAGGGGAGGCAGTGAAGTGAGACGGTGAGCACATCCACCGGAACTTCAATAGGGAGAGTCTGGTAGGGGAATAGGTGGTTACCTGTTGAAGAGCAGATCCGCATAGTATCTGCACGATTCCTGACTCGATGCGGTGGATCGATGGGAGTAAATCCGGGGTGGGGTATCCAGCAAACGTCTGGGCCCGAAGGACGATTAGATCAAGCCATGCGCCGTAATCACGGTCGCAATCTGGTGGTGAGTGCAAGTGTCCAGGAGACGAAGTCGCACAAAGGGGTGGGAGTGGGGTCATGTGCGGGGTCAAAAAAAGGCTAGGCCAGCAGGGGAACCTAGGTGTCGGCATTGAATGGAACCCCCGGGGAAACAAGAAGTATGAGGCGAGGAGAAAGGGAATGGAAGACAGATTGTCAATGCCGGTGGTGTATATATACAATGTGGAGCATCCAGTAAAAAGATGATTGGCTGGATTGGCCGGAGAAAAACACCCAAGGGTTTACAATAAGATATGTAGAAAAAACATTTGCGTCAAAAGTGTAAAACTGCAAACTTTAAATTTTTTGTAGAAGCCAGGACATTAATAAGGATATACAATTATCGGTCCTGCATTAACCACTGCATGTACTATTGACAAATAAAGACAAGTTATAGATATGTATAGACAAAAATGTAGAGTACAGTACGTTTGTACAATTCTTGTTGTGTCTTCTGTTGTGCTAGGGAAGGAAAAGAATCATATATATACAGGCAAGGAAACACAATATGTACAAGAGTCATAAACAGTATGTACAAGAGTCAAATACAGTATGTACAAGAGTCATATACAAGTAGGTATCATTTGGATTTGAGTAAGAGGAGTAGCAAGGGGCGTAAGGGAAGACTAACTTCAGTGGACATCAATAATAGTGTTCCATTTGTCCAGAGTGTTCAACCCCTGATTGACGGAGTCACAGCATGCGATCCATCGGCATTCACACTTATTTAAGAGTAGTAGTAAGTTACAGCAGCAAGAAGGGGGAAGCACTGATTTTGCAGATCTCTTCAGTTCTTTGTAGTTCTTTGCAGCACAAACAACCTCCAAGGGCCCAGAACTGCATTTGGCCCCACAAGGCAGGCCAGAACTCCTAGCAGTGGAGTTCAAGGAAGCTGCAGGTGAAGTCTTTCTGTTCCTGAGACTTCTTAACAGGAGGCAAGCTCTACTTTAAGCCCTTGGAGAATCTTCTTAAGGAAGATGCCACAGCAATAACAAAGTCCAGTCCTGTCTACTACCCACAGACAGAAGCAGCAACTGCAGGCCAACGCAACAAAGCAAAACAAAGCAAAGGGGCAGTACTCCTCCTGGAAGCTCTTCAGCAATTTTTCTTGGCAGGGTCCCTTTAGTCCAGAAGTAATCTAAAGTTCTGGGGTGTTAGGTCTAATACTTATAATGAGAATCTGGCCTGGTATATGATGTCCACTAATGTAAGTGGGCACCTTGCACCAGCCCAGACAACCCTTATGGTGATTTAAGAGGTCATAGACAACCTTAGAAAGCTCTCTAAGTGGTAGCTGTGGAGAGCAGCCTTCAGGCTTAGTCCAGAAGGAGTGTAAAGCAGCTTGTTTTACCAGAATGCAATATTATAGTATAGATTAAGTGAAAAAGAACCACACAAGGTATTTATAAAAATATGTATTTATTTTAATATACTCTCTAACATGTTTAGGTATCTCCTACCTAGAGATAATCACAATGCACACAATACTTTGCAAAGAAACACAGTAAATAGCACGGAATATACATTGGACCCCAGGTGGGGACCAAACCGCATGCTAAGAAAGTGGTATAAGAACCACGACTCGGGTCAAGACAGTGTTGAGAGGACGTAGAAGTGCTGGGGACCCAAGGAACCACCCAAGGTGAGTAGATAGAGACCCCACAGAGAGCGTGTGCAGTGTGGGAACATGACTGCGTGCTCCGTACAACTAAAACGTGTAAGTCGCGGTTGGAATTTTAAAGATTAAGGACCCTTCCCAGTGGACCCTGAAGAAACCCGGTGGAAGACAGAAGGTTGGAGAGCCACCCCACCCATGGATACCCTAGTACCCACATTACCTACATCAGGGAAGCCGGATGCATACGTGTGAAGTGGTGTCAGAAACCGTCGTCAAACCCAATGGAGGACTTTAGGAAAGTGCCGCTGTTGAAGAAGGAGAAAGTGTCCAGTGGAATCCGAAGGTTGATTCTAGATGAGAGGTACCTTCAAGCAGAGGGGACAGAGTTTATATCACTCAGGAGTGACCAGGAGACTTGGAAGATGAATGCCCTCCAATGTCGGGTGTTGCAGGATGGGTGACGATGATCTTGACTCTGCAGCTGTGAGGACCAGGCAATGCTGAGGAAGACCAGGAGCCATGCACGAGCTGTCCCACAAAGGATGTTGAGTGCTGAGGGGTCGGTGTCTGGCGGGAGCACCAACAAGCCTTGGCAAATGCAACCAACTCAGAAATTGAAGAAGGAGCAAGGTCGGGACCAGCAAGGTCCAGGGGACTCACCAAAAGCAGGGGAGTCAGGGCAGGCCACAAGCAATCAGGGGAGCTAAAAAGAAACAAAGGTGACCCTCAAATAGACCCACAGGCCGGAGGCATTGGAGTCGCAAGAGGACCTCAAGAAGCTCACCAAAAGATGCAGGCCACGATGCACAACGATGCGGTGTGGCTGAAGATTCTGGTCTCTGGAGATGCTCAAGGTTGGGGCTAGTTGGAGCCCGAAGATCTTCTTGGAAGGAAGCCAGCAAGCCTTTGCAACTGCAAGTTGATGCAGTGCACAGGGGTTTGGTTATTGCAACCCCCACAAGGGATACCGGCTCACACTTGGTGAGAGTACAGGGCAGGCCTTGGGAGCTGTGGAAAACCACCACCTGTGTTGCAGAACCAAACAGAGTCCGGAGGAGCTCAGGATCAGCAGACCAGTCGACTTAGTTGGGGTGCCTGCGAATGCAGGGGAGTGACTCCTTCACTCCAAGGGAGATTCCTTCAGGTGTCTTTGATGCCCACAGACCTTGGAAGGTTCCTGAATAGTGCACAGGCACAGATGATGCAGCAGACTGGAAGGGAGACGAAGTCGAGCCCAAACGAAGTCCAGCGAAGTCCAGAGTGCCCAGACAGTAGAAGTTGAAGTGGTGTCTAATCTGAGTCTTGTCCCACGACGAATCTAGGGACCCACCCATAGGTAAGCCCTTAACTACCCTTAGGAAAGGGTTGGGACGATTGAGGGGACCCTCGCAGGGGAGGGTCTGGACAGGGAGGAGGTTAATACCATTTCCTTTGTCCAGTTTTGTGCCAGAGCGGGAGCCAACAGCTCCCAGGACTGGTTTGAACTGGACTATGCACAGGGACACCAAATGTGCCCCTCAAGCAGACTTAGTGGCACTGGCAAGCACACCCACCCGGTCCCAATACCCTAAATCCTGTCTGGGAGGTGGTCACACCTCCCTGTGACAGGATGCCTATTGTTCTGCCTTCCCCTGCTCGAGATTGGCTCAGCAGCAGGAGGGCAGAAATGTGTCTCTGGTAGGCAGCAACCATTTTGTGCTGTCCAGGTCTAGAAGGTTGGAACCGGGAACACTGAGAGCCTAAAGGAGGGCTCTTTTAGTGCTTGGAATCATACCTCCCACACCATTTGGTTTATGATTCCTATATGTTTGATACCAAACATGATAGGATTCATTGCAGCCGTTTTCGAGATGGTCATTCCGTAATTACGCGGTGCCCCTCTATATAGTATACGGCTGCTTCACTGAGAATGGGTTCCGTAGGCAGTAGGGGTGTCCTGCTCATGCAGGGGCGCCCTCTCACTTAGAACCAAGCACCCTGCCTTCAGTATTGATAAGGCCTGCTATAGGGGTGACTTATAGGTTTTAAGTGCAGTGACCCTAGATATAGGACCTACTAGCACCAACTTACACAGGCTGCAATGGTAGGCCTGTAGTTCCATTTTGCATGTTCTCCCATGGGTAGCATAATGCATGCTTCAGCCCATGGTGGACCTCTGGGGTAACTATGCCCTGGGTACCTTAGTACCATATATTAGGGACTGATAAGGGTACCCCAGTATCCAATCTGGAATACCTAAGTACTGAACATACCAATTTAAGTGAGAAAGCAGTTAGACTGGGGTCCTGATTAGCAGCATCCCAGTCAGACTAGTCAGTAACAGCTTAGCACCAGGCAAAAAGTGGGGGTAACCATAAAAGCAGATCCTACTTTCCTACACATATACCCCTTTTTCCCTTGGGAGTCTTTGTTCAGAAAATCTCTCTTGCTCAGTAAAACCAGTTCTGTCCTCCCTGGTCCAGCCACACTACAGGGGGTGGAGACTGCATTGCGCAGGGCAGCCACAGCCTACTCAGGTGCTAGTGACAACTCCTCCCACCACTCTAGCCCAGGGTGGCTCTTCAGTATATGCAGGGCACACCTCATCTCCCTTTCTGTGAGTGTCTGGAGTGAATGCACAAACAGCCCCTGTCAGTCTAAAACCAGATGGTGAATCCACAAGCAGGCAGAGGCACACAGGATGGTTAAATAAGAAAATGCTCACTTGATAAAAGTGGTGTTTTTAAACACACAATTTAAAAACCACCTTAACTAAACGGGGTGTTATTAAATTTTGAATCCAGAGAGCCCAAACTCCAAATCTCTAGCTGTTAGACCTGTCACCTTTTGGCGTGTTCCCCCTGTCTTTTAGCTTCTGACCTCCTAGTTACACAGTGCACTGTGTGTGCCCAGGGCATGTAAACCAAATGCTGCTAGTGGGCCTGCAGCATTGATTGTGCCACCCACACCAGCAGCCTTTCAAAGGGTTCTCAGACCAGCCACTGCAGTGATGGCATACAGTTTCCACTGCCATGTTGACCTGGCAAGTGCACCCACTTACCAGGGCTTAAGCTTCCCTTTCTTACATGTAAGACACTCCTCAGGTAGGCCCAATGTACCCCCATGGGTAGGGTGCAGTGTATATGAAAGGTAGAATATGTACTGGTGTGTGTGACATGTCCTGAAAGTGAAATACTGCCAATTTCGTTTAACTATTGATAAGGCTATCTGTCCCATAAGCTAACATGGGAGTTGCTTTGTAACATCTTACAAACCTAACTTTCCATTGGGACAACATAGAGAAATGGAATTTAGGCTTCCTGAACTCAGAATTTTAAAATACATCTTTTAGTGAAGATGATTGTTATGTTGTGTGTTTAAAAATGTCACTTTTAGAAAATGGGCATTTTCTTGCTTAGCCATCCTGTATGCCTCTGCCATTTGTGTATTCACCACCTGGGTTCAGAGTGACTGGAGCAGGGAGGTGCATTCACACTAGACAAACACAAGGGGGGTTTGAGGTGTGCCTTGGTTTTCTAGGTGACTCATAGCCAGGATGAATAGACCTGGCTGCATTTAGAGTAGTGGTAGGAGTTGTCACTTGCAATTGAATGGACTGTGGCTACCTTCCACAAAGCTACTTCCCCGTTCCTGGAGTAAACCTGGCCTAAGCCAGGCAGAACTGGTTTATGTATGCCAGTGGAAAATTGTTTGTGCCAACTTCAAAGGGAAATGTGGTATAAATATTGGTGCCTTGACCCCAAAACTTTAGAACTCTTTTGGATCAAGAAACCTGACAAGAAGAAGAGCTGAAGAAGCTATGAGGAGAGACTACCACTTTGCTGTGTGCTTTGTTGTGTTGGCCTGCAGTAGCTGCTTCTGTCTTGGGCAGTGAAAGGACTGGACTTTCTGCATCCTATTTGCCTGAGTTTCTCCAGGGGCTTAAGGTAGAGCTTGCCCCCTGTTCAAGAAGTCTCAGGAACAGCAAAGACTTCAAGTTCATCTGCTACCAGCACTGGGAACTGTGTATTTTGTACTGCAACAGAAGAAAAAGCAACCTGATGCTTTCAACAATGCCACTGCCAGCTCTGTGACCTGTAGACACTGCAGAGGGCACCACCGCACTTTTCATCGCAACCCTGGTCTCACTGATGACGCAGTTCAACATTGCCACCGAGCTGCTGCTTGCACCGTGACCTGTGGGCACCGCACTCCACACCGCCTTGCTTCACATCACCGCCCTGGTAACCCCAATGATGATGCAACGCCATCACTGCCACCACTGCCTGCACCTTGACCTGTGGACACCGCTCGTGGAGAACATGGAGCACCGTCCCGCTTCACACCGCAGCCCTCGTCGCGCCGACGATGCCGCTCCACACTGATATCAACGCCACTGTCTGTACCGTGGTTTGGGGGGCCCTGCTTGTAAGTTACATGACGCACTGATATCGTCACCATCGACTCCAGTTCATCAGCCTACAACAGCAATTCAGCAACAATGATGCCGCTGCCTGCACCATGACCTACTAGCACCGCAACGAGCACCGACCTACTGTCCACCACAGCCCTGGCCTCACCGACACCGCTGGATGCCATCACCAAGCCGCTGGGACACTGTTCCTGAGGAGTGGTGCAACGTGTCACTCACTCATTGAAAAGAGGGAAGAAGGAAGAAGGAGGGATCCTAGGCCTAGAACCCACTAGTGAGAGGGAAGAACAAGTCTTGTCTCTTGTTGCCCTCACACACCCCGACCGAAGGATGTCATGCTTCATCATCGGGCAGTTGCTCCTTGTCGGGCCGGCGCTGCAATGCCCTACGGGTCCCCCGAAGGGTCACTTTATCGGAGATCTTTTGAGAACTACCGTCTGGTGCATGCGGGTGTGTTGGGAGAGTCCTATGTGGAGGGTGTTGAGGTGCGTGCAATGGTTTAAAACAGACTAAGGGTTTCCAGGAGAGGTATGTTTAATGTGGTGGTACCCTTGTCAGAATAAAAAACCCGTAGGTTAGATGTTACCCCTCTAGGCCCAATGTGCCCAGGTAACTAAAAGGTCGACATGTTTCGCGCCTATGTGGTCACAGGCATCCGTAGCGCTTCATCAGGACCGAATAAACAAGGTGTGGTGTGCACATGAATAGTGAAAAAAGGGTCAAACACCCTCCATAAGATCAGGGCAGGCCAAAAACTGTGAACCCTACTGTTAGGCTACAACTCAATAGTTGATACCGCTCCTGATCGTAACCTAGGAAAGGATAAGAAACAACAAAGAAGGCATACATCAGGCAAGTGTATGAGGCTTAATGGCGTGCCTCAGTAATGTATATCAAGGGAACGCAAATAGCGTTATGTGGAAAAACATACAAGACAGACTAGGTTAATAGTACCATGGGGCCCAATTACCCGGCGTGGTAACTCACCAGGTTTGTAAGGCAGGCAGACCGCACAGTAGCGCCAGGCTACTGGCGAACATGTCAGCTGCCCCGTCGGCAACCTGGGAGCAACCATCGTCTGGGGAGGTACCATGAACGTAGGGGCCCAACTTGTAGGCCCCAAGACGCACTGGTCATGCCATGCGCCTGGCACATGACGGCACTCGCACCAATAACGCGCTATGGATGGCTGGCGTATGATGAAAAATGCCTCAATGTGCGGTACAGGTATGCCAGATATAATGTAGCCACATGTGAAACGGGTCGCCAGGGGGTAGAGGAGATTCTCCCTCATCGCTAGAAGCTGAGTGGTGAGGCAGGGGACCCTTACCTAATGAAGAGAGGAGAAGTACTTCGAGGGCTAGTTGCGCAGGGTGCCCGCACCTTACCGAGCCACAGGGAAGAGACAACATAGTAGAGCGAAAACATGAGAAACTGACATGCCCAACAGCCCGTAGTCCAGCAACTTACTGCTTAGGTTCCTTGGTCCATGTAACAGGTTTCTACTTACAGTTTAGCTCGGGTGCCGACTCATTAGCACCTACCCCGTCCTTACGCCTGCCCGATAGTGAAATGGACCTGGTGGGGGCAGCCCAATTATAGTAGAGGTGATTGAAGCAAGGGCGGTACCTCCATCCGGTGTGCCTTGTCAAGCCACGGCATGGTGCGCATGCGTGCGCTGTGGAATTACTGGGCGCATGCGCAGGAGAAGAACAGTTAATTCCGATGGCCTGCGCGTGTGCGCGCAGCTGGCTACTCGTCACGGAGATCATGGCGCCTGTAGCGTGAGGCACCCAAGTGTGTGGAAGCACAGGATCCTCCTATTGGTAGGCGTGTGAGGAGGCGGTCCTTAAGAAATATTGCTATTTGCCACAGCTCGTAGTCGATGTATGCATAGTTCGTAACTGCAACATCCCCTGAATGAAAAGGAGGTTCACCCTGGCTACGGTGGAAAATCCTTAAGTAGACCCAAAGTGTGACACTAAAGCCAGGCGGTCTGCTGAATTAAAAGGGCGTGTACTAGTATAAGGTCCTAGCGATGACAGAGCCTGGTGCAGCTAAATGTAGAGACGATGCTGACCCAGCAGGGCATGGGGTGGGGAGAGAGAAAGAGTGCCCTACCCCAGGCTGAGTGCTACCCCTATAGGTTAGGAGGGGCAGGGAGTGAAGGTACGTGTGTGCCTACAGAGGTGCTGCATCAATTGTAGGATCACAAGGAGTGGTGACCCAGGTCAGTGAGAACCACAAATAAAAGTTCAGTCCATGGTATCTCATCGTTCAGGCCTTGTTCGTGGGTACGAAGATGGTGGACACACCGTTGTTCACGGCGTAGAAGCGAGGTGCTGCTCCACCTTTGATTGGCCTCTAGAATTGTCCACTGTATCTCCTCACAGGAGTGTCCCTTTTCGATGAAATGGTTGGTCATTCTAGTCGCTGTCCGGCCTCGTCTGATGGTGCTCTTGTGCTCACTAATCCTCATCTTCACGGGTCGGGTGGTCATCCCCACGTATCTTAGTGGGCAAGGGCAGGTGATTAAGTACACACAGTTTGTGGAGTTACAATTAATGTGTTTGCGCTGTTCCCACATAAAGTCATCCCGTTGTAGAGTTTCGGTGTGTCTGGTCGAGGAGCAAGCAACGCAGGTGCCGCAAGGTTAGTGTCCCGATACAGATTGCAAGTTCCATAAGGTAGTGTCCTGAGGCTTCTTTTTTGCCCGTGGTCGTGTGTTGACCAATTGGTCACAGAGATTCATAGTGCGTTTGAACGCGAACCGAGGTTGATCAAGATTCAGGGAGTCATTGTTGAGGATCCTCCAGTTATGTCTGATTATGTTCCTTATCTTGTTAGACAGCGGGGTGAAGGTTGTGACACATGTGATCACGTCGCTGGTCTGCGGCTCCCTTGTCTCGAGTAGTCCCTGGCGGTTATTGTTCCTGGCGTGATTCCTCACCTTCCGGATAACCTCCCTGGGATAGCCCCTTTCGTATAGGTTGTTGGCAAGCAAGTTAGCTTGGGCATCAAACTCTTGTATACTACTACAGTTCTGTCGTATCCTCAGGAACTGGCCGTAAGGTTGGTTTTCCCTGAGGGCTTTGGGGTGATGGCTTAAAAAACTGAGGAGACTATTGCAGTCATTGGCCTTCCTATAGGTGGTTGTGTGAAGGTATCCATCCTCAAGGGTGATAAGTAGGTCCAGGAAGGGGATAACCTTATCACTGGATGTCCTCGTGAAGCGTATGTGGGGGTCCAGATTGTTGATCCACTCGTGGAACTTGACGGAGGTCTCCTCAGTGCCTTTCCAAAGGATGAGGACGTCGTCAATGTACCTCTTCCAGGTAATCAGGTTTTCCTGGAACGGGTTGGTATCCGTGAAGATGTTGGTGGCTTCAAAATGCGACATGTACAGCCCCGCCAGACTAGGCGCAAAGGTACTACCCATACTGGTGCCCTGCACTTGGTGGTAGGTAGTGGTCCCATACATGAAAAAGTTGTTTTTCAGTGCAATGGTGATGACATCAATAATGAAGTCGGCCGGCGTGTTAGTGGAGAGGGTCGCCTCACGTAGTAGGTTACCCACTACCTCGATGGTGGCATCCTGAGGAATGTTAGTGTACAGTGCCTCTACATCGAGTGTGAGGAGTAGGTTGATTTCCTCAGTATTGTCATCATTGATCTCCTGGATCAGATTGAGGACGTTGCGTGTGTCCTTAAGGTATGCCGGTGTTGCCTGAACCAATGGTCGCAGGAAATGGTCACTGAATTGACTGAGAGGTTTCGAGTAGGGAGCCTATGCCGGATACAATGGGGCGGGCCGGTGGGGGGACAATGCCCTTGTGAATTTTGGGGAGAAGTTAGAAATATGGCATCTTGGGATTCACATTCACCAGGAAAGCTGCTTCTTTTGGGGAAATCCATCCCTCGGTGTCTGCCTCATTCACCATGATCCGGATCTGTGTGAGTAGTCATTCCGTTGGATCAGTATCAAGTTTCTGGTAATACTGGGTGCTGCTCAGTTGCCGAGAACATTCATTTTTGTAGTCCTTGATGTCAAGGATAACCGTGGCACCTCCTTTGTCCGCAGGCTTAATGATGATTGTTTCATCATCCTTAAGGGAGTTTATGGCGTCGCGAAGTTTGTTAGACATGTTGTTGTAGGTGGGTTTGCTCTTCAGTTGATTCGCCTCCCTCAATACCGCTTTTTCAAACGTAAGGACCTCGCTGGGAACCATGCCTGCAGTGGGGGTGAATTTGGAGGGGGGTCGGAGTCCCGAATCTTCGCGCTCAGGTGTTGTTTTATCATTGAAGAAGGTTCTGAGTCTTATCTTCCGGAACAGTTGGTGAAGTTCCTCATTCATCCTGAAATTGTCCTCTTTAAGGGTTGGTACGAAGCCTTAACCCAACTCCAAGGCAGTGACCTCATCAGTATTAAGTTGCCTTTTGGAGAGGTTGACGATTAGGTTCTTTGGTGCGTCATGCTCCTTGTTGTTCTCGGTTGGGTCTCCGTGTCTTGCTACTGTACCTGCTTGTTCCCTCTTCTTCTTCCTCTGCCTCTTCCCCTGCCTCTGTTCTGAAAAGGAGCGGGAGGGTGTTGGAAGAAAGGCTGCTGGAACCCTGACTGTGGACCGGGGTATGCTGGGTACCACATGGGTCCTTGTGGGAGGTATGGTTGATTTAGATACCCAAACATAGGTGGTAGCGGAGGGGGTGGGAGGAGTCCCTGTTTGTTAGAGTTCCTCCCTGAGCTGTGGTTACTTGAGTTACTGTTGGATGAGCGCCCCGAGTTATGGGAGGTTGATGAGCCGTCATCAGATAGGGCATCGTTGTCAGAGGGTTGAAAGTCCTCCTTGGTGTAGGGGTATATTTTCTCCCTATCAAATTTCTTAATGTCCTTCTGCAGCTTCGAGATCTTCTGTTGCAGGAGGTAGTCCCGGTGGTCGGACATCTCGGCGTTGATCTCTGCCAGGCGAGTTTTGAAGGCGGATATACTAAATCAGTTTTCAAGCCATTCTCCGCTATGTTAATTTTTATAATTAATGCCTCAGAGAGGCGTTTGGCCGTACCGATGATCAGGACGATCCAGTCGCGAGTGCATTTCCACGCGATCTGGCTCCATTCGCGCCTGAAGATCAAATCATCCAGAAAGTCCTCGACGCGGTCCGTACTAGCAGGCCATTGGGCGCTGCGTTTGCTCTCAGGTACTCTGTCAACACAGACCCATGTAACGCAATCTTAACTTGTAGTTTCTTGAGTGAGGCTAGCGAGTTCCAGTCACCCTGTAGACTGGCTGTTGCCATATTGCCATCACTGTCCAACAGTGAAGGCGTTTTGAGGATCTCTGCCACGATGTCTTCACCGTAGCTCAACCCTAGATTCTCACCCATGGTAGAGGTAGTCATGTCTCAGGAAACAAGTATGAAAAAAGTGGATGTAAGGGAGAGGACAGAGGTGGGTCCCTCGGCTGAGCCGCCGTGTTACAACAATGTCAGTAAAGAGAGGGGGGGACCAGGAGCTAGTTAAAGGTCCAGTGCCCGTGCTCCAAGCGCTAGACGTGAAGTCAAAGAAGGGGGACACTGTTCCTGAGGAGTGGGTGCAACGTGTCACTCACTCACTGAAGAGAGGGAAGAAGGAAGAAGGAGGGGATCCTAGGCCTAGAACCCACTAGTGAGAGGGAAGAACAAGTCTTGTCTCTTGTTGCCCTCACACACCCCGAAGGATGTCATGCTTCATCATCGGGCAGTTGCTCCTCGTCGGGCTGGTGCTGCAATGCCCTATGGGTGCCCCGAAGGGTCACTCTATTGGAGATCTTTTGAGAACTGCCGTCTGGTGCATGCGGATGTGTTGGGAGAGTCCTATGTGGAGGGTGTTGAGGTGCGTGCAATGGTTTAAAACTGACTAAGGGTTACCAGGAGAGGTATGTTTAATGTGGCGGTACCCTTGTCAGAATAAAAAACCCGTAGGTTAGATGTTACCCCTCTAGGCCCAATGTGCCCAGGTAACTAAAAGGTCGACATGTTTCGCGCCTATGTGGTCACAGGGATCCGTAGCGCTTCATCAGGACCGAATAAATAAGGTGTGGTGTGTTGTGCACGTGAATAGTGAAAAAAGGGTCAAACACCCTCTATAAGATCAGGGCAGGCCAAAAACTGTGAACCCTACAGTTAGGCTACAACTCAATAGTTGATACCGCTCCTGATCGTGACCTAGGAAAGGAGAAGAAACAACAAAGAAGGCATACATCAGGCAAGTGTATGAGGCTTAATGGCGTGCCTCAGTAATGTATATCAAGGGAACGCAAATAGCGTTATGTGGAAAAACATACAAGACAGACTAGGTTAATAGTACCATGGCATGCCCTTTTAATTCAGCAGACCGCCTGGCTTTAGTGTCACACTTTGGGTTTACTTAAGGATTTTCCACCGTAGCCAGGGTGAACCTCCTTTTCATTCAGAGGATGTTGCAGTTACGAACTATGCATACCTCGACTACGAGCTGTGGCAGATAGCAATGTATCTTAGGGACCGCCTCCTCACATGCCTACCAATAGGAGGATCCTGCGCTTCCATGCACTGCGCGCCTCATGCTACAGGCACCATGATCTCCGTGACAACGAGTAGCCAGCTGCACGCACACGCGCAGGCCATCGGAATTAACTGTTCTTCTCCTGCGCATGCGCCCAGTATTTCCACAGCGCACGCATGCGCACCATGCCGTGGCTTGACAAGGCACACCGGATGGAGGTACCGCCCTCGCTTCAATCACCTCTACTATAATTGGGCTGCCCCCACCAGGTCCATTTCACTATCGGGCAGGCGTAAGGACGGGGTAGGTGCTAATGAGCCGGCACCCGAGCTAAACTGTAAGTAGAAACCTGTTACATGGACCAAGGAACCTAAACAGTAAGTTGCTGGACTACGGGCTGTTGGGCATGTCAGTTTCTCATGTTTTTGCTCTACTATGTTGTCTCTTACCTGTAGCCCAGTAAGGTGCGGGCACCCTGCGCAACTAGCCCTCGGAGTACTTCTCCTCTCTTCATTAGGTAAGGGTCCCCTGCCTCACCACTCTGCTTCTAGCGACGAGGGAGAATCTCCTCTACCCCCTGGCGACCCGTTTCACGTGTGGCTACATTATATCTGGCGTACCTGTACTGCCCATTGAGGCATTTTTCATCATACGCCAGCCATCCATAGCGCGTTATTGGTGCGAGTGCTGTCATGTGCCAGGCGCATGGCATGACCAGTGCGTCTTGGGCCCTACACGTTGGGCCACTACGTTCATGGTACCTCCCCCAACGTGGGTTGCTCCCAGGTTGCCGACGGGGCAGCTGACATGTTCGCCAGTAGCCTGGTGCTACTGTGTGGTCTGCCCGCCGTACAAACCTGGTGAGTTACCACACCGGGTAATTGGGCCCCATGGTACTATTAACCTAGTCTGTCTTGTATGTTTTTCCACATAACGCTATTTGCGTTCCCTTGATATATATTACTGAGGCACGCCATTAGGCCTCATACACTTGCCTGATGTATGCCTTCTTTGTTGTTTCTTCTCCTTTACTAGGTCACGATCAGGAGCGGTATCAACTATTGAGTTGTAGCCTAACTGTAGGGTTCACAGTTTTTGGCCTGCCCTGATCTTATAGAGGGTGTTTGACCCTTTTTTCACTATTCACGTGCACAACACACAACACCTTGTTTATTCGGTCCGGATGAAGCGCAACGGATCCCTGTGACCACATAGGCGCGAAACATGTCGACCTTTCAGTTACCTGGGCACATTGGGCCTAGAGGGGTAACATCTAACCTACAGGTTTTTTATTCTGACAAGGGTACCGCCACATTACACATACCTCTCCTGGTAACCCTTAGTCAGTTTTAAACCATTGCACGCACCTCAACACCCGCCACATAGGAATCTCCCAACACACCCGCATGCACCAGACGGCAGTTCTCAAAAGATCATCGATAAAGTGACCCTTCGGGGGACCCGTAGGGCATTGCAGTGCCGGCCCGACGAGGAGCAACTACCCGATGATGAAGCATGACATCCTTCGGGGTGTGTGAGGGCAACAAGAGACAAGACTTGTTCTTCCCTCTCACTAGTGGGTTCTAGGCCTAGGATCCCCTCCTTATTCCTTTTTCCCTCTTTCAGTGAGTGAGTGACACGTTGCACCACTCCTCAGGAACAGTGTCCCCCTTCTTTGACTTCACGTCTAGCGCTTGGAGCACAGGCACTGGACCTTTAACTAGCTCCTGGTCCCCCCCTCTCTTTACTGACATCACCAAGCCGCTGCCAGCACCGTGACCTGAGGGCACTGCACGCTGCACCGCTGCACTTCGCACCGCAACCCCACTGGCACCCCTGAATTCAACTGCGCAGAGTTTGACCTGCAACGCGTGTGACTTCAAGGGCCTGCCGACTCCTGCTCCGACCTCCGGAACAGATGCCTGCTTACGCCAGCTCTGTGGAGCTCACCGCAAGGTCCCCGATGCCCTGCATTTCTGAAGGTTCTGTTTTTTGCAGGTCTTCCGGACACCGTAGCTGGCCTACGACGCCACGCCAGCCAGATCTGCTGGATTTGTTGGTTCACAATGCCGTGATAGCCCCGGATGGAGCCATCAACTTAAAGGAACAGTTTTTAAAGTCTATTTTTGCTTTATGAGTATTTTCAATAACTGTATGCTGAATTTTTTTATCTTTTTGGGCTTGTGTCATACAGATAAATATTGGCAATTTTTCTAAAACTGGTGTGGTGGCCTTTTGTAGTGTTTTCACTGTATTACTGCTGGTTATGTGCAAATAGTTTACACACTGCCTCTGAGATAAGTCTGACTGCTCGGGCCAAGCTAACAAGGGGGTGAGCAGGGGTTATCTTAGAAGTTTAACTCCCTTATTCTGACTAGGAAGAAGGGTCCCTACTTGTACAGGGTAACAACCTGCCAACTAGAGACCCCCATTTCTAATTTAGCTGTTCCCAGTTGAACGTTACACTGGTAAAATGTTACAAGACAGCTCCAATGATAGCCTATGGGAGAGCTAGTCCTTGCAATAGTGAAAAGCGAAATACATAGTCTTTTACTATCAGGACATGTAAAACACACCAGTACATGTCCTACCTTTCACATGCACTGCACCCTGCCCATGGGGCACCTTGGGCCCACCTTAGGGGTGCATTACATGTAAGGAAAGGGACATTTAGGGCCTGATAAGTGGGTGCACTTGCCAGGTCGACATGGTAGTTAAAAACTGCGCACACAGACACTACAGTGGCAGGTCTGAGACACATTTGAAAGGCTACTTGTGTCGGTGGCACAATCAGTGCTACAGACCCACTAGTAGCATTTGATTTACAGGCCCTGGGCACATACAGTGCACTTTACTAGGGACTTACCAGTAAATCAAATATGCGAATTATGGACAACCAATCATATTCACAATTTACACAGGGAGCACTTGCACTTTGGCACTGATCAGCAGTGGCAAAGTGCCCAAAGCATCTAAACCAGCAAAAATGAAATCCAGCACACAGTAAAAAATACAGGAGGTAGAGACAAAAAGTCAGGAGAAACCATATCTTTGCTCCAGTCCTTTATTGGTTCTGTTTAAATCGAAACCATTATGGGAAGTCATATCAAGGGGCGGTTCCTCCACTAAAATGGAGGAGCGTTGCCCCACTTCTCTCAGAGCAGTGGAAAAATAAAAAATAAAATGATAATAGCAACGTTATTATCATTTTATTTTTCATAGCTACGCGGCTAGGTTTGAGCAGGGTGGGGCTGGTGTCACAGGGAGGAGGCGTGCTTTACGCACAATAAGTGTGCATAAAGGTTTGGCCAGCCGTCTTGGGCCAGCCAAACAGTCATGCGCACTTTGCGTGTTCTCCACCAGCTGTATTGCACAGCCTGGGTGGAGAACATGCACAAGCTCCCACTCCCTGTCTGAGCGCCAAACTACAGCGCTCATACCAATCACAATGCTGCTGTCATGTGACAGCAGCATCGTGATTGGTTTAGGGGAGCCTGTGTGCTTCCTGTTTCTGGACTCGGAGTCAGGAATCAAGCGAAGAGACGGTGGAGGAGGGACGGCGGAAGAGTTAAATTGTTTTGAAAAATATATATTTTCTTGTTTTCAACCCACCTCCCTGCCACCCCCTTTCCCTACCAGCCACCACTGGTCATATCTGAGAGAAATACTTGAAGTATCAGCCCCAGGAAAAACCCAATACAATCCCTGGTCAAATTGCGTGAAAACTGTTTAAATGAACTTGGCATTGGTTATCTTTCGGCAGACCAAGCTCTTATCATTGGTGCCACAGCTGCCGTGGTAAAAGACATTTTTCTGAATGCAAAAGTCAAGTCACGCATTGAGCTTACACGTCTCTTAGAAATTACCTGTAACTACTTGCAAGTGAAACAACCATTGAGCATGGAACTATATTTAAATGATATCACTTCCAATGCTCATTGCACTTTATATTTGAAATTTCAATGAGGCACATTACCCATTAGATTTACCTGGCTAAATTTGCTAGCAATAAATCCTAACTCTGACCTTTGTAACTGTGAATTTGGAGGCTAGGAGACAGTAACACACTTTATGCTATTTTGCACAAAAACTATTAGGGGCTTATTTACAATCCTCCTGTGGCACTGGTGCGTCACTTGTTACCATAATAAAAGTGACGCACCAGCGGCGCAAGGGGCTTGTAAATAAGACCCTAGGGGCCAGATGTACGACCATTTCATTTAGCACCTCGCAATTTGCAACACATTGCGAGTCACAAATTGCGAGGCGCTAAATGAAATGTACAACAGTGTGTTTAACACTGTTTGCGATTCCCAATGGGGTCGCAAATTGCGAGGCTCATTAATATTAATGAGCCTCTCGCAATTTGCGAACCCATTGGGATTGCCAGCCCTCCCAGGGATGGTGGCCTGCTGGGCTCAGCAGACCACCATGTCTGGGACTGCTTTTAAATAATCAGTTTTTTTTTAAAAAATGCATCCCGTTTTCCTTAAAGGAAAACGGGATGCATTAAAAAAAAAAAAAATGAAACGTTTTCAATTCATTTTTTAAGGGCAGGCAGTGGTCCCTGGGAACACTGCCTGCCCTTAAAAAATAATTTTGCATGCATTTGGAAAGGGGAAGGGGTCCCCTTCCCATTTGCGAATGCATTACCACCTAATTGAAGTAGGTGGTAATTGCGAGTGTTTGGGACCGCAATTGCGGTCACAAAACATTTGTATATGGTTTTGAGACTCGCTATTTGGAAGGGAACGCCCCTTCCAAATAGCGAGTCGCAAAACCTATTTAGCGAGTCGCAAAAAAATTGCGACTCGCTAAATAGGCTATGTACATGACCCAATAGGTTTTTGCATGCGCAAACGGGTTCGCAAACTCGTTTGCGCATGCAAAAACAGGTCGTACATCTGGCACTAAGTACCTAAGCTCAAAATGGCTTGCACCATTATTTAATCAGTGTTCGACTGCAACTTGCACACAAGCACTAGCTTTTTGCTTTAGATCGGATTGTCCGGCAATATAAGCCTGTGGCAAGTTATATCATGAAAGCCTGACTTGTAACGAGAAGGATACAGAAAGTACCTTCCCTTCCCTCCTAATTGACATAGTTAAATCAGTACCTCTCATTGTATATGCCCAAGTGTTACTCCAGGGTACCTGTTTGGATGTTTAATTGCCTATGAGAGCCCTTCCATACTCTGGCATATATGTGGCACATTTTTGCTCCTTCACAGCATGACTAGATAATTCTGGTTTCAATCTTACTATTAATCAACAGTAACACTTTTTTTTTCAGAAAGGGCATGGTACACCAATCTTGTCTTCACTATTATTGCCTTTATGTTTCTGTTTTATTATTATGAATGTAATCCATCCTGCTGGGTGTATTGGTTTTTTAATTGTCTATTTTCACCTGCTTGATTGGTGCACTGAATTTCTATTGGGCCCGATGGAGATACAGAGGGATATGTACAACAGAAGTGGAGGAGTGAGGCGTTAGCCGTCATGGCTTAACGCCTCACTCCGCCACCTCAGGAACACAAGGCTGCACCATATTTACAACAATATGGTGCAGCCTTGCATTTCCCCCTGCACTGGTGCTACACTTAGCAGTGTAGTGCCAATGCAGGCACCTTTGCTCCATAGTGCAAGGGTGTCTGCGTGCAGGGGAAAGATTGTTTATGTACAGGAGGGTCCCCCTTCCTGTACATAAACAATCTTGAAATGCCATTTTGTCACTTCTATGTGTGCTGCTTTTTTTTATTGTTTTTAAAAAAAAAATTTATTTATAAACATTTCCAGAATCGTAGAAAGATCATAACAGAGATTATAAATCTCAAAAAGTTAGAACATTCATTTCAGTACATTCTTTTCGAAAGCAGGACTTGATCACAATATCAACCTTACAATGTTAGAGCGCATTGCAGATTCTGGACGAAGACAACATTTTCCACTTCTTCTGGGTTTTGTGTGTCTACTTCATTCCCGGGCACCGGGGAACTCCCGTGTATAACTGCTATCCCTGAACTATCTTGAGCTGTCTGTGACCCCTCCGTCTCCTCCGAAGGAAGGACCCCTCTCATTGGGATGTTTGTTATCATGGTGTACCAGGCCCTCACATCGTCTTCTAGTTTTTCATCTCTTCTGACTCTTTTCATTCGGATTAGCTCCGCTGTTGTCCATTCCCTCAAATCTTTGGCCCAACTTTCCACCGTGGGGGGTTCTGAACTCATCCATCAAATTGCTATTCTTTGTTTGGCTAATACTAGCCCCAACTGGAAAAATTTCCTTGTAAGTATTTTAGTTTTGGGTTTTGGGAGGAATCCCAATAGTACCTCCTTAACGGAGTGTGGTATCGTCCATCCCGTAGTTTTTTGTAAGCAGCCTATCACCTTCCCCCAATAAGATGTCAGCTCCGGGCAATCCCATATTCTGTGTATAAAGTGGACATTGGTATACCTACATTTAGGGCAGTGGGTGGGGCGATCCGGGTATATTTTGTGTAGCACCCGCGGGGTCAAGTAGGTTTGATGTACAGTGTTATATTGTGTAAGTTTAAATCTGGCGTTGGAGTTAATTTGTTTGATCCCCTTGTGCATCCTCCTCCACTCTGTCTCTGTTAAGGGTTCATCTAGTATAGCGTCCCATTTAGTGTGAACTGGAAGGGGGTCAACAGGGAGGTCCCCTCTAAGCGCTTTATAAATGTGTGAAACCAGTCTACGTCCTCCCGCCAGAGTGGAAATCACCTGCAGGGTTGCCATTGTGGGTGGCTCTTGTGGAAATGCCGACCACAATTGACGGGCCACCGCCGAGATTTTTGCGTATTGAAGTTATTGCCCCTTACCTAGCTCAAACGTAGACTCCGCCTCCTCCCTAGTAAGGAATCATTGGGTGGCCTATAGATCTCCCATCGTGCTGCAGCCCCCCTCCATCCATTTAGTGATTGACATAGTTTGACCTATCCGTTTAAATGTTTGCACGGCCCACAGCGGAGCTTCCGGGGCATAAGGTGCTTTTTTCACCACAGTTTTGATTGCAACTTCTCAAATTGTGGCCACGTGTCGAACAATGTACGGGATCCGTTCAGGCACCCCCGACCCCAACATGAGGAGCTCAGGGAGCGGGACCCCCCGATGCATGCCCGCCAGTAACCGCTTCTCCCAATTATCATGCTCGTCCAGCCAGTGCACCGCATGCTGGAGTTGCGCCGCCATGTAATAGAGTTCCATCCGAGGGACCTCAAGACCCCCCCGATCCCATGTCCTCTGCAAGGTGTCTAATTTTACTCTTTTCCTTTGGATCCCCACAATATATCCACCAGTAGGCACACCAAATGTCGGAAATGCGCCTGTGGTATTTGGTAAAGTGAATTTTGCATGACATACAGACAGCGTGGTAGAATAACCATTTTTGTCAGTGCAACTTTACCCATCAGTGACAGCGGTAGTTCCCTCTAAAAACAATTGATTTTTGGATGCCCTCCACACACCTCCCCACATTTCTCTCCAAGTAGGCCGCCTGCGTATGCGCTAGCTTAATCCCCAGATATTGTACTTCATCTCTGACCCAATGCATTCCCACCTGGGGAAGTTCGTTTTCTCCCTTATCAACCAGACGTCCCATGGGGAAGAGCTTAGATTTCCCTGGATTGAGGCGCAGTCCTGATACCTGCCTGAATCTAGACAGCTCCCTGGGAAACACAAGCACTGCCTCTTCAGGATGCCGAAGGTATACAAGTGTGTCATCGGCGTACATAGACACCATGGGGCCGATTCACAGAACTAATCTGAGACAAAATCCTAAACTTACTACCTTTGGTATTCACAGAAGGCATTTATGATTTCTGGTATTCACAGAAATCACTTACAACTACTAACTTTACGTCCGCACTCGGGCTGGAATTTCCACACCCGGAGCGGAAGTTCCGCACCTGGAGCGGAATTTCCTCCTCCGGGCTGGAATCTCTGCCTCCGGGCCGGAATCTCTACCTCCGGGCCGGAATCTCTGCCTCTGGGCTGAAATCTCCGAAATTGAACCGGAACCCATTATTTCACACAGGAAATGACATACAGGAGGTGGGAGACAGGAAATACATCACAGGAAGTTGTTGGCAGCCATTTTGTGTTCATTCTGAGTCATCCTCTCTCACAGATCAGATCCTCTGCCATCCTGCTGCTCTTTTCGACCTTCTTTCCCCCAAAATGGCTGAGGGTTATGAAGAGAAAGCACCCCCTTTCAGTGAAAGGGAATTAGACATCTTAGCTGAGGGGGTGATCCTCAAATATCCTCAGCTATATGGGGGGCCAGAGGACCAGCTGAGTAATGCAGCTCGTGCCAGACTATGGGCCGACATTGGTGAGCGCTGCAGTACAGTATGCGTTCACACCAGGAATGCGAGGGCATGCCGCAAGCGCTGGGAGGACCTAAAACGCTGGACCCGGCACAAGGCCGGGGAGCTACTGGGCCAGTCTTCCCAGCACCATGTGCATCGTCCTCGCCTCTCACCACTGTACAGGAGGGTCCTGCGTACAGCTCATCAAACTCTCCATGCTCAGCTGGAGGAGCATGAGCAGCAGAGACCTGGTAAGTGCATTATATGCCATATGTGTCTGGAAGTATGATGTGAGTGAAGACAGAGCTGTACCATCGTGTGTCCCATGTCTCCATTCACCTATTCTGTGTCTATGGAGCAGTCATCATGAAGCAAAAGGCTCACTGTAGCGCATTGACTGTACAGGGCAGAGTGCATTCTGGGAGTTGTAGTTTCATCATGACAACTGGGGAATTGAACCACACAGTTGCATTTGTACAGAAATTTGCACTGCCAGCACCACTAACAGTGAAACAAGGGAATTATAACTGATGTGTGCATTGGATGAGGAATGATACAGACACTGTCCAGTGTGTGTATGAGAGGCCAATGGGTATTGGATGCTGTGACTTGCATTTCTTTCGGTGACTTTCGGTTCTGATTGAGACAGATCATCATGTGCCATGGAGTCAAGACAGACTTTGAGATCCTTGCCTCACTAGTAAGTGTTTCCAATCTTGCCAAGTGTGTCCACAGACACACGTCTTACCCCCAGTGACTTTTATGTCATTTTTCACGTACAGGTAGCTGTAACAACGAGACACTACTGTTCACCAGTGCACAGCACTACCTGATCAGTCTCCAAAGCCAATATGTAGCACTGGATTGTCAGCTTTTGTGAGGGAATATCAAAAGGTTAGCCTCACAACTAAGCAAGCCTAATTGCCCAGACACTATATGGATATGTGACCGCCAATCGGCATTTGTGTTGTCCCATACAATGCTACACAGCAGATAACATTTTTCCAGACGTAAAAGTGCAGAGACTCCATATCTTAGGCCCTTTTCAATACCATCTGGACTCCCTCTGGTCTTCTTTTGTAGACTGGGTTTGGAACCTGCCCATGTAGCAGTGACAGGACACACAGGTCACAAGAATGCCAAAGTTGAGGGTTGGCCAGTACAGATGTGCAAGCCACCCAAAATCTTGTGAGACGTCCATGTCAGACTCAAATCAGGAGATGACCGTGAACATACACGTAATTTAAGCTCATCAACACTGACAACTGTATAGTGTGATCAGAGGAGAACAAAGTCTGACCTTGGCTCATCTTGATATGTGTCTTGTCCTGACGTGTACAACCACTACATAATGATTTGTCTTACATTTCAGTGGGCTCAGCTGGCCAAAAGGAACTAATGCAGGACCCGGTTCGGAGCAGGACATCTTTGGTGCGCCGGCGGCTATGACCTCTTTCCACCAGTGAGGAAGAAGAGGATGAGGCGGGACCCTCAACATCAGGAGGCAGGGGGATTGCGCCCAACCAGACTGACCAGGAAGCCAACTCTGGTGCTATGGACCGGGTGGAGGCTGAGGACATTGAAGTGGGGGGGGAGAACCGGACACCTCTGGCCGGGGGGGGTGGAGAGCTACTCTCCCCCAGACCATTCACCTGTTAGTTTTGCCGAGGTGTCCCCGGGGCAGGCCACTACGCAGCCTGGGCCTGCCATCAGCCCCTCCCTAACTCTAGAGGCCCCCATTCCATCGGGGCCTACAGCTGCATCCCCTGCAAACAGTCCCCCTCATCGTAGCTGCCAGGTTGACACCAACATAGGCTCCGAACCTGAGGCACCACACCCCTCATGTTCAACCAAAACCCCTCCCTGTGTTGTTCCTTCTGTGGCTGTACCAGAGGACTTGATGTGGGCATGTGAGGGTCAGCCAGACATGTCCTCTCGCATCATGCTACAGATGTGTCCAGAGGTGCGCATGATGCGAGAGGAAATTGCCCAAGATCTGGCCACCCTCACTGCCAGTGTAAATTCCCTGACTGCAGCCATGTCGTCTTTCGTATCCCAACCTCCTTCCCACACCACCGTCAATGTCTCCCTCTGTCCGTTGCCCCACACTGTTTCCCCCCCTACTCCTCATGTTTCCAGACCCCGTGTGGTGCCTGTTCCTGCACCGGCCAGCCAGGAGCCCGAATCGGACTCAGAGGATCTGGACATTGTGGTACTAGAGGATGACCAGAAGGATACTTGACCTGTTGGACAGATTTTTCTTTGTGGACAATTATTTACTTTTCCCCTTGTAAATAGACTGGTTTCCCTGATGCTCCCTGACGTGTTATATTTATGTTGCCCCACCCCAATCCAAGTTCCCTTCTCCTTCTGCAGTAAGAACATCATTTATTTTCCTTTCTCCCTTCCAAACGGACTGTTGTTGTTTTTCTAACCCCACACATTTTTACATAAAATCTTATTTTGAATCATACTTTCTCTATTTTGTTTAACTTCATTGTGAATGTCTTGTACAAAATATGGACATGTATTTTGGAAGTCATCTGCTCTGCACATGAGGGCTTGCTGCAATGACGGGGTTTCACTTGTACATGTGTCACACACACACACATACATCCTCACAATTCTAGGCCACCAAAATTGGTGAACATTAGCCTATCATGACATGATACGCAACAGAGTTGTTACTTGTGAAGAGAATTTCTTTTTATTTAAACATTTTCACACTGGTCAAAAAGTTCCTGGGATGTGATCAATGGGGATCATGCTTGCGGCTTTGCAATTTTGGAGGTGAGGATCGCTGTGAGGTATTATGTCTGTGTTGTCACCGAGGTGCAGGTTGGTGTGGTGCATCTGCCTGTACAGGGTGAAGTTCATGTGCAGGGGTGGATGGTGTCTGTACAGTTGGTGTTTGTGCGTGAACAGGGGCTTGTTGTGCAGGTGGTGGTAGTGCCTGTTCAGGGGGTGGTGGTGGTTGGTGGATGTGCAGGTGGGTGGAGTGCCTAGATAGGGGGTGGTGGTGGGTGTGTACTTGCTGTGGTCCTGTGCAGTTTGTGGTACAGGTGTATGGGTGTGATGTGCTACAGGCAGATGTGATGGCTCCCCTCCCTGGGTTGACCGTGAAGGGAGACCTTGGATCACTTTCATCATGCCCTCCATCATCTTCATGGCTAAGGCATGGTGTCTTAAACTCTCTTCCCTTTGGATAGATATGATGTCTCTGATATTCTTGAACATGTTTTTCCAAGATCTATCCATCCTATCCAAAACATGAGCCTGTCTGTCCACCACCTGAGGTAATTGGCGCAGGGCCTCAGATATGTCTGACAGGGTGGCCCCTATTGCACGAATGTCCTGCCTCACATCTGCCTGCTGTTGGAAGAAGTCCTGCTCCCACTGGGCACCATGGCCTTGTGCAGGCCCTCTCAGCAGGGGTCGGCCATGGATGAGACCACCAGGTCCAACAGCAGGGGGGAGGGTGGCATGTGGAAGCCTGTGGACAGGAGAATGGTGCCCAGGGGATACCTGCACCACAACAGGGTTGGTACTTCCCTCAGATGGTGAAGAGAATGCCTGGGATACATTGTATAGGGAGGAGTGTGTAGGGGAACCACCACGTCTGTCTTGGATGTGAGGGCTGTGAGGGAGTGATGTCTGTGATGGGGTGTGTGTGAGCTGTGGCTGGTTAGCTCTATGCTGGGGACAGGCAATCTTTTGTTTTGGAGGAGGCTGAGGCACTTTGCTGGGCGGAGGATGTGAGGCCTTGCAAAATGTGGGCGATGTGGGAATATTTCTGTCCATGGCATCAGGCTCTTCATCCTCTGAGAGGATGAACAGATATTCACCATCATCGTCCAATCCTTCATCCTCCTCAGGTACTTCCTCCTCCTCCTCTTGCACAGTACTTGCAGCCGACATTACTGCCTGGAGGAGCAAGGGATTTTCCCCTTTGACTGCCCGTTGCCCAACACTGGTGGAAGGTCCATCCTCCTCATCGTCATCATCACCTGGAACACAGAGGTTGCAACAGGATAAGTAATTGACCTAGTATAAGGTCTGGTGCAACACAAAGGTTGGCTCTACTGTACTTTGCATCAACAGATGACGCACATGTGACCTGGTTTGGGTACCCCTACAAGTGACAGCTCACACCATAGCACTGAGGGGTGAAACGGAGATGTACATTGCACAAGCAAACTAACCAGCTCCAGCCACAGCTTTTTGTCCCTTTGCGATCCCCCCTGATGACAACTTCTGAACCATGCTCCTCATAGGTTTTGTTGACGAAGCAGTCCCCGATCCAGCAGGTGAAGAGGGAAGTGACACCATTCTCAATCATCTGCATTACTAATCTACAAACAGGCACGTGTGACACTTATGATATGTATGTAACTTTGTTAACACCAACTGCAGGTTCTATGCAGAAGGGGATTTTGATCTTAGTCATGGTTTTGATAGGGAAACACTTCAGCCACATTTACCTGATGGACATGTGCAAGAGGGTTTCACTGCTGCAGCCAGGATGTCTTGCATTCCCCGGAATGGTGTTGTACGCTGCACTGGTGTCATCCTGTCAGCAGCTGTGATGAGACATACATGTCCATATTTCAGTACACCAGATGGTAGCTATGAGCTAACATGTATATGTCATTCTCAATGACCATTGATAGGATATTCCTGGACAATGTGAAGCATGTTTACGTCATGGACTTTACATGTGGGCCCGTGCTCACATGCAGCAATTGCCAGCTGTTACCTCCACACAGCACTGACATCAATGAGATGACACATCAACAGACAAACGTGTATGAGAAGGTTACTGATATTTGAAGGAAGGGTAGAAATAATCAGGATGCCACTGCATTACATTGATTACACCTTCACCGTTAAGACTAACAGGTCTCATGAGTGTGATGTTGTCTGTTGACAAGTTGAAAGGAGTGTACATCCACAGGCTGACCAGTTTCACATTTGCACATCAGTTCAAACATTGGAAAAAGAAATGAAATGAAAAAGAAATGTATAAAGCGCGAGACATTCACCCGAAGGTGTCAAGGCGCTAGCTCAACAGTAAGCCTGGGCGGTGAAATTCGCTACGCTCGCGAAGCTTGCGAAGTCACGGTAACTTCGCGATTCGCGTAGAACGCGAAGTTACCGTGCACTACGCAATTTGCGGCGTAGCGTAGCTGTTTTTCTTCATCGCGCGCTCAATATACGTTCTCGCGCGCGCGGTAATGACCTACCGTGATTCTGCGTTCGCCGACGCGACTTCCTATCCGTTCGCGTGCGCCACGAGATTTGGAATCCGGCCGCAAGTTCCCGCGAGAGTGTGCGACCGCGAACACGTCATTCGGACGCGCGATCTGACTTCCGGCGGCAGTGTTGGTAATATCGCGATCCCGAACACGAAGAAACTACATTCTGGCGAAGAATATATCTCGAGCATCATAAAACCTTCTCGAAAATGATGAATTAGTTCATTTTGCACAAAAAACTCCTCAGGTTGTCATTTAGAGATGTAGTTTGGTGAGCAAGGAGTCCTTTTTCTTTTTTTCCAAGAGGAAGGAAGTGCCCCTGATTCTCAAACTTCCTGTTCCTGTCCAGCAGGCTCCTCCCAGTGTTTTGTCCATGTGCTGTTCACTTTCATTTGGATTTGGAGCTGGAAGGATCACTTTTTGTGTCTGTCTGCTGCATCATATCATTGGATTGGATTTGAGGACTCTTGGATTTGAGATTTTACAAGTAAGTTGGAGAATTGGTGTACTTGTTTGTTTGATTGGGGCTTGTTTGTACCTACATTTTTTGGGGGGATTTCCATATTTTTTAAAATGTATTGTTGTGGCCTGTAGTTTCGGCAGGGGCCTAGTTGGTTTTCTTTGACTGGAATTTCAGCCAGTAGGCCCAGACTAGAGCCAGAGGTACCCATGGGTGCATGTTTCTGTGATGTCTGTTGAATTTAAAGTTTAAACATCATGTAGGCCGGGCATCCATGGATGGCCTTGTTTACTTTTGAATTGGTAAAAGTGGTTTTTGGGGCGTATTTTATTTTTTGTGGTGTTTGTTAAATAATTAGGCCTTTTCAGCCAGTAGGTAACCCTGGGCGTTCAGCTCGCGGACTTTGGGCAAGTCCGCACTGCGCGACAACGCGGACTTACACTTTTTAACTTCTTCGCGCGCTCAATGTACGTTTTGCGCGCGCGATAACGACAATTTGTGACGATCGCGATGCCGAACACGCAAAATTTACAATCTGGCGAACAATATCTCTCGAGCATCATTAAACCTTCTCGAAAATGTTGATTTAGTTCATTTTGCACAAAAAACTCCTCAGGTTGTCATTTAGATGTAGTTTGGTGATCAAGGAGTCATTTTTTTTTGTTTTACAATTTTTTCCAAGAGGTAGCTAGTTTCCCAGAGTCTCCAACTGCCTGGTCCTGTCCTTTGTCTTCACTTTTTGTTATTTTGGGTGGCCTGGCCATGTGGGTGGCAGCCATTTTGTGAAGCCAGGCATTGTGCTTTTGCCATAGGCCTGCATTGTCTGTCTTGTCTTCCTTTTCTTGTTGTTCTGGGTGGCCTGTCCATGTGTTGGCGGCCATTTTGTGTGAACAGCCACTGTGCTTTTGCCATAGGCCTCAAAGCTTGCGGCCTAGTGTGCCAGTAGGCCCGGCGGTAGTCATCCTCATGGGTGCATAAAAACTGTTTGTGTTGTCTGTTGAATTGTAACATAATTGAGGCCATGGATGGCATTGTTTTTAATTGGTAAAAGTGGTTTTTGGGGCGTATTTTATTTTTTGTGGTGTTTGTTAAATAAATAGGCCTTTTCAGCCAGTAGGTAACCCTGGGCGTTCAGCTCGCGGACTTTGGGCAAGTCCGCACTGCGCGACAACGCGGACTTACACTTTTTAACTTCTTCGCGTGCTCAATGTACGTTTTGCGCGCGCGATAACGACAATTTGTGACGATCGCGATGCCGAACACGCAAAATTTACAATCTGGCGAACAATATCTCTCGAGCATCATTAAACCTTCTCGAAAATGTTGATTTAGTTCATTTTGCACAAAAAACTCCTCAGGTTGTCATTTAGATGTAGTTTGGTGATCAAGGAGTCATTTTTTTTTTGTTTTACAATTTTTTCCAAGAGGTAGCTAGTTTCCCAGAGTCTCCAACTGCCTGGTCCTGTCCTTTGTCTTCACTTTTTGTTATTTTGGGTGGCCTGGCCATGTGGGTGGCAGCCATTTTGTGAAGCCAGGCATTGTGCTTTTGCCATAGGCCTGCATTGTCTGTCTTGTCTTCCTTTTCTTGTTGTTCTGGGTGGCCTGTCCATGTGTTGGCGGCCATTTTGTGTGAACAGCCACTGTGCTTTTGCCATAGGCCTCAAAGCTTGCGGCCTAGTGTGCCAGTAGGCCCGGCGGTAGTCATCCTCATGGGTGCATAAAAACTGTTTGTGTTGTCTGTTGAATTGTAACATAATTGAGGCCATGGATGGCATTGTTTTTAATTGGTAAAAGTGGTTTTTGGGGCGTATTTTATTTTTTGTGGTGTTTGTTAAATAAATAGGCCTTTTCAGCCAGTAGGTAACCCTGGGCGTTCAGCTCGCGGACTTTGGGCAAGTCCGCACTGCGCGACAACGCGGACTTACACTTTTTAACTTCTTCGCGCGCTCAATGTACGTTTTCGCGCGCGCGATAACGACAATTTGTGACGATCGCGATGCCGAACACGCAAAATTTACAATCTGGCGAACAATATCTCTCGAGCATCATTAAACCTTCTCGAAAATGTTGATTTAGTTCATTTTGCACAAAAAACTCCTCAGGTTGTCATTTAGATGTAGTTTGGTGATCAAGGAGTCATTTTTTTTTTGTTTTACAATTTTTTCCAAGAGGTAGCTAGTTTCCCAGAGTCTCCAACTGCCTGGTCCTGTCCTTTGTCTTCACTTTTTGTTATTTTGGGTGGCCTGGCCATGTGGGCGGCGGCCATTTTGTTAAACCAGCCACTGTGCTTTTGCCATAGGCCTCCAAACTTGCGGCCCAGTATGCCAGTAGGCCCAGAGGTAGTCACCATGGGTGCATAAAACTGTTTCTGTGTAGTCTGTGGAATTTTGGCATCATTTAGGCCATGGATGGCATTGAATAGATTAAATTGAATTGCGAAATGTGGCTTTTTTTGGAGGGTCTGACTATTTCACTTATTGGGTGTGGTAAATAAATGCCTTTTTTGCGTGTGTACTGTGTCATTATAATTGTGTTGTTGTAGTGGTTGTCTAACTTTCCAAAGTGTTTTTAGCCATGTGGATTTTAGTTTTTGCATTAAAGCTGTGTGTGTTTTATAAGGCATCCTTTGTCTGCCCATATATAGGCCTGCTTGAGTTCATTGTTTGCCGTGCCTTGTGCCTGTGAGTCACCATGTTTCTGGGGGCCATTTTGTTGTGGTAGTTATTAGTGTGCTGTTTTTGCCACATAGGCCTGCGTGTCTTTCCATTTTTCCTCTTGTTTTACTGCTTCCAAATCCATCCCCATTGCCAGCTGCAGCTCCCTGATGCTGCTATATAATACATCACACGTGATGCACAAATTTAGGCCAAACATGCTCCAGTACATTTTAGTTTTTGTTCTTTAATATTCTTATTCTTCCAGAGTGTACAGTAGCCATGAAAGCCCTGGCCTTGTTGTCAACGTCTCACAAATGGCTACACTGTGTGTTGTTGTTGGAATAGTTTCTGAAATTTAATAATTGAGGCCACCACACACTAAGTTCTATATTCTATTTGTTTGATTTGTGCTATGTTTGACTGATGTTCTGGCTTTTTTGCTTTTAGGTGCACAAAGACTGAGGAGGAGGTGTGTCTCTCATCATTTCCTGTTGCACTTCCAGACAGACATCCTGCTGCTGGACACACAACGTGACGTGTGACCTGACCAGACATCTCTGCAACTGAGTGCTGCTGACATCTGAAGAAGATGGGCCCAAAGAAAGCAGGTACCAGGTCCTCCAGTACCAAGAAAGTTGCTATTGAGAAGAAGAAGGAACAGAAGAAGCAAGTGACACTGAAGTCTGGTGTGCCGGCCAGTACCTTTTTTGGGAAAAAAAAATTGCGCCTGCAGCAGCGGTGTCCGGGGGCAAGCTGGGGGCAGCACATCCGCATCAGTGGACCCAACCCACCAACCCAGGGCCAAGCACATGAGTGGGGAAGAGGTAGCCAGCCTAATGGTGGAAAGCAGTGATGCTGAGCCGGAGATAAACTTATCGCTATCTCAAAGTAGTACCCAATCAACGCAGGAGGAAACACAGCAGATAAGTGGTCAACAACAACAGCCGCAACCACCGCCCGCAATAGTAGTTGTTGTTCCTCCTGAAGTAGGGGCAGTTCAGGAAATTGAGCCTCATGCAGAGGTAGAAGAAGAAGCCACTCATTCAGAAGATCCATTGTCTTCCAAATCCCCAGCAAGGAAAAGGAGGGGTAGTCCATCGAGTTCTTCGCCAAGCCCCCCTTCTGATGATCTAGATGCCACTTGGAAGCCACAAACTGAGTCTGAGAGGGAGCCACGTTCCAAGACCAAGCTAGGGAAAAGGAAGGTTCCAGAAAGCCTTACACTTATGGAGGTCGATGTAGAACAGCAAGATGATGATGATGATGACGACGAGCCAGTCATCACGAACATCACTCCCGGCCCCGAGGAGATGGAGACCAACATTCTTACTCTATCCAAAATCGCTGCGAGGGATGTAGCACGCATACCTCCACAGGTAACACCAACACGACCTACAGCTTCCATATTTGCATTAGCAAAGGCCCGGCAGCGACCTACATCCAGCACAACCACCACCTCTGTAGGAGTAGGTAGTGGTACAGCAGCACAGAGTCAAATTCAACACACACCCTACAGATCATCCGGCATTGGAAGTGGCACCTCCAGCAGGAGGCCAAAGTTAAGCTCCCCAGTTTGGGACTTCTTTACGGTTAGCGAAAAGGAGGAGAACATTGCTATATGCTCCATTTGTAATACCTCTGTTAGTCGTGGTAAGCTTGGTACAAACTATGGTACCGGAGGCCAAATGACCCATCTGAAAAAACACCACTTGATCAGCTGGGAGGACCACCTTCGCGACAGAAAAAAAACTGCAACCATTGGTGTTGGTGGGGATAAAGGAGTAGAAGAAGATCCGATCACGGTGGAAGAGGAAGGACAGGGAGACATTCTCACTAGTGGTACACAAGGTGTCCCTGACCCCAGCAGTGCAGTCTTAACGTTGCACACATCTTCAGCAACATCTCAGTGGCACAAGAGTAAGAGTCAGCCGGAGACACCAAGAAGTACCAGGTCCGCACTACCAAAAAGTGCGTTGAGCCTAAGAGAAAGGAAAACCATGCAGCCTACCATTATCAGCATGTTTGGGGGTGAGGGGCAGTACGAACGCAACCACCCAATAGCACGTTTGTACAATGCGAAGCTGGCTAAAATGTTAGCACTGGACCTTCTCCCTTTTTCTTTTGTTGAAGGGTTGGGTTTTGTGGAATTTGTGTCAACCATCTGCCCAAAATGGCATGTTCCCAGCCGCTACTATTTTGCCAGAGTTGCAGTTCCAGCACTACATCACGACGTGCTGGAATTGCTAGGAAAGGCCTTGAAGCAGAGTGCTGTTCACAGTATCCACCTGACTACAGACATGTGGACCAGTTGCCAAGCCACAGATTACATGTGCATCACTGCACACTGGATCAGTTTTGTGGGTGTTAGAGAACAGCTATCTGCTGGTGTTGATACTGCAGAGATTTTTCATGCCACTCGCAAACATGCAACTGTAGCCATGTTTGCCATGGAGAAATCTCATACTGCTGCAAACATTTTGGAAGAGTTTAACACCAAGGTCTTTGAGTGGCTGCGCCCAAGAGGGCTTACGATTGGTTTTGTTGCCACGGACAACGGCAGTAATGTAGTTTTGGCCATGCGCAATGGTGGCTATTTCAGGGTCCCGTGTTTGGCACACTGCATTAACATTGTTGTTCAAGACTTTTTGAAAAATGAATCAAAAGTCAGCAACTTACTGGTCACCTGCAGAAGAATATGCACACATTTCAGCCATTCTTTTAAAGCCCGGAAGCAGCTGAGGGTCATTCAACGTGAGCATAAACTGCCAGTCAAAGCGCTCATCCAGGAGGTGCCAACACGTTGGAACTCAACTTATTATATGCTTGATCGTCTGTTTGAACTGTACATACCACTCAATGCTTATGTCATGCAAAGAATAGGGGAACCTACTGTGAGAGGCATGACCGTTGAGATGGCTCAATGGGACCTCATTAAATGCCTGACTGAGATGCTACTTCCTTTTGAGATCTTCACACGTGAAGTCAGCAGGGAGGACTGTACTATGGGCCAAGCTATCCCATTGTTGCACATGCTAGAGCAACAGCTGAAGGATGTGTCTGAAACGTACGCAGGTGTGGATGACAAACAAGACGCATATCATTTGGCGGAGACCTTAGCCGCTCGCTTATCGGAAAATACAAGGATTAAAAATAAAATTTTGTCACAACCACATTACATTAGTGCCACAATTTTGGATCCACGGTACAAAGTATTTCTGAACAGCAAGGCAGTAATTCCTTTTTCGGAAGTGGATGTTGCCAACTACAAAACTTTGATAGCTAAGGAAGCAACTATTTTCGAAAGCGAACGGCTGTTAATTACAGGCCCCCCACCACAGGCCATAACCAGTACTACAGGGCATCCAGAGTCAAGTTATACTTCGGAGCCTGAGGGCAGTGCATTTGCCTCCCAGCAGTCACCTACACCAACAATAACATCAAGAACAGGATCATCCGCAGCACAATGTGCAACTGATTGGTTTCTACAGCAGGGGTATGGTAAGTCCAGTGCTGATGCAAAGGCAAAACCGGCCGAGCACATCCGAGCACCCCTTAACATTGAGCGGATGGTCCAGGCCTATCTGGATGACCCAACAGAGGTCTTCATGGATGGAAACCCATTGGTGTATTGGTATGGGAAAAGAAGCCAATGGACAGTGCTCAGCAGGCTGGCGATAAAGTATCTCGCTTCCCCTGTCGCAAGTGTCTCTTCTGAGCGTGTTTTCAGTGCTGCTGGTGCCATTGTAACTTCGAAAAGGACCAGTCTCTCGGCCCAAAGCGTGGAGAGGTTAACCATGATCAAAATGAATCAGCACTTTATACCACCGGATTACAAAATACGTGAATCACAGCAGGAAGAGCAGAGCGACTTGGATGACGTAAATAGTGCGTTACAGGACCTACTTCTGTCCGAACCACCAGAGTTTGAGGACGAGCTCCTCTTCCCTGACAACTAGGCTTTCAAATTGTTGCTTTCTTCCTTCCTTTATGTGTCTGTGTATCTGTCTTTCCGGTTCAAATCAAATCACAACAAAACCATCACCACCGTCTTCTTTTTATTTCCCTATTGGAGTTGCACGTCTGTGCATTTAACTGTCCACTCTTCAGAGTCCTGCTTCATCTTCCTGTCTCGCACGAGTACATTTCCATCAAGGCAGACATTAGTACAAGAAATGTTGCCTTTACCAGTCCCGCCTCCATTAGAAGTGAAACGTGACTACTATAGCTATCCTCCGTTTTGTTTTCGAGCTGAAACTCATCAGTGTCCGAAGGCTACAGCCTCAGCAGGCATCCAAAGGTCCTCACTGTCAGGACAGAAGGTACTTGGCAGAGAAAGACAAGAGACTCTTCGAAGAAACTTGCTGACATTTGTGCAAACTCAAATGACCAGCAATGAGCACTACACAGGCCGCGGACCATCATCACAGTGCTGACCATGGGAAGCAACTTAAACTGTGACAAAGAAGTGCCACAGATGAATAAGACGAAAACCGAAACAGCGCCTAACACTCAAAATGAATGTGGACTGGAGTAATAATGATGAGGCCACTGCCCCGCAAAAAAAAAAAAAAAAATGTCAGAACTAGGCATCTGATGATCTGACAGCCAAAGAGAAGAGCAAGACAGGTAATGATGGAATGCATTGGATGTTTGCAGACTCTGAGCGATTGCTGTTGTTTGTTGTTGATGTTGTGCATGAAGTCGAACTCTACTCTACTAGTTAATCTACAAAGTGACTCAAGTAAGTAAGTGACAGTCAATGTTTCCTTTCTTGTTGTTTAATAACCAAATTGTACTCCTACTACTGCAGGTGCAGGCCAATATCTGTTGCAATTTTTTAATATGGAATATGGACTTAATCGGAGTCAATACAGACTGAGTTGTAGTTGGACAACACGTACCACACCATGATGATGACCATACTATCTTTTCGCGCGCAGTCATTCAGTTGGATCGGAGATGATTCAAGGACTAACTGCATTTCATGAAGTGGCATAAGGTAAACATAAACACAACAATTCAACAAGAAAGTAGTAAACACAGCAGACCTACATGTCCATGTAGTGGTCTAGTCGAGTGTAGTGATGACTGACAGCGGCGCATTGATTTTGTCACTTAATTAGGAAAATGCTAAGTTGCTGTGTATGCCTTTTGTCTGGCTATGTCAAAAATTAAGGTAAATGGAGGTTGGGTCACGGGCTGGTGCTGTGGTGGGCCTGTTCTGTCCTGTTGTTGTTGTAGCTTAATGCTGTAAACAGAATCTACACGATATATCCAAGCCGCCTCACTCTGAAAGTGTTCTCTCTTCTCTTCTTGGACTCCACCGTAAATGATGTTTTTTTTTTTTATTCATTGATTTCTCAATACCCCTTTTGTTTTTCCATCTAGACGTTACAGGCCGGCCTTTACCCTGTGCTTGCTATACTGGGAGACACAACTCACATTTACCTTACCAATCGGCATCAGGAAGGCCACCAAGATTGATGTGCGGAGCGTCCATGGAAGATAGGACCAAGAGGAAGGACGAGATTCAACTCCACAATTTTAGCATGATAATACAGTAACTTTAGTATCATTCATCATTCATCTTTTAATTAATTTGAATCCTTTTTTCTCTGCAATCATTAGGACTGTGTGTTGTGTGTTTGTTTGCTAATTGATCCCTACAAATGTTTTTTAATTGTCTTTGCTATCTTTACAAGTAAGCCCAGTACAACATGGAATTTGGGTCTCTGAGGGCATATTACAGGCAAGGCAAATTGCATAGAATATACTGGTGCCCTGTACTGTCTAATTGTCTAGTAGGAGTTATTAAGTACTACTCATTAACCATCAAGTTATCTAATCTTCATCATCATTAACGCATGCATTTCCCTTTTCTCGCTTTATTGATTTTTTGGATAAGATCATGGTCGTCTGCCAAGATTGCGCTTTGCTTTTGTTGTCCATGCGTACTGTTTTTCATTTTCAAACCTTTCCCCAAACCCCCTTCCCATCCATTCATCAAACCCTAACCCTCTTCCCCCGGGCTGTGATTTATATTGAGGTGTGATGTGACTACATAAAATGTACACCAATTGATCACACGCTTGCTGGGGCAGATGTGGTGAAAGCAACACTAATTCAATTGCAAGGCAGGGCGAGGAGCTTCTTCTGCTTGGCCACCCATGCTCAGTCTATGTGCATTGTGCAAGCCGTCAACGGCTAATAGTAGTACATCATAATTAATTGCCGTCATTGATTGGATTAATCATCAAACTCCTACCACACAGCAGTAAAGGTTACGAATTACGATTGTGTTAAGTTAAGTGACTCACTCGACAGCCCAACTGCAGTTTATAACTTCTTGTACTAGGCTGTCCCCGCCACCATTATGTTTAATTTGACTTTAGCAGTTGCAACTGCAATATTGTTTGTTTGGCAGTCGTCTTCTGTACTGTATTTCACTTCGTTCGACTACTCCTCCCACAGTTTTTCTCAGGCAAGTGACTGTCTCTTTTTTTATTTTTTTAGCAAATGCTACTGCCAGTGTCTACTCTACTACTACCACCACAACCGTGGCATCTTCTACATTCTCTATGGAAACCATGCAGCCATCGCTGTGCCGAACGTAGTCATCATCAATCACAGGTAAGATAAGTTTGGTGGGAGGTAGAATACTAGTAGGACAAATAACTCAGTGAGGGGTACCGCATCTATCTGTTTGTTATACATCATCGGCAGATTATTTAAATCAAACACTGGCTGCGGCCCTGCAGCAGCAAGCAAACCAATGTGACGTTAATTCGTAAAACAGTAACCCCCCACAAAACATTAACATTGTATGTTTAAGTATAAATATAATTTATTACCCTAACAAAAATAAACTATCCCACACCTGACCCACCCCTCTCCCTAACCCCAACCAATGTCCAAAACGAAAAAAGTCCAAATAATGTCCCGAAACCCCAACGCCCAATTCCCACCCACCAAAACAAGGAATAAAAAGGGGCAAAGCAACAGGGTCCTCGATGTTATAATCGGCGGGCTTTGAGGTGTTTGTCCACCAGGATTCTCACCCGCTCCTCCATTTGCTCCTCTTGCCGCGCCATCCGGAGGAGAATCTTCTTGCGGAATGCCCTGCAGTGGCATCCACAATGGGGGACAGCAGTGCTGGCTGCTAGCGAATTGCGGCGGGTGGCTATCAGACCGCGGCGCCGTACCGCTGGAGTTGGGGCCTGGCTGGGGCCCGGGGCATCGGACGAGGCTGCAGCTGCTGCCGCCTCCTCCTCCCTCCTCCGCCAGAGCCACCAGCCGCCGGTACTCCCGGCATATGGCCTCCAGTTTCCGGCGCCGGGCCCTGACTGCCAACTCCTTCCGCGATGGTTTGTCTTGGGAAAAGAAAGAAAAAAAATATTGTTGTAACCAGTACTCTTACCTAAACAGTAACACAAAATTAATTCAACACATAATGGCACAGTAGCACTAGCAAGAAGCACAGTACATAACATTTGTGGTAATAAAATATCTATCTATCCTCCCACTTCCTCGGCCTCTAACATTTGTGGGAGTTTCAGGCATTATACTAGCACTATGGACTCCAACCAGTACACAGTACACCAGTGTTCTTCTTATCTCTAGTTTAGGGAAATGACATAACCTGGTTGTAGCCGGCATTGCCAGCTCGGTCATCTATGCTTGAAGCCAAGACAAACATACGAGTCATGACGCAGAGTCACATTAGTTTGATTTACTACTGTTTGCAGGTGGGGAAGCTCGTATTTTTCTATTACGGGTGGCACTGGCCATACTCTCTCTGTTACATGGAGGGCAATTGCTCAATTTCACAGTGCCTTGGCTACTACAAAAAGGCAGATTATATATCTGATCCAATGATCGTTGCTTTTATATGGGACAACGACATAAGGTCAGTAGCGGTCGTTGGTGGGACTCGGGGAGTTTGGCCGGGCGGTGGCGTGGGTAGGGGCAGGATGGGGGTAGTAAACTATGGATTACGGCCAATTACAGGTAAGTAAACATATAAATAAATGAAACTAATTTTGTTGCGCACACTGCATCGCATTTGGCGGTGCAGTGCGCACAATGAAATTCACTTTATTTATTTGTATGTTACAGTAAAGTTACCTGTATTTGCCCGCGTAATACATTGTTTACTACTACCCCCCACCCTGCCCCTCCCCACATCGGCTTTGGTACGCTGGCGCGGTTTCTTTAACATTCCCTAAAACTGTGCATCCCGTGACAGTCTCCACCTATGCTGTCTATGATGAATACATACAGGCATCCATCCATTCTAAGTAAATGTCAATCATTCTTCTTAATCTCTCCACAAACGTTACTTTGTTTCACCAACAACAACGCATGCGTCCACTCACTCCGTTGCTTGCCTTGGCTTAGAGTTTCACCCAAACACCGCTGATGATTCTTGCTATCCACAGTATCCACCCATACTGTGTCTTCCACCCAGGCAGGCATCCATTCTTCTTTCACCTCCCACCCATCCTTCAACAACACATGCATCTGATTCCTATCAGCCACCTATCCATGCTTCCAACGTATCCTTCTCTGCCAGTCGTCATATTAAATCTCGCCCGCCCTTCCTCCTTCCACCCTTCTTTCCCTTTTTGTTCAACACATCCATCAAGGTCATCTGATCTGACTTTTAGTCTCCTCCATAAAACTTTCACAGCTGAGTTGGAGTCAGATATAAGAGGCCATTGGTTAATGAAGTCACGCTGGTAATGCTATTGCTACTGCATTGCTCATGCTGCTAAGTAAAGGGTGTCTTCTTTATTAACCGTTGTATAATGTTCACTAACAACTTCATACCTAATAAGTCTCAACAACAGTACAGTGAGTGAAGTCCACTCCACACACCCTTCCAGCTAGTGCAATGTCAATAAGTCATGAATATAACTTACCACCGCCCGCCACTGCTGCTGGCTCACCCCCTGTATCTCCTGCCCCCTCCGGAATGGCCGCAACGCCATCGCCGCTGGCCCCACCGGCACTGGTGGTCGGTAGTACGCCTAGCAAAAACATGACACATTTTTAGATGCCTGTACACCTCCCCCTATTTATTCTTTTTCACTAGCAAGATTGAAAAAAGGTTAATACATATTATTATTATAAATCACATTCAATAGTCCAAATCGGGTACTAGAGTACAGTCAGTAGACAGACACTAGTAGTGTTATTATGGTCCCTAAGGTCATTATTATACTATACTCTACTCTTTGCAAAGTTAGCCTGAGCCATGCAACCATTTTTCGCTTCATGTCTTTTGCGCATGTTACCTCGCAGCTTGTTGTGCAGTAACAGTAAGACGCCTTTTGAGCCCACATGAGCACATACAGCTACTGTCTGAGCGTTGCGTACAAGAGGTCGGAAAACAAGCCACTTTGTTATGGAGTTCCGTTAGTCCGTATTACTTAGCCATAGGTAACATGTTACAGTTTTTGGGCAGGACTGACAAATGCTTGCATTAACACGCACCATTTTTCTCAGGCAGAGGATTCCCTTCTACGAGTACGAACCAGAGATTTGCAGAGCTTATGAATGATGCATGTAACCAGTAATTCTACGTTCTACGGTGAGGAGTCGCCCAGAATTCACACAGATCTTTTGTCTTATATCATCATGCACTTGTTGCAACAATTTTTATTGTTTTAATCTTATGCATTTTGCTGTTGGAGCTGGCTGGAGTACACTGAATTTTATAGAACAACAACATACAGAAGTTGTCATTTGAAAATAAACCTTTTGAACTTACACATAGACTCTGTGGTATTTGGTGTGGTGGTGGTGGTGGACTTACACGAGTGAGTGAGCGAAAGTGTGTTATGTTCTGGGTTGTGGAATCATAATCATTGGGTATCTTCGGGTGGGGGTTCGGGGACCTAATGAGACACTAGCTAGTCGTTCAGGGGATTGTGGGTTCACTTCTGACTGAGGTGTGAGTAACGTCCAAGTTCCAAACTCTCATCACCAACATCCTCTTTCATTGTGCATAGTTCTGCATGGGGCTGTGCAGAATCCAAGTAGTATGTACTATATCCTATCAAAAATAGTCAAATATCTGGTTGTGCATTTTGTTTGTGGTAATTGTCAAAGCCTCAAGATTAAGAAGCCTAGAAGAGGACAACCGAAAGGACTGGACTCAGTGGCTAGAGCTATTAGTATTGGTCAATCTGAGTTTTATTCAAAACCGTACAATAAAGAGTGGCAATGCAAACTGGGCAAGCTTAGCGACAGACTAATAGTAGTAGTACCGAGTACAGACATTCATAGCAGAGGCAGTTACAACTTAGAGGCAGGGATAACCAGAATTTAGAAACAGATAGTCAAGTCAAGATCAACGAATCTTTTGTAAAAAATATAATTAGGGAGTGGAGCCAGAATTAATAGTTCTGAATAAATAAGGTCCAGTAAAAGTTAGGGCAATATAATTGTTAATATAACCACTGGAGGACTTACTGGGACCAGCAGCAGGGCCCTCGGTAGAGGAGCGGTCCTCTGGTGGTTGTCCCGCCGACTCGGACCCCGTCTTCTTGCCCCTGGGTGCTGCAGATCAGTGATCATGTAAGATATAATAAAGAAAAAGAAAGACACAAACATTAATGATTGCTGTGAAACAAATAAATTATCTTAAAAAAAACGCTCAAAAAACGTTTTAGGAAACAAAAATTGCAATAAAATTGACCTATCTAATCCGAGCGCCTAGTGGCTTGCGGAATTCACGGACAGTCTACTTATTGGGGAACACTAATTCAGTGTTCCATTCTGATTGATTCAAATAAAATCCAGAACACTAACTAAGCCTAAGTACCACCTGACCTAGCCCACCTATTCCAGGCGGGCCAATTGTTCATTAAGCATGCATTTCCATTTTTTTTTTCCATCAAAAATGCATAGGTGAGAAGGAGGACACATGCATAAAGTCAGTGCATAATGCATACATCAAATTGTTGGTTGGTTGCGTCTGATGTTCTGCAGCTGACTGACACTGCTAAGCTAAGCTTACCAGTACCACTCACTAAACAAACTACAAAAGGTTCTACTAAGGACTGGGGTAAGCAGCACTCAGTGACAGAGGATGCGTCACGCACACCGTTCAAAAATTATCAACTAATAGTAACTAAACCTAGTATCAAATCCATCCACCACTATTTGACAGGAGGACAAAGGAAGGACTACAGTCTCTCTAGCAATAGCATTACCTAACTGAAGTTCTCTAAAGTAAACTCTTACATAATAATGACAAGCGAGCGCAAAGTTGCAAAAAAGTAAGAGTACCGCCCAGCACCTGTGTCCTACAATCACAGAAGATTTTGAAACGTAATTTACCTGCAATGTAAGCAGCATTATTCTTGTTATTTGTAAAAAATGTATACACAAATCACAATACTTATACTACTATATATATTGGCTACTCACCAAGCCCCACGACCTCGACACCTAGCAGGTCCAACAGGTCCTGCTCCCGGTCAAGAATGTCTGACCACCGGTGGGCCAGCTGGTTATGTGTGCGCCGGACCGCGGAGCAGCGAAACACTGCCCGACGCACCTTCGCCCACCGACGGTGACGCTCCTGGGTCGGGTAACCGGAGCCTGGCCTGCCGCCTGCTGCCAAGGTCAAGGGGAGGTGGCGCTGAATAAAAAAAACAAGGGCGGCCACCTCCTCCTCCGTAAACAGCTGGCGGGCTTGCACCCCTGCGGGGCGCAGTCTGCCGCAAGGCAGGCGGCGATTGGGCGCACGCGCCTTGCCCTTCTTTGACCCGCTGCTGCTACCCTTCGCCATGGTTCTGGGGTGGGAGGAGGTGAAAAAGAAAAGTTAGAAGGGAAAAATAAAGTTAGGGGAAGAAGTAGGAGCTTAAAGAAGAAAGTTATATAAAACAGTTGAAAAGTAAAAAAAACACAGTAAAAAGTAGAAAAAAATGCAAAATATAGACTTAGGCAGAGAGAGAGATAGGTAAGAAATAAAGAAAAATTGAAAAACAGTGTAAAAAACTAAGGATTGCAAAGATTGAGGGAGGATAGAAAAGCAGGCCCAGAACCATAGCATAGAGTGGTAAAACAAGATGGCCGCGCCCATCGCGACCGCATGGGTAAGTTCGCGCGATATTTCTCCCCGAGCACGCACAAAACGTCGCGAACACGTACAGCGCGTTCCCGAACATGGAATGCGCATCGCGAGCACGCTATACGCGACCCGGAACAGGAAAAAAGGGATCGCGAACAGGCGGGACAAGTGAAAATCAAAATGGCCGCGCCCATAGGCGACCGCATGGGTAAGTTCGCGCCCCCGAGCACGCAAACAGCGTCCCGAACACGAACAACGCGTTCCCGAGCAAGAAAAACGCATCGCGAACGGGCGCGCCAAGCAGCTACGCACGCTCGCAAAGCTACGCGAAGCTCGCGTAGCGCTTCGACGTCTTCGCGTAGCTTCGCGTAGCGCGACTACGCAAACTACGCCCAGGGTTACTCAACAGACAAGATAAACCGGACCTATTTAAAACCACATCAGAGATTAAAAAGCCACGTTTTTAACGCCTTCCTAAAGGCCAACAATTGTGGTTCTTCTTTTAACCTGAGATGAAGCGAGTTCCAAAGTCTGGTTGTGCCGACCAGAAAGCTCCTTCCACCCCAAGAACACTTTTTGAACCTGGGGCCTACCAGATTATGGGCGTGAGCTGAGCGGAGATGGTGGACTGGACTGCAAATTCTGTCTAAAAAAGTAGGCCCTGTACCATGGATAGCTTTAAAAGCTATACAGAGAGCCTTAAACTCGATCCGTCTGTTCACTGGTAACCAGTGTAACTCTTTGAGCACCGAGGAGACAGATTTATGTTTTGGAATGTTCATCAATAGATGAGCAGCAGCATTTTGCACAATCTGCAACTTGGTCAAGCATTTCTTGCGAAGGTTCATGAATAAGCCGTTACAGTAGTCGGCTCTAGATAAAACAAGAGCCGAGATCACTAACTTCCGCAACTCCACTGGAATAAATGGAAGAATCCTTCTGAGTAGTTTTAGTGTATAGAAGGAGATGGATGTAACTTGGTTTACATGGCCTTCAAAGGAAAGCAAAGAATCAAACGTTACTCCCAAATTCTTTACCTTATTCGTAGGATTGGGTAGCGAACCCAACTCCGAAGGCCAAAGAGCAGGGCACCAGAAATTAGTGTGGTTGCCAAAGAGTAAGACTTCAGTCTTACTAGAGTTCAGTTTCAGACAATTAGTGGCCATCCAGTCTCCCACATGGCGAAGACAGGTATGAAACTGTGCCGCTGTGTCTGCTAGTGAACCTGTCACTGAAACCACAATCTGGGTATCATCTGCGTAAGAAATAGCAGAGAAGCCCAAAGTTCTGATTAGCCTCGCCAGCGGGGCAACATAGATATTAAAAAGAGTGGGGCTCAACGAAGAGCCCTGTGGTACTCCACATGGCAGAGTAAAGTTTGGTGACTTAAATTCTGATAGAGCCACAAACTGTTCCCGGCCCGATAGGAATGATTTAAGCAAAGCAAGCGCTTTCCATTTAATGCCAATCCCCTCCAGGACTTCCAAACGTTTATGGTGGTTCACAGTATCAAAAGCGACAGAGAGGTCAAGCAGCACAAGTGCTGCATTCCTCCTGCATCAACTGTCTGCCTAATCAGTTCGGATGCCGAAATTAGTGCCAGTTCGTTACTGTGGTGCTTTCTAAAACCAAACTGAGTGGCGTCCAGAAAGGCATGCCTCTCAATATAGTCTGATATACCACTATTCATGGCTTTTTCCACCATTTTTGCGGGCAAAGGGAGTCTGGAGATAGGGCGGTAGTTATTAGGATCTGCCCCATCTAAATTTACTTTCTTTAAGAGGGGGAGGACTTATGCCAGTTTACAGTTGGTGGGGAATATACCAGCGGAAAACATTTGATTAAAAATCGGAGACAGATGGGAGGCAAATACTTCTGGTAGAAGGTGGAAGATTCTAGGGGGACATGGATCAAGAGGGGAACCAGATTTAGTGGACAGCAGGAGATTGGTGACCTCATCAATAGTTAAAGAAGGAAAAGAGGATAGTTCAGGGGGGTCACTGAAGTCTGAAGTGCCTCGGGGACTTTCCCTTTCCTCACTGCACATAGCTGGAGTCCCTAAAGAGGGTGACGTTCCTTGAGAAAAACATCGGGAGAAGCCACTATAAACCGCATTAACTTTATCTTGAAAGAACATGGCCAATGCATTGCAAAAGGTCTGGTTTATTGGTGAGTCAGTCTCCTCTGGGCATTTGGCTAACTTTTTCACCACGGAAAAGAGCTCTTTTGAAGAATTTTTGCCGTTATTATAGCTGTAGTAAAATAACTCGTTTTCTCCGTATGCACAGATTTTTTATAATTGAGCAAAGCTTGTTTATAAATATTCCTGTCATTGATTTCATAAGAAGATCTCCACTTCCTTTCCAAGCGGCGACATTTTTGTTTTTGCAGTCTAAGATTTTCAGAATACCAAGGTTCAGTGTGTCTTGACCTATGGCTAATGATGGATTTAACCGGTAGCACCTGATCAATTGAACTCCTAATCCATTCATCAAAGGCAGCGGCTGCCTCACTTGGATCCTCTATGGAGTTGGGGAATTCTGAGACAGGGAACTTTCAAGAGTATCGATAGCAATCTTGTTCCACGGCCGGACCCTTTTCGACTGACTGGTTTTCAGTTTCTCTACCTGAGGGTTTTGGAAGGAGAGTGAGAACATAACAGCTTTGTGGTCAGACCAGACGAGCGGTAGCGATGGAAGACATTGTAAGGACTTATTATTAGTGAACACTCCATCGAGCAGGTGTCCCCCTGAATGCGAACTGCCGGTCACCTGCTGAGTGAGGCCTAGACTGTTAGTAATGTCGATAAAATGAGCTGCATCTCTATCTGATAAGTTCTCGAGGTGCAGATTGAAGTTGCCCAACAGTGTAAAGTCTGACGACTGAGATATTACATCCAGGGAGCTACCTATGGTACTTAGAAATTCTGCCCGGGGACCAGGGGGTCGATAGAGTAAAATGCTGTTAAAAGTGTAGTGGTTATCTAATGAGATTTTAAACAATAGGGATTCCAGAGTTGGCCCATTATTTTGGGGGGTGAAACTCCCTTTCCACATACTTCGAAATATGACAGCCAGCCCCCCTCCCCTTTTTCCCACCTGGTCTTGTCTGAACATTGTATACCCGGAAGGGACCGCCATTGCCAGGTCTGGGCCTGAGGAAGCTTCCCCCCAAGTTTCGGTAATGAAGGCTAGGTCTACCGTATGTGCCTCAACAAACATAACAAATAAGGAGGCATGCTTGCAAAGAGAACGTGCATTGATTGCAGTTCCTAGTATTGTCCTCAACCCACCCAACTTATTTGGGGTCTGAATTAAACTAGGTGAAGTCAGTTGTAATTTAGAGGGGTGGATAATGAAACTACAGTCAGGGCATTGGAAAGGTAACGCAGATAACTAGCTACTAGGACTGACTATCCGACAGCACCTACCGCTTTTATTATGATCTCGTAATTGATCCCCAGTATAGATGAACCCAGAAGCAGAGTGGGAGCTGAAACCGGCAACATCTCTGGCACTAGGCACGGGCCAGGCGCGGACGGGCGCAGACGGGCTTGCCTTTGGCGCGTCGGCGCGGCGCCCACTGCGCGGCCGCTTTGCAGCCGTGCTTTTATCTCCCCAATGGCACTGCATTTAGAGCGGAGACCCGCCCCTGAGCACTTCCTGGACAAGCGGAAGTGCTACAGCGTAAGCCATCCCCGATTACCTGCCCAGAGAGGTGCAAGTATTTCTAGCAAAGGTACGATTACAATTAATAATGTCTAAAAATGCATTTACTTAAAAGCAGCAACGGAACACAGTTCAAATTCAGTGAAGTACGATTTACATTAAAAATGTTTAAAAATGCGCTTTTAAAACCAGCTAAGAGTCATTGCAGAGTTCATATGTGAGATGTGCAATAGTCTGGTACATTTTGTGTGTCATTTGTGCTTCCCTACCCATGAAGTCACAAAGCTCATTTTGGATTGAGAGATCACACATTTGTAATGTCCATCCTTTGAGTGTCCTCTGTTCCCATAATCCATTTCCTACATCATGGTAGAATTAAGCTGACAACGGATGATGTCTTGTACAGCAGACATCCTAACCTCATATATTATACACTCACTTATGTAGGTGGATACAGTAGAAGAGGAGGCAAGCAGAATGCAACATTTGATTCAGATCCCACATTGTGGGTAAGTTACGAAGATTTGATGGTTGCCGCCTACACTGGATTTGTGTTGTGCCTTTCAGCCAAGAGATTTTATAATGTAACTTCCTGAAGATTCACCGTAGCAGCCCATACATCCATCACAAAAGTACACAACTGGCATCAGTGCGACCCTCATCCACACCTATTTCAATATGATTTGTCCATTGGAATTTTGCTAGGCCCCACATCTGCCCTGTGTGGTCCCTGACCAGATGTCACAGCCAACCTTGTAGCAGAAGTCACTGTGGGTCTTGGAATCTGGGAGGATATCATTGGACCTAGAATGATAAGTGTGTTTGCAACTTTACATTTCTGCTCCCACATGTGATGCACTCAATTTCAGGCACAAAGGATGAGCACAAGCAGTGTGGGCCCTACCGTTGCAGAAGTGTGTAGCACTAATTATCACATTCAACTTGAGCATGGTGGGGGATGGTAGGCACTTGAAATGATCATCAGACCCAAATGCGGGTATTCCGGCCCGATAGCGGAGATTCTGGCCCGGAGGCAGAGATTCCGGCCCGGAGGCGGAGATTCCGCTCCGGGTGCAGAACTTCCGCCCTGGGTGCGGAAATTCCGGCCCGAGTGCGGAAATTCCGGCCCGAGTGCGGACGTAAAGTTAGAAGTCGTAAGTGACTTCTGTGAATACCATAAATCGTAAGTGCCTCCGTGAATACCAAAAGTAGTAAGTTTAGGATTTTGTCTCAGATTAGTTCTGTGAATCGGCCCCACAGTGGTTAACATTTCCCAAATGGATTCCCCACCTCTCCATCTCATTTCTGAGGGTAATCGCCAGGGGCTCCATGGCGAGAGCGAATAGAAGTGGAGACAAGGGGCACCCCTGTCGGGTACCCTTTTGTAGTTCGAAGCTATCCAATACCTGATCCCGGAGGTGCACCCTAGCTGTAGGTCTAAAGTATAGTATTTTCATCCATGCTATGCATTTTTCCCCTAGTCCCATCTTTCCAAGCACTGTCCACAAGTAATTTGATTCAACAGAGTCAAAGGCCTGCCGAATATCCAGGAGGCACAGTGCCCAGCTCTCTTCCCGGAGATGTGGTGCATGCTAGATATGTGAAAGTCGGCGCAAATTGTGTGTGGTGTTCCATCCGGGAATAAATCTGGCCTGGTCCGGGGGACCAATCGGGACACATATGGCAAGAGACGTGCCACCAGTACGCCTATTAATTTTTTTTTGTCAATATTCAGAAGAGAAATGGGGCTATAGGAGCTCGGGGAGAGGGGCTCTCTGTCTGGCTTGGGAATCATGGACACCAGAGCTTCCATCATGGTTTTAGGGTGCTCCCCGTGAACCAGGGCTTCATTGAACACCTCAAGTAGGCGGGTAGCCAGCTGCGGGGCGAATTTTTGATAGAACTCCTCTGGGAGCCCATCACTTCCGGGGCACTTCTCTGGTTTCAGCCTTTTAATCGATGCAAGCACTTCCTCCCTGGAAATCGGTGCCCCTAGAGCCTCGGCATCTTCCTCTCCCAGAGTGGGATGCGTCAGCCCACCAATAAATGCCTGCAGTGCGTATGGTCTAACCTGGATGTCAGTTGTACAGGTGTGCTGTAAATGGGTCGCGAATTCCTTTTAGAATCGCGTCTTGTGTATATATCATGTTCCCTTCACCATTTCGGAGTTGTAGGATAGGTGTATGCTCCTTCTCTGTCCTAAACAATCGTGCTAGGAGTGCTCCCGAAATGTCCCCCTCCATGTGCAATCTTTGTCTATAGGTAGTATACCTGTGTTTTTCTAGCCTGATCCAGGCATCTAGTAACTCTTCGCGGACCCGCGTCCATTCGGCCACACCGATAGGTGCCCTGTATAGGGCATCGTCCAGAGTCTTAAGCTGCTTTTCTAGAGTTGTGATATCATTTCTGAGCTGGTGTTGTACCCCATATGTGGTCCACATGCAAACCCCCCTTAGGACCACCTTCATGGCCTCCCACTCCGTGGATCTATTAGCTGTCGATCCCCAGTTATCTTCAAAGTAATGTTGTAAAGCCTCCATTACTGTCTGTGCATATAGGGGTCTGTGAGTGCTTCAACCCTAAGTCGCCAGAGCGGAATGACCGGCCGACCCGGCCCGCTTTTCAGAGTAAGTAATAGTGGTGCATGATCAAACAGATATCGTGTTAAGTAGGATATTCCCTCCGTGGTAGCGGAGAGACCAGATGAGAGACAGCAATGGTCAATTCGATTAAATGTGTTAGCAGCTGGAGTGTAACAGGAAAACTCTCTTTTGGTTGGATTACGTGCCCTCCATTCGTCTCTGAGTTGCATGCCCTGCAGAATGGTATTAAGTGATCTCGACATGCGAGGTTTGGTATTATCTCTAGAGGGTTCTCTGTCAAATTCCGCATCGAAGATGCAATTAAAGTCCCCAAAAAGAATAAGTTCTGCTCCCATGTATGGTGTCGCCGTCTTAAGGATTGATGGAAAAAAATCGGGGCAGTCCGAGTTAGGGGCATAAACATTAACAATACAAATCTCCCTGCCTTCCCACCTCCCGAATAAAATGACATTCCTCCCGTCTGGGTCCAGGACATGATGTAGGTGTCTGAAGGGGACTCCTGGTGCCACCCACACCATTGCCCCTCATGCAAAGCCAGAGTACGAGGTGGCGTATAACTGGCCTCGCCATCTTTTCTATATGCTCGATATGGTATTCCCCTATTTATGCGTTTCTTGAAGCCCCGCTATTGCTATTCCATACCGCTTTAGAAATGCGTGCACTTTGCGGCGTTTTTCTAGGCCGATGTGAAAAAGAGAGAATGGCGCACTCTTGGGATAGTCAAAATATTCGAATGGTAATCAAGTAAGTGGTGCAAGAAGGTAAGTCCTCCTGAGTATGAGGATGATCCAGATGTGGTTGCACTCTCCTGGATTAAGAGAGTGTCTCCCTCTTGCACTCGATGAGACTGTTTAGTGATTAATCAAGGTAATAATTGAGTACTGTACAGCCTTGTCATCCTTGTATGTCTTTAGTTTTATTATTCAATTGTCCATGAAATCAATCAGTTCCTTGAATTCAACATTCATTCAAAGATGCCCAATGCATTTCGGGCCGATGAGCCCTTCATCAGGGGCTAATACTCTAGAAAAGGAAACAAGGTATCAACCAAATAATGCTGAATGTTCATTATACACATTTAGCTAATAACCAGTAGAAACACGTATTCAATTATGATAAAAACAACCCATGAAGTGGTATATTAAACGTGATCAAAAGTACACTGTGAATGGCATGGTTAAGAGTTATCCGGTGAATGATGTCAATCGATATGTAAAGTGTTAAACGGTGTGCCCATGATACAAGCCGTGAGTGAATCCATGACATCAGTCGTCTTAATATTGCTAAACATGTGGTCATTGCGCGGGTAAGTTGAAAAGCAGTGCAGAAAAATAAAAGATTGTACTGTAAATAAGATCATGCGATGGTGAAGGAATGAAGAAATGTGAATGCAAAACGGGTCAAGTTATACTAAACGCTCGAATAAATCAAGATTAGGTTGAACTCACATATCTTGAAAAACGTATCGGCATTACTCTGTGAAAATGACGGGGTGAAAAAATGGTGAAAAATAAACTCGTTAAAAAATAGAAACATAATACTGGACACAGCAACTAGTGCTGCGTGGAATAAACTTACTTAGAGTATATGTCGGTAAAGATTTGATAATCCGAAAATCTACGTGGATGTCGGACGGCGTTCAGAAAAGTTTGGAAGTGCACGTCAGCTTACGTTGGTGTATGACCAGCGTCGCTAGGAATTCTGGGATGACATGAACTACACGGTAAACAGACTCGTAGTTTCACACGAGTATCAATGTAGATAATAACGGTGAAAACGGGACACTGGACAAAGTGATGTAAACTATATAAAAAACAAATGTGTGGTTTGACGCGGGTGGATCAGTGTGAATAGTGAAAACAAGACATATAACTGAACGTGGAGAGTTCAAAAGAATAAACAAATAGCATATTGGCAATTAGCAATGTCACTGTCAACAGTGACGTATCTGAGAGTGTAATGGACTGTGTGAATTGAAATGAAAAAATTCCAAAAAGTTGAAAAAATAAAAAGGTGATCGATTCTGGGTGTAATACATACACTATACAAAATATAGTGAAAAGGTGTAAAGAATGTGTAAAATAATGTAATAAGTGAATAAAGATGCGTGGTGTTGAAATATAATTAATGTGCTGATCAAGTCTTCCAAAGCACAGATCCAGGGGATTTCAGAATCTGTGTGTAGTATGAAGGTACATATTTTACAAAAACAACCAAGATCATAACGTTCATTAAGACCTTTTGGACTGGAGGAATCCAGTCTGTTTATCCAATATACTTCTCTCTGTAACATGAATTGCGTGTTGTTTCGTCCCTTCAAAACTGGTACTTGTTCAAGAATCAGAAACCGAAGTTGACTGATATTGTGTTGAAGTTGTTGAAAGTGATTTGCAATTGGTGATTTCATCTGGTGAGTTCGAATGTTACTCTTATGTTCATTGAGTCTTATCCGCATTTTTCTCTCCGTCTTGCCCACGTAAACCATGCTACATGGACATTTTAACATATAAATAACATTTTGACTGTTGCAAGTAGCTGTTATTTTTAATTTTATGTTGTGACCTTTCTGAGGATGTTGAATGGTGTTACCCTTTATGATCGAATTACAATTTCCACAATTGTAGCAAGGTGTAGTCCCTTTGAAAATTGTATCTTTGATGTTCTGAGATGTGGTTACAATTTGTTTTAAGTTTCTCGACCGTTGGTAAGCGAATCTCGGTGGTGTGTCATAGATGTGTCTAAAATCCATTTCAGTTCCAAGCATCAGCCAATATCTTAAGATGATTTTTTTGATAGAGTAACTTTGAGTAGAAAATTTAGACACGAAAACGCTTCTCGATTCGTCTTTGTTAATAGGTTTCGACCTTAGCAATGTCTGACGTGTGAGTTTATCAACTTTGTGACTAGCATTATCCAAGATATTCATAGGGTATTTTCGTTGTTTAAATTTTTCGATACAAGTATCTTTACTTGCGTTGTATAGTTCTTGAGTGCTGGATATTCTTTTGAGTCTAAGTAGCTGGGAGTACGGTAGATGTTCTTTGAGAGAAGGCTGGTGAAAGCTATGAAAATGTAATAGGTTGTTACGATCTGTAGATTTGGTATATACCTGTGTAATGAGAGTTCCATTATCATCAGTCACAACGGTATCCAAGAATGTTATAGAATCCTTCCTGATGGTGTGTGTGAATTCTATGCGGTAATCGACGTTATTCAATGTTTGTAAAAGTGATTCAAGTTTCGTGGTAGATCCTTGCCATAAAATGAAAATGTCATCGATGTATCGTTTGTATAAAACGAGATTTTCATTCCATTCTTGATCATTCAGAATGTGATCTAACTCTAATCGATACATGTACAGATTAGCATACGTTGGGGCTGCACAATTGCCCATCGATGTTCCAGAGCATTGGATATAATAATTACCGGACCATTCAAAGTAGCTGTGATACAATGTAAAATGGATGAGTTCCATTAAGAAAACTTTGAGGTCGTGAGGTTTGTTTGTGGTCACAAGAAAAGATTCAACTGCTTCCATGCCTTTGTCATGAGGTATCGATGTATAGAGTGCTTTGACGTCGACGGAACAAAGTATGGTGTTGGGAGTAATTTTGTCTTGAACAGTTTCCAATGTATTTATGAAATCGGTGGTGTCTCTGATGTATGTACTCATGGATTGTACCAATGGCTGTAGATGTTTATCCAAGTATCTTCCGATAGGTTCATGTAATGAGTTAATGGTGGAAACAATTGGCCTAAATGGAGGTAAAGTGGCGTGTTTATGAATCTTAGGTATCATGTAAATGTAGGGTATAGACGGGTTGGTTTTGATGAGGTAATTCCTGTCTTCATTGTTGATGGTGCCCTTTTCAATAGCCTCATCAATTATGGTTTGCAAGATTTTTATGAAATCATTGGTAGGATCAAACGATAAAGGCATGTATATGTTGCGGTCTTGAATATGATCATTGACGTTTTTCTCATAAAGTCAGAATCCATAATAACCATTGCCCCTCCTTTGTCAGCTTCACGGATGGTAATTTCTGTTCTTGCTGCTATTTGAAAAAGGGCTTGTTGCTCTTTTTGAGTGATGTTAGTATTCTTAGATTTTCGTCTGTTAGATATTTTGCTGAGTTCTTTGAGGGTAATGGTTTCGAAAGCATCTAGTACTTTATGGCTGGTGGGAGCCATGAATGTGCTTTTATTCCGTAATCCCATTAGTGTATTGTCACGGGGTCTGTATGTAGAATCCATAACGTTATGAAAAAAATGTTTGAGCCTAAGTGTCCGCATAAATTTGAAAAAACAAACTTCTGTGTCAAGATGATTTGAATGGTATGTAGGCACAAACGATGTTCCTTTTTGTAAAGTTCTCATTTGAAAATCTGTTAGTTTGTGTCTGGAAATATTGATCACCAGGTTCTCTGGCTGCGTGTTCCCTTCGCAACCGGTTTTGTTGATGTTAACTTTCCTCCTGCTTCGTCTTGTGGTTTTGGACCTACTTCTAAAAAAGATTGTCTGCCATTGGTAGAAGATGTGGAAGGAGCTTCAACAGTTGATTCATGTGAGTCATCTATAGCTGGGCGTAAACTTTTAGTTTGAGGGTCCGCTTGAGTTCGTGGTGTTCTACCTCTGGTTTGCGAATCATCTGAGGATGTAGTGTCTATATCAAATGGATGACCGGTGTTTCTTCGTAGTTGTCTCTTGTTCGCATATACCTCTGCCCAGGTATATACCTCCCCCAACTTGTAATCTATGGTATCACGTTTGAATTTTCTTACTTTTCTTGCGTTGATCTCGTTGGTGTATTCATCCAATTGTTTATTCAAATCTGCTAGTGTCGCGTTCCAGTCTTCATTTTCCAGTTTCAGTAGAAATTTCTTGTTTGAGTTCTGTTATTTCTTTGTTAAGGTCTTCCAGTAGTGTAGATAGTTCTTCAACTATAAGTAAAATTAAATCCAGTGAACATTTGTTCAAATTGCCTCCCATTTTTCTGTAAATTTAGAATTGTTTTTACATAGTGTGGATTTCAAGGCAATTCTTAGACCCTCGGTATTCGCTGTACTTTGTGGTACTTGATCAGAGTACTAGCATGTAATCTTTGGTTAATAGCTCTTTTGGAAGTGTATAACAACTGTTTAATGATGGATTGTGTTGAGGTAGTACTGGTGCTGATTCCTTCTGTTTCCTCAAATAAAGCATAAATTCGTTGTGTTTCTTCTGAACTATAAACAAACGTGTTTGCTCTACGTTCTGTAGTTTTAGCAATTTCTTCCATTGTAGTTGTGGGTGCGCTCTCTGTGTTACTCAGTGGGGAGACAAATGTGAAAAAGAGAGAATGGCGCACTCTTGGGATAGTCAAAATATTCGAATGGTAATCAAGTAAGTGGTGCAAGAAGGTAAGTCCTCCTGAGTATGAGGATGATCCAGACGTGGTTGCACTCTCCTGGATTAAGAGAGTGTCTCCCTCTTGCACTCGATGAGACTGTTTAGTGATTAATCAAGGTAATAATTGAGTACTGTACAGCCTTGTCATCCTTGTATATCTTTAGTTTTATTATTCAATTGTCCATGAAATCAATCAGTTCCTTGAATTCAACATTCATTCAAAGATGCCCAATGCATTTCGGGCCGATGAGCCCTTCATCAGGGGCTAATACTCTAGAAAAGGAAACAAGGTATCAACCAAATAATGCTGAATGTTCATTATACACATATAGCTAATAACCAGTAGAAACACGTATTCAATTATGATAAAAACAACCCATGAAGTGGTATATTAAACGTGATCTAGGCCGACCATTCCCCAAACATTCCATTAAGTATCTTCAGCGTTTGCACTGGCATGGTTGTTTTTCTGTGTGTGACTTAATTCTTCCACCCTTTCCCCTATAGGTCCGACCTTTCGACCCATTAGTTTGTTTGACATAATGCAATCCAGCGTGACCCTTAAAGTTCCCCAACAAACTGAAAAAACTTTTGAAACTGAACAAACCCAACCCCCTTCCCACCCCATGGGCAGATATGTGAATTCCGATGTGTATATTGCGACCCATAGAAAAAGCAGCACATACCGCTCCATTCCACCCCCCTCCCCTCTCAGAAAACATTTTAACATCTTAGGCATAATCGTCCAAGGGCCGGAACCTAGTCCAGTCTCATCTAATGAGCAAGTATTGATATCTATAGAGTGCTGTGCTAGAGAACTGGCTACGTCATGGTGCGAGATTGCTCTCAAGCTTCCCTGGCAGGCCTGGACTCTGTTGGGGGGCATCGCTACTCCTGTGGTTCCCCATGCCCCTATTATGAATAATGATCAGCATGACATTCCACATATATAATCAGAAGAGGATTAAAAAGAGACCAAGGAATGTACTCATGCGATCCCCGCTTACAAGTCTCTTAGGGACCCCACCAGGATACAATTACTGACTGAACTTATCTGTACAGTTTATCTCTCAGGCATTCAGCATTCAGTGTTCATTCGTGTCCGCTGCCTGGATCACCAGACCCAGCCTCTAGGTTCGGCGTCATCTCCACCAAGTCCGGTACTGTCTCTGTGTCCAAGGCCTGTAGCGTGTGATGGAGCAGGGTAAATGAAATTTTTTTAAACCTCCTAATATTTTCGTAAAATAATTAATAAACATGTTCGTTTAAGTAAATAACCAACAATGTATGTTATATGTTAAGGGTTAAAGGTAACACGCTATTCCGTGTGCAAATTAATCAACTTATAATTGTTTACGTGTCTAACATAACATAATATTTGCGTACTAATTCAATAATAAAAGCATGATCTGTGCTTTTAAATAAAACGTGTGGTTGCAAAATAAAGCGATGGTAAGTAAGGGACAGCTTTATATGTTGCTTTTTGCTAGGTAATACCTAATTGGGGTACGTAGAAAGACGGGAGGGCAACGAAAGGGTTTATATTTTGTTGTTTTAACAATATTTTGTTTATCTTTGAAAATAGTGCGCTTAGGCCTGTCGAGCAGCAATATAAAATGGCCGCCAGTTGCTAGAGTACGCATGAGCGGGAGACCATGTGATAGAGGAGAGAGGCTGTGGAAAAGGGATGATCACGTGCTGATGCTGAGAGGCTAAGATGGAAGTATGGTCAAGGCTGTTGTGACCTTTCTGAGCAGATGTGTGCCAAGATGATCAGCAAGAAGCGTGAGAAGTCCAACTGAATCAATAGACGGAACTGTTTAACACAAAATGTAGCAGAAAAAGATACAATTTGGACTGATCGAAATGGATGAGCAATTGCATGAACTGTGGGAAACGATGCTTGCATGGACATTCCACACGGAACTGGTTAAGACCAGGAAGTTTGATTAAAATGTATATGGGCCTGAGTTTTGACCAATGAGAAAGAATCACGCCATGAAGAAGAAACATTTTATGCTGTAAGCTAGAATTAGGGTATAAGAAGACCTACTCTTGGTGGGAGGGGTTAGAATGCTGCGGGAGTTGCTGCAGGAGTGAGTTGGTGCGGGAGTTGCAGAGGTAGATGCTGGAGAAGTTAGATGCTGTAGATGGGTGAAGTTGCGGTTGCTGATGCTGATGTTGCTGCTGCTATTTTCCTTTTCCAGTTGAGTATAAAGATGCTGCTTTAGGAGAACTTTTCCTGATAGATTTTTATTTTAGAATTATTAGATTTTCCCCAGATAGATAGATAGATTGATCTTTAGAGTTCTTATTATGATAACCTTATTTTTCCGTCTAATAAATATGCATTGCAATTTCAAATTATTCTTATATTGATGATAAATGTAATGATCTGAATAATAAGCTTAACCTCATTTCTTGCATTCAAAACTTTATATAAATTTTATTATTCTTTAAACGATTTACTCAGAGATTCTTTAGCTCAATGATTAAAATGAAATGTTAAAGAGTTTATTGTGATTGAGCTGGTCTTAATCACCATCAACTGATTCCTACTAGTTGGTCCATCGACCAATGAGCGGAATACCTTAAAAGCAAATGAGAAATATTATGTCATGATAAAAGAGGTATCCCGTCTCCTTCCAGCGAATCATTTTTCTCCTAGGTTCATGACGGAGGAAATCCAGGGAACAAATGAGTAAGTGAATGTATATGCGGTGTTATGGGCCCCACCGTCATATGGATATAGTGTGTGTGTTAGAGGAATAGTTGCACCTGGATGACCAAAGCATAATAGGAGAATTATTTTTATTGTTAGCACTGGATCAGATTTCTTGGTAGCAGAGTTATGGTTTCTATAGATTAGTTTGGTGATTATTGATTATTGAATATTGATAAGTTCATGTCTAACACTTTTTGTTGAGTCGCGTTATGTTATATGTAAGTTTTCACGCTTCCGGGAAGTAGGAAGTGGAACACGTATGGCAAGAGAAGTCACATGGAATTGTACACTGTCTGAGTTCATTTTTTGGTAATAACACAGGTTGTGTTATAATAGGGACATTTTGCGTATAAAAGGTGTGTAAGTGAAATAGTGATCGGTTTTCTTGTGAAACTCTGGCCTTAATTCTCAGGAGCAGTATAGTCTCCACATGTGCTTTATCCCCAGAGAAACGGGTTTACTGATTGCTTGAAAGAAGGGTAAGGTAGAGGGAAGTGCTACTTTATCGGCGAAACTGAAAATTCTGTGGTAGGGTAGAGGTAAGCGCTGCCTACTGGAAAATACAGAATTCTTGTGTAAATGGTCAAAGCTATCTCTTCGGTTTAGCGAATCAGACAATGGAAATGTGTTTTAAATGTTGTAACTAACAAAGAATTGTTGAAAAAGAAATTGCCTATAAATTTTGTAAAGGAGGGGTCAAGAGCAGAAGTGACGTAGACCAGAGTCGCGCTGAGATTGGACAGTGCGCTAGTCACATGGAAACAGGAGCAGAACTGACGTAGACAAAAGCCGCGCTGGGATTGGACAGTGCGCCGTAGACAGAAATCGCTCTGATTGGAGCTTTGGTGTGAGTCGCACAAGGATTGGTCGAATAGCCTAGTGACGTGGAAGTTTGTGATTGGAGTGTTAGTGGGAGTCGCGCTAGTATTGGTTGAAATAACGCATAGAGAACAGTGTTGAATTGCGGATCATTTAAGGCGAAAAAGGTTGTGAATCATGTCGTACTATGAGTATGGTAGAGAGAAAACGTCATGGATGTCGAAAGTTAAGAACTTCTTTAAGAAAGACAAAAAGGTAGTGACTAGGGAGGGACAAATAATTCATCCGCCGAAATCACCAGCTTCACATATGATGCTGAAATATGGATATCATACATGCATATGGTTAGAAAATTGGACAAAATACACCAAGAATGATGGAGCATTGGCTTTCCCTGAGAATGGTTCATTTAATGTAGCTGTACTACGGAACTTGAGAGAAAAGATGGTAATGTTAGAACCTAGACCTAGACCAACACAGTTTGAAGCTTTAACGGAATGGGAAGATGAGATGTATGAGCGAGAAAGATTCAGAGGATTAAAGAATCATGAGTTTGTGCCTGGAAGGTTTTGGGGAGTAAATCATGAGGACAGAGTAAAGCGTTGGAGATATGCTAACATGACAGGAGGTTTGTTTCCAGCTTTTACAGTTGAGGAAGAAGCAAAGAGAAAGTGTACTGAGAAAAAGAAACATGTAGTGGTAGAAAAGTATGTGTATGGTGGTAGTGAAACAGATGACGAATTGCTGGAAGATATTTTAAACAGAAACCCACCTCCATACCAACAGACTTCTGCGGTGGTGACACCTAATGCACCGCCAATGGAAACTGGGAGGAATAAAAAACCTGAACGAAGAGATGAGACAAATAGGTCACAAGATCAATTAAAAACTTCACAAAATGAAGAGATAGAAAGTGACAATGCAACTGAATTAGCACAAACGACAAGAGAATTGACTGAGAAAATAAGAGAATTGACAAAGAATATGGAAGCTGTAACTGTACCAGTAACAATAGGTCCAGTAATGCCAATTTTTGAGAATCAGAAAATTGATGAACGCTCTTTAGTGATTCCCATGAATTCACATTTGCAAAGAAAAAGAGAAGGAATGGAGCTGAATAATGAAGGTGCACACAATTTGGCTAGTACCTATAGACCAAGCCCACCTACAAATTTGACGATAAATGAGAATGAAATTAGGAGAATGCCTATGGTAACGGAGTCCGCATCAGGAACACCAGAAAGAAGTAGCAATTGGATAGAATTAAATAGTACGCCTGTAGGTCCGACTCCAGATGAGTTAAATGAATGGATGAAAGAGCTAAAAACAAAAGAACCGGAAGAGAAACCATTAGATGTAATTAGGTTGAAAATAGACATGGAAGAATTGATTTTGGGAACAATTGGAACAGAAAAATTAAAAAATTATCAGGATGATGAGATTATGTTTTTGTGCAAAAGTCTTACTTGGAGAGCTAGAAATTTACATGACAAATTAGAAGAGACAGCAAGTGAACTAGGAGTGGAATTTGTAAAAGTGAGAACATTGCAGAAACCATACAGAGTAGATTTTTGTGAGAAAGACATAGAGAATTTGAACACATCAGGAAGACTGACCCAAATAAAAGAGTTAATTGTTTTATTGAGAAAATGGGGTGATGTGGATCGATGGAGAAATAGATGGTCGAAGAGGAATGAGAAAACAACAGATAAAGCATCTTTGGCTTTTGCAGTGACAGATAAGGAACCAGTTGTTAGGGAGTACCCGATGAGAGAAACTCCAGGTGGTAGTTATGTGCATTTTCCATGGACCAGACAGGATATACTGTCATTTACAAATGACTTCCCAAAATTGAGAGAGAAACCAGTAGAATGGTACAGACAAGTGGAAAGATTTGTTAAGGTGTCAAAAGTGCTGTGGATAGATCTGGATGGATTGTTTGATATAGTAGTGCCAGCTGATTTGTGGACAGAATGTAAGATTACTATTGATTGGCCAACTGTAGAATATCCAAGGGACGCTAAAACAGGAGCGCCAGGACCAGAAGTGATGAGGAAGTACGACCAAGTAATTACCTTTTTGAAGAATAAAATTCCACCTAAAGAAACAGATTGGGTAAAAATATACAGAACAACACAGGAAAGTAAAGAATCAGTGCATGCGTACTACGAGAGATTGTTGTTGGTTTTCAAACAGTATAGTGGTTATGAGACACTGAATGAGAAGGATATGAGTCATTTTGTATATAGGTTTGTGTATGGATTAAAACCAGAGATAAGTGAAATGATTAAGCAGCACTTGATTGGTTGGCAGAATAGCACAGTGGATGAGGTTTTGAGATATGCTAAGTATTGCAGTGATGAAATTGAGAGTAGACAGCGTAAATTGAAAGAAAAGGCCATGTGGGCGCAGGTGAAAGTTGCAGAGAAGCAAGAAGCTCAATTGAGTAATACTGGTAGTGAAGCAGGACAGGTTAAATGCCGACCTAATATAGGTAAAGGAAAAGGACAAATGAGCATAGTTGAGGCAAAGAAATGTATGTTTCCTGCCATAGAAATCGTTCCCTAACCCATTGTTCTATATTTTCCTACGCAGTTGGAGGGCGGACTGCGTTCCCGAAATGCACGCATCCTATTGTTAATAATGATGACATTGAATACATGGATAAAAAGGAGTGCACTCTACTCTATAATTGTGATGTACTTTGACAGCCCAACCTGGAGTAGCACCCACGGATTTAAACAGTTAAGATGGATGAAATCAAGGTCACATGTTAAACCTACACTCCTCACCAAGGGGAGCAAGCTTAAACTGTTCCAAAACAGCAACGAACGTGAAGGACGATTTAATGTTACAACACCAAAGGAAACGTTATTTCATATGATTATTCAGTGGATGTATTTCTATCTTGAAATTCCTTTTAACATGTGTACAGATACAATTAATTAAAGCTCAAAAATGTAATCTTTTTAATAGGCGCAGATTTATACATCGTAAGGGTGGGCGGAGTAATCTGGCGAATGCTGGGGGTTTGTTGAACCGAATGAGGGGATAGAGTAAGGTTTCACATATAGGTGATTTCAACAAGTAGGAGCCGTACTGGTGCATTATGGGTCCCGTAGTAAAATTGGTAAAAGCTTGATAATGACAAGGGGCGGGTCTAAAAACGTGATGAGTTTAAAATGGCGGCAAATGTGAGTAAGCCGTTAGTCGGCTCGAGGAGAGAGAACTAGGTTGATGAAAAGTTTCCCAGGTACGATAGGGATTTTTATGCAGTGTGGAACGAGAGGTAACAGGCAGGTTTTGTTATCTAAGATAGTGGGGAGACATTCTCGTAGATGTTTTTTAACGTGGGACTGTATTGTATATACAGATGAAGGGGAGTTGATCAGGAGCATTTTTTCACTGGGAGGTACTAGAGGGAAAGCGCCAGTTGAGCTTTTTTTAAAAAAAGTACACAATGAATAATGTTAGCGTATTGATATGACAAGCGTTTTAAAATATGAAGTCTAAAATGTTGTTGTCTGACTTTGTAGTGAACCCCTGACGAAGGTTGATGAAAGCAACCGGAATGCATTGGGAATGAGATACTACTGAGGATGAACTATGTATGTTTCCTGCCGTAAAAATAAGGCTCGGATGGGCATATTTACCGCATCAGAATTGAATACATAATGGTTTTTTATGTGACGGACGAAAAGGAACAAGAAATTGAAAATTGAAATAAATGGTTTAAAATTACAAAACTGGATGATTTTTTGAAGTTTTTGGCGCAATAAAGCCTTTCAGCAGTGCTTCCGGTATGGGAGCGACAAATCATTCCCTAACCCATTGTTCTATATTTTCCTACGCAGTTGGAGGGCGGACTGCGTTCCCGGAATGCACGCATCCTATTGTTAATAATGATGACATTGAATACATGGATAAAAAGGAGTGCAATCTACTCTATAATTGTGATGTACTTTGACAGCCCAACCTGGAGTAGCACCCACGGATTTAAACAGTTAAGATGGATGAAATCAAGGTCACATGTTAAACCTACACTCCTCACCAAGGGGAGCAAGCTTAAACTGTTCCAAAACAGCAACGAACGTGAAGGACGATTTAATGTTACAACACCAAAGGAAACGTTATTTCATATGATTATTCAGTGGATGTATTTCTATCTTGAAATTCCTTTTAACATGTGTACAGATACAATTAATTAAAGCTCAGAAATGTAATCTTTTTAATAGGCGCAGATTTATACATCGTAAGGGTGGGCGGAGTAATCTGGCGAATGCTGGGGGTTTGTTGAACCGAATGAGGGGATAGAGTAAGGTTTCACATATAGCTGATTTCAACAAGTAGGAGCCGTACCGGTGGATTATGGGTCCCGTAGTAAAAGTGGTAAAAGCTTGATAATGACAAGGGGCGGGTCTAAAAACGTGATGAGTTTAAAATGGCGGCAAATGTGAGAAAGCCGTTAGTCGGCTCGAGGAGAGAGAACTAGGTTGATGAAAAGTTTCACAGGTACGAGAGGGATTTTTATGCAGTGTGGAACGAGAGGTAACAGGCAGGTTTTGTTATCTAAGATAGTGGGGAAACATTCTCGTAGATGTTTTTTAACGTGGGACTGTATTGTATATACAGATGAAGGGGAGTTGATCAGGAGCATTTTTTCACTGGGAGGTACTAGAGGGAAAGCGCCAGATGAGCTTTTTTTAAAAAAAGTACACAATGAATAATGTTAGCGTATTGATATGACAAGCGTTTTAAAATATGAAGTCTAAAATGTTGTTGTCTGACTTTGTAGTGAACCCCTGACGAAGGTTGATGAAAGCAACCGAAATGCATTGGGAATGAGATACTACTGAGGATGAACTATGTATGTTTCCTGCCGTAAAAATAAGGCTCGGATGGGCATATTTACCGCATCAGAATTGAATACATAATGGTTTTTCATGTGACGGACGAAAAGGAACAAGAAATTGAAAATTGAAATAAATGGTTTAAAATTACAAAACTGGATGATTTTTTGAAGTTTTTGGCGCAATAAAGCCTTTCAGCAGTGCTTCCGGTATGGGAGCGACAAATCGTTCCCTAACCCATTGTTCTATATTTTCCTACGCAGTTGGAGGGCGGACTGCGTTCCCGGAATGCATGCATCCTATTGTTAATAATGATGACATTGAATACATGGATAAAAAGGAGTGCACTCTACTCTATAATTGTGATGTACTTTGACAGCCCAACCTGGAGTAGCACCCACGGATTTAAACAGTTAAGATGGATGAAATCAAGGTCACATGTTAAACCTACACTCCTCACCAAGGGGAGCAAGCTTAAACTGTTCCAAAACAGCAACGAACGTGAAGGACGATTTAATGTTACAACACCAAAGGAAACGTTATTTCATATGATTATTCAGTGGATGTATTTCTATCTTGAAATTCCTTTTAACATGTGTACAGATACAATTAATTAAAGCTCATAAATGTAATCTTTTTAATAGGCGCAGATTTATACATCGTAAGGGTGGGCGGAGTAATCTGGCGAATGCTGGGGTTTGTTGAACTGAATGAGGGGATAGAGTAAGGTTTCACATATAGGTGATTTCAACAAGTAGGAGCCGTACCGGTGGATTATGGGTCCCGTAGTAAAAGTGGTAAAAGCTTGATAATGACAAGGCGGGTCTAAAAACGTGATGAGTTTAAAATGGCGGCAAATGTGAGAAAGCCGTTAGTTGGCTCGAGGAGAAGAACTAGGTTGATGAAAAGTTTCACAGGTACGAGAGGGATTTTTATGCAGTGTGGAACGAGAGGTAACAGGCAGGTTTTGTTATCTAAGATAGTGGGGAGACATTCTCGTAGATGTTTTTTAACGTGGGACTGTATTGTATATACAGATGAAGGGGAGTTGATCAGGAGCATTTTTTCACTGGGAGGTACTAGAGGGAAAGCGCCAGTTGAGTTTTTTTTAAAAAAAGTACACAATGAATAATGTTAGCGTATTGATATGACAAGCGTTTTAAAATATGAAGTCTAAAATGTTGTTGTCTGACGTTGTAGTGAACCCCTGACGAAGGTTGATGAAAGCAACCGAAATGCATTGGGAATGAGATACTACTGAGGATGAACTATGTATGTTTCCTGCCATAAAAATAAGGCTCGGATGGGCATATTTACCGCATCAGAATTGAATACATAATGGTTTTTCATGTGACGGACGAAAAGGAACAAGAAATTGAAAATTGAAATAAATGGTTTAAAATTACAAAACTGGATGATTTTTTGAAGTTTTTGGCGCAATAAAGCCTTTCAGCAGTGCTTCCGGTATGGGAGCGACAAATCGTTCCCTAACCCATTGCAAAGAAAAAGTGGCCATGCCACAACTGCGGAAAGCTAGGACATTGGAGAAACGAGTGTAAATTTCCTCCAAAGCCTAATGTGGAAAATCAATCATTAAATTCACAGGTGCAGAGTGAGGTAGTTACTCAACAAGGTCAGGTGCCACAACCACCACTTCCCAAGAGTGTTAACCAACAGAAATACAGTGCAGAAACAGGATTCTACGGAGGAGAACAGGTAACACAGTTGCCGCGTGCAGCTGCAATTTCTCAATATTGGTTACGACAGGATGAGGATGACACGGATGAAAGTTCCTGACGGTGCCTAGGAGAGGGGAAGAGTGCGTGCTTGGCGCAACTCTAGAGGTAGATCAGTCTGGTCCATTTGTGGATGGAGAAGTGAATGGTGCAAATGTAACATTCCTTGTTGACACTGGAGCTACCCGTTCTACTGTTAGGTCAGTGGAAATTCCAAACCTTCCTCTCTCAGGTGAACATATCCAAGTAGTTGGAGTTTCCAATCAGCAAATTAAAACGCCTCTTACTAAATTAGTGAAGGTAAGAATTGGTCCATTTAGCGAAATGCACCGATTTGTGGTATGCGATTGTAGTCCAGTGAACCTATTAGGACGCGATTTATTGTGCAAGATGAACTGCACTATCTATTGTACCCCAGACGGAATTGCATTTCAGACTCCGGATGAGGATGTGCTGTATAAAATGACAATGGTGAATTTAGAACCAGAAGTAAATGGTTTGTTTCCTGTATTTGATGCAGAGAAAATCCCAATATAATTGAAAAAGACAGTGAAAGAAGAAGTGTGGGACTTTACAGGAGAAGATGTAGGATTAATGAAAGGAGTAGATCCCGTTAAAATAACAGTGAAAGAGGGAACGAGTTACCCAAATACGCCCCAGTATAAATTGACTCCAGAAATAATTGAAGGAATAACGCCAGTAATAAATAAAATGATTGAACAAGGGATTCTAAAAGAAATCATGAGCAGTCCATGTAATTCGCCAATAATGGGACTGAAAAAGCCAAACGGAACATATAGAATTGTACAGGATTTGAGGAAGGTAAACAAAATTGTTGTGCCTTGTTTCCCAATAGTACCGAACCCTGCTGTGATTCTATATCAGATTCCACGTGAAGCAGAATGGTACACAGTAATTGATTTATGTCATGCATTTTCTCTATTCCACTGCATCCAGATAGCCAGCCATTATTTGCATTTAGGTTTGGAGAGCGTATTTTGGCATGGTGCCGAATTCCTCAAGGGTACACAGAAAGTCCCTCAATCTTTAATCAGATCCTAAAGAAATCATTGGAAGATTTAAGAATGCCAGAAAAGTCAGTAATGGTTCAGTATATTGATGACCTACTGGTGGCATCAAAAACGAAAGAAGCATGTCAATGATACAATTGCTTTGCTGAATCATTTAGCAAAAATAGGACATAAAGTGTCCCCTTCAAAATTGCAGTTTTGTCAACAAGAAGTCCAGTATTTAGGGCATAAAATTGAGTAAGGAGTGCAAAAGGTAACGACTGAAAGAATAAAAATGATTCAAGGAATGAGAGCACCAATGACACAAAGAGAGGTAAGAATGTTTTTGGGAATGGTTGGATATTGTCGACAATGGATAAGGGGTTTTTCACTGATTGCTAAACTATTGCAGAAACTGACAAAGAAGGATGTTAAAGATCCTTTTGAAATGAATGATGAAGAAATGAAAGCATTCAGAGAGTTGAAAAAGAAATTGTGTGAGGCTCCAGCATTAGGAATGCCTGACTATGAGAAAGATTTTGAGCTGTATTGCAGTGAAAGAGATGGATGTGCATTTTCAGTTTTGGTACAGAGACATGGAACTATGAAAAGACCAATTGCATATTTTTCAGCTGTTTTAGACCCTGTAGCGAAAGCGTTGCCTGGATGTTTGAAAGCAGTTGCTGCTACTTGTGTGAGTCTGGAACAGAGTGAAGGCATAGTGATGGGGTATCCACTGAGAGTATATGTTCCCCATTCTGTGGCAATTCTCTTGACAAGAACGAAAACCCGTTACATGACACATAGTCGGCTGACTAGGTATGAAAAAGTAATTTTGAGTGCAGATAATGTGACCATTGACAGGTGTATGAATGTGAATCCTTCGACATCATTGCCAGATGAAGAGAGTGTGATTGAAATGGATGAAGTAGATCACGATTGTCTGAATGTGCTCGAATACTGTACAAAACCAAGGTCTGACATACGAGATGAGCCTTTGAAAGAATCAGATTATATTCTGTTTGTGGATGGCTCATGTTTGAGAACGAGTGATGGAGTTCTAAGTGCAGCATATGCAGTTTGCACAGTAGCAACTGTACTGGAAGGATCTTGTCTGAAAGGTGTATGGTCTGCCCAAGTCACAGAATTAGTAGCTCTGATTCAAGCATGCAAGTTGGGAAGAAATGTACGGGTTACGATTGTGACAGATAGCCAGTACGGTTTCGGGGTGGTGCACGATTTCGGTCAGATTTGGTCACAAAGGGGTTTCTTGACGTCTGCCGGAACGCCCATTAGAAATGGAGATTTTGTGAAAAAGCTGCTTGAGGCGATACAGCTGCCTAAACAGATTGCTGTTGTGAAGTGCAATGCACATAAAAATGGGGAAGACTACATAACTGTTGGTAATAAATATGCTGACGAAATGGCACAGTATTGTGCAAAGAATGTGGTTTCTTTGAACAAATGTCGGGAAAGAGAGCATATTTCTTGTCCTTTGCTTTTTACTAACTCTATTGAGACATGGGATGAGGTGAGACAGTTGCAAGAAGCTGCAGAGGATGAGGAAAAAGATACATGGATAAAAGCAGGATGTAGAAAACATGAAGATAATGATGTTTGGGTTTACAGAGATGAGAGACCAGTTATGCCTGATAGCATGATTTCTGACATGGCACGGATGTACCATGGACAAGCCCATATTGGGAGAGATTCAATGATCAGACTTTTAGACAAACATGGTACAATCCAAAATTCAGAGCCATAGCTGAGAGTCTTTGTCAGAGATGTCTTATTTGTCAACAGTTAAATCCAGGAAGGAAGACAGTAGTGAGTCTAGGAACAATAGGACGAGAAGGGGGTCCGTTCACTAGAATGCAAATGGATTTTATTGAAATGCCACCTTGCAACAGACTAAGATATGTCCTAGTGGTCGTCTGTTTGTTTTCCCGTTGGGTGGAGGCATACCCAACAAGAAGGAATGATGGTATTACGATAGCAAAACTTATGCTGCGAGAATTCATTCCGAGGTATGGTTTTCCAGTCACGATTGAAACAGATAGAGGAACGCACTTCCAAAATGAATTAGTTAAACTGATTTGTGAAGCACTTAGTATTAAACAGAAACTGCATTGTGCATACAGACCAGAGGCTTCTGGAATCGTAGAGCAAGTGAATGGAACAATCAAGAACAGGTTAGGAAAAATGTGTCAAGCCAGAGGACTCAAATGGCCAGATGCTTTGCCATTAGTTCTAATGACAATCAGAAGTATTCCGGAAAGGAAAACTGGACTCAGTCCCCATGAAATAATTATGGGACGAGCAATGAGACAAGCACAAGTACCTGTCAACAAACTACTGACTATAACTGATGATCTAGTGCTGGATTATTGCAAAGGATTGGCTGATGTGGTGCGTTCTGTGTTTCATCAGGTTGGACCGGATGCGACCACTCTTGAAAGAAAACCAGCTCACAACTTGAATCCAGGAGATTGGGTCCGTATAAAAGTCCACCGGAGAAGAAACTGTTTGGTTCCTCGCTGGGACGAACCACGACAAGTGATCCTGGTGACGACCACTGCAGTCAAGTGTGCAGGAGTGAAACACTGGGTACATGCCAGTCACACCATCAGAGTTCCAGAACCTAAAGATCGACATGTGAGTCGACATCTGGAAATATTGGATAACAGTTCAGCATCAGAAACAGAGGAAGAAACAAACAGGGTGCCAGAACTTGAAGATCGACCAGTAAGTCGACATCTGGAAGACCCAACTACAAGTGCAACAACAGAAGAAGTAGAAGAAATAGCTGAAGTTCCAGAACTTGAAGATCGACCTGTAAGTCGACATCTGGAAATATCAGACACCAGTTCAGAATCTGATACAGAGCATTCGGATTGTGAAGAAATTCTAAAAAGAAATTGGAATTTTGAGAGCATAAGAGAAGAAACTGAGCCAGAAGATAGTGACAGTGAGCAACCAAGTACAAGTTGTGGTAAAGATCCTTTGGAGATAATATTAATAGATGAAGAAGGGAGAGTTTCAAACAAAAAGCTACAAAAATCGGAAGATCCCCGAGGAGCAATAGGGAAAGATAGTCAAACACGAGAACAGGGAAATTTAGAAGCAGAAAGGAAAACTGACACAAATTCGGAAGAACCTCGAGGAGGGACAGAAATAGGTGAACAAAGGAAGATAAGAAAAGAACCACAAGTAGAAGAAAATGACATTATAAATTTCAAAATAAGAGGTAATGACGAAAGAATTGAAACAGAGTCTGAAGAAAGTGGAGAAGAAAGAAACCAAAAACTAGAGTCAAGAAAAAGAAATTGGAAAACAGAAAGAGAGGAAAAAGAAAGTGAAGCAAAAAGGCCAAGAAAAGGAGACAATTGGCCCAACGAAGTAAGAAAATTAAGGGGGTCATTACGATGGCGGGCGGAAGCACAACCGCCGTGCTGGCGGATGCAAAAACCACCAGTTACCGCCGGCACGCAGCAGTCCACACGCCCGCCCAATTACGATGCGAAAAGTAGGCCAAACACCGCCGGCAAGCCAGCAACACCGTCCGCCATCAAAGTGCGCCCGTACACGTAGCGGCGCAGCCCAACTGACACACACCGTCCGACGAAAACACGTCCCGCCCGGCGTATAAATTACGATGCCGCAAACAAACGGCTCCCACGGCCAAGAGATACCGTACGACAAACCGAAGCGGCAACACGGACGCCGAGCACGGACAACGAAGAAGCGGCTCCCCCGAGCATGAATCCAGCACTGTAGGCCCTCCCCATGCTCTTGCTGATGCACCACCAAGGACGCAACGTACCGCGGAGACGCAGGTAGGCACACACACAACAAGTGCACGCAAACAGCGCACACAGTGCAAGGGCGGAAAAAGCGGACAACCCCCCAGCGCGTGTACACTACACATCCACCATTGCATCCACATATGACACACAGGCCAAATCGTAACATCGCGTAACACATGTGTACACACCACCTGGGACTAGGAACCAACAACCCCGTCACGGCCCCAAAGCGGCGATGACGCCACCACACATGCGCACAACGCAGAGGCCAACCGCAGCGCCATGCATGCGTCGCACACAGACACAGGGACACAACCAAGCAGCACACACATCAGCCCCACCCCGAACGCACATGACACTTGACAGGCCTGCCACAGACATGTCCCCAACGCCCAATTCACGGACAACACCCAACGCCACACAACCGACGCACACATGTCAGTGAAGTCACGCAACAGCAGGACACACCCCAGTGTAACAAACATGGCGAAGCACACAGCGGCGGCAACACCAACTAGGAGAAGCAGGGCCCCTTCGGGAAGAGGAACGCCAGTACCACACTGAAACACCCATACCACCCTGCACATATGAACAAGACATATAAAACGGAACACCAAAGAGCCCGGGGACCGACAACAGGTGGCCCAAGAATAACATTCACACACAAGGCCCAACGCAGAGCGGAAAGGCAGCCTGCCGCCCACACAAGGGAGAGCAGACAGCACTGAATGACCTTCCATTCCAACTCCGAAACCACAGCCCTACGAAAGAAGCCGGTGAATACAGCCATTGTCCAAGAAAAGACCAACACAGGCATGCCGAGGAGACCGACCACAGGGCAGATAGCGCATATCACAGAAGCACACAACGGACGGGGAAGAAAGAAGAAAACACTCCCCATGTCGGCCACATGCAAGTTAATTGGAAGGAGTCACACATCACTGACCTTGAACTGTCTGAGAAGCATGTGGGATGAGGGCCCGTGTCCTCCAAACAAGCCAACAGAACACAAGTCCTGTCTCCCTACGACTACACAGAGCTCACAGCAACCTCGGAGCGTGCACATTGCAGACTGCACACACAGCCGGAGCACGCCACCACAACGCACCGCTGCGAAATGGCAACCGCAACACACCTACCCAACTACGCCGGACAGCTCAAGCTGTACAAAACCAACCTGATACATATATTGGGATGCGATCTCCTGTCCCTGCTGAACGTAAGTTACCGACTGACTTACCGCATCACATTGTTCAGCTGCGTCATGCCCGTCTTCTACTGTCGGAGGTGTCCCTACCAGCATCCCGTGGAGATGTGCCTCTCCAACCCGGCATGTCTAAAGGCGGACCTGCTACCACTACTCCTCCCTCTGGACGCACACGACAGGGCCTGCTCTGCCTATGGGGGCTTGGCGTATGTGGCCAACATCGCACCCGCACTGAAATGGGACCACTGTGCCTCCACACGACGGATCATCGAGAACAGCTACATCGAATGTCACCCAGCATGCCCCATCATGGTCCTCCAAGGGACAACTTACGAACAACACCTTGACAGCCACCATCCGCTACATTGGCTGGCAAACATGTACACCACCAATGACATGGAAGCCCTGCTGGGCGGCATCGCATACCTGACAACCTGTAAATTCGTCGGACCACAACGCAGGTTCCCCGATTGACCTATGATGTCCAACCCCGCACCCATGCTTAGCTTCCGCACGGACTGGCCAGTCACCACCACAACAGCCATACCAAACGACCGGCAACTGTTACCACACCATCAACGACATCGCCATGACATCGGATATGACCGGGACATGCACACTGTTCCCCATCACATCCAGGAACACCGCATGCATCGTGGGAGGCAGTGGCATGGGGTCTGTGTATCGCACCCACATGGACGGAACTGCACGAACAACCAGGACACGACATGGATCCAGCGCCCATGGACACACACACCGCTCAGTGGACATGAATAGGTCGCCTGGAGTCTGTGGGTGCTGCACCCCTCCCACCCCCGCCCCGGGAATCCCATACCAGGACCTTTGCATGGACGACAAGTGCATACAACAACAACACGACCCCAGTGACTGTGACATGTCCAGTAACCACCACATTGCAACAACAAGTGGCACGCCGCTGCATGCACGCAAGCACATGCCCTGATGTCATCTCACATGCACGCGTGCATGAGGAACAACCGCAGCAAACCTGTCACATGGAACTGAGATGGACTGTGCCCATGATGCCAAGCGGTCTGGTAGGCTACATGTATACCGTCTGTGTCAAAGTCCGCAGCTCCGCAGCTACACGTAAATGTACATTAGCACAGCCTTGGCCAAGCAGATGTAACTCTGAAGCCCACATCCCACATGCAACAGCCAATCACATGTAACCCCACACCCTATCCCATTTGCAATCATGCTCAGTATATCCTCAACATGTATTCCGCTGCCAGTAGTGTCCACTATACTGCATCACAGAGGACAGAAGACTCAATATAATGTTTGAAACCAAAACTGTCTCCGCTGACTCATTTCACAAGTACGAATGAGAGAGGATGAGAGTATGTGAAGTACACGGCAGTCGTGACATGACCATGTAGTCCACTGGTATTGGATGTCAACGCAAATGAGTAGCACAACTGTGGAAGACACACATGTGTCGTGTGAAGTCGTATGGACGCAGTGCTCAGGTGGGTGGGTGTGACGGGTAGATGCGCACATGCCAAGTTGGAGCACGCCGTGTCGGGAGGGGTCATGAACAGTACACCACCGCTTCCCTGGGCATTGTGAGAGGACACCTGTCGGGGGGAGTGAACACGTGTGTGCACAGCAGCCGGGCACACGTACAAAGCGGTACCAGGCGCACCTCAGCCCACCCTCTGTGGACAAGCTGGATCCTGTTGTGCGCCCGCCATGCCCCTTGACAAGGCACACACAGCCCCAGTCGACCAGGTGTAACCCCAACATAGTCAATCCGCACAGGCGATACAGGGCACGGGATGGCAGTGGAGCATGGTGTGTGAGAGTTCTCCTCGCGCTCCTCCTGGTCATATCACGCAGGCAATAGAACCTCAACGTCTAGCATGGCACAAGTCAAATGGAAGTGTAGGGGGGACGCACCACAGCACGAGCAGCACTGACGTCACGGGAGGTGGCTCGCACCATCCCATCCATTGCCCATTATACCAACCACGCCACATGCCATTGCGACTAAGTGCAAGCGCGTGCGCCACCACCCCCGAGCCCTCCCCAGAGAGGCCAAAGAGTGAATGTGTGGGCCATCAGTCACAGACGGACGCGGCATGGCCGCAAGGGCAGCCACAGCCACTGGGTGTCGCAGGTGGCGGATCCGGAAGGCGAAGACTGTGATGCATAGTCCATGCAGGCCGGGTCTCCATTTGGGGCACCACGCAGGTGGACGGCGTCCCGCAACACATCATACCCTGAGACAGCCCACTCGTGCAACTGGACCCACACATACACTCCTTGCCCTCTCTGGTGCGAGCTTGGGGCTGCCTGTGCAAGCGCTAGCCTCGCAGGTGCACATGCATATTGGGGGAGCGAGGGGAGGACATGAGGGCTGGGGCGAAGATGACTGTATCACTGTCAGTGAGTACAAGGGATGACCCAGATGTGGAAAGGAAGAGACGTGTCCCGTGTGTACTGCAACTAGTCGCCAATCCAACTACCCCCATGTCCGGAATGTAAGCCCGCACCTAGGCCCGCCCATCCGCCACATCGAATATACCACCAGCACGACAACCTTCCCATTCGAAACACTGACTGGGGGTGGCGACCAGTGAACAATCATGTGTAGCCTACCCACGCGTACATGTGGGCCCTCCATGATCCATGTCACCTGCGGCAAAGTCATGACATGCGCAATGAGGGAAGTGAGGAGAGCTGTCCGCCCCACGCACAGAAGGTGCATCAGCTCCACAGACCCAGCAGCGAGTCCAGCAGGGGTCACATGTGCAGGGGCAGCTGTGCCTGGTGTGAAGGCACATGCATATAGACAGCACATCGACCAATGTGTAGTCTGCCCACATCTACAGTCCATCATCATGCGGACATAGGAATTGAACACAGGGCAACACATCTGAGTGGGTGCACCCACCGTGACCAACAATGCGCAATCATCGACGTACCCGCCCTGTGCATGGCCCCCCACCCAACGGAGGCACATCCAGTGCCACCATCCCACACACACAAGCCTTCCACGGAACATGCTGTGTCCAATGCTCAGTACAGAGTCAGCGCCCATCTGGTGGATCCTGAACAGGAGACACATGCACACACATGCCAGCTCCCACTATGTACGTCTGCCACCTGGCACGTGCAATGTAACCTCTCACCTGTGACGTGTGACTGCAAGCACACAGCCGTCTTGGCATGGGGCTGTCAATGTGGACACCTGTCAATGTTTCGGGAGGTGTGATCCGTACAGTGCTGTACATAGGGTGCAGTGCTGACACCTACTACTGTCTCATATCCCCTCGTGCCACAGGTCCCACTTGTTTTGGCCGCTCAGCCTGTGCCCACATCGTCGTCGTCGTGTGCCATACTCATCCAGCCTCGGAAGCAGTTCCATGCTCAGCAGACATTCATGTTGCCGTGGCGTTGCCGCTTGACGAATATGCAGTCAGTCCCCATCAGCACGCCCCGCAAGTCATTGGGGCCTAGATCCCCATGTGCATGCACATGGCAGTGGTTTGTATCACTAGCCATTGCCATTGTTGGGAGACCTGTGTAAGTGTATTGTGGCCGTGCCGTCCCAGCTTGACAGCTGGGCTGTGGCTCATGTGCTTGCTCAGTCATGTCAGTGATGTGTATGCGAAATTGCTATGTGTTGTGTTGCTTTGACATGTGTCCACTGCCATTTTCCCTAGGCGGAGACCGAACATTGACCGCCCATACCAATTGCTGGCGGACATGGACGATACAGAGGTCATTAGGAAGTTTCGGCTGGACAGGCCAACCCTGCATCGACTGTGTGCCATGTTGGAACCCCATCTCCGTCCCCGCAGGGTGTATCCGACAGCTGTCACCCCCACGGCTAAGGTGATGGCCGCCATGCATTTCTTCGCCACTGGGTCATTCCAGCACACAGTGGGCAGTGGAGGAGGGATGTCCCAGCCCATGTTCAGCAAGGTGCTGAGGGATGTACTGGCAGCCATGATGCTGTACCGAAACAGGTACATCCGCTTCCCCAGGGCTCGTGAATTGGCGGCAGTGAAGGGTGCATTCTATGCCCTTGGCAGAATCCCACACGTCGTTGGAGCCATTGACTGCACACATGTTGGCCTTGTTCCACCACAGGCCACTGAGCACCTGTACCGCAACAGGAAGCACACGCACTCCCTGAATGTGCAAGTGGTGTGCCTTGCGGACATGGTGATCACCCACGTGTGTGCAAAGTTCCCAGGCTCGGCCCATGACGCACACATAATGCGCAACAGCATCTTGCCACGACTGATGTCCAATCTGCAACAGGATCGTGGCTGTATTGTCGGTGAGTATGTGGAGTGGTGTAGCGTGCTGGTTGTGCGATGCTGTCCCCTGTCCAGTTGGAATAGCAACGGTTCTCTGTGTCCCTCACACCCAGGTGACTCTGCGTACCCGAATGGGGCATGGCTGCTCAGTCCATTGAGGAATCCTCGCACCCCAGCAGACGATCGCTACAATGAGGCACATGGGAGGACCAGACGTGTGGTCGAGCGTACCTTTGGCCTCCTCAAGTCCAGGTTCAGGTGCCTGGACCGCACCGAGGAGTGCGCTGGCGTACTCCCCACAGAAGGTGTGCCAGATAGTGGTGGCGTGCTGCATGCTGCACAATCTGGCCATTCGGAAGCAGATCCCCCTCATCGTGGATGACGGAGATCAACCAGGGCCCCAGCCCGCAGACCAGGACAGCTCGAGTGAGGAGGACAGCGGAGAGGAGGAAGCTGGTAATGTGCGGCAGCAGCTCATCGCCCACTACTTCACTTGACGGTGAGTGTCCATGTACGACGGCTGATGTGGCTGTGTCTGTGCAGGTGTGTGTGTGCTGTGTCAGGGTGGCCGTTTGTTCACTGCGTGCTGTGTGTCAACGCTCCATGGCCAGGGTAGTATGCCACTGTTGGTGGCTGTGGCATTGTGCCCTATTGCTCTGTGCGATGTGTGTACATTGCTTGTAGTTGTTGACATGTACTGTGTGATGGGTGTGTGACACACTCATTGAATGTGCTCCTGTTCTGTCTCCCACCCCTAGGTCCCTACAGACTCCTCCGGTTCCATTGCCATGCCACGCATCAGGTGCCTTTCCGCCCAAGGTGGCCGTTGTATTCCGTACAAATAAAACACAGGGCACAAACAGCAGTTTGTGTAAGAGGTGCATTTATTTCAAACTGTGACATGTGATTGTGTGTAAGGTGATGACATAAGTGGTGCGTGCAGTGACAATGAGCTGTCGGTCATGGCTGCGTGATGCTCAGGGTGTACCCACTGGTTCTATGTCCATAGTCCAACACACACATGCCATCCAGATGGCTGTGTGGAGTGGGATCGTAGTCCAAGTCAATGCAGTGGGTGGTCAAGGAAGGCTGGCTGGCTGCCTCACTTGCGTCTGGAGCGTGCGAAGTCCTCCCGGGAGATCTGTTTCCACTTCGGACGGCCCCTTCCACGTTTGCGAGGGGGTGCCTGCTTGCGACATGCTGGTGGTTGAGGTGTGCTCACTGGCTGTGGACGCAGGGGAACTGGACACTGCTGCTCGACCCTGCGCCCCGGCAGGTGGTGGCGGAGGGGAGCTGCTGTCCCTGGCTGTGACCTCACCGCCACCACCAGCTGGCCCATGAGGTCCACGAGTTGGCCCATACGGGCGTCCATGGACCTCAGCACCCCCAGCACCTCCCGCGTGTCTGAAGCAGACCTGACCCATTGTTCTTGGGCCTCTTCATAGGCCCCAAGGACTCTGGCCATTTGAGGCAGGGCATGGCTCCCAGGGGAGACTTGCGTTTCCCTGACCCTGCTCCTCCTACCAGTACTGCTGCCACCGGCCTGCCCACTAGCCACATTGCTCACCACGGTCCTCGCTGTGGCTCCCAGGGTGGATCCAGTCGGCCGGGCCACCACCTGCGCTGGGGCTGGTGCCAGCGAAGACGTGGTGGTGGTGGCGGCGGTGGTGGTCGGTGCGGCGATGGTGGCGGTTGCGGCAATGGTAGTGGCCGCAATGACCGTGGGTGTGGCCGCAATGACCGTGGGTGTGGCCGCAATGACCGTGGGTGTGGCCGCAACGACAGTGGCAGCAGGGGGCTGGGAATGTTCAGCAGCCCTGGATGATGGGTTGGTGGGTAGGAGGGGTCCTGGGGAGCGGCTGGGCCCTGCCACACCAGATGGGCCTGCTTGGTGGTCCGTGTCCGAAGAGGAGGACAGATCCTCCACATCCGTGTGTCCTCGTTGGGGGCTTGTAGGCTGGCTGTGCTGGCTGCTGTCTCCATCCCCAGCATCCAGCAGTTCGTCACCTGTGGAGAGAATGAGATTTGTTATTGTGTTGCACCTGGCGAAGTATGTATTTGTCGTCTGACATTAACAGTTCGTGCAATCTCGTACATGGGTTTCCCGGAGGCGTGTGTGTGGCTGTAGCATTTGTAGTTGTGTGTGCTTGACAATGGGACTGTGTGCTGTGCACATGTGGCATGGGACGGATTGGCCATGCCGATGGGTGTGTTGCTGTGCCCCTACTTATTGTGACTCTGGTGTATGCGGGCTCCTGGCCCATCCTGGGTCTGGTTTGTACTTTGCTTTTGGTGTTCAGATGGGACGCTTAGGAACGCATATGGCAACATGGGGGCCATGCCCCAGATTCGCATTTGGGATGGAATATGCTTTTGGGGTACATGCTGTGAGCCATGGGTGCCGAACGTGACATGTGTTGTGGCAGCATGACAGTGCATGGTTTGAGGTGTGTGCATGCTTGACATGGCCTGCATATTTGCTGTCTGTTGTGATTACTGGACATGGCATTGGACGCATCGTTATGAGTGAGTGATGGTTGTGTGCCAGCCAACGTATTGCAGTTGTCCCATCTCCTTGGTGTGCGTGCTGCCCTGTGCCATGTGCATCACTGCAGTGCTCGGGGGGTGTGGCCCATGTTGTGTGTTGTTGCTCACAGTGTGTCGTGCGCTTCATTGACTTCTGGCACATGGTTGGTCATGGGCATGTATCTTAGCGTGACTGCTGTATGTGTGGCAGCTGTGCGGATGACATGCCTTTCATGAGACTGGGGCTGACGGATGGGATGGATGGTATGTTGTATGTGCATGGTGTGTCTGTGTGTTTGATGGGTTCAGTGGTGTTCGTGTGCATTTATGTTGTTCCGCTCTGTTGCGTCTAGTGTTGTTTGTCTTACATAGGCGTAGTTGTGGGGTGTGTGGTTGACAGGCAGTAGGGGCTACATGGACAGGACTTCAATGGTGTTTCGGTTGTGTGTGATGGGTTGCACAGTGGCTGCCGTGTGGTACTATATTCAGTGTGGCTTGTGCATGCAGACGTGGCTCCTTGGGTGTTGCTGTGTTTGTGATGGGTCATGTGGGGTGTGAGTCTGTGGTTCATGTCCGTGTGCACATTGTTCACTTGTTCGTGACGGTGGGCGGTGCTGCGTGTTCGTCTGCTACGTGACATGTCCCATGTGTTGGTCGTGTTACGGTCCTCATGCCTCCAGTAATCCAGCCCTGTCCAGTTTCCCACCTGCAGGTTGTTCGTGCGTGCACTGTACTGGATGCCACATGGTTCTAAGCGGGGGTGCTCCATGTTGCAGGTCTGTGGGGGTGGGGGGTGTTGTGGGTCGTGGTGGTGGCTGGACACCCACTGACACCGATTGCTGTGGACCGTGATGTCTACCTTTCGGCTGTCGTTGTGCACTGCGGTGGCTGACACGTGGCTGTGGGGTGTGGGGGATGCTCCTCCTTGCTGTGCTGTGGGACTAGGGGCCTGGTGTGTTTTGTACTTGGGCTGTCCACCCTCCCACCCACTGCACTTTGTGTTCCTGCCACTTACCTGTTACTTGTCGGTTAGTGCAGCTATGGCGGACACATGGGTGTGGTGGGTGCTCGTTGTGGCGCTTCTGGCATATTTGGGGACCTGTTGGTGGTTACGTGGCTGGCTGAGTGTACACATGTCCCCACGCATCTTACAGTTGTTCGGTTTGGGCTGTGTGTGGTGGTGTCTGTTGCATGTGTGTGTGATGTGTTGTGTATTGTGTGCTGGACATGGGGGTGTTTGTCCCTGGGAGCTGTGGCATGGTGGTAGTGCATGTGAGTACATAGCGGTGTGCTGGTATACATTAGTTTGTACTTACCAGCCTCCACTCCCCCTGCTAATCCGGCGAGGATCTCGGGATGTATGATGACTCGCACCTTCTCCTCCCACGCTTTGAAGGTCTTGAAGAGCGCGGGATTCCCTCCGCCAGTGACGGCAGCCAGCTCTCTGTTCTTGCTCTCCTTCTTCTTGACCAGGCTCTTGACGTCATTCCACCGTTTGTTTATTTCGACTCTGTTCCTGGGCAAGGTCCCGACTGCATTGACCTGGTCTACGATCCGGTTCCACATTCTCTTTCTGGTGGCTAGTGGTGTGTGCTGGACCAGGTTCCCATAGATTTGTGGGTGCACCTTGATGATCTCGTCGACCATGACCGTCAGCTCCATGGGCGTGAACTTGGGCATTCTTTGTGGTGCCATGGTGTTTGTGGTGCTGGTGCGGTGTGTGTTGTGTAATGTGCAGGGGGTTTGTGGTGCCGGTGTTTGGTGGTGGTGGTGGTGGTGGTGGTTGTGATGTGTGCGTTTCTGTGGTGTGCTGCTGTCCTTGCTGTGTCACTGTGTCCTCTCCTCTCCTCTCTAGTTTGCAATGTTGCAAGGGGTTGTGGTCTGTGGGAGTGCTGCTTTTGTACTTACCTATGTGGGTGTGTCCTCATGGTCTGTTGTTTTCAGGTGTGTTGTGTCTGGGGTTCTGGCCTTTGTAGTTTTTGTTTGTCCAGGGGGTGTTTTCGGGATGTGTACTGTGCTTGTGTATTTGTGCGTGCCTTGCTGTGTGGACTTGTTGGCCATGTTGTGTGCGATTGTTTTTGTCAGCGGATGGTTTCTGTGCAGGGACGTGGGCGCCATGGCTTCTGCCGTGTCGATTCTCATCGGCGTTGTTTGCGCTGGCGGGCGGTATATTTGTAGTTTTCCCGCGCTCATGGCGGTGCGATCGTAATCTCACGTGCGGTGTGTCGGCCGTGAGGGCGGGCGGTTTTGTGTTGTCGTGCGTGTTTCCGTCCGTGGCGGGCGGTTTGACTCCGACTCGGACGATGGCGGGCGGTATCTTGTGTGATTTTTCCGCCAATGGCGGTTTTCGGTTTGTGTAATCGTAATGGCGTGGTCGGTGTTCAGACGGTGTGTGCGGGCGGATTTTTGCCGCTTCCATGCCTGGCGGATTTTTTTACGCCGGGTATCGTAATGGGCCCCTAAGATACAGAATCATAAGGTTGGATGGAAAAAGTGCTGAACAAGTGAATGAAATAACAAGTCAAAGAGAGCAAGAAAAACAAGGTGGAAAACACTTGCAGAAAACAAAAAGAATAAAGAAGGTAAATCCGAAGTATAGATCGCCTGAATGGTTGTATCTTGCTTTGACTAGTCACAAAAAAGAAAAGAACACTCACGAGAACCCAGAACAAAGAAACCTGATGGGAGAAAGTGAAGTGCAACAGACCTAAAGAAGTTTAAATAGTTTCTACCGGATTGGACAAAACACTGGATCTGACGAATTCACCAGATGTGACAAAGAAAGAATTCTGAGAAAGAATTAAAAGAAAGTACCAAGCAAAGACAAAACATTGGAGTACAGAGTGGCAAATAAGTCATTTCTGAGGTGTAGTGACACAATTTTCTGGAAAACAAATAAATAAGGTTATAAAACAAAATGGAGAATACTAGAGATAGAAAATGTAAATGTGAGTTTTTAAGTAGATGGTGCAAGATGTGCTGTTTTTGTACAGGATTATTAATGACAGTATGGGTGGTTCTAGAAATCACTATTCCAATTAGTTTAGCTGTAGTAGAAACGTCTAATAACACTGAGAAAGAAAAAGGAGCTAACACTCAAGAACCAGTTATTTTAAAGAGTAGTGCAGAATTACACAAGGACAAATCAATAACAGATTTTTCAAAAAATGTTTTTACCAAATTATTATATGAGTATGTAGAAACAATGGATGTAAGAGATTGCTATGTTTGTATGCAGTTGCCTGCATCTGTAGCAGAGGGTGTGACTTATCATCACCTCCCTTTGACGTATGGAATAACATGTAGCGTTTTAGCAAGTCTATTTTATAAAACAGGTAGATTAGAATATTATTACACTGACATAAATAAGATTTTTGCGAAAGTTTCTGTAGTTCCCGAGCTGAAAAAAAATAAAAGAGGGAAAAACGTTTGGTGAATATTTTTTAGAAGATAAGATTTTAACATTAGATAGTATAATTAGATACAACCTTACCTGTGAGTTAAAGAAGGAAGAAAAGGTAATTTTAGAGATGGTTGAAGAGAGAAGAGTGAAATTTCAAAGAAAAGTGATCGAAGAGACAAAAACACCTCTTTGGGCGTTTGAGGAAGACAATCATGACAAGAAAAAGACAAATGCAGCTATGACTCTGGATTGGCCCCAACAGGGAAGGTTGTGCATTAGAAGAAATAAGACAAGATATGACAATTATTTTGTGGGTTCCAGTATTTGCCACGACAATTACCAAATTTTAGGTGGATGGGGATTCAAAGGGGAAAAGATCCAATATTTCCAGGGATTTATTATGTTTTGCGGAAATAGGGCTTATTATAGGTTGCCGGACCATTGGTATGGGTCATGTTACTTAGGCCTGGTCTTTCCAAAGATTTTTCATATGGATAGAAAAGAAAAAGGAACACACAAAATGATAAATACCTTTACACGTAGAAAAAGGGAAAGTTTTTCAGAAATAGTAGGTGATATTTTTGGAGCATTGATACCAGCAGTGGGAATATCTTTGAATGCATTTAGAATTCGGAAATTATCCACATTGGTAGATTGTTTATCTACAGATACTGCTGGAGGGTTCTTGATGGTATATACCGAGATGGTTGCCATGAGAGCTATGGTGATGCAAAATCGACTTGCCCTTGACATTCTTTTGGCAAAAGAGGGCGGAGTTTGTGGAATGCTGAAAGTCCAACATTGTTGCACTTACATTCCAGATAAAAGCGAAAATATACAGAAGTATATAACAAATATTACAAATTTGCACAAAGAACTTGTTCCACTGGAGGTTGAAAGTGCATGGGGAAAACTTGGTAAAGGGTTTTCTTCAGTAATAAATTGGTTAACAAGAATGAGTGGATTAATAATAGGGAAAGTTATAATAATAGCAACCGTGATAATAATAGTAATATTAGTACTGAAGCTTGCAATAACATGTATAAAGAGGAGAAGAAGGCAGAATAAAATAGAAAAAGAAAACATGATAAACAAGGAGAGAGAGAGAGAAATGGGTGAAATAGAGTTAGAAGAAATAAAAGAGAACATGTACAAGAAAACGAAGAGACAAGTTGAAAGGGATACAGTTGTGTAAAACTAACAAAAGCAAATGGATAAAAGATATATGCTGTCTGTGAAAATTGTATAACTTGGGTTTTGTGGTGATATTAAAAATCACCAAAGGGGGAGTTGATGGAGCAGGGTAAATGAAATATTTTTAAACCTCCTAATATTTTCGTAAAATAATTAATAAACATGTTCGTTTAAGTAAATAACCAACAATGTATGTTATATGTTAAGGGTTAAAGGTAACACGCTATTCCGTGTGCAAATTAATCAACTTATAATTGTTTACGTGTCTAACATAACATAATATTTGCGTACTAATTCAATAATAAACGCATGATCTGTGCTTTTAAATAAAACGTGTGGTTGCAAAATAAAGCGATGGTAAGTAAGGGACAGCTTTATATGTTGCTTTTTGCTAGGTAATACCTAATTGGGGTACGTAGAAAGACGGGAGGGCAACGAAAGGGTTTATATTTTGTTGTTTTAACAATATTTTGTTTATCTTTGAAAATAGTGCGCTTAGGCCTGTCGAGCAGCAATATAAAATGGCCGCCAGTTGCTAGAGTACGCATGAGCGGGAGACCATGTGCTAGAGGAGAGAGGCTATGGAAAAGGGATGATCACGTGCTGATGCTGAGAGGCTAAGATGGAAGTATGGTCAAGGCTGTTGTGACCTTTCTGAGCAGATGTGTGCCAAGATGATCAGCAAGAAGCGTGAGAAGTCCAACTGAATCAATAGACGGAACTGTTTAACACAAAATGTAGCAGAAAAAGATAAAATTTGGACTGATCGAAACGGATGAGCAATTGCATGAACTGTGGGAAACGATGCTTGCATGGACATTCCACACGGAACTGGTTAAGACCAGGAAGTTTGATTAAAATGTATATGGGCCTGAGTTTTGACCAATGAGAAAGAATCACGCCATGAAGAAGAAACATTTTATGCTGTAAGCTAGAATTAGGGTATAAGAAGACCTACTCTTGGTGGGAGGGGTTAGAATGCTGCGGGAGTTGCTGCAGGAGTGAGTTGGTGCGGGAGTTGCAGAGGTAGATGCTGGAGAAGTTAGATGCTGTAGATGGGTGAAGTTGCGGTTGCTGATGCTGACGAGCTGATGTTGCTGCTGCTATTTTCCTTTTCCAGTTGAGTATAAAGATGCTGCTTTAGGAGAACTTTTCCTGATAGATTTTTATTTTAGAATTATTAGATTTTCCCCAGATAGATAGATAGATTGATCTTTAAAGTTCTTATTATGATAACCTTATTTTTCCGTCTAATAAATATGCATTGCAATTTCAAATTATTCTTATATTGATGATAAATGTAATGATCTGAATAATAAGCTTAACCTCATTTCTTGCATTCAAAACTTTATATACATTTTATTATTCTTTAAACGATTGACTCAGTGATTCTTTAGCTCAATGATTAAAATGAAATGTTAAAGAGTTTATTGTGATTGAGCTGGTCTTAATCACCATCAACTGATTCCTACTAGTTGGTCCATCGACCAATGAGCGGAATACCTTAAAAGCAAATGAGAAATATTATATCATGATAAAAGAGGTATCCCGTCTCCTTCCAGCGAATCGTTTTTCTCCTAGGTTCATGACGGAGGAAATCCAGGGAACAAATGAGTAAGTGAATGTATATGCGGTGTTATGGGCCCCACCGTCATATGGATATAGTGTGTGTGTTAGAGGAATAGTTGCACCTGGATGACCAAAGCATAATAGGAGAATTATTTTTATTGTTAGCGCTGGATCACGTGCCATCTTGTAGGACTGTAATTCGACCCAAGCTCATTTTCCTCTTGGTTTGTGGCTGGCGTGTAGGTTGCCTAAGTCCCTGTAGTGGTGTTTTCGTTGTTTTTGCTCCAGTGGAGGCCGTGGAAGGCACCAGACGTCTCCCCTCCGGAGCTCTGGTATCTAGCCAGTCACTCGCCTCTTCCGCTGAGAAGAAAAACAATGCACAGCCTTCATTTTCCACCCGGAGCTTAGCTGGGAACATAAGGCTATATTTTAAGTTTAGATCTCGCAGTCTCCGTTTGACTGCAATGAAGGTCTTCCTTTGTTCCTGCACTCTTTGGGTGTAATCAGGATACACCAAAATGGAATGTCCCTCAAAGAAAAAATGTCTTCCACTATGTGAGAGCTGAAGGAGGTGATCTTTGTCCCTAAAATTGAAGAGCTTCGCAATAATAGCTCGAGGAGGCGCTCCGGGCCTAGGGGGTGCCACCAGTGCTCTGTGTGCTCTTTCAATGCTGAAGAACCTGGACACCTTTTTTGGGTCCTTTTCGTGTGTTATCCATTCTTCGAGGAACAGTTCAGGGGAGGGACCCTCTGCTTTTTCAGAGAACCCAACGAATCTCAGGTTCCCTCTCCTCGACCTTCCTTCAGAATCTTTTGCCCTGTCATCCAGCTTTATAACCTGTCGCTTAAGTTCCACTACAGTGGCACTAAGATTTTTCACCTCTGTCTTTAAAGCGTCCGTGTCTTTCTCGCTGACGGTCACTCTAACAGGGACCTTCCACAGATCGCACCTCAATAAATTAACATCTATGGCCACTGCGTCTTTTTTTTGGACCATGTCGTCCCTGGTTTATTGAATAGCTTGGATGACATCCGTTAGTGTGGGAGAGTCCTCAACAGTCCTTTCAGCAGTCCCCTGCTCCCGCGCAGGGTCTTCATCTCTAGCATCAGGGCCGTGGGATAGGGGCTGAGCATAATTCGAGATTGTGTTGGTTTGCGTTTTTGCTGCTTTATCCGTCCCCTTGATTACAGGCATAGTGTGTCGTCTGCTTTCATGTGGGGCATCTCCAGGTAGGTGATCGACCCGGGGCACCTGTACCCAGGAGCTTCGGTCCGTCTGCTTCTCAGCTCACCTGAGCCCGGACCTCGCTGCCTTTCCTGCCGAACCTTCAGAGTGGCCCCCTTCCGTGGGTCCCCATGAGGGGTCCGGTTCACTAGGTCCTCAGGGCAGGATTTGACTGGGTACCACCTCACGCTGTCTCACAGCGGTCCCACTACCGCCTCCCACGCTTGTCTCCCAGGGGGGCTTCCTCCCTGGTCCCGCATGCTCTTATTTCTGCTGTATTGGCCCGGGCTTCTGTCCCTCAGCTCTTCTCATCTCCCAAGTCCCATAGGGCCTGATCGATTCCCATGTCAGGGGCCTCTTCTCTCCCTGGATGTGTCAGCTTGAGCCGGTCCCACTGCAGCCTCCCACGTTTGACTCCCAAGGGGCACTCCGCCGGGGTCCCATGTGCGCTCTCACCTTTGCTTTGCTGGGCTCAGGTGTCACCTTCTCAATTTATCTCGCCTCCCAAGTCCCTAAGGGCACAGTCAATCACCAGGGCGGAGGCCTTTTTTCACCCCGGAAGCTTTGGTGCAAGGCAGCGATTGTGGCCTGGTTCCTTTTCAGGTGCCTCACCCCCTCCGGAGGCCAGCAAGCAATTGGGCCCCCCCACTGATGTGAGGGGGAGGCGGTCACATCCCACTCTGCCTCCCAAGTCCCGGGTCACCTCCATCGGCGATTAGTTCCCAGGGGCGGCCCCTTCCTCACGGCCTCCGTCCGAGGCCCTGCATCCCAGGGCCAGATCCCCGTTACGGGGCTGATCGTTGCCTTACATACCACGCGGCCGTTGCAGCTCGGCCTCCAACCAGCTCACAGCCGAAGCCCATTCTGTTCCAAGGCCGCGGAGTGTCTCTGCCTCAGTCACGGGTCCCAGATCCGATCGTTATGGCCCGAGTCTCGCCTCAGGCAATCAAGATGGCGCTGACTCCCCTCTGAGGCCTGGTCTTTATTTCAGCGGTCACGGGGTTGCTGGAAGTCGCGATTGCTCGTGCAGTAGTGTGGGGTCCCAAGGCACCCAGGAAACCGTTTGGAGGGCATAGATGGATCAGGATACTTCAGGATTGTGCCGTAAATCAGGACGCCGCGCGGAGCTCTGTTAAAACACAACTACTCGGCCATGATTGTAAGCCACGCCCCCTTCTATGTGTGCTGCGTAATGCAGCACACATGGAAGTCACAAAATGTCATTTTTTTAAAAGATTGTTTATGTGCAGGAAGGGGGATCTTCCTGTACATAAACACTCCAAGGCTTTTTCCTTTTTATATGTGTACTGCACAAGGCAGCACACATGGAAAAAGCAAAAACGAGGAGAAATAAAGCATTTCTCCTCTATTCACCAAGTTAAGACCAGTTTTCCCTGGTCTTAATTGTGGCGCTGTCTCCTATTTATGCTGCCCTTGTAAATAGGGGCAGCATCAAAATCAATGGGTGTTGGGGTGGAACACCCACCGCAACACCCACAGCCCACCCCTTTCACGCTAAGCATAGCGTGAGAGGAGCTTTATTTACAAGGCAGCGTTAAGCCATGTTAAGTGGCTTATTGCTGCCTTGGAAATAAGGTGAAGCCCCTATCACCAAGGAAATGTCACAAAAAGTGATGTTCCCGTGGCGATAGGGGCTTGTACATATGCACCACTGTGTTGTCACGCTCTGAATTTCCAAAGAAAGTCAATCGATTTTGTGGGATTACGTGGACTGGATCAGTGCGCTAGGCATTTGTTTGCATCAACGTGCTCTGTGACTCGACCATGATTACCTTCCTAAAAGGCACTTACAAGCAATTGTTTCCCCAAGTCAATTCCGTATTTCAGTCAGGCTAAGGGCGTTATGCCGAATCTCAGTGGACCGCCATTTTAAGAGATAAATAGGCGCAAGTATGTTACGAAGTTTGTCATTTCTCTGTGTAAAAAAATCTTACAACAAGGGGTATATTAGTCCCTGGGCATTCTGCAGTTGCTGTTCGTACATTCCCTTTGGTATAAAGCGCTTCGAAGTGTAACACAGCGCCCCTGATCTGTCACTCTATGGGTGGAGCTCCGGGCTCAGACAGTCATCTTCCAAGTCTCATACACCCCCTAAAAACTTTCAGTTGTTTTAATGTTGATTTATTGTGAACATTTCAGTTGATTCCATACATTGTGAGAACAAAATGTGCAAAACAAGTTAGAGAAAAAGTCACTGTAAAAACTGGAAAGTGCCAGCTTATTTACTAACTCAACTGACACACTGTGCACAGTATGGAATGGGAAGAGAGAATTACAATGGGGAGGATACAAATGCAAGAAGTTAAATATTACACCTTTCATCTGAGTTTTTGTGTTCCAATATGTTTATTGTTATTTGAAAACAGAAAAAGAATTAATACACTTATTATATAAGGCAATACAACATATCATTATGGGATAGTCAATAAATTAATCACAAATACATATCTGGATAAAAGGAAACTTCATATCGGAGAGTAGTACAATTATAAGTAGGCAGAATATATAGATATGTGATAGAATATATAAGATCAATGTCTCATAAAACATTATAACAGAACTAGACCGTATTGCACACAAATAATAACGATATATAGTAGAAAGATGAAAGGAAAAGAAGGAAAGAAAAAGAAGAAAGAAAGAAGAAGGAAGAAGAAGAAAACGAGAAGAAAGAGATGGGGACACTTGCTTCAATGAAGAAAAGAAGTTAACTAGCAGAGTCAAAGGGATATTGGGCTACCAATCCTTGAGAAGACAGATTGATATATTCATCTAATGACCTCCAAACATTACTAGAGATGAAGGGGGTGTAATGCTTCTCTTCAACAGAAGTATGGGCGCCATGGAGAAATGATACCCATGCCCACCAAGTATGATAAGACACTAGATTAAAAGATTTCCATTCTGCTAATATCACTTTAATAGCAATGGAAAGTAGATCCAACAACTGCATATCAGTAGTATCAAGGGGTAAAGGAGTTGTTGTAGCCCAAAGTCCTAAGAGAATCAACGGCAGAGAGAGCTCCAGGAAATATTAAAGATTAGTGATAAGTGCTTCCTCACCACTTCCCAAAATGGTTGTAACAGCGTACAATCAAAAAACATATGTTGATGAGTGCCTGAAACCATATTACAATTCCAACACAGATCGTTATCACTGAGTTTCAATTTATTTAAGCAAACCGGGGTCCAGTGTAAGAGATTTAATGCGAAAAATTTAGATTGGATCAGAGCGGGCGCAATTTTATTACGTAGGGAAAGCTTTCCAATCATCTGCCAAGTCTCTTGTGAAATATGTTTGACAATATCATGATCGAAATGATGAGACCATTTATCTTGTGTAACCGTAGAATGTGAGGGAAGTGAAGCAGATAGAAACTTATATATTCTTGAAGCAATATGTCCTGACCGATACCACATAGAAAGAAGTGATATAGTAACCGACTCTGTAGAAAGAGATAGTTTGGAAAGAGCAACCTTCAATTTTTGAAAACAGTAAAAATCCATATTATTAAGGTCATATTGGCTAGCCAAAGAAGAAAAAGGAAGAGGATCATGATTAGAGTTATAAAGATGTTTAACCAATGAGAGACCTTTAGTAGCCCACGAAGACACCGTCTTAGAGTCAACATCAACAACAATTTTAGGATTATACCATAATGAGGACCATCTCGATTTATGTATGGGCTTGGATACTTTTTTGTCGATATACTTTAATGCAGTAGCGGTATCCGAGATAATACGTTGGGAATGAACCAGCACAAGTTTAGAAGCAGTGAGAAAGGAAGGCGTAGCAAGAGGAGCACACAAGTCTCGTTCAATATGTATCCACGGGGTCTATGTTGGGAATCAGGCAAGAACCAAAGAGCACCCTGAAAAGCTAAAAGGAAGTCTGATATAAGTTCCAGTCTGGAAGGTTACATCCACATTGAAGTCTTCCCCACCAAGATATATATTTCAGAGACCAGGAGGCTAAAAGGTCCTTAACTTTAGCTATGATGTGAGATTCATTGTAGGAAATAGTATCAAGAAGGTCTTTGCAGAACCAAACCCCTAAATATTTAATACGAGTTGATTGCCATTTAAATCTCAAATCGCCCATATGAGAAGGGAAGCACAACGAGTTAAGAGGGAACATTTCTGTCTTGTCATTATTTAGAGTATAACCTGAAACACGCGAGAAGTCTTTAATAGTATTGGAAATCGCAGGGAGTGCGACAACAATATCTTCTGAAAAAATAAGAACGTCATCCACGTACGCAGCCGTTTTAAGCATGTGTGAACCAAATTGAAAGCCTTTAACAGCCGGATTCAAATTGAGTAGACGGAGAAGTGGGTCTATAGACAGTAAAAATAGAAGAGGAGACAAAGGGCATCCTTGCCGCGTGCCCCGGCATAAATTAAAAAAGGAAGACGTAGCTCCGTTGATACGGATGTTAGCTTTAGGATGCGCATAAAGAGACATCACCATATTAATAAAAGAGTCCCCTAAATTATGTGATTGAAGCACTGCCCGAAGGAAAGGCCAAGAGACTTTATCGAAAGCCTTTTCGGCGTCAAGGGCAATCGCCGCTGAAGGTAAAGTAGAGAGTTTAGCTTTCTCCAAAATATGACAAAAGGTTCGGATATTATCTCTAGCAAGTCTCCCCTTTACAAAAACAGTCTGGGAATCATGAATGAGACTGGGGATATGACCTTCTAATCGCTTGGCCAGAATTTTGGCAAAGATGTTTGCTTCCATATTTAATAAAGATATTGGACGAAAATTCTTAGGATCAGAATGATCCTTACCTTCTTCGGAATTACAACAATAGTAGCTTCAGCAGCTGAACCAGAAACCTTGCCATTAAGGACAGAAATTATCAAAGACTTCCTTAAGATATTTCATTATTGAGGACGAAAAAGTTTTGTAAAAAGCAATAGAAAACCCATCGGGTCCAGGAGCTTTCCCGACCTAGTGGCCTTAATAGCTTGAATGATCTCTTCAGATTCAATCGGCTTTCCCAAATCAATCATATCAGAATGCGAAACAGAGTTTGTAGGAATCGACTTCAAAAATTGCTGACACTCCGATATGTTACATTGATCTTGGGGAGTGTTTAATTTCCCATAAAAGTCTCGAAACACTTCAAGTATGTCTTGAGTAAGGAATTTTCTAGAACCATTGTTATCATTAATATAAGAAATTTGAGCAGCCTTGACATTAGTACCTTGATATTTTAAGGTGGAAGCCAACAGCTTGCCAGCTCTATTACGTAGTAGCAGATTGCGAGACTTCTGAGCCTGTACGCCAATATAGGCCCTTTTAGTAACTATAGAATTAAAAGAGTATTTCAGATTTTTATATCTTGTAGGAGAGACTTATCATTAGAACTTCTATATAGCACCTCTTTACATTTGATCTGATCTCCTAAAGACTTCAACGTCTTCCTAATATCACCATTCCGTTTTGACATTTTTTGATAATATGGCCCCGAATGGTACACTTAAATGCATCCCATAAAACTATTGGGGAATCGACCGAAGACACATTATCATTGAAGAAGTTGACAATCTCGCTATTGAGTTCTTTGACTTCCTCCCCATCATCTAAAATCCCGGTATTAAGTCGCCAAATACGAGGACCACACTTATCAGTTATATTATGGATCGTCAACGAGACCGCTGCATGATCAGAGACAACGATTGGATGAATCATGACATTACTAGTATGTTTTAAGAGAGCAGCGTCGACAGAAGATAATCGATACGCAAGAAACTAGAGTGAGGAGAAGAGAAAAATGTGAAATCACTGTCCGTAGGATTATGCATCCTCCATGTGTCCACAAGTTGATGAGAAGAACACATATTAAGCAAGTGCTTATGTGACCTAGGAGGACGAAACTTGAAAGCATATTGTCTATCTAAAATAGGGTCTAAGGGCAGATTAAAATCTCTGCCAACAATTATTCTAGCATTTTGAGGAATGTCAGATAATTTTTTATTTATGGAGTCCCAGAAAACAGAGTCATCAATATTAGGGGCATATATATATTCATGACGTAAAGGTCATCTGTACCATTGGACAAGCGAGAAAGTAACCATCTACCATTCGTGTCATGTTCAGCAGTGACAATAGATAGGCCGGAATTCTTGGAAATCAAAGTCACAACCCCATTCCTTTTACCAACGGCTTCAGAGCAAGCTACATCAAGAACCCACTGCTTCCGCAAAAGCAGAGCTTCCTTAAAGGCAATCTTAGAATAACATCACCCAATAAACTTTTACAATAATCAAGAATCTTGGTCCTCTTAACAGGATGATTCAACCCACGTACATTGAGAGAGACAACATTCAAGCCATTCATACAGATATGAGAAACAACATAAATAGAGACAACTGATACAGAAAAAGAAGACGATAAGCCAATGAATCATCAAATTTGGAGGTATAAGGGAAGCAAAAACATTGTAAAGAATATGATGAAGCAAGAGTCCCCAGAGAAATAGAGAGAGGAGAAGAGAGCAAAGATTAGGAAGAACAGAAGAGAAAGCAAAAAGAGCCCCAAAGGGAAAAAAAAGAGCATAAAAAAGAGAAGTACCCCACCAGGAGAAGTCTATAATAGACATTGTGCATGGGGAAATAACGTGGAAGAGCAACCACAGAGGCTAGCAAACCCAATGCAGACCGCTCAATAATAAGAAATTCATTAATTCCATTAAACGACGGAACATATATAAAAAAGTTTACATCTGCTTAATTATTAAAAGTTACTCAATTCAGAAGAAATAAACCAAAATGCAACAACCTATTCTCATAACCTGAAAAGAGGTAGAAAAATAATAGCAACAGATATATATAAGATTGAAACATTATAAATAGCAATATTAGGTAGTTTAGCAAACGGTCTAAGTCATATACATATATAAAGTCCTTGGATTAATATAAACACTACAATCTATAAATATATCCTAATTGATAAATAACCAACATATCGTTATATCTTAATATAACATTGCATATCAATAGCTATTTAAGGCACAATAAATGTTAATGTGAGGCAATATCAATAACAGTGTAAGGCAATATAGGTACCATAAAGAGATAAGCATTAATTTAAGCTAATATAAAAAACAGTATAGAACCTCTTAATATAATAAGATAGCAAATAATTCATGTCCTAAATAAATAAGGAGTGAAAAAACAGAGTATCAAGATATTAAATAAATTCATTTATATAGAGAATTGAAAATTGAACATACAGATTACCACATAAATACATATAATATGAGCACCAATATAAGAGTATACCCTAAAATTATAAGAAGAAAGAAAAAGCAAGTCAGACCGAAAATGGAAAATACAAGCAGATAGTATAATACAAAAGAACGAATCACTACGAAAGATTATAGAGAATAGATGAAAAAAATTAACTACCTATACATATAAACACATATATAAAGGAAGGCACTAATGTGCAAAAGACAAATGGGAAAAGCGGACACCTAAAAGATTATCACCAGTAGAGACACATGGAAAGAGGAAAGGAAAAAGTCATGGAGAAAGTGAATTACGCTAGCTTGACAACTGTAGTAAAATAACACGTTTTCTCCGTATGCACAGATTTTTATAATTGAGCAAAGCTTGTTTATAAATATTCCTGTCATTGATTTCATAAGAAGATCTCCACTTCCTTTCCAAGCGGCGACATTTTTGTTTTTGCAGTCTAAGATTTTCAGAATACCAAGGTTCAGTGTGTCTTGACCTATGGCTAATGATGGATTTAACCGGTAGCACCTGATCAATTGAACTCCTAATCCATTCATCAAAGGCAGCGGCTGCCTCACTTGGATCCTCTATGGAGTTGGGGGAATTCTGAGACAGGGAACTTTCAAGAGTATCGATAGCAATCTTGTTCCACGGCCGGACCCTTTTCGACTGACTGGTTTTCAGTTTCTCTACCTGAGGGTTTTGGAAGGAGAGTGAGAATATAACAGCTTTGTGGTCAGACCAGACGAGCGGTAGCGATGGAAGACATTGTAAGGACTTATTATTAGTGAACACTCCATCGAGCAGGTGTCCCCCTGAATGCGTACTGCCGGTCACCTGCTGAGTGAGGCCTAGACTGTTAGTAATGTCGATAAAATGAGCTGCATCTCTATCTGATAAGTCCTCGCGGTGCAGATTGAAGTCGCCCAAAAGTGTAAAGTCTGACGACTGAGATATTACATCCAGGGAGCTACCTATGGTACTTAGAAATTCTGCCCGGGGACCAGGGGGTCGATAGAGTAAAATGCTGTTAAAAGTGTAGTGGTTATCTAATGAGATTTTAAACAATAGGGATTCCAGAGTTGGCCCATTATTTTGGGGGGTGAAACTCCCTTTCCACGTACTTCGAAATATGACAGCCAGCCCCCGCCCCTTTTTCCCACCCGGTCTTGTCTGAACATTGTATACCCGGAAGGGACCGCCATTGCCAGGTCTGGGCCTGAGGAAGCTTCCCCCCAAGTTTCGGTAATGAAGGCTAGGTCTACCGTATGTGCCTCAACAAACATAACAAATAAGGAGGCATGCTTGCAAAGAGAATGTGCATTGATTGCAGTTCCTAGTATTGTCCTCAACCCACCCAACTTATTTGGGGTCTGAATTAAACTAGGTGAAGTCAGTTGTAATTTAGAGGGGTGGATAATGAAACTACAGTCAGGGCATTGGAAAGGTAACGCAGATAACTAGCTACTAGGACTGACTATCCGACAGCACCTACCGCTTTTATTATGATCTCGTAATTGATCCCCAGTATAGATGAACCCAGAAGCAGAGTGGGAGCTGAAACCGGCAACATCTCTGGCACTAGGCACGGGCCAGGCGCGGACGGGCGCAGACGGGCTTGCCTTTGGCACATCGGCGCGGCGCCCACTGCGCGGCCGCTTTGCGGCTGTGCTTTTATCTCCCCAATGGCACTGCATTTAGAGCGGAGACCCGCCCCTGAGCACTTCCTGGACAAGCGGAAGTGCTACAGCGTAAGCCATCCCCGATTACCTGCCCAGAGAGGTGCAAGTATTTCTAGCAAAGGTACGATTACAATTAATAATGTCTAAAAATGCATTTACTTAAAAGCAGCAACGGAACACAGTTCAAATTCAGTGAAGTACGATTTACATTAAAAATGTTTAAAAATGCGCTTTTAAAACCAGCTAAGAGTCATTGCAGAGTTCATATGTGAGATGTGCAATAGTCTGGTACATTTTGTGTGTCATTTGTGCTTCCCTACCCATGAAGTCACAAAGCTCATTTTGGATTGAGAGATCACACATTTGTAATGTCCATCCTTTGAGTGTCCTCTGTTCCCATAATCCCTTTCCTACATCATGGTAGAACTAAGCTGACAACGGATGATGTCTTGTACAGCAGACATCCTAACCTCATATATTATACACTCACTTATGTAGGTGGATACAGTAGAAGAGGAGGCAAGCAGAATGCAACATTTGATTCAGATCCCACATTGTGGGTAAGTTGCGAAGATTTGATGGTTGCCGCCTACACTGGATTTGTGTTGTGCCTTTCAGCCAAGAGATTTTATAATGTAACTTCCTGAAGATTCACCGTAGCAGCCCATACATCCATCACAAAAGTACACAACTGGCATCAGTGCGACCCTCATCCACACCTATTTCAATATGATTTGTCCATTGGAATTTTGCTAGGCCCCACATCTGCCCTGTGTGGTCCCTGACCAGATGTCACAGCCAACCTTGTAGCAGAAGTCACTATGGGTCTTGGAATCTGGGAGGATATCATTGGACCTAGAATGATAAGTGTGTTTGCAACTTTACATTTCTGCTCCCACATGTGATGCACTCAATTTCAGGCACAAAGGATGAGCACAAGCAGTGTGGGCCCTACCGTTGCAGAAGTGTGTAGCACTAATTATCATGAGTGATCACACATTCAACTTGAGCATGGTGGGGGATGGTAGGCACTTGAAATGATCATCAGACCCAAATGCGGGTATTACGGCCCGATAGCGGAGATTCTGGCCCGGAGGCAGAGATTCCGGCCCGGAGGCGGAGATTCCGCTCCGGGTGCAGAACTTCCGCCCTGGGTGCGGAAATTCCGGCCCGAGTGCGGACGTAAAGTTAGAAGTCGTAAGTGACTTCTGTGAATACCATAAATCGTAAGTGCCTCCGTGAATACCAAAAGTAGTAAGTTTAGGATTTTGTCTCAGATTAGTTCTGTGAATCGGCCCCACAGTGGTTAACATTTCCCAAATGGATTCCCCACCTCTCCATCTCATTTCTGAGGGTAATCGCCAGGGGCTCCATCGCGAGAGCGAATAGAAGTGGAGACAAGGGGCACCCCTGTCGGTTACCCTTTTGTAGTTCGAAGCTATCCAATACCTGATCCCGGAGGTGCACCCTAGCTGTAGGTCTAAAGTATAGTATTTTCATCCATGCTATGCACTTTTCCCCTAGTCCCATCTTTCCAAGCACTGTCCACAAGTAATTTGATTCAACAGAGTCAAAGGCCTGCCGAATATCCAGGAGGCACAGTGCCCAGCTCTCTTCCCGGAGATGTGGTGCATGCCAGATATGTGAAAGTCGGCACAAATTGTGTGTGGTGTTCCATCCGGGAATAAATCTGGCCTGGTCCGGGGGACCAATCGGGACACATATGGCAAGAGACGTGCCACCAGTACGCCGCTTAAATTTTTTTTGTCAATATTCAGAAGAGAAATGGGGCTATAGGAGCTCGGGGAGAGGGGCTCTCTGTCCGGCTTGGGAATCATGGACACCAGAGCTTCCATCATGGTTTTAGGGTGCTCCCCGTGAACCAGGGCTTCATTGAACACCTCAAGTAGGCGGGTAGCCAGCTGCGGGGTGAATTTTTGATAGAACTCCTCTGGGAGCCCATCACTTCCGGGGCACTTCTCTGGTTTCAGCCTTTTAATCGATGCAAGTACTTCCTCCCTGGAAATCAGTGCCCCTAGAGCCTCGGCATCTTCCTCTCCCAGAGTGGGATGCGTCAGCCCACCAATAAATGCCTGCAGTGCGTATGGTCTAACCTGGATGTCAGTTGTACAGGTGTGCTGTAAATGGGTCGCGAATTCCTTTTTGAATCGCGTCTTGTGTATATATCATGTTCCCTTCACCATTTCGGAGTTGTAGGATAGGTGTATGTTCCTTCTCTGTCCTAAACAATCGTGTTAGGAGTGCTCCTGACCTGTCCCCCTCCATGTGCAATCTTTGTCTATAGGTAGTATACCTGTGTTTTTCTAGCCTGATCCAGGCATCTAGTAACTCTTTGCGGACCCGCGTCCATTCGGCCACACCGATAGGCGCCCTGTATAGGGCATCGTCCAGAGTCTTAAGCTGCTTTTCTAGAGTTGTGATATCATTTCTGAGCTGGTGTTGTACCCCATATGTGGTCCACATGCAAACCCCCCCTTAGGACCACCTTCATGGCCTCCCACTCCGTGGATCTATTAGCTGTCGATCCCCAGTTATCTTCAAAGTAATGTTGTAAAGCCTCCATTACTGTCTGTGCATATAGGGGGTCTGTGAGTGCTTCAACCCTAAGTCGCCAGAGCGGAATGACCGGCCGACCCGGCCCGCTTTTCAGAGTAAGTAATAGTGGTGCATGATCAAACAGATATCGTGTTAAGTAGGATATTCCCTCCGTGGTAGCGGAGAGACCAGATGAGAGACAGCAATGGTCAATTCGATTAAATGTGTTAGCAGCTGGAGTGTAACAGGAAAACTCTCTTTTGGTTGGATTACGTGCCCTCCATTCGTCTCTGAGTTGCATGCCCTGCAGAATGGTATTAAGTGATCTCGACATGCGAGGTTTGGTATTATCTCTAGAGGGTTCTCTGTCAAATTCCGCATCGAAGATGCAATTAAAGTCCCCAAAAAGATAAGTTCTGCTCCCATGTATGGTGTCGCCGTCTTAAGGATTGATGGAAAAAAATCGGGGCAGTCCGAGTTAGGGGCATAAACATTAACAATACAAATCTCCCTGCCTTCCCACCTCCCGAATAAAATGACATTCCTCCCATCTGGGTCCAGGACATGATGTAGGTGTCTGAAGGGGACTCCCGGTGCCACCCACACCATTGCCCCTCATGCAAAGCCAGAGTACGAGGTGGCGTATAACTGGGCTCGCCATCTTTTCTATATGCTCGATATGGTATTCCCCTATATATGCGTTTCTTGAAGCCCCGCTATTGCTATTCTATACCGCTTTAGAAATGTGTGCACTTTGCGGCGTTTTTCTAGGCCGACCATTCCCCAAACATTCCATTAAGTATCTTCAGCGTTTGCACTGGCATGGTTGTTTTTCTGTGTGTGACTTAATTCTTCCACCCTTTCCCCTATAGGTCCGACCTTTTGACCCATTAGTTTGTTTGACATAATGCAATCCAGCGTGACCCTTAAAGTTCCCCAACAAACTGAAAAAACTTTTGAAACTGAACAAACCCAACCCCCTTCCCACCCCATGGACAGATGTGTGAATTCCGATGTGTATATTGCGACCCATAGAAAAAGCAGCACATACCGCTCCATTCCACCCCCCTCCCCTCTCAGAAAACATTTTAACATCTTAGGCATAATTGTCCAAGGGCCGGAACCTAGTCCAGTCTCATCTAATGAGCAAGTATTGATATCTATAGAGTGCTGTGCTAGAGAACTGGCTACGTCATGGTGCGAGATTGCTCTCAAGCTTCCCTGGCAGGCCTGGACTCTGTTGGGGGGCATCGCTACTCCTGTGGTTCCCCATGCCCCTATTATGAATAATGATCAGCATGACATTCCACATATATAATCAGAAGAGGATTAAAAGAGACCAAGGAATGTACTCATGCGATCCCCGCTTACAAGTCTCTTAGGGACCCCACCAGGATACAATTACTGACTGAACTTATCTGTACAGTTTATCTCTCAGGCATTCAGCATTCAGTGTTCATTCGTGTCCGCTGCCTGGATCACCAGACCCAGCCTCTAGGTTCGGCGTCATCTCCACCAAGTCCGGTACTGTCTCTGTGTCCAAGGCCTGTAGCGTGCCATCTTGTAGGACTGTAATTCGACCCAAGCTCATTTTCCTCTTGGTTTGTAGCTGGCGTGTAGGTTGCCTAAGTCCCTGTAGTGCCGTTTTCGTTGTTGTTGCTCCAGTGGAGGCCGTGGAAGGCACCAGACGTCTCCCCTCCGGAGCTCTGGTATCTAGCCAGTCACTCGCCTCTTCCGCTGAGAAGAAAAACAATGCACAGCCTTCATTTTCCACCCGGAGCTTAGCTGGGAACATAAGGCTATATTTTAAGTTTAGATCTCGCAGTCTCCGTTTGACTGCAATGAAGGTCTTCCTTTGTTCCTGCACTCTTTGGGTGTAATCAGGATACACCAAAATGGAATGTCCCTCAAAGAAAAAATGTCTTCCACTATGTGAGAGCTGAAGGAGGTGATCTTTGTCCCTAAAATTGAAGAGCTTCGCAATAATAGCTCGAGGAGGCGCTCCGGGCCTAGGGGGTGCCACCAGTGCTCTGTGTGCTCTTTCAATGCTGAAGAACCTGGACACCTTTTTTGGGGCCATTTCGTGTGTTATCCATTCTTCGATGAACAGTTCAGTGGAGGGACCCTCTGCTTTTTCAGAGAACCCAACGAATCTCAGGTTCCCTCTCCTCGACCTTCCTTCAGAATCTTTTGCCCTGTCATCCAGCTTTATAACCTGTCGCTTAAGTTCCACTACAGTGGCACTAAGATTTTTCACCTCTGTCTTTAAAGCGTCCGTGTCTTTCTCGCTGACGGTCACTCTAACAGGGACCTTCCGCAGATCACACCTCAATAAATTAACATCTATGGCCACTGCGTCTATTTTTTGGACCATGTCGTCCCTGGTTGATTGAATAGCTTGGATGACATCCGTTAGTGTGGGAGAGTCCTCAACAGTCCTTTCAGCAGTCCCCTGCTCCCGCGCAGGGTCCTCATCTCTAGCATCAGGGCCGTGGGATAGGGGCTGAGCATAATTCGAGATTGTGTTGGTTTGCGTTTTTGCTGCTTTATCCGTCCCCTTGATTACAGGCATAGTGTGTCGTCTGCTTTCATGTGGGGCATCTCCAGGTAGGTGATCCACCCGGGGCATCTGTACCCAGGATCTTCGGTCCGTCTGCTTCTCAGCTCACCTGAGCCCGGACCTCGCTGCCTTTCCTGCCGAACCTTCAGAGTGGCCCCCTTCCGTGGGTCCCCATGAGGGGTCCGGTTCACTAGGTCCTCAGGGCAGGATTTGACTGGGTACCACCTCACGCTGTCTCACAGCGGTCCCACTACCGCCTCCCACGCTTGTCTCCCAGGGGGGCTTCCTCCCTGGTCCCGCATGCTCTTATTTCTGCTGTATTGGCCCGGGCTTCTGTCCCTCAGCTCTTCTCATCTCCCAAGTCCCATAGGGCGTGATCGATTCCCATGTCAGGGGCCTCTTCTCTCCCTGGATGTGCCAGCTTGAGCCGGTCACACTGCAGCCTCCCACATTTGACTCCCAAGGGGCACTCCGCCGGGGCCCCATGTGCGCTCTCACCTTTGCTTTGCTGGGCTCAGGCGTCACCTTCTCAATTTATCTCACCTCCCAAGTCCCTAAGGGCACGGTCAATCACCAGAGCGGAGGCCTTTTTTCACCCCGGAAGCTTTGGTGCAAGGCAGCGATTGTGGCCTGGTTCCTTTTCAGGTGCCTCACCCCCTCCGGAGGCCAGCAAGCAATTGGGCCCCCCCACTGATGTGAGGGGGAGGCGGTCACATCCCACTCTGCCTCCCAAGTCCCGGGTCACCTCCAGCGGCGATTAGTTCCCAGGGGCGGCCCCTTCCTCACGGCCTCCGTCCGAGGCCCCGCATCCCAGGGCCAGATCCCCGTTACGGGGCTGATCGTTGCCTTACATACCACGCGGCCGTTGCAGCTCGGCCTCCAACCAGCTCACAGCCGAAGCCCATTCTGTTCCAAGGCCGTGAGTGTCTCTGCCTCAGTCACGGGTCCCAGATCCGATCGATATGGCCCGAGTCGCGCCTCAGGCAATCAAGATGGCGCTGACTCCCCTCTGAGGCAGGGCCTTAATTTCAGCAGTCACGGGGTTGCTGGAAGTCGCGATTGCTTGTGCAGTAGTGTGGGGTCCCAAGGCACCCAGGAAACCGTTTGGAGGGCATAGATGGATCAGGATACTTCAGGATTGTGCCGTAAATCAGGACGCCGCGCGGAGCTCTGTTAAAACACAACTACTCGGCCATGATTGTAAGCCACGCCCCTTCTATGTGTGCTGCGTAATGCAGCACACATGGAAGTCACAAAATGTCATTTTTTAAAGATTGTTTATGTGCAGGAAGGGGATCTTCCTGTACATAAACACTCCAAGGCTTTTCCTTTTTATATGTGTACTGCACAAGGCAGCACACATGGAAAAAGCAAAAACGAGGAGAAATAAAGCATTTCTCCTCTATTCACCAAGTTAAGACCAGTTTTTCCCTGGTCTTAATTGTGGCGCTGCCTCCTATTTATGCTGCCCTTGTAAATAGGGGGCAGCGTCAAAATCAATGGGTGTTGCGGTGGAACACCCACCGCAACACCCACAGCCCACCCCTTTCACGCTAAGCATAGCGTGAAAGGGAGCCTTATTTACAAGGCAGCGTTAAGCCATGTTAAGTGGCTTATTGCTGCCTTGGAAATAAGGCGAAGCCCCTATTACCAAGGAAATGTCACAAAAAGTGATGTTCCCGTGGCGATAGGGGCTTGTACATATGCACCACCGTGTTGTCACGCTCTGAATTTCCAAAGAAAGTCAATCGATTTTGTGGGATTACGTGGACTGGATCAGTGCGCTAGGCATTTGTTTGCATCAACGTGCTCTGTGACTCGACCATGATTACCTTCCTAAAAGGCACTTACAAGCAATTGTTTCCCCAAGTCAATTCCGTATTTCAGTCAGGCTAAGGGCGTTATGCCGAATCTCAGTGGACCGCCATTTTAAGAGATAAATAGGCGCAAGTATGTTACGAAGTTTGTCATTTCTCTGAGTAAAAAAATCTTACAACAAGGGGTATATTAGTCCCTGGGCATTCTGCAGTTGCTGTTCGTACATTCCCTTTGTTATAAAGCGCTTCGAAGTGTAACACAGCGCCGCTGATCTGTCACTCTATGGGTGGAGCTCCGGGCTCAGACAGTCATCTTCCAAGTCTCATACACCCCTAAAAACTTTCAGTTGTTTTAATGTTGATTTATTGTGAACATTTTCAGTTGATTCCATACATTGTGAGAACAAAATGTGCAAAACAAGTTAGAGAAAAAGTCACTGTAAAAACTGTAAAGTGCCAGCTTATTTACTAACTCAACTGACACACTGTGCACAGTATGGAATGGGAAGAGAGAATTACAATGGGGAGGATACAAATGCAAGAAGTTAAATATTACACCTTTCATCTGAGTTTTTGTGTTCCAATATGTTTATTGTTATTTGAAAACAGAAAAAGAATTAATACACTTATTATATAAGGCAATACAACATATCATTATGGGATAGTCAATAAATTAATCACAAATACATATCTGGATAAAAGGAAACTTCATATCGGAGAGTAGTACAATTATAAGTAGGCAGAATATATAGATATGTGATAGAATATATAAGATCAATGTCTCATAAAACATTATAACAGAACTAGACCGTATTGCACAAAAATAATAACGATATATAGTAGAAAGATGAAAGGAAAAGAAGGAAAGAAAAAAGAAGAAAGAAAGAAGAAGGAAGAAGAAGAAAACGAGAAGAAAGAGATGGGGACACTTGCTTCAATGAAGAAAAGAAGTTAACTAGCAGAGTCAAAGGGATATTGGGCTACCAATCCTTGAGAAGACAGATTGATATATTCATCTAATGACCTCCAAACATTACTAGAGATGAAGGGGGTGTAATGCTTCTCTTCAACAGAAGTATGGGCGCCATGGAGAAATGATACCCATGCCCACCAAGTATGATAAGACACTAGATTAAAAGATTTCCATTCTGCTAATATCACTTTAATAGCAATGGAGAGAAGTAGATCCAACAACTGCATATCAGTAGTATCAAGGGGTAAAGGAGTTGTTGTAGCCCAAGGTCCTAAGAGAATCAACGGCAGAGAGAGCTCCAGGGAAATATTAAAGATTAGTGATAAGTGCTTCCTCACCACTTCCCAAAATGGTTGTAACAGCGTACAATCGAAAAACATATGTTGATGAGTGCCTGAAACCATATTACAATTCCAACACAGATCGTTATCACTGAGTTTCAATTTATGTAAGCGAACCGGGATCCAGTGTAAGAGATTTAATGCGAAAAATTTAGATTGGATCAGAGCGGGCGCAATTTTATTACGTAGGGAAAGCTTTCCAATCATCTGCCAAGTCTCTTGTGAAATATGTTTGACAATATCATGATCGAAATGATGAGACCATTTATCTTGAGTAACCGTAGAATGTGAGGGAAGTGACGCAGATAGAAACTTATATATTCTTGAAGCAATATGTCCTGACCGATACCACATAGAAAGAAGTGATATAGTAACCGACTCTGTAGAAAGAGATAGTTTGGAAAGAGCAACCTTCAATTTTTGAAAACAGTAAATATCCATATTATTAAGGTCATATTGTCTAGCCAAAGAAGAAAAAGGAAGAGGATCATGATTAGAGTTATAAAGATGTTTAACCAATGAGAGACCTTTAGTAGCCCAGGAAGACACCGTCTTAGAGTCAACATCAACAACAATTTTAGGATTATACCATAATGAGGACCATCTCGATTTATGTATGGGCTTGGATACTTTTTTGTCGATATACTTTAATGCAGTAGCGGTATCTGAGATAATACGTTGGGAATGAACCAGCACAAGTTTAGAAGCAGTGAGAAAGGAAGGCGTAGCAAGAGGAGCACACAAGTCTCGTTCAATATGTATCCACGGGGTCTTTGTTGGGAATCAGGCAAGAACCAAAGAGCACCCTGAAAAGCTAAAAAGGAAGTCTGATATAAGTTCCAGTCTGGAAGGTTACATCCACATTGAAGTCTTCCCCACCAAGATATATATTTCAGAGACCAGGAGGCTAAAAGGTCCTTAACTTTAGCTATGATGTGAGATTCATTGTAGGAAATAGTATCAAGAAGGTCTTTGCAGAACCAAACCCCTAAATATTTAATACGAGTTGATTGCCATTTAAATCTCGAATCGCCCATATGAGAAGGGAAGCACAACGAGTTAAGAGGGAACATTTCTGTCTTGTCATTATTTAGAGTATAACCTGAAACACGCGAGAAGTCTTTAATAGTATTGGAAATCGCAGGGAGTGCGACAACAATATCTTCGGAAAAAATAAGAACGTCATCCGCGTACGCAGCCGTTTTAAGCATGTGTGAACCAAATTGAAAGCCTTTAACAGCCGGATTCAAATTGAGTAGATGGAGAAGTGGGTCTATAGACAGTAAAAATAGAAGAGGAGACAAAGGGCATCCTTGCCGCGTGCCCCGGCATAAATTAAAAAAGGAAGACGTAGCTCCGTTGATACGGATGTTAGCTTTAGGATGCGCATAAAGAGACATCACCATATTAATAAAAGAGTCCCCTAAATTATGTGATTGAAGCACTGCCCGAAGGAAAGGCCAAGAGACTTTATCGAAAGCCTTTTCGGCGTCAAGGGCAATCGCCGCTGAAGGTAAAGTAGAGAGTTTAGCTTTCTCCAAAATATGACAAAAGGTTCGGATATTATCTCTAGCAAGTCTCCCCTTTACAAAACCAGTCTGGGAATCATGAATGAGACTGGGGATATGACCTTCTAATCAGCTTGGCCAGAATTTTGGCAAAAGTTTTGCTTCCATATTTAAGAAAGATATTGGACGAAAATTCTTAGGATCAGAATGATCCTTACCTTCTTTCGGAATTACAACAATAGTAGCTTCAGCAGCTGAACCAGAAACCTTGCCATTAAGGACGAAATTATCAAAGACTTCCTTAAGATATTTCATTATTGAGGATGAAAAAGTTTTGTAAAAAGCAATAGGAAACCCATCGGGTCCAGGAGCTTTCCCGACCTAGTGGCCTTAATAGCTTGAATGATCTCTTCAGATTCAATCGGCTTTCCCAAATCAATCATATCAGAATGCGAAACAGAGTTTGTAGGAATCGACTTCAAAAATTGCTGACACTCCGATATGTTACATTGATCTTGGGGAGTGTTTAATTTCCCATAAAAGTCTCGAAACACTTCAAGTATGTCTTGAGTAAGGAATTTTCTAGAACCATTGTTATCATTAATATAAGAAATTTGAGCAGCCTTGACATTAGTACCTTGATATTTTAAGGTGGAAGCCAACAGCTTGCCAGCTCTATTACGTAGTAGCAGATTGCGAGACTTCTGAGCCTGTACGCCAATATAGGCCCTTTTAGTAACTATAGAATTAAATGAGTATTTCAGATTTTTGATATCTTGTAGGAGAGACTTATCATTAGAACTTCTATATAGCACCTCTTTACATTTGATCTGATCTCCTAAAGACTTCAGCGTCTTCCTATTATCACCATTCCATTTTGACATTTTTTTGATAATATGGCCTCGAATGGTACACTTAAATGCATCCCATAAAACTATTGGGGAATCGACCGAAGACACATTATCATTGAAGAAGTTGACAAACTCGCTATTGAGTTCTTTGACTTCCTCCCCATCATCTAAAATCTCGGTATTAAGTTGCCAAATACGAGGACCACACTTATCAGTTATATTATGGATCGTCAACGAGACCGCTGCATGATCAGAGACAACGATTGGATGAATCATGACATTACTAGTATGTTTTAAGAGAGCAGCGTCGACTAGAAGATAATCGATACGCAAGAAACTAGAGTGAGGAGAAGAGAAAAATGTGAAATCACTGCCCGTAGGATTATGCATCCTCCATGTGTCCACAAGTTGATGAGAAGAACACATATTAAGCAAGTGCTTATGTGACCTAGGAGGACGAAACTTGAAAGCAGATTGTCTATCTAAAATAGGGTCTAAGGGCAGATTAAAATCTCTGCCAACAATTATTCTAGCATTTTGAGGAATGCCAGATAATTTTTTATTTATGGAGTCCCAGAAAAGAGAGTCATCAATATTAGGGGCATATATATATTCATGACGTAAAGGTCATCTGTACCATTGGACAAGCGAGAAAGTAACCATCTACCATTCGTGTCATGTTCAGCAGTGACAATAGATAGGCCGGAATTCTTGGAAATCAAAGTCACAACCCCATTCCTTTTACCAACGGCTTCAGAGCAAGCTACATCAAGAACCCACTGCTTCCACAAAAGCAGAGCTTCCTTAAAGGCAATCTTAGTTTCCTGAAGTAGAATAACATCACCCAATAAACTTTTACAATAATCAAGAATCTTGGTCCTCTTAACAGGATGATTCAACCCACGTACATTGAGAGAGACAACATTCAAGCCATTCATAGAGATATGAGAAACAACATAAATAGAGACAACTGATACAGAAAAAGAAGACGATAAGCCAATGAATCATCAAATTTGGAGGTATAAGGGAAGCAAAAACATTGTAAAGAATATGATGAAGCAAGAGTCCCCAGAGAAATAGAGAGAGGAGAAAGAGAGCAAAAGATTAGGAAGAACAGAAGAGAAAGCAAAAGAGCCCCAAAGGGAAAAAAAAGAGCATAAAAAAAAGAGAAGTACCCCACCAGGAGAAGTCTATAATAGACATTGTGCATGGGGGAAATAACGTGGAAGAGCAACCACAGAGGCTAGCAAACCCAATGCAGACCGCTCAATAATAAGAAATTCATTAATTCCATTAAACGACGGAACATATATAAAAAAGTTTACATCTGCTGAATTATTAAAAGTTACTCAATTCAGAAGAAATAAACCAAAATGCAACAACCTATTCTCATAACCTGAAAAGAGGTAGAAAAATAATAGCAACAGATATATATAAGATTGAAACATTATAAATAGCAATATTAGGTAGTTTAGCAAACGGTCTAAGTCATATACATATATAAAGTCCTTGGATTAATATAAACACTAAAATCTATAAATATATCCTAATTGATAAATAACCAACATATCGTCATATCTTAATATAACATTGCATATCAATAGCTATTTAAGGCACAACAAATGTTAATGTTAGGCAATATCAATAACAGTGTAAGGCAATATAGGTACCATAAAGAGATAAGCATTAATTTAAGCTAATATAAAAACAGTATAGAACCTCTTAATATAATAAGATAGCAATTAATTCATGTCCTAAATAAATAAGGAGTGAAAAAACAGAGTATCAAGATATTAAATAAATTCATTTATATAGCGAATTGAAAATTGAACATAGATTACCACATAAATACATATAATATGAGCACCAATATAAGAGTATACCCTAAAATTATAAGAAGAAAGAAAAAGCAAGTCAGACCGAAAATGGAAAATACAAGCAGATAGTATAATACAAAAGAACGAATCACTACGAAAGATTATAGAGAATAGATGAAAAAGGACACCTAAAAGATTATCACCAGTAGAGACACATGGAAAGAGGAAAGGAAAAAGTCATGGAGAAAGTGAATTACGCTAGCTTGACAACTGAAGAACAAAACACCGAGCCACAAAAGAGAAAGACTATGGAAAGTAGAAAAAAGAAATACCTACTTTATATGCCATAGAGATCGAAAAGCACTGCAATATGACATCACTTATCAGGGAGTGAAGAACATAAGAAATACTATGGGGCGAACAGTCGTTACTCAGCGTATTTTCCACACGCAAAAGACCCCATAGAAGCAATATTAAACACATGTTAAGCAAACCTAAAAGACATTAAGATCAAGAAGGACCAGCAAGAGACTTGTATTCCATCTGCGACTCTGAATGGTTGTCCAAAAAAGTAGAGAGGTCTGCAGGTACATAAGAGATCTGTGGACGACCTTTAAAAGTTATTCTAAAGCGGGAAGGGCCAGCAAAAGAAAATGGAATGTTCATATCTATGAGTCGTCTACGTAGATTTAGGAAGCCCTTCCGACGAATGACAGTGTCCCTGGCAAAGTCTTGCGATATTGAGATCCTGTGTCCTTCCCATTGAATCGTTTTAATCTTCCGCATTTGTGCCAGAATCTGTTCAGTGTGTTGATGTCGTAACGGTTTAAAAATCACAGGTTTAGGAGAAGACATCGTTTTAGGTTTAAAGGTTGGAACTCTGTGAGCCCTCTCTATCTCATACTCTTTGTGAAACGAGATATTCAGAGTATTCGGGATCCAAGAGAGCAAAAAATCGATCAACGAAGGAGCAGACTTCTCACTGTCTTCTGGCAAACAAAAAATGCGCAGGTTACTTCTTCTATTACGATCCTCCTGTTCGGTAAGGTCCCTTCTCAAAGAGGCCATTGAATGTTCCAAACTCTGTATTTGCCTAGATTGTGTATTCGTAAAGTCTTCAACATTACTTATTCGTGTTTCCGCATGAGACACATGTAGCGATAGATTCTTCAAGTCACTGCGAATTGCTGCCACTTCCCCCTGAAGTAGATCAGTATTAGTTTTGGTGCTTTGAGCTATGTCCTGAACAGTGGATAGTTTAAGTAATATGGCATCTAACGTTGAGGCAGAATCTGAACTTCCTTTAGTTGGAGACTCCGGGGTAGGGGAGGTTTGTTTAGACCTTTTCAAATGACCTTTGGAATCTCTGTCCTTAGAAGTGACTCCCATGCCTTCCGCCATTGAGGGAACTCACTGCCCACAAGCCAAAATTAAATGATGTATAGCGGTATTCAGCACCTATTTCGCCACATCACTCAGATATAACATAAGAGACAGCAAAGGGAAAATGGCACCAAAACTAGAAAAACAATTCGTCAAGTGGCAGATGGTCGTCGTAGAGAAGATTGAAAATTAACATAGGAATTTTCATTCAAGGAAAAACTTTCCTGTCAGCAGCCGCCATTTTGTAAAGACCTGCATAGTAGAAACTACAGGACTTAATGGACAACACATTTCAGAGATAAAGGGCTCCAACAGGAAGGAAATCGAACTCTTCATGTCTTGACGGAACCGTTGCAGCAGGCGTTAATTTAAATGCTCAGTAAGAGAGAGCCTAACAGGGAAACATACCTGCGAAACTGCCATGAAGCAGATATTCCACCTCACAAGGTTCATCAAATGTCTTGTCTTCACCATCACATCGACCTCAAGAGCCTTGTCAGACTGGTGCCAAGTAGAAAACGACGACTCAGGACCTCCTCTTTCCTCAAAACGAACATTCGGACTTGCCGACCGCCATTTTGAATTACTGCCGGTGAGGAAAAATATTGTTGGGCTCCGTTGTGTTAAAGAAGCCGTCCGTGACACCAGCGAGCTGACACAATGCTCCCTCGCTGTTCCGCCGTCGAAATCTGTCAAATGGTGATGAAAAATCACCGAAGCATCAAAGTAATAAGAGCGTCCGCACTGGAGGTCCGGCGGAGCTCAAAACAAAGCCTCCATCTCCGCTGCGCGCTAAGCCACGCCCCTACACCTTTCATCTGAGTTGAAGTGCCTCTAAGCGTTTGATGTTACCACCTTCGAAAGGCAAAGGATTTTGGGGTTCATGTATTCCATTTAGAGCAAGCTTCTCACAAAGGCCTGGAGACTAGCCTGTATTAATTGCCTTTTTAGTTACTGTATGGCAAAAAAATTGTGTTGAAAAACCACCACCGTATTTCATTTTGTTTAAAAAAATGCTTACGGTTGTGAAAATTGTCTCTGCCCCCAACCTCCTTTGCAGTCATCAGGGGCCCTGCCTGCCCATGTTTGCTCTCTCACCAAAGTATTGGGACACTGGCATTTCAGACTTTGCCAGGGCTGCTTTGCTTCTAAGTTGGGCCCTGGATGTAGTCCACCTTTCAGGTGAAGAATAACGTGTATAACAGCCTTGTTTTTGGAATACCAGTAGGGAATGCTCCATGCTTATGAGATTTAACATTTTCGTTGATTTCGGTGACTGCACATCACAAACACATGCCAATGTATTGCGCTAGGCTGAGTATGTGTGAGGTCTTGAAATTTGGTTATTGAGATGAAGGGTCCAGGAAAAGTGACATAGAAAGCTTCATATTTTCGTTTTCTTTCAACCTCACTGTGTTTTTAAAAAATTCAGACTATCAACTGTAGATGCGACAGAGAGATGGTGCTTGTCAATTGTTCAGGGCCTAATTTGTAAAAGAATAAGAGCAGGGGCTGAAAGTCTTACACAGAACCCCGCATCCGGCAAAGGTAGGGGTGCCAAAAGCCAAGGCTATGTTTCTTGATTCCACCTCATGATTCTTTAATCCACTACCAAACACTCTCTGCTTCTTTGTCTCACCCTTGCAGGATCTTTTTCATCCCCGCTTTCTTCCTTTGTCACTGTTTTCCCATCATTCTCTTCCTCCAGTCCCCCATTTGTGATTTTCTCTCTTGTTCAGGATAAAAGTGTTCTACTGAATAATAAGTGCAGGTCTCCAAAAATGAGTGCCAGTGGGCCACAACTACTTTCACCAGCTCAAATGAAGCACTGTCAATTTTGATCAACCTGTATTTACCACAAGTGAATCCTCCTCATATACCCCTCATTTCGCAATGTATGATTATTATACCTAAGTCTACAAAATCCTCACAAAACCCTGAATTTTTGCAGCACAACTGTGTTAAACTTTGTTCCAAGTAAATCTCATTAATTGCTTGAGGATCAAATGTGCAAAGCATGTTTTCTGTTGCCAACGCCCCTATTTGGAGTTTGCAATCGAAAAACGGCTGTTACCGATGTACTAGGCCATTTTAAGTGTCAAAAATGTTAAACCTACAATGGCATAGATCCGAAACAGCAGTCATAAACCATAGAAAAGGCACTGACCTCCAAGCTGGGGTGGTAACCCATTCACAAATTATAGGGGTCCCCTAGGGACCACTTCCTGTTCTTTAAAGTTTAAAAAAAAGATTGCTTTGGAGTTGACAATGGTCCACAAGATCACTGCAAGCTCTCAAATAAATTTTGAAAAAAAACCTTTTCTTTTTAGCACAGCTATGTTTCCTTTTAGGAAAACGGGTTGCATTAAAAAAAATATATAGTTTATTGAAATGTATTCACAGACATGATGTATCTGCTGACCCTGGCAGGCCACCAGCCCTGTAATAACATCCAATCTCAGTTGGTCGCAATTTTAAACCTACCTCAATAATATTCATAAGGTAGGATGAGGTTCGACCCACTATGATTCAGATTTCTAAGAATCGATCCTAAATATTTTAATGGTCGCAAAAATGATAGTCTCAGTTTGCTACCAGTGTCTTGCCACAGATATTTGTACATCTGGCCAATAGTATTTACTCATTTATGAAATAGAAATAGATTTAATACGCATGCCCATATGCAGCTAGATAGAGCTTGAAGATACAACCAGTTAACATAAAGAATGTGTGTCTACTTATTTAGAAGTTGGAGAATGCCAACCTCAAACTTATATATGTAATTGACGAACGCAAAAACTCCATCATTATTAAACATGACGTTCATTTCACTTTCTCAACCACTGGGCTGTGAACTTTTATATGGGTGCAGTGTATTTTTAACGTCTACACTTCCATTTCTGTAGACCATTAAAAACAGTACAACCCTTGGGCTGGTACATATCCACATAGTAGAATATGCTGTGCCTGACTGTTCTTGTTCACCGTGTTTTTATTTGGACCTCCATTTTGGTATAATGTAAAAACAGCCAAGAACGCATATTTGCTCACAGCTTCCATCACAGCAAGGACAGAGAGCAGTTTTGATGCTACTTTTAGGTCACATTGATGTTTCAGAAAACATTACAGTGTAAGCAACAGAAAGGAATTGTTACAAGCCTTTCCTGGTAAAGGTCATGAAGTCTAATTAGATTTGTGTGGGAAAGAAACACTATATGTCCAACCTAGTACACGAGACTGATACATTTCTGTCACATGCCATGTCACTATAAAATTAATATTGATTCTGCAGAGAGGTATAATACCTTAGATATTTTTGTAATGCATTATTCTGCCATACACCCACACGGGGACCGAGAAATAGGCCACAGAACACCATCATAAAATGTTTTCATTCCACAAACAAACTATAATTTAGGTTTGTTTTGGAGTTAAGACGTTTAGATCTACAACTTCCTTGCCAAAAAGTTTAGATTGCTAATGAAAGTACGATCATTCACATATATTTTCAGCTTTTCCAATGAAACTCTTACAGTTTATAAGAGGATGTAGGAATTTTATAAAATCATATGATATAAAGAGTGTAGGGTTTACATGTCAGATCCCGCGGAAGGACAGCCCTTCGATAGAAATCCTTTTTTGAGGTCACAAATTCTGCAATATTCCTGTCTGTGCAATGTTGTTAGAGTATATGAAGTGACTAACCAAATTGCTAAATATTGGAGTAACCACCAGGCAGTGGAAAGCAATCTAGGGACAAATAAATACATCTAGTAATGCTGAGTTAATGTTCTCATTTCACTTAATGACCTCTGTATAATTCAAGACACCACTTAAAATTTAGCACTCTGATTATTCCATTGGATTCAATGCGGCGCATAATACCTTCCAAAAACAGAGATGTTTTTTCTGGTCATATTTTGCACGACTTCAGAAACCCTGGGGCCTATTTATGAGAGCCCTGCATCACTTTTGCACCACTTAAATTAGTGCATGTGTGACGCAGGGCTCGCATAAAGATTTATGAATCCATGCAAAGCTACCCTGCCTGGTTTTAAGTGGCCTGATAAATCATGAGTAAGGCGACGCAGCGCAAATCGCTGCGTCCCCCTACTCTGCACCTCTGCACATGGGCGTTGCAGTGGGTTTTTCCATGCAGCACCCATTGAATTTGATGCTGCCCCAGACAAAGTGATGTAACCCTGGGGAATCTTCAAATCCGTACGCCTCTTGGGGTGAGGTGTAATGAGGAGAAATATGTTTATTTCTCCAAGTTTTTTCCTCCTTTCATGTGTGCTGCATTCTGCAGCACACATCAAGGAAAACGCCTTGTAGGACTGTTTTTGAGGAAGAAGGTGCCCCTTCCTGCACAAAAACAACCTTGCTTGCAACAGAAGCACTCTTGCACCATGGTGCAAGGGTGCCTACATTGGCGCTAGGCTGCCAAAACGGCGCCAGCGTAGGCAGAAAGGACAGGAATGCACTGCATTGCTTAATTAAGGTGAATTGCTGCCCTTTCACTTTGGCGCAGGGCAGTGCAGCAAGGTGTCTTGCTGGGCTGCCCTATGCCAAAATGCCATAAATGAGGCCCCCTGTTTAAGAAGAAGCAACTAATACTTGTGGTGTGACTCTTAAACTAACTAATAATCCTAGCAACTAAACTTTGAAATTAGATAAGATTAAAATCCGGTGCCTCTTTAGATCTCTGAAGTAAAAAGAGGCTTTCAGAGAAAGGTAATAATTGTATTTATCTACATAAATCACAAAAACATTATAGGATTCTGAGGTGGAACAAAAGCCACATTTTGTAAAACGAGCTGAATTTTCGTTGGGGAGTCCCACTCGCCTGCACACACACACTCACCAACTATATTGCATTGTGTCTACAGACTGCAACAGGCTACTGCTCTGTGTTGTACCACTTTTCAGTATCGGACTTGAAAAACATTGCTCTGCATTGTGTGCTAGAATAATGATGTATTCTCAAATGCTTGTTTCCCATATTCGCAATTTAGTACTCCTATCATGCTGCCCAATCAATCATTTTATTTCTACTGGCCTGCATACTAAAAACGACAACAGTTCATTCCAGTACAAAGACTCACTTATCAAGTAGGGCTTGATGGTGATCAGGGATGAGAATAAATCGATTTGTTTTTATACCTCTGAGGATGATGGGATTCGAATCAGCTTGCAGGATTTCAACCACAGGGAGCTCAAACTTTAGATGATTTGAAAGTTTGAAACCCTTGTTTAAGCATTCCAAATATTTAAGTGCAGTTGGTAGCATGTTAGCTTTGCACTATAATAATAATAATAATAATAATAATAATAATTTCACTTATAAAGCGCTTGGTTACACCCACTGGTGTATCCCCGTGCTGAGACTGCTCTTTCAGACAAAAAAGGGGAAAGGAAAGGAAGGAGGCAGAAAGGGTCAGGAGGCACGTAAAAAGAAGAAGGTAGGAGCTCAAAGTTGGAAGAGCCAGGTTTTTAACCTTTTCCGGAAGAGGTTCTCCGATGGCTCCGAACGGAGAGAAAAGGCAGAGCATTCCAGTTTTTAGCTGCCAGGTGGCTAAAAGAACGTGCGCCCACTCGTGCTTTTTTGACCTTGGGAATTTTAACCAGATAAGTTCCGATAGATCTGAGGTGTCGTCCTGGATTATAAGGGACGAGAAGGTCCCGCAGGTAGAGCAGGCCTTTGTCCTGCAAGGTGCGGTAGCAAAAGCACAGGGCCTTAAAGAGAATCCTTTTATTTATAGGTAGCTAATGTAAGGACTCAAGGGCTTTCTTAGAGGAAGCTCTCTTGGGTAGATTCATAACTAGGCGAGCTGCTGCGTTCTTGATACATTGTAACCTATGGAGGCATTTTTTTGTTGCTCCTAGATATAGGACATTTCCATAGTCCAATTGAGATGTTACAAGGGCATGGACCAAGGTTTTCCTAGCGGAAGGAGGGAGAATGTCCAGAGTTTTCCTTAGCATTTTCAGGGTTCCGAAACACTTGCTTGCAACCTTCTCGAAGGAGAGGGTAGAATCCAGCCAGACTCCCAAGTTTTTAACCTCTGTTTTGGGGTTGGGAACAGGGCCCAAAATCGGTGGCCACCAGGCTGAGGACCAGATGGATGGAGACTTCCCCACTACCAGGATCTCTGTTTTACTGCCATTCAATTTAAGACAGTTGCTTGTCATCCAAAGGGCAAGGTCCTTTAGGCAGTCTGCAAACTTGCTGGCTGCCTTCACCGAATTAAGGGACAGGGTGACCACTAACTGCATGTCATCCGCGTATGACACAATGGTGACACCATGTTTTTCCACAATCTCTGCCACGGGGGAGACATAAAGATTGAAAAGAGTGGGGCTCAGAATTGAGCCCTGGGGCACCCCCTGAGGTAGAGCAATGTTTTTGGAGGTGTGTGGAGGTTGTGTAACTTGAAAACTGCGATCCTGCAGGTAGGAGGTCATCCAATTAAAAGCGGCTCCGTCTAGTCCGCCTAATTTGAGACGGTGTAGGAGTAGTTTGTGGGATACAGTATCGAAAGCTGCACTGAGGTCCAAAAGGACCAGTGCAGCAGTCAGGCCTTCATCCACCCGCATGCGTACTGTCTCTTTAGCAAAGAGCAATGCGGATTCCGTCGAGTACGTTGCTCTAAAGCCAGATTAGGAGGGATGGAGTAGATTGTGCTGATTGATATGTGTCACCAGTTGTGTATTTACCACCTTTTCTGCTATTTTCGAGAAATAGGTTAGAAGTGAGATAGGCCGCAGGTTCTCCAATAGATTCACATCTGCTGTAGGTTTTTTTTCAGAGGGAGGACGATTGCTTACTTCCATGTGTCCGGAACCATCCCTCCTTGAAAGGAGATTTCTAGCAACTGCTGCACAAAGGGTAGTATTATATCTAGCCCTACATTGGTGACTTTAGGCGTGGTTGTATCTGTTGGGGAGCCTGATTTGATACTTAGAGCTACCTTATTCAGATCTTCTAAGGAGGGGAGGGAGAATTCTGCAAGGCAGTTTTCCCCCCACTCCGGGATCCATTCGGTTTGGCAGTCTGTGCCGTTGCGAGCCTCATCAGGGAAGGCATCATATATTTTTGATACCTTCGCAGCAAAAAAGTCAGCAATTTGGTTGCACGACTCCTTAGAACTGGAGTACAGCACCACTGTTCTCTCTAGAGAGGATAGATCTTTGAGAATAGTAAAAAGCTCTCTCGAGGAATTTTCCGCTTTCTCAATCCTGTCACTATAGAAGGCAGCACGTGTCTTCTTGATAAGGGAGTGATAATGCTTTAAGTTTAGCTTATAGGCATCCTCATTTATGTCCGAAAAGTCTGTTCTCCATTTACGCTCTGAGCGCTTACAAGATTTCTTAGCCATCCTAAAGGCTTCATTAAACCAAGGTGCAGACTTAATGCGTCTGCGAGGGACACTAGAAGTCCATGGAGCAACCACATCAAGCGCTTCAGTAATCCATCTATCTACTACTCTACTCGCCCCATTAATGTCCTTACCTAGGGAGGGTTGGTTTAGCTGTAGAGCCTGAGTAAAACTCTCAGAGTTAAATCTAGACCACCTCCTGTGCGTGGTGTTAGGTACTATTCTAACTGTAGGGGGTGGTTTAGATACAAGGATGGAAAATGCCACAAGGTGGTGGTCGGACCAAGGGACTGCGGTGGGAGGCTCAACTACCAGATCTGAACAATTGGAGAAAAGAGGGTCTAATATGTGCCCTAGTTGGTGTGTCGAGTGTCTGGACTTAAGTACTAACTGGAGGCCGGCAAGTTCTTGCCGTAAAAACTGGGCTTCACCATAAGAGTGGTTGTCAAAGTGTAGATTTAGGTCTCCCAGGAGAGTCAGATTGCTGTGGCGTAGTGCTGGTTGAGCCACTAGTTCCGCAAGCCTTGCAATAAATCCTGAGGCTGCACCAGGCAGTCGATATATCAGAAACCCATTGACTGTGTGGTTATCGGCTGCCTTTATTGTAAAAGAGGCTGCTTCACTTTGGTCTATGTCTACTGCATGCATAGTGCAGTTTAAGGATAATTTATGAATTATGGCTATGCCTCCTCCACGCTTATTGATGCGGTCCTGTCTAAGGATACCGTAATCTGGTGGGAGTGCTTGAAGTATATCAGGAGCAGAGGACTCGTTCAGCCAAGTTTCTGTAAGAAATAGGGCATCGGGTTGATTGTCCAAAATGCAGTCGTGAATTTCAATTTTGTGCTTATTCAGCGACCTACAGTTATTGAGTAGAAGATTAAGTTTATGCTTCCCTTCAGGAACTACCTTAGGCGCAATTGTTTGGATGGGACAGTGCAAGCATTGCATAGGCATTGTCTCCATGGATAGCGAGTGCTTACATGTGTTTGCGAGTGAAGCATTAATGCTCTAAGTTGGTCTCTTGAGTACCTCAAGTGCTGCTCTCTACTAAAACAAGCAGGGGTTCTGGCCCCTTGCCCCGGCTGGCCGCGGACGGGCGCAGACGGGCTTGCCTTTGGTGCGCCTTTGGCGCGCCCGCTGCGCGTCCTCGCTGGCATGAGAATTAAGTAGGCGGGGAGCCGCCGGCAGCTGACCGCTAGACTGCTGATTTCCTGCCAAGGAAACCAGGCGGAAGTGAGGAAAAAGCAACGCGACCCAGCCCTCCGCTCAAACGGCACTAAAAGGCCTGCCACTTGACCACTTCTCAGGAGAGGTCCTTCACCCAGATTATTGTATGAGATTCTGCCAGAGACAGTCTCACCTACTAACAGCACACTTCCCACTTTGCAGATGCCACATTTCGCCTGAAGCCGATAAAGCTGATTCCTTTTGCTTTCACCAAGGTATGCAGTGCATCTCTTCTGCCTAAGAAACTCTAGACTGCAAGTTGCTCTGCCTTTTTCATGCCCTAGTGTAGTGCATAGAAATAGATGTTAGGGTGTTAAGTTCTAGGTAACATTTTAACCATGTTAGAAATGTTCATTTTAATCATTTTAGTTATAACATGCCTTCTTCCTGTTTTTATAATGTGTAGTTGATTTAGATGTATGAGAAAAACGTTGTTACTGAAGTAATAAATATTTTTTACTTAAAAGTGTTCCTTTTTCTTAGTGCAGTGGGCATGTGATACTGTGAAAAACGAAATGAGGTCTGTTACTGTTACCAAGGTTCCCCTGATCCGTTCAATGGGATTGTTAGTAACCCAAAAGCAATACCTCTATTTCAAAAACACATTGAGTAGTGTTCTGCACGACTACAATAACCTAGCTTTCACATTCATCGTTGATGTATTGAACCAAGTTCTCATGTATTAACTGTGGGTTGGAAAGCACATCTTGCAGATGCATGTCAGAGTCATGGTTTACGCAACATGCTGACTTCAGATCGGAAACAACTAGAGAAATTATGTTTACACTCAAAGGAATTGTAATTTAAAAACCTCTTTAGCAGTGGTCAGATTTGAAATTATTTCTCCAAAAATGCAACTTTTAGAAAGTTGTGGAAAGAACACAAAAACACCCGAAGGAATTGTTTTAGAAAATCTTTCCAACATACATAAAACGATTGGTCAAATAGATCATATCAAGTGAATCCATCAAAATAAAAAAACAAACAAAACAAAATATTAGACAATAGTAAATTGTAGGAGGTGTACTCAATGCTGGGATTCTATGAAACATATTTTTATATATTAATGTAAGTGTATGGTCTTTGAAAATCACTAACAGTTTTTTTTTAATCATACCTTGTAATCCCTCTAGTATTATAAGAAATAACTTTCCTCAGTGTCCTTTGCTAGGCAATCATGATACAATGATTCTGCAGCCAAGAGCTTGCAGTATGGATTCCAGATTTTTCTTGCCAAGGCCTCTTGCTTCCTGAGGATGTGTATTGCTGGACATTGGGAATGCAGAGAACTAATCTGAAACTTATGCTAGTGATGAAAACAATCTTTAAACTATTTCCTCAAACATTTATCTGAACTCTTCTAAGATTGGGGTTTGTTATATCATACTCATGGATAGCATGTGATGGAACAGGAAGGATTCTTAGAGTGGCGTGCATTGCACATTTTATGTAAATGTCATGCACAAGGTACTATAGTTGTAATATAAGCATACAAATTGCTGAGGCTCATGAAATAGGATGCTAACATTGTTGATTATCTTGTGATCTACAGAAGTCTAGTAGAAACTATAACTCATCTTCCACAAGATGGGGCTATGGGCCACATGCATTAAAGTCAGGATTTGCGAATCCTAAATACCAAATTTTAAGAAATCGCTATTTAGGACTCGCAAATCCCTATGCATGTAGGAATTGCAAAAAAAGTTGCAATTCCTACATATTCCTTAATTGCGACTCGCAAATTGCGAATCAAAATTAAGGAATAGCTACCCATTCATTGGTATATGGGCCTAGAGGCCCATAGGAATGAATGGGAATTGCATGCGCAATTTGCGAGTACCAAATTGGTACTCGCAAATTGCGCTTGCAATTTCAAGGGTGCAATGGTGCCAAAAGGACACCCTATTGCACCCCTGACATTGCCATGTTACCACATGTTGCACACATACATGCCCCAAGGGCATGTGTGTGTGTAACATGAAACTTTGAAAAATGCACTTAAGTGCATTTTTCAAAGTTTTTGCAAATTACCATCAAGTTCAAATTGATGGTAATTTGCGATCCCTAATTGCGAATTCGCAATTTGAAATTGCATCATGCATTGCATTTAGGGAATCACAATTTGCGATTCCCTAAATGCATTTTCAATTTAAGTAATCGCAAATTTTGCGATTACTTATTGGGTTGATGCATCCCAAATGCAAAAATACCGGTCGCAAAGGGGCAGATTCTGCGAATCTGCCTGTTTGCGATCGGTATTTTCGTTGATGCATGTGCCCCATAGTGACAAAGCTTGAAGTAGTTATTCAAATTATCGAAAGAACTGCTAGTGTATACATAAATATATAATACTCATTCTCTGTATGTGTAGTTTTCAGGAATTACCAGTTTCACATCAAACTTTTGGGAGTTGGTTACACAGAGCTATTGCTAAGCTGTATTCATTCACCCCTACTGTTAACCCCTTCACTGCTAGGCCTTTTCCCCCCCTGTGCTAAGCCTTTTTTTGGCTATTTGGGGTAGTTCGCGCTTGGGCCCCTGTAACTTTTTGACCACATAAGGTATCCACGCCAAATTTGCGTCCTTTTCTTCCAACATCATGGGGATTCTAAAGGTACCCAGGGTTTGTGGATTCCCCTGGAGGGGACCCAGAAATTAGCCAAAATACAGCAAAATTTTGTTTTTTGGGGGAAAAAGGCGGAAAAAAGGGCTACAGATGAAAGCATCTGCTTTTTTCCCTGAAAATGGTATAAAAAAAGGGGTTGTGGGGCTGAAATCACCATCTTCCAAGCTTTCAGGGACAAGCAGACGTTTGTCCGAAAACCAAATTATTTTACACAGTTTTGGCATTTTTGTGGGACATAGCCTACTTTTGCTATTTTTTGTGCATTCAACCTCCTTCCAGTTAATGGTAGAAATGGGTACGAAAGCAATAATAAATCCTGGAAAGCTATACATTTTTAAAAAGTAGACAAACTTCTGAATTCAGAAAGCGGTCATTTGTGTAGATCCTTTAAGTTTTCTTTATAGAAACTAACAGTTAAATAAAGGAAAAATTGAAAATTAGTTGAAAAAAACAGCCACTTGTGTCAACGTTTTCATCTGTAACTTCTTCTAATTATGACAGCTATTCGAAAGCAATATACCATTATATCCGCTGGACCTTTCTGATTGTGGGGATATATAGGACTTGTAGGTTCACCAAGAACCCGACGAACCCAAAGCCAATAACTGAGCAGCGTCTTGCAATGGTTTTTTATTATGTACCGGGTATATAGCAATTATTTTGGGAAAATGTATACATGGAAAAATCGGTATGAAAGACACCTATGTATTTTTGAAATGGGAACAAAATGTAGAGTTTAGAAACAGTAGATATTTGCACATTTCCGAAATTGGGAGTACCCATACTAGCATGTGAATTATAGGTCATTTTTCAAAATGACTTATTTTTTACACATTGTCTTTCATTTGGAAGGCAGAATTGCATCGAAATTCAATAGGTAATAACAGTTGCTCTACAATTCTGTGCTACCCTAAGTCTCCCGATAAAAATGGTACCTCACTTGTGTGGGTAGGCCTAGTGCCCACGACAGGAAACGGCTCAAAACGCAACGTGGACACACCACATTTTCACAATGAAAAATTACCCTTTTTTTGCAAAGTGCCTAGCTGTAGTTTTTTAACCCTAGCTCTGCTGGCACCTAGGGAAACCTTGCAAACCTATACATTTTTGAAAACTAGACACCCAAGGGAATTCAGGATGGGGTGACTTGACTGGCTCTCACCAGGTTCTGTAACCCAGAATCCCTTGCAAACCTAAAAAATTGTCAAAATAAACACATTTTCCTCACTTTTCTGTGGTGGAAAGTTCTGGAATCTGCGTAGATCCACAACATTCCACCCACCTTGCATTCCCCAAAGTCTTTCAAGAAAAATGGTACCTCACTTGTGTGGGTAGGCCTACTGCCCGCAACAGGAAACGGCCCAAAACACAACGTGGACACACCACATTTTCACAGTGAAAAATGACCCCTTTTTTGCAAACTGCCTAGCTGTAGTTTTTGAACCCTAGCTCTGCCGGCACCTAGGGAAACCTAGCAAACCTATACATTTTTGAAAACTAGACACCCAGGGGAATCCAGGATGGGGTGACTTGACTGGCTCTCACCAGGTTCTGTTACCCAGAATCCCTTGCAAACCTAAAAAATTGTCCAAAAAAACATATTTTCCTCAATTTTCTGTGGTGGAAAGTTCTGGAATCTGCAGGGATCCACAAAATGCCACCCACCCCGCGTTCCCCAAAGTCTTCCAAAAAAAATGGTACCTCACTTGTGTGGGTAGGCCTAGTGCCCGCGACAGGAAACAGCACAAAACGCAACGTGGACACACCACATTTCCACAGTGAAAAATGACCCTTTTTTTGCAAAGTGCCTAGCTGTAGTTTTTGAACCCTAGCTCTACCGGCACCTAGGGAAACCTAGCAAACCTATACATTTTTGAAACTAGATACGCAGGGGAATCCAGGATGGGGTGACTTGAGTGGCTCTCACCAGGTTCTGTTACCCAGAATCCCTTGCAAACCTAAAAATTGTCAAAAAAAACACATTTTCATCACTTTTCTGTTGTGGAAAGTTCTGGAATCTGCGTGGATCCACAAAATTCCACCTACCCTGCGTTCCGCAAAGTCTTCCCAAAAAAATGGTACCTCACTTGTGTGGGTAGGCCTAGTGCCCGCGACAGGAAACAGCGCAAAACATAACATGGACACACCACATTTTCACAGTGAAAAATGACCCTTTTTTTGCAAAGTGCCTAGCTGTAGTTTTTGAACCCTAGCTCTGCCGGCACCTAGGGAAACCTATCAAACCTATACATTTTTGAAAACTAGACACCCAGGGGAATCCAGGATGGGGTGACTTGACTGGCTCTCACCAGGTTCTGTTACCCAGAATCCCTTGCAAACCTAAAACATTGTAAAAAAAAACACATTTTCCTCACTTTTCTCTGGTGGAAAGTTCTGGAATCTGCGTGGATCCACAAAATGCCACACACCCTGCGTTCCCCAAAATCTTCTGAAAAAAATGGTACCTCACTTGTGTGGGTTGGCCTAGTGCCCGCGACAGGAAACAGCGCAAAACGCAACGTGGACACACCACATTTTCACAGTGAAAAATGACCCTTTTTTTGCAAAGTGCCTAGCTGTAGTTTTTGAACCCTAGCTCTGCCGGCACCTAGGGAAACCTAGCAAACCTATACATTTTTGAAAACTAGACACTCAGGGGAATCCAGGATGGGGTGACTTGACTGGCTCACACCAGGTTCTGTTACCCAGAATACCTTGCAAACCAAAACAATTGTCAAAAAAACCACATTTTTCTCACTTTTCTGTGGTGGAAAGTTCTGGAATCTGCGTGGATCCACAAAATTCCACCCACCCCGCGTTCCCCAAAGTCTTGCAAAAAAAATGGCACCTCAACTGTGTGGGTATGCCTAGTGCCCACGACAGGAAACAGCGCAAAACGCAACGTGGACACACCACATTTTCACAGTGAAAAATGACCCTTTTTTTGCAAAGTGCCTAGCTGTAGTTTTTGAACCCTAGCTCTGCCGGCACCTAGGGAAACCTAGCAAACCTATACATTTTTGAAAACTAGACACCCAGGGGAATCCAGGATGGGGTGACTTGACTGGCTCACACCAGGTTCTGTTACCCAGAATCCCTTGCAAACCAAAACAATTGTCAAAAAAAACACATTTTCCTCACTTTTCTGTGGTGGAAAGTTCTGGAATCTGCGTGGATCCACAAAATTCCACCCACCCCGCGTTCCCCAAAGTCTTGCAAAAAAAATGGCACCTCAATTGTGTGGGTATGCCTAGTGCCCACGACAGGAAACAGCGCAAAACGCAACGTGGACACACCACATTTTCACAGTGAAAAATGACCCTTTTTTTGCAAAGTGCCTAGCTGTAGTTTTTGAACCCTAGCTCTGCCGGCACCTAGGGAAACCTAGCAAACCTATACATTTTTGAAAACTAGGCACCCAGGGGAATCCAAGATGAGGTGACTTGACTGGCTCTCACCAGATTCTGTTACCCAGAATCCCTTGCAAACCTAAAAAACTGTCAATAAAACCACATTTTCCTCACTTTTCTGTGGTGGAAAGTTCTGGAATCTGCGTGGATCCACAAAATCCCACCCACCCCGCGTTCCCCAAAGTCTTCTGAAAAAAATGGTACCTTACTTGTGTGGGTAGGCCTAGTGCCCGCGACAGAAAACAGCGCAAAACGCAACGTGGACACACCACATTTTCCCAGTGAAAAATGACCCTTTTTTTACAAAGTGCCTAGTTGTAGTTTTTGAACCCTAGCTCTGCCGGCACCTAGGGAAACCTAGCAAACCTATACATTTTTGAAAACTAGACACCCAGGGAAATCCAGGATGGGGTGACTTGACTGGCTCTCACCAGGTTCTGTTACCCAGAATCCCTTGCAAACCTAAAAAACTGTCAAACAAAACACATTTTCCTCACTTTTCTGTGGTGGAAAGTTCTGGAATCTGCGTGGATCCACAAAATGCCACCCACCCCGCGTTCCCCAAAGTCTTCTGAAAAAAATGGTACCTCACTTGTGTGGGTAGGCCTAGTGCCTGCGACAGAAAACAGCGCAAAACGCAACGTGGACACACCACATTTTCACTGTGAAAAATGACCCTTTTTTTACAAAGTGCCTAGTTGTAGTTTTTGAACCCTAGCTCTGCCGGCAACTAGGGAAACCTAGTAAACCTATACATTTTTGAAAACTAGACACCCAGGGAAATCCAGGAAGGGGTGACTTGACAGGCTCTCACCAGGTTCTGTTACCCAGAATCCCTTGCAAACCTAAAAAATTGTCAAAAAAACACATTTTCCTCACTTTTCTCTGGTGGAAAGTTCTGGAATCTGCGTGGATCCACAAACTTCCACACACCCCACGTTCTCCAAAGTCTTCTGAAAAGAATGGTACCTCACTTGTGTGGGTAGGCCTAGTACCCCTGACAGGAAACAGCGCAAAACGCAACGTGGACACACCACATTTTCACAGTGAAAAATGACCCTTTTTTTGAAGACTAGACACCCACACATTTCTACAAACTAGACACCTGGGGGATTCCAGGGAGGTATGGCTTGCGTGGATCCCCCAACGTTTTCTTACCCAGAATCCCCTGCAAACCTGAAATTTTGCTGAAAAAATCACTTTTTTCACACATTTTTGTGTGGGAAAGTTGTGGCATCACCGGGATGACACAAATTTCCTACCACCCAGCGTTTCCCCAGGTCTCCCGATAAAAATGGTGCCTCACTCGGGTGGGAGGCCCAAGTACCTGCGACAGGCAAGGGCCCAAAACGTGTTGAGGCGACATCAAAATTGCCTATCACAAAACGACCTGGTTTTGCAAGGGGGGTCCCATGACTTTTTGGCCCGGGGCTCTGCGGCCATCTAGGGAAACCTACCAAACCTACACATTTCTGTAAAGTAGACACCCAGGGGAGTCCAGGGAGGTATGGCTTGCATGGATCCCCCAACGTTTTCTTACCCAGAATCCCCTGCAAACCTGAAATTTTGCTGAAAAAATCACTTTTTCACACATTTTTGTGTGGGAAAGTTGTGGCATCACCGGGCTGCCACAAATTTCCTACCACCCAGCGTTTCCCCAGGTCTCCCGATAAAAATGGTGCCTCACTCGGGTGGGAGGCCCAAGTACCTGCGACAGGCAAGGGCCCAAAACGTGTTGAGGCGACATCAAAATTGCCTATCACAAAACGACCTGGTTTTGCAAGGGGGCTCCCATGACTTTTTGGCCCGGGGCTTGGCGGCCACCTAGGGAAACCTACCAAACTCACACATTTCTGAAAAGTAGACACCCGAGGGATTCCAGGGAGGTATGGCTTGCATGGATCCCCCAACGTTTTCGTACCCAGAATCCCCTGCAAACCTGAAATTTTGCTGAAAAAATGACTTTTTTCACACATTTTTGTGTGGGAAAGTTGTGGCATCACCGGGCTGATACAAATTTCCTACCACCCAGCATTCCCCCAGGTCTCCCGATAAAAATGGTGCCTCACTCGGGTGGGAGGCCCAAGTACCTGCGACAGGCAAGGGCCCAAAACGTGTTGAGGCGACATCAAAATTGCCTACCACAAAACGACCTGGTTTTGCAAGGGGGGTCCCATGACTTTTTGGCCCGGGGCTCGGCGGCCACCTAGGGAAACCTACCAAACCCACACATTTCTGTAAAGTAGACACCCGAGGGATTCCAGGGAGGTATGGCTTGCATGGATCCCCCAACGTTTTCTTACCCAGAATCCCCTGCAAACCTGAAATTTTGCTGAAAAAATCACTTTTTTCAGACATTTTTGTGTGGAAAAGTTGTGGCATCACCGGGCTGACACAAATTTCCTACCACCCAGCGTTCCCCCAGGTCTCCCAATAAAAATGGTGCCTCACTCGGGTGGGAGGCCCAAGTACCTGCGACAGGCAAGGGCCCAAAACGTGTTGAGGCGACATCAAAATTGCCTATCACAAAACGACCTTGTTTTGCAAGGGGGGTCCCATGACTTTTTGGCCCAGGGCTCGGCGGCCACCAAGGGAAACCTACCAAACCTACACATTTCTGAAAAGTAGACACCCGGAGGATTCCAGGGAGGTATGGCTTGCATTGATCCCCCAACGTTTTCTTACCCAGAATCCCCTGCAAACCTGAAATTTTGCTAAAAAAATCACTTTTTTCACACATTTTTGTGTGGGAAAGTTGTGGCATCACCGGGCTGACACAAATTTCTTACCAACCAGCGTTTCCCCAGGTCTCCCGATAAAAATGGAGCCTCACTCTGGTGGGAGGCCCAAGTACCTGCGACAGGCAAGGGCCCAAAACGTGTTGAGGCGACATCAAAATTGCCTATCACAAAACGACCTGGTTTTGCAAGGGGGGTCCCATGACTTTTTGGCCCAGGGCTCGGCGGCCACCTAGGGAAACCTACCAAACCCACAAATTTCTGAAAAGTAGACACCCGGGGAATTCCAGGGAGGTATGGCTTGCGTGGATCCCCCAACGTTTTCTTACCCAGAATCCCCTGCAAACCTGAACTTTTGCTGAAAAAATCACTTTTTTCAAATATTTTTGTGTGGTAAAGTTGTGGCATCACCGGGCTAACACAAATTTCCTACCACCCAGTGTTCCCCCACGTCTCCCGATAAAAATGGTGCCTCACTCGGGTGGGAGGCCCAAGTACCCGCGACAGGCAAGGGCCCAAAACATTTTGTGATAGGCAATTTTGATGTTGCCTCAATACGTTTTGGGCCCTTGCCTGTTGCTGGTACTATGGACCTCCCACCGAGTGAGGCACCATTTTTATTGGGAGACCTGGGGAACGCTGGGTGGTAGGAAATTTGTGTCAGCCCGTGATGCCACAACTTTCCCACACAAAAATGTGTGAAAAAAAGTGATTTTTCAGCAAAATGTCAGGTTTGCAGGGGATTCTGGGTAAGAAAACGTTGGGGAATCCACGCAAGCCATACCTCCCTGGAATCCTCCAGGTGTCTACTTTTCAGAAATGTGTAGGTTTGGTAGGTCTCCCTATGTGGCCGCCGAGCCCCGGGCCAAAAAGTCATGGGACCCCCCTTGCAAAACCAGGTCGTTTTGTGATAGGCAATTTTGATGTCGCCTCAACACGTTTTGGGCCCTTGCCTGGCGCAGGTACGTGGGCCTCCCACCAGAGTGAGGCACCATTTTTATCGGGAGACCTGGGGGAACGCTGGGTGGTAGGATATTTGTGTCAGCCCCGTGATGCCACAACTTTCACACACAAAAATCTGTGAAAAAAGTGATTTTTTCAGCAAAATTTCAGGTTTGCAGGGGATTCTGGGTAAGAAAACGTTGGGGGATCCACGCAAGCCATACCTCCCTGGAATACCCCGGGTGTCTACTTTTCAGAAATGTGTAGGTTTGGTAGGTTTCCCTAGGTGGCCGCCGAGCTCCGGGCCAAAAAGTCATGGGACCCCTTGCAAAACCAGGTCGCTTTGTGATAGGCAATTTTGATGTCGCCTCAACACGTTGTGGGCCCTTGCCTGTCGCAGGTACTTGGGCCTCCCACCCGAGTGAGGCACCATTTTTATCGGGAGACCTGGAGAACGCTGGGTGGTAGGAAATTTGTGTCAGCCCGGTGATGCCACAACTTTCCCACACAAAAATGTGTGAAAAAGTGATTTTTTCAGCAAAATTTCAGGTTTGCAGGAGATTCTGGGTAAGAAAACGTTGGGGGATCCACGCAAGCCATACCTCCCTGGAATTCCCGGGTGTCTAGTTTTCAGAGAGGTGTGGGTTTGGTAGGTTTCCTAGGTGGCCGCCGAGCCTCGGGCCAAAAGTCATGGGAGCCCCTTTCAAAACCAGGTCATTTTGTGATAGGCAATTTTGATGTCCCCTCAATACGTTTTGGGCCCTTGCCTGTCACGGGTACTTGGGCCTCCCACCCGAGTGAGGCACCATTTTTTATCGGGAGACCCGGGGAAACACTGGGTGGTAGGAAATTTGTGTCAGCCCGGTGATGCCACAACTTTCCCACACAAAAAAGTGTGAAAAAAGTGATTTTTTCAGCAGAATTTCAGGTTTGCAGGGGATTCTGGGTAAGAAAACGTTGGTGGATCCACGCAAGCCATACCTCCCTGGAATTCCCTGGGTGTCTAGCTTTCAGAAATGTGTGGGTTTGGTAGGTTTCCCTAGGTGGCCGCCGAGCCCCGGGCCAAAAATTCATGGGACACCCCTTGCAAAACCAGGTCATTTTGTGATAGGCAATTTTGGTGTCCCCTCAATACGTTTTGGGCCCTTGCCTGTCGTGGGTCTGTGACCCACCCACGTGAGTGAGATACCATTTCTATTGGGATACTTGGAAAAAGGCAGAGGGGCAGGAAATTTGTTGTTTCTGTCTGCAGCGTGAAAATGTTGGCACAATAATGCAAGAAAAATGTGACAGACACAATTTGAGGTTTGCAGGACATTCTGGGTAAGATAACTTGTTGGGATCCACAAGAGAGACAGCAGCAGGTACTCCCATGGGTGTTTAGTTTACGACAATATCTACAGTTGGTAGGTTATTCTTAGATAGAATGTACACCTTGGCAGAGAGACAAAAAAGACAACGAATACTGCACAGCCATCTATTTCTCAAGCACACACACATACTGGTTGGATTTGGCACGAGGGCGAGTGATGGTTCAGTATATAAAATTTTATTAACAAGAGATTTCACAAAAATGAAATGCACTGTCAACAATTGAAAGAACAAAAAACTGAACCAGTGACTCGCAGCTCGTGAGCTGTAGAGCCACGTCAAGGCCCCAACCGCTTTACAGGCCATTCACACACCTTTCATACGTGATACAAGACCATTCACACCACCAGGCACAAAACCAACGCATTACAACAGTCATAAAAAGGGACAAGGTACACCCGGCTTGAGAAAGACAGAAAAGACAAATATTTCTGCACAACCACCTATTCCTCAAGCACACAGACATACTGGTTGGATTTGGCACAAGGGTGAGTGATGGTTCAGTATATACAGTTGTATTAACCAGAGATTTCACAAAAATGAAATGCACTGTTAATAATTGAAAGGACAAGAAACTGAGCCATTGACTCACAGCTCGTGAGCTGTAAAGCCACGACAAGGCACCAAACTCTTTACAGGCCATTCATACACCTTTCATACGTGTGACACATACAAAACCATTCACACCGCTAGCCGCGGGCCCAGCACATTACAACACTCACACCACCAGACAACGCCATTCAAGGGCCCATCACTTTCACGCGCCCACATTCCTGACACAGCAACCACACCAGCTCACGGATTGCGTGGAGTGGCGTTTGGCTAGCAGTGTGTGTAGTGCCTAGCAGCAAGTCACTACTCACACACCGCCAGCCAAGTGCCACTCCACCCACACCGCCAGCCAAGCGCAAGTCCACCCACACCGCCAGCCAAGCGCCAGTCCACGCACACCGCCAGCCAAGCACCAGTCCACGCACACCGCCAGCCAAGCGCCAGTCCACGCATGCCGCCAGCCAAGCGCCAGTCCACGCACACCGCCAGCCAAGCGCCAGTCCACACACACCGCCAGCCAAGCGCCAGTCCACGCACACCGCCAGCCAAGCGCCAGTCCACGCACACCGCCAGCCAAGCCCCAGTCCACGCACACCGCCAGCCAAGCGCCAGTCCACGCACACCGCCAGCCAAGCACCAGTCCACGCACACCACCAGCCAAGCGCCAGTCCACGCACACCTCCAGCCAAGTGCCAGCCTACACACACCGCCATCACATTTAGGATTTTTTTATACAAAAAAGAAAACACAAACAAATTGCAAATAGATACAAATCTACTAACACAAAATCTGAAACTAAATACATTGCACTAATGCCAACCTTGAAACAGAACAATTTTTTTTAAACAATACAGACCAGGCAGTTCACTTTACCACTCATGGATGCTCCCAAAAATTCTTTTGCGTGTGGTACGTTCTATAACAAGCAGGCACACACAGCCCAGGGTTAGAAGGACACTCGGGGCAGTACATACGAGTCTCCTTCCGCATACCTCTTTGCCAACAGACTCTACATCTCCTAGTGGGAAAGTCTTTTGAGGGTGTGGGAGGAATGTGATCAGGAAAGTGGCGATCTTTCAATCTAGCCACATCCTCCACCACTCCAACTCTAGGAACACTTGCCTGTTCCACTACAACAAGGCTGCCTATTACAGACTCCTGAAACTTAGCAAAAGTCATCTTTGACTCAGGACAAGAATCCTTGAACACAACAAAAGCATTAAAGGTTGCCAAGTGGAAAAGATGGATAGTCAACTTCTTATACCAAATGTAAGGCTTACAAAGAGCAGTGTAAGGTTCCAACCTCTGATCTACTCTATCAACACCACCCATGTGCCTATTATAGTCTAAAATGCACACAGGTTTGCACGCTTCAGCAACCTGACCCCAAACAGTCATAGGTGAAGTGCTTTCATCATGGATGGTAGTCAGCATGTAGACATCTCTCCTGTCTGAAAACTTCACAGCTAGAAGTTCCTCGCAATGCAACGCACTGCACAGTCCCCGCACAAGCTTTTGACAAACAAGTTCTTTTGGGAATTCTTTACGGTTAGAGCGGATTGTGCCACAAGCAACGGTGTCCACTTTGGCCAATTCCCTGAACAACCGCACACCAGTGTAGAAGTTATCTACATATAAATGGTGGCCTTTGTTAAAAAGTCGTCTACCAAGTTCCCACACAATTTTCTCAGTCACTCCAAAAGTGGACGGACAACCAGGGGGGTTAATCCTGGATTCCTTACCAGTGTACACCCTGAAATTAGAGACATATCCAGTCCTACTGTCACACAGCATATACAGCTTAATTCCATAGCGTGCCCTCTTACTAGGAATGTATTGCCTAAAAACCAAGCGGCCCTTGAACAACACCAAAGACTCATCCACTGCTATTTCTTTCCCTGGAGCATAGATCTCAGGAAAACGATCAACAAAGTGATCAAGGACAGGCCGAATCTTAAAAAGACGGTCACAATCAAGGTGATCTCGTGGCAACGCTAAACCATTATCGACAAAATGCAGCATCCGAAGCAGAAGCAAATACCTATCACGACTCATGACTGCCGGAAATATAGCCGTTGCCATCAAGGGACTAGTAGACCAATATGAAGACATTGATGGCTTCCTTAGCAAGCCCATCAAAAAAGTTAAACCCAAGAACTTCTTCATCTCTTCCAGATTTGTGGGAGTCCACCGGGTAGCTCTAGAGTGGGGCCTAAGGCTGGCACTGTTGTCCCTCAAAAACTGTTTGGCATACAAATTAGTCTGCTCAACAATGTCTGCCAAAAACACATCGTCCATAAACAACTGAAAAAAATGTATTGGCAAAAAATGTTCTGTATTCACTCTACACCCTGGAACACCAGTAAAGTCTGGCAATGCCGGCTGCACCATGCCTGGGGCAACCCAGAGGTCATCACTTCCAACGGGGAGCCTTGCAGCCCCAGGCTGCAGCCCAGATGCCTCTAGCCGCACTATCGGCACATCAATGTCCTCCTCTAACACAGGCCCTTCATCCGCACTAAGAGTAGCTTCATCCGCACTGAGAGTAGCTTCATCATCCGATGATTCCATGTGGAGAGAAAACTCACTGCCTGAATCTTCCCCTCCCTCCTCTGCCTCAGATGCAGAGTCAGTCTCTGAACCATGGTCAGAGGAAGACTCAAAAAGCATACCAACAACCTGCTGAGCAGTAATCCTGCGGCTAGCCATTATCCTTACTCAGAAAGGAGACTGCACAAACAAGTCAACAACAACCAACACTGTGCAAAATAAGTAAGTAAAAAAAATGTGTGCCTTTATCACAAAGTTCTATATAGTCAAAAACTATACGATTCACTTGCAAGAGATAGCTACACTCACCAGCACCTACTCTGCAGAGACACAGCAAAAACCAACGATATCCCACTAGAAAGAAAAAGCAAAACCAATTACTCACAAGACAACAAAATACACATCGAGCACAAATGCAAAAAGTATTTGACAATCAAAAGACAGAAGCCTAACATACTGCTATTATTACACCATTTGCAAAAAACACATTCATACAGGGAAATGAAACACATTTACATTGCACAAAAAAAAGTCTCTTACCAAACACATGCAACTACACAAACAGCAGAACCACCAGTAACGAAACCGCAACCTGGAACAGTCTAAAGAGCAAACGCCTTTCACTAGAACAAAAAGGGAGAAATAAAGCATTACAATTGCAATTCACAAGAAATAAAACAATTAACATTATAACTCCTATGTCACTACCCAAATGGTCAATCTGCCAGATGGGCCTTCAAATAGGGCTGAGAAAAATGGGGGGTGATCTTGCCCAAGGGATCGGGTGAGGTTGTCTGCCAGGCCGATCTGTCCCCCAGGTGGGGCAGAATACACGTTAAAAAAAATTAGCCCCCTGGAAGCGACCTTTGCCCAAGGGGTCGCTTCCATTTAAATTTTAAATACCTCCCTGGTGTCTAGTGGGGTTTTCTGCCCCCCCCCCTTTGGGGGCAGAAAGGGCAAAAAATGGGCCAATCTGCCCCCAGGGGGGCAGAATAAACATAAAAAAATAATTGGCCCCCTGGAAGTGACCCTTGCCCAAGGGGTCGCTTCCTTTTTAATTTTATTGAAATCCCTGGCTCTAGTGGGCCCCCTGGGGGCAGAAAGGCCCAAAAAAAAACAGCCGATCTGCCCCCAGGGGGGGCAGAATACACATTAAAATAAAATTAGCCCCCTGGAAGCGACCCTTGCCCAAGGGGTCGCTTCCATTTAAATTTTAAATGCATTTAAATGCATCCCTGGTGTCTAGTGGGGTTTTAAGGCCACAAAATTGGGCCGATCTGCCCCCAGGGGGGGCAGAATTCCCATTAAAAAAAATTGGCCCCCTGGAAGCGACCCTTGCCCAAGGGGTCGCTTCCTTTTTAATTTTAATAAAATCCCTGGCTCTAGTGGGCTTTTCTGCCCCCCCTGGGGCCAGAAACGCCGCAAAATTCGGGCGATCTGTCCCCAGGGGGGCATAAAAGTCTTAAAATAAATTATCCCCCTAAGGAAGCGACCCTTGCCCAAGGGGTCGCTTCCTTTCATGACAAAAGACATCCCTGGTGTCTAGTGGGGGCATTCCTGCTGCACGATCGCGACGCTGTGCGCGATCGTGCAGCAGGAATGCCCTGCATTGAGACATCAGGGGAGAGGAAAAACTCTTTCCTCTCCCCCGATCCCTCAAGGCATCGCCAAATGCCCCCCTCCCCTGCCCCACCGGAGCAGAGAAAACTCACCTCGCTCCTCGGACGCCTGGAAGCATAATGGCTTCCAGGCGTCCCAGCGCTTTCTGATGACGTCGGCGCGCGCTGTGCGCACTGACGCTACAGGATCGCCGAGGGGGGGGTCGGGGGTGGCAGCGGAAACTCTTCCGCTGCCATCCCTGCCTGGGGGTGCATATGGGCTACCCATGGGGGGAGCGCCAGCGCTTCCCCCGTGGGTGGGTGCCATGACGAGCTGGACTCGTCATGAGCACACGCCCACCATGTGCCATGATGAGTCCAGCTCGTCATGAGCACCGAAGGGGTTAAGCCTAGAACCCATAAAGGTAAGTAACTTAAGATATTGCCTTGTCTTGTAGATTTCAACTACATTCTACTACATTCTACTGATAGCAAAAGTGGTGAGTCAGTGTGGTGGAGTCCTGTGTCTCTGTTTTCTCCCCCCCCCTTTCCCACCTCTACCACTGATCCTCATATTCCTGTATATGTGGTCACTGTTGAGATGGGAAGAGCATCCCTCTTACCATATGGTTGATTATTTTCATTTTGAATGGAAATATGCTGTTGAGTGTTGCAAACAGATGTGTGAGTAGAACATAAAGAAGCCCTTGCTGTTTCCTTTGAGGAGAGTTCTGTGGTCTTAGTATCAGGGTTCCCCACAATCAATTTGCGCTGCACAAAACTTTAGTACACTGGGACAGCATCAACTTGGGAATGAGCACTGAAGTTGGGAAGCATACTAGTGTTCAAGAGTGAACAGCAAAACAGGGCTTTTGTCCCCTAGACTTCTTCTTCTAGAAACCTGGAATTTAAGAGGATTAAAAAATGCATTTCCCCAAATCACAAGAGATCTACCATTAGAAACCCAAACTTCCGACAAATCAGCACAACCACCTTGTGGCTGATACAAAAACAGTTTATTTAATGTGGGCGACCGTAGTGTGCACTGGCTGAAAAGAAGAAATGAAATGAAAATTACATTTATAGAGTGCTCTACTACACTGGGTGTCTAGGCACTAGACATGTGGCCAGCTTTAGCAACACTTTGCACAATGTTAAGTCACCAAAAGTGATGCAAATCGGAGCAAAGTGGTAATTTGTTATTTGCTTTCCAGTGTAAAACGTTTGTGCTGGAAAGTTGCCTAAAGGATTATCAAAGTAGTGAGCGTTTTTGCATTACTTTCCATCAAGGAGGCATCCCATGGGTGATACATATGTGTTCCAATGCACCACCCATGGACACAAAGCCCTATCTACTAACATTTGTAGACAGCAGTTTGCATCAAAAAATAATGCTTCCTTGAGGCAGGTGTTAACTTGGGGAAACCGTTTTATGTCTCCAACCCTTTCAAACTTTGCATATGTGCTACACTGTACAGCACGCGTACAACGTTTAAACAGTTTTAAAGTATGTATTGGCATAGTGCTATATTACTGGAAGGATGCTAGACATCACAGACACACTTTTTCACTATGGTGCAAACTTTTGTGCCTGGTGTTAGGCAGCCTAAAAGACCACCAGTTCTGGGGATAGGAGAAGCAGCACCGTATCTAAGTCTATATGGTGTTGTCCTGCTCCCTCCTCCTAGCACAACATGGAGCAGCAACTCCGTTACCACCTGGCGGTGCTCTAAATATTAGTAAATCTCCTCCATTGAAACCTACTCATCTGAGGACAGCAAATGCCAAAATGCTTGCATCTAACTTTTATTCTAGCTGGACATAGTGCTGTAAAAGAAAGGGCTTTCAGTTTATAAATGTGTACTAATTATTTACTGCCTTATCACTTTTGCAAAATATTGTTTTTATCCTGTTACCCTTTGATTGGTATTTAAATGAAACGTATATCTGATTATTAAGGCTATTGATTACAAATCGGGCCTGGGAGTAAGAAGAACACATCTATAAAACATGCTCATGTAAAATATTTTTGAATGTACCTTCATTTTGTATATGATTGTATTTTAGATTTATATGTGTGACACCAAACATCTTGGGTTGTATTCTTATGGTTAGAAATGTGCAAAGTTTGAAAGAACATGTCATTTGCTAAAATGTTTTGTTTTGTCTTTATTTACGGAAAGTGGTCGGAGGTAAAACCACGCCTTTTAAATGTATTGTCAGTTAAGTTTTAAAGTGAATTTACATTTACGTGTATTTATATTTGCTGCTAGTTGTGTCGTGTAGTACCTATATTACCCATACAGGACCTACGTGCTCGGATAACATAAACTGTGGGTTTGGTGTAGGCCTGGGCGGAAAACTACGCTACGCTCGCGGAGTGTGCGTAGTTTGCGCAACTACGCGGTACGCGAATCGCACGTAGCACAGTGCAAAAACGAGTAGCGGGTATTTGCTCGCTCGCGGTCCTCAACGTCAAGTTGGCGCACCGCGAGCGAGCAAAATCAACATCCCGGTGAGACTTTTTCTCGCCACGATCGGCAACTTCAAGTTGCCGATCGCGAGCGTGGAAAATAAACCTCCCGGCAAGATTCTCAACGCGGGGAGGTCAGGTTTCTCATTGCGAGTGGTCACATATGCTCGCGACCGCTCGCGATGAGAAACTACCAGTCCGCGTTGAGAAAGCTGCCGCTCGAGTACAAATCTAATCGAGCGGCAGAAAACGACTGCTTGCACTGTGCATGATGCCGTTCGCAATGATTGCACAGTGCGGACAAGCCTCTGGCACTGTGCAATCATTGCGAACAGCATTTCCCTACCGCACTATGCAGTTTGCGTAGCTACGCGTAGTGCAAAGTACACTTCGCGTAGCTACGCGTAGCACGACTACGCGAACTACGCCCACGGTTAGTTTGGTGGCAGACGGATTCTGAGCACCCCCACCGAGAATGTTAGCCTGTTCGCATAAGCTAGCTCACAGTGCCACTAGTGTCTCCTCTTATCGGGGAGAGAATAGTTTCTGGCAACCTCAGAACATGACAACCCTGATCCCTCAGGATCGTGGAAACAATGTACTACTATTCGCTCAGTCACTCGTGCTCACTTATCTCGTCTCAGAGATACACAGAATAAACATCCTGGGCATTTCAATAAGGGTTTATTGAACAGTTGTTATTCTTGTGTAGAATATATGAGCTGCAACAACCATTAGATAGTAGCAGAGATATATGATTAGCAGTGCTATAAATATAAATGGATAGTACAATTCTAACACTAGCAAGAGGTGCTATATTTATACATAAAGTATCTAGGGCTCCTTTGTCCCTTGTTGCTTGTTTTAGCCATTGTTGGATTTGAGGATGACGTATGGGATGAACCGTGTAGGTAGATGTGGGGAGGAAGGTGGTGTAGCCCCAGCCTGGTTTCTAAGAACCCTTATGAATATTTATTCATACTTTATGAGTCTATTGATGGAGTTATAGGACTCTATTGTTCAGGAGAAACCCTCCTTCTTCACCCAGTACTAGAACTAGGTGAAGGTTCAATCCTTAGAAAGCTCGTTACAGTGTAGTGTAGGGGAGGTAATGTAGGTGAAGGGGTATGATGTTACCCGGGCCTATGTTAGGGTACCTATATGAAACATAACACCCACTCCTCTTCCGAACAGTCAACAATGACAAAAAATGCTAGTGAACTATTTTTTCTTTGTTAGATAGTAGTGCATGGAACATTTTTCAATGAGCTACGTTAAAATCTTGTATTAAAATCATCTTAAAACAGCTTAAAAAATTGAAAAATTAAAACATTTTACTACTGAAAATTAGTTGTTTGGAATTGTCACTTAAGCCACAGTCCTAATTGAGTTCGTTTATATAAGTTGAATGTCTGCGAGCGTCAAAAGGCCATGCTTTTCAGCGAGAAAGTGTCAATTTTTAGGAAGTGTTCCAAATTTAGTTAATTTTAGAGAAAATGAAAATCCGAATTCTTTCCCAGCACACGATGAGCCAATTACAGATTAAATGTCCTGGCTGGGAGACGCAACATCATTGCTGCTTGCTGCTGCAGGGGATGGTCTTTGTAACACCTCAAAGAGTACGTCAATGGAGCAGAGATGATATTCAGTACTGCCAAAGCTGGTGTAGAGGCAGCCAGTGCTGTAGTCGATACCTCGGTGCTAGTGGTGCTAGTGGTGGAGCTAAAGCTTACCCCAGTTGTAAAAGGCACCTGCGGATTCTCGAGGAATGCAGCCATCAAGATGGGAATACGCTGGGGACATTGCCGAGCATGGGCCCTCAGGGGTTCCAGCCTGGTATTCAAGTCCGCAGGCGTGTCCGTCGCAAGCGTCAGACAGAGGTCCAACACGCATTCTTCACCATAAAACAGGCATCGAAGAACAGGTAGGATGCAGTCCATCCAGACTGGTCTAAACGATAGGAACCAAGAGTCGCTTAGTTCCCTTAGGCGAGATGTGCCCAGATGTTGTACCATGCGTTCACGGTATTTCCGCTCCAGGAGCGCTTTTGCCATCTCGTTGGTAATTGGGCCGTTCATTGCGTAGCAGGTAAATGACAATCAGGACTCCCGCTATTGATAGCAGGATCAGAGGTAGACCTCCAAAAATGCTCCCAAATACGGAGTGTATAAAGTTCGGGATAACTCCAAGGATTGTCTGAAAGGTGCTAAGAAGTCCTGACCCTATGGTCTTAAATAGGTGTACAATACCACTCGTATCAGACATATTAAAGATACGACCCACCATTTCTGCAAAATGAATGGGGCAGTTTATACATATAAGTGCCTGTATCTCAGTCGAGGTCCTTGCGATTTGAAGATCAAAGGTCTCTCGAGCGGGGGTTAAGGGTACGGTTTGCTGTAAAAGCATGGCGTTCAGTCTGCTCAAAGTATCAAATTGTATAAAGGAAACATTTAAGGAAGGCCATAACGGCGCCTCCCTGACTGTACTTGTTGGGGGAAACAATACTTGCATACAGCAAGTAACCCTGGAGTTCACAGTGACCAGATAGGCAATGCCCGGAAGCATACAACAGCAACCTTGATCGTTCAGCATTAAGTAACTCCCATTTGAGAGCAGCTCGAATACCGGTTTGATCACGGCAGCTGGAGTCCCTTTCATGTGGCAGGACAAGTTTGCTATCAAACCATTACACGCTCCGTGCAATGAAAAGTCCCGGCTCATGAGAGAACCGCTCAAAGCGCTCTTGCAGTTTGTACCACTTAGAAACACTTCTCGATCCCCACTCCGGCATCGAAATCTATATGGTAAATCCCAGGATTCCTTAATATATTTCTTACCCATTTTTTCATATTTGCCCGCCTGTCTTTGTTCAAGGCAATATTGAAACTGAAAAGTAGTGACCGGTAGAGTTATGTGGCCATGGATTAGCCATTCAGTAGACGGAGCTTCCGCTACTGTAAATGGTAGTCGTTTCAGGTTTTCAAAACGCAGCATTGTATATTTAGCTTCCCTTTGTGCCATTTCAACCTGTTTATCTGTTAGATTATATTCAGAAAACAGAGACGTACTGTTTATAAAACGCCAAGGCACAAAGCCTGCGTGCAAAGATTGCAGCGTCCAGCTCAATAACACGATAGAACGTAATTGAGATTGCCCGTGTTGTAGTATGGCCAAATCTTGTTCTAGGATATCTATCGCAGAAGACACAATGTTGCCCAAAGTATATATTCTGGAGGACAAAGTTGTTAACCCATTGTCTACCACAGCCAACGATTTTTCTAAGTTAATACGGTCTATTTCCCGTATTCTCTCTGCGGCCTCTTTTTGGGATATTTACCAATTTTCATTATAGGCAGCATAAATGCCAGCATATATGAAACGTTTCTGACGTTGTTTCCTGGGACCTTGTAAAAAATCCCTAAGATCCAAGTCTTGTGAGAGTAAGGCTAAGTGTTGTTTCACTTCTGTTAGTGTTGAGGTTTCTAGCCAATCAAGGCACAACTTCCCAACACTGTAGGATGTCACTACCCCTGGATGTTCTCTTTGTACATAACGTGGGTCTGGCCTGTGGATACTGTACCCTTCGGTAATACCCAAGAATCGTTTATGACATATGTTTGTGTCTAAGGGACAAACCACCCATTTTTACCAATTCGGGTCTGATCTATTGTACTGTAAAATGTCATCTACTGTTGCCCCTTCCTGTGAAGTCAAATGTTGCCACCCTCCCATCTGTGATGGTGTTGGAAATCGAGGTGTGTTCAGGTCCTTTACCTTGGCTAATCCAAGACAGGATGTCTGTTGCACAGTTTCGTTTAGAAATATCATCTGCTGTGGAATGAGGCATGCTACAAATAGCGCTTCTGTTCCCTGGACTTGCCTGTCCCTAGAATCCCAGACTGATTTTAAGTCTATTGTATCCTTCCATAGGTCAAAACCCTGTTCAGACAGTTGGGCAATAAAGGAAGCAGAGTAAATCTGTTTGGTGTTTGTCAACATAATTTTCAGTGCTGATGTTGGTGTAACCATATAATAATATGAGGTTGGGTCAGTGGTGTTAAAGCCTGAAAAGTATGAAAATTTCTGTGCAAATGTTCGCGAACTACTTTTTGGTGGTGTAGGGCAATGTTCCCACTGATGGTACTCAAAAACATTTCTAGGTGAAATAGATTTGTGCAGAAAATGATGACCATAATTTTGGTAACAGTACAAAGTGTCATAGTCTGAATTACTTTCTAACATTTCAGTGTTCGGAAATGCAGCAGTTTTTCCTGAATCAGACAACATGTTATTAACAGTTTCAGAGTCCCAATCATCAGAAAATGTACTGGAGGTAATGATATCACTTAATGAAATTTTAAATAAATGAGAAATTTTTAAAAGTTCAGTCGGACCGAATATTTCGAAATCAACCTTGTCCCAAACTATACCATCCGGTATAGGAACCGCTGTGATGTTCACTGATAACAAGTCTCTCTGTTCACGATGAGACGATTGATGTGGTTTTAAAATCAAATTAACTTTCGTGGCTGTAGAGCTTTGCTGAAGATATCGTCCATTAATAAGCATGCTAAAAGTTATTACTAAACCTAGCCAGAAAAGAAAAAATAGAATCCCAGTAATTACCCAAAGTTCTAACCAAGGTGATACCAGGTAAGTCTTTTGAGAAAGTTCAGAAAGTTTTTGGCTTGCTGTTTACGTGATTTTTGGGCTGGTGTTTCCGGTTCACTTTGATCCAAAGAAAACGTATCAAAGTTCATGAAGTAGCCAGAAGCAGTTCGATCAATTGTAGGAATTGCATCGGGATTTGTTGAAATCGCATTTTGCTCTCGTCAAGGCATGTTGATGTAGACGTCTGTATTTGGTCTGATTGCAACTTGTGTGTTGTTCTGAGTTTCATTTTGTAGATGAACTTCGGCTTCAAGGGGAACGAGTTCCATAGCATTGTTGCTTAGTCCTTCATTCCTCACAGGAGGCTCTTCAAACGTGTTGAGTCTTTCTGTTTGAACTTCTTGGATTGTAGCTAGAGGAGGGTGTCTGCTACTGTGGAGTCCACGAGGCCTACTGTTCAGTATCGGCCACATAGTGTGGTTTGATTAAGTCGATTGAGACAAATATTTTCTCCTTTTTCCCGGCAAGAGGCGGCAAAAGAACAGTTCGTGTTCCTTGAATTGCTAGGACAGGTACAGGCGTTCTGTATGATGGTCCAAACTCTTTTTTGCTCGCTATTTTCTTGCCATGTTTGCCTTGACTTCCCCAGTGGCGGTCTGTTCCTGGACAATGTTGCTTTGTTGTGTCCTGGATTCATTTAGATCCTGTAAAACAGCCAAACGATCATGGATATCAAATGGTTTCTCATCCGTCACTGTGCCTTCATACTCAAGATCAGCTACCCACATTCTCGTCCCAAATAGGACCTCATATGGAGTGACACCCCCTAGAGAATTTCTTGGCTGGTTAATATGTGCTCTTTGGACCCCATAAAGGTGACTGACCCAACTACCGCCCATGCCTAATACCCTGGTTGTTAAAGATTGCTTTAAGTCCCGGTTTTTCCTCTCCGCAACCGAATTTACCTCAGGATGGTATGGAGAGGAGTACTGCAGTGCAACGCCCATACTTTTCATGGCCTCTTTGTAAGCCCGAGAGCTAAACGCCGGGCCACGGTCAGAATGTAACGTGCCAACTGCGTATGTCCCGATAAAGACTCGCAAATCTTTTATAACAGTTCGAGCGTCAGCCGAGCGCTGAGGCCAAACCCATAGGAATCTTGAGCAGGAATCCACTGCAACCATGATATACTTGTAAGCCCCATCAGATTGTATGGGACCGCAGTGGTCCAGCTACACGCATGCGAGAGGTTTGTCAGATATAAGTAATGGTGGCTGCGCCGGGCGTGTTCTGGTGGAGCCTTTCATCTGTTGGCAGATGTCGCATTTTAAGACATAGGGGGATATTCTCAAGAACGTGTGATAATTATCGCAAAATTAGCTTAACGCAACTTTGCACATCGCAGTCTATCGTGTGAAAATAACGTTGTGTTAACGTTGTATTCTCAACACGGCGGTACCATGCGATAGTCTCACGCTAACGCGTCAAATGACCGCGATAAAATTACCGTGATGGCAAAAAAACGCGAAACACCAACGCGAAAAAAGTTGCAATGTTGCCAACCGCGATAAAAAAATCTGTGACAGGCCTGCAATTCCCACGCGTCATGCGGGAAAATGCACTATAGAAGCACCAAAAACCACAAACAAAATAATTCAAACTGTGTAGCACCATGGAGGAAGCTGGAGCAAGTACAGTGGACGACCAGAACCGCACAAGCCCCCAGGAGGACCAGCCTGGGACCTCGGGGTCATGGAAGGGCAAAAAGATGAGGAAGACGAGATTCACTCCGCAGGAAAACAGGATCATCATCACGGAGGTGATAGAACACCACCAACAACTGTTCGTCACCTCCAACGTGTCATTGGCAAATAAAAATGCAATATGGCAGTCAATTCTGGACAAGGTGAATGCAGTCGGAGTGAGGAGGAGGACAATTGGAGAGGTCAAGAGGCACTGGAATGATGCAAAGCGCAAAACCAAGAAGAAACTCGCTGACAACCATCAGGCAGCAATGCAGACTGGAGGTGGCAGTCCAGCGGAACACCAGGAGCTGGATGAGATGGAGGAAATGGTGGCCACAGTCATCAGTGGGGAGGCGGTGGCAGGAGTTGGGGGTCCGGACACTGCTCGACATGACCTGACACAACAGCACCAGAGTGAGTACCGAACAGGGACTGGGGGGACGGGGGAGATGGGCACAATGGCACACATGCACAATTAAGTAGAGCACACTGCACACCCACAATGACTCTGGATCATGTCCCTGATGCCCTTGGCACACTGCAGCACACATACAAACAGCAAGCAGGCCCCCAGGTACCACTATGGGCACAAAGGGGTCCCTCCCCACACAGCACCAATCTCACAACCAACCCATGCACACGTGTCAAAACCAGCTAAGCTGCGTGTCTGTGAGCCACCCTGACAATGCAAGTGACACTGCATGACAAACAGCATGGCTGCAGTCCAATTATCATGACATGGTGCACGCCACGACACTGAGGTGGCTGATTGTGGAACACATCCGTAAAGGAGCAGGTCACACTCTGACACATCCACGTGCACAAACAACCCCTGACCTCAACAACACATCTGTGGATAAACCATGCCCAAGAGTCCAAAATCCGAACTAGAGCCAAAATTAGCCAAGTCTGCAACATCTCAGCACTGTAGAAGCACAGAAGTCAAAGGCACACCGCCTCAAAGGGATAAGGGGCAGCAAAATCACAGCTGCAGTGGCGACTCTCCCACAATGCAGCACACACACATAGCAATAACAGCACATCATCATTGACGACAATGTGGTACAAAGTGCAACACTCTCACTACAGAACAGAGGACATAACTGGTTCCGCTTGTGCGTAGAAACTGGCCAATCACATCTGGCATAGCTGGAAACTGTGAGATGATAATGTACGTGTACAGCCTCACATCCGTGATGTAGTTCAAATGTCCACTGTCCCGCATCATATAGTCAGCTCCTCCCAAACAGTCACAATGTACATTGTCATGCAGTCTGTATGTAAACTTGAACAATGCGTCAGCATACATGTCAACACAATGTTAAAATGCATCTCCCCTTCACATTGCAGAGGGACAATCAACACCTCCTGCAGAGCAGACCAGACAACTCATCAGTGATGATGAAGAGGACCTCCACACCTTCGACACCGACGCCCTACAACAGCTCATGGACAGCTACGGCAACCCACCTCCAGGAGCAGGGCAGCCCAGCTGCATCGAGGAGACCCCACCCCCTGCACAGACCACACAGCAGGAAGCACCCACCACCACGGCTGGCTCCCAGCACCTCACCGAAGAACACATCGCATTCCAAGGCCATGTGTTAGACTGCCACTGAACAGGTGTGGGTGGGGTTCGACCTCATGGCAGCCAAACTAGATGACATACGTGGGTGTCTAAGTCCCATCAGGGACCACTTACACTCCCTAACGGACACCCACAGTTCGCTCCATGATGTCCAAAAATCCATGCCCGACATCGCTGGAGTCATGACTCTGAGAGGAGAACAACTGTCTAGTCAGAGTGGCCTCAGCGATGTCAGCCGAGAGATGGCACAGATGCTGAGGATAATGGAGAACATGGAGCGGAGGCATGCGGAAAGAATGGCTGCCACGGATGCACACCAGCGAAAAGTTGTTGGGATCTTCCATGCCCTGCAGATCGTCATCATCGCATTGCTGCCACTAAGGCAGTCGCTGATGAATGCTGCTGGTACTTCTACACACACATCTCCGGCCCCTGATGTGTCAGTGGCACACAGTGCTGCAGACCAAACATCAGCACCCACATGTCAGACAGATGACATAGAGGACGAAGATGCGGGTGATTCCACCTTTGTAGTAAGAAGGAGCCAGTAGCCTTCTTCTCCGCCATATGCCCTGTTTCAGCTTGGTTCTGCCCTCTGCATCATGCCCTGTAACAACACCTCCCACTGTCCCCCGAAACACTCTGCGACACTCACCTTGGACCTCGACATGGACTGCCATATTTTGTTTGCTTACCAATGACACAGCAATCAGACTGCGGACTGTACTTGTCCTCTTCCGATGTACTTGTCAATCCCTAAATGACTCTGGCTGGCCCTCCACTGGGCTATAATGTAATGTGGGGTTTGCATGGCCATGTACTGCTCCAGCTCCGACACTCCACCGAATGTGACTAAATCATTCAAATTCACACAGATGTGTCATGTCCATAATCGATCAAGTATGAACGTATGGATGAATGTAAGGACATTGATTGCCCAAAAAGGTACAACCTGGGAAATGAAAGCAATGCGCATGTTTGACCGTGAGACACATAGGAAGTGAGATGAATGGGAATGTGTGTACTAGCTGTGGCCTCATTGCTCTGAAACAACAATCGCGCAATTTCTCAACTTTGCCCCACGCAATGTTAGAAATAGGGCTGGGTATGAAATGTCAAAGTCGTTGGCAGGCCTAACGTAGTGTCCCCCATCACATTTGACAACAGAACATCTCTTTGCATACCTACTCACACTCAACTGGGTGGACACAGCCTGTAGTGATGGATCACATTGATCCACATGGCAAGAAAATGGACACCATACTTACATTGCTGAAGACACGTAAGAGCACAGGTCTATCAGCAACTATCCCAACCACTATGTCTGGCTCACAGAGGTGGAGCTGGCAATAGGGACTCACCCCTAAGTGAAATGCGTCAGTCAGTCCCTCCCTGTGTACGGACAATGCTCATTGAGGCACACGATTTGTCATTCTAATCAACACTCATCACAGTTGAACACTAGTGAAGTTGCGTAGACTTTATTAGCATGTGCGTGTCAGTACGGGCAAGAAAAGGGCCACAACATGCAGACCAATGCATCAGACACTAACAGGCAGCATTCGGTCACGGTACAGTTCCACGTGACAGGCGTTGTGTATGTGCCCGGGATGTTCTGCCATTGCGTTGGTGGCTCTCGTGAGAACCGGCACTCTTCTGACCTGCGGCAGTTATGTGGATGATATGCCACAGCTCGGAGCAATGAGTCGTATGTGTGTGCAACGTTTGGACGTATGGGTTGTTGTGTATGTAAGTGTCAAGGGCATTCCATGCAAGAGTACCTCGAGCAAGAACTTCTGTGTGTGGGGTGTGAATACGTTGGTCTTTCATTAGCGCTGTGCGTAGTGTGGGAGTCGTCATCATCTGCTATGGTATCTCTCTCAAGGGGTGCCTGCCGCATGTAAGACCAAGGTCGGAGGTGCAGATGTCCTTCCGCCTTATGTATTGAGACAAAGGAGCTTTCATCCCTAATGTTAGTCTGACTACTGCTTGCATTCTGGAAATGTGATGTGGCTTTCGCGCTGCAATTGAGGCTAGGCCTTAGGCTTATGGTGCACCAATAGCAATACACACACAACAGTTGGCATGCATGAGCCAAGAGCCCGAGCGGCCTTGCGCTCCTTGTACAATCCCTTCGTGCGCGGCCGCCCTCCGGGTGCATGCAACATTGCAACATTGTCGATTGCGGGCCGTGTGGTGCAGACACTGCAACAGAGACACACGCATCAGTTGGTTTCCTGTCCAGCCCAGAAATGAACCATGCCCAGAGCCCAGGGATAATTATTCACACCCATACGCTGGCCTGGCGTACGCCGACCCAGCCCACTTGGCTTATGTATAAAGGGGGGGACGACGACGCTACGTGTCCCAGTTCTTCCCCACTGCCGGAGGTGACATGGCTGCATCCGCCTGGCATATCACGAGACTCAATCATAAAGGGTCCATGACTTGCCTTGCACAGAGTTGGTGGCACCGGATACACTGCGGCAGGCACGGGCCTACCGCCACGGGACAGTGACTTTCGGTGCACTGAGGTAGGGGCACCTTAAGTGCTGAGCAGGTGTGCAGCCTGCGATGATGCGCCGTCCTGGCGGTCCGGACTGGTAAGGATTTGTGTGAGCCCTGCTGGACCGCAGTGTAGGCCTGAGCCAGGGGGCAGCGTGAGCCTACCGCCACGTGGCGTTGCCTCGCGGTTCACAAAGTTAGTGGCACCTATAGAGCGGAGCGGGTGTGCAACCTGCGATGATGCCGTGTGCACTGATATGATCTCTGCCATTGCGAAATCATGACCCAGAATCACGTGTGTGACCTGGTGGCCCACGGGGCGGGGCTGCATGATGTGGAGGCTGCCGAGGTTGCGGGCCCCGGGCTTGGAGCTTGCACCGGCACGTGGTGGGTCCTCTTGGAGACACGCTGGTGGCGGAAGGTGAGCAGTGAGGCCTGGGAGCGCAGGGGTGGGCAAACACCTGGGTGGCGGGAGGGGCTGGGGTGCAGCAGCCTGTGTGCGCAGGGGCGGCCAAGCAATGATGGCGTGTGCAATGATATGAACTCTCTCTCTGTCCTTTGATGTGCGCATGACACACCTTCTTATCTTGAATTTTGTCTTGCAGGCTGTGTCTTACAGATTGTCCAGAGAAGACCCGCCATGACTCTTCCAAATAGTTGTTTTGAGTTAAATTTGAACAAAATAATTTGTTTGGAAATTCAAAGATGAATGAATGATTCTCCTTTTTCTGTTAATTGTTGTACTTCTGCAACATCAGGCGAATTGTTTTGTTCATGATTTTGTTAAGTTGATGTGAAATATATTTGTCCGGGGTAGGGCCCCGGGGGGGTGGGCCTGGGGGGGGTTGCGGTGGGTGTTGTGGCCCTCTTGGGTGTCCGGCTGCATGATCAGTAGCTTCATGGCATCTGTTGTCCTTCTGGTGTGGCTGTGGGCTGGGCTCCCATTTCTGGAGCAGGTTATCGTCCGACTGAATACCAGGAAAGAGCAGGTGTTAATTCCCTGCTGCTAACATGCCTTATCGCAAGTTTTGTGATCTTATCGCCGATCTGGCTGGTCATTGAGAATGTTGCGAAGTGGTGTTGTCGCGAGTTTTTGCACGGGAATGCCTACACTGCATCTCATTAGCGTTAGTTGCCGGTGTCATCCGTCGCGATGTTTTTTGCGGCTGCTATCGCAGGAAAACTGGCGATATCGGCTGTTAGCACCAGCTTGTGAATAGGGCGATAAATCTATCACCACTTTGGCTGCGATAAAGTGCCGCTAACTCGGCGTTAAGTCCTTGAGAATATACCCCATAGTCTTTAGTTTGCTTTGTTAGACCGGGCCACCAATAGCGCTGTTTCAACAATTAAATAGTCGCTGTAACGCCTGTATGTGCCTACGATCCACATTTGGTATTACTCTGTCCCCCACTCCAGGAATCTGAGCATATGGAATGTTGTTTGCATCTAACTTGTAGGAGTACTTGAGTGGAAATTTCTTTGGTACTGCACCGCTGTTTTTGCTTGAAGCAATAACAGCCACCATAATCTCACCGTCTATTCTCGTTTTTGAACGAGTGATTGCAGCTACGGAAGCCGTTCACACAGCCCCCTTTGCGACTTCGTCAGCCAATGAATTCCCTTCAACATGAACACCATCACGCTAATGACTCAGTGTGTGTATCACGTGAGCCCTTGGTAGGTCGTTTTTCAACTCCACTACCTGTTCCCATAGCATTTTATGCTTAATTGTGCCAGCTTTTGCATCTTTAAACCCGTTTAGTTCGCAATGTTGTATGACTGCACACAGTAAAAGTAATCACACACAATTAGTGTGGGGAATTTGTGATCCGTATTTACTAGTGCCTGTATCAGTGCTTTTAACTCTGCCAACTGAGCCGTGCAGTCTCCTAGAGATTGCGTTTTGGTGCAACTTGGTTGGAACTTTCCATCCCGCATGCGACTTTTAACGATAGCACACTCTGTGCTGTATTGTTGCTTACTCCCTATGGCCGGTTGAGCAGATGCGTCTGTGTAAAAAATATGTTCATACTGATCTAGAGGAAAAATCTCATTTGGTAGAGGATATTTTTGTTCGTATTGCAGGAATGCTTGTGTTTTTAGACTTGGGTCAAATCTGTATTCAACGTCCGTTGCAGTAAGAGAATTAGCCCATTGTATCCATCTTAGATGTAAGGCTTTTGCGTTTGGAATGCTTGCCTTTGTAACAGCTTCTAAAGCTGGTACAGGGGTCACGACAATTATGTGTTTCCCCTGAGCCAGTGCTCTTTCTCTTGCTACAGCGGTCTGAACGCCTGTCAGTATTTTTTCTGTTGAAGTAAAACGCATTTCTGCGTTTGTGTACAGGTGTGATTTGTATGCGATCGGTACTGTTTCACCTTCATTGAAGTGTACCCGCATTGACCCGCTATTACACGGATCACCAAGTTGTGTACGTTTACGCGTGTCTGTAAGTGTTTGGAAGCAATCATGTCTTCTTGTAATGTACGTAGGATATTTGAATGTTCCTGTGTCCAATGTCTGACTGAAAAGTCAGGTTTTATTAAGTCGTAGAAAGGTTTTGCTTTTTCTGCGTAATCTAAAATGTATGTTCTGCCAAAATTTAGGAATCCCAGTATTGATTGTAGATTTTTTAATGATTTTAGTGGTTGAAGCAGTGCACACTTTTCTAAAAAGTTAGCTGCCAGGCTTTTCCCTTCACTTGAAAGCTTGTATCCTAAAAATAGGACTTTGAGGTGGGCTATTTTAGATTTCTTAAAATTAAATTTGTAGCCCTCAGAGGCGAATCCCATAATAATGGTGCTCACCCTGGTCAAGTGTTTTTTTAAGTCATCATCCGTCAGATAAATATCATCCACATAGGACAATGCTTCTTCATCAAAATTTTGGAGTAACTCAGTTACTCTTGCTGAGAATACCCCCGGACTGTTCTTATACCCCTGGGGGAGACGACAAATTTGCCGCTGGGACCCCAACCCTGAGAATGCGGTCAAATACCTGCTTTCAGGAGTTATATTCTGGCAGAAAAATCCATTTGAGATGTCCAGTGTAGTTTTGTACTTTTTCCGCACAATGTTATTCATTAATGCGGCACTGTGTTCGTTTTGGACAGCGAATGTCTTTGTGCATGAGTTTAAATGTCTGTAATCTAAAACTAGATGATATGAGTTGTCCGGTTTTGATACTGGAAATAAAGGATCGTTCATTGGTGAGGTGCATGTTTCAATCACCCCTTGGTATTCAAATTGATCTAAGATCTCCCTGACCTGTTTTTTAGCTTCTTGCTTTATTGGGTATTGCCTCTGAGCATTTGGTGAAACTTTTAACGGGATCACGTGGTGGGTTGAATCCTCATCCCAACCATCATGATTTTTGTACTATGCTGGAGCTAGGGCAACTGCCCACTCCTGTGCATATGCATGTTTAAGATGTATGGGAACAAGGTCGGAAAATGATGGAAAAATTACAGTTTCTCCCCTGGCGCACTCCATAACGAATGTTGGCGGCCAATCTTCTGCTAATAGGATGTCATAACCAGATGACATATTTTCCCAAAAGAGACCTTTAACTTTCCTGGGCTTGTCCCCCTCCATTTGGAGTGTTATTTTGTGTAACTTATGTGGGACACTCACCCTTGTGTCTGGTGTTTCCACCATGATGTAATCATTCAAGTCCGCTGTCACCAGAAATTCCATCAGGTTCTGGCGAGCTATTGTTACTTCTGCCGCACTGTCAGAGCCCATTCCCCGTTCAGAAGCTGCGTCCTCAGAATTCTGGGCATGTCTGATCTTTATGCCTGCAACTTTCTTCTTCTTAAACTGAGGTTTTGATTTTGGCTTGTCTTCTTTTTTGGAAGTATAGTCCTGAGTGTGCTGCGTGTCTCTGGACTTTGTACGCTCCTCTTTGTGTTCTGACCGTCCTTCTCTCTCAGAGTTTTTCATCGAGCCCTGAAAGGAACAAGAGGAACGTGTATCAGTATCCTGATACCTGTCAGGTTTCCTAATATTATCCCTATTCCTGAGGTTATACCTCTTTTCAGAGGGCTCCTGTGGAGGAGATCTGCCTCGGGATTGAGATCTGTTTTTAAAGTTTTGTTGTTTTTTATTATCCCACTTCTTTTTAGAAGAAGCAGGTGTCTGCTTAGTAGTATCCTTTTCAGGACCGCCCATCAGTTGTGGTTTTAATGCTTTCCCACCCAAACTGTCTCTGCCTAATTCTGCTTACGCAGTTTCAATTATTTTGGGTAGTTCGTGTTGTTGATCCAATGGACTGAACTCCCTTAGGCGTTGGCGGATTGCCACTGAAGCTGCTTTCCCTTTAATATTAGATAGTATGATGGCTGATACCTGGTCATAGTTATTTAATAACTTCATCCCTCAGTTCAGGGCAGGTTCTGCTCCGTACTTGTTTTGTATTTGTCTCAATACGTCTAGTACTACTGCTAATGAAGGAATACCATGTGTTCTGGTATATATGGCAGCAAAGACTGTACCCCAAGAGGTGCAGTCCTCTACTTGTGGTGTTATCCCCATGGGCAAGCAGATTGTTAGCATTCTGTGTTTTTCAAACAGGGTAGTATTTGGGAATACTGCCTCTAGCTGAGTTATTTTCGGAGCTACCCAGAATGGTATTTTATACACGTTTCGTGGGCATTTTGCCCATTACTGCGTGTAATGTTTGTGGTGTAATTTTAGTTGCTGTACCCTGAATTTGAGTTCCATTTGTTGCAACTGATGTGGGTTGGACTGTGAAAGTCCTCATGACATACTGTGTCAGGTTCCTGTAGATTTTAAATAAATCATTGTGTTGTAAGAGTAAGTCTGGCTGCGGCATTATGTCAATGTCAGGATGTGGTGTGTAGGCCGCTAATATTGGCCATGTTGCACCGTCTCCTCTGAGCGGACCTAATCTTACTCTGTTTCTTATATGGGGTAGGGCGCCTTTAAACCAGTATAGGTGTTCCTGGTAAGTGAGTTGAACTTCTATGTCCTCGCAAGGACCATATTCCTGTGGTGCATCTCCTTCTGTATAGTAGTGAAATGTCTGTGTTCTCGCATCTGCTGCTGGGAATGTAACCCATGAATAAAATATCTCTGTTTTGTTTGATTCATGTGCCTCAATCACGAAAGCTACTAAGCCACCCCTAGGTGCTAAACCATATTCTAGTAGTTTCGGGGTGATAGTACGTCTGAATTTAGGTGCAATGAGTATGCCATCCACCTCTTCATCCTCTACTGAGAGGCGTCTAGCCACCACCGGATTATCTTCCTCAGTCATTTTGAAAAGGAGAAATTTGTTCAAGGGAACTAAGATAAGGTGTTATGCACAATTTTAGGAACAAAATGTCCTTCAAGCTTGATTAACCATCAGCCAATAAATAGGATTTCGCCTACTCAGCTGTGGCGGAGTTTGTGCCCACCCACTCCGGACGTCTCTGGTGTTTTGTGAGTAGGGGTCTCTGAGAAATAGCACGACTGAACTACTCAGATTGTACTGTTAAATAAGAGCCCAACCATCGTTGGTGGTGACATGTCGTGTAGTTCCTATATTACCCATACAGGACCTGCGCGTTCGGATAACATAAACTGTGGGTTTGGTGGCAGACGGATTCTGAGCACCCCCACCGAGAATGCTAGACTGTTCGCATAAGCTAGCTCACAGTGCCACTAGTGTCTCCTCTTATCAGGGAGAGAATAGTTTCTGGCAACCTCAGAACATGACAACCCTGATCCCTCAGGATCGTGGAAACAATGTACTACTTTTCGCTCAGTCACTCGTGCTCACTTATCTTGTCTCAGAGATACACAGAATAAACAGCCTGGGCGTTTCAATAAGGGTTTATTGAACAGTTGTTATTCTTGTGTAGAATATATGAGCTGCAACAACCATTAGACAGTAGCAGAGATATATGATTAGCAGTACTATAAATATAAATGGATAGTACAGTTCTACCATCTTGCAATACGCATGAATAAATACATGAATATAAAATGCATTGATAAAAGAAAGCGTACCTAGCATGTGAGTAGGTGTGAAGCCAAGAATCCCTCTAGGATGTAGTAGAACCCCATTACCTGAAGTGAGAACGTAGGAGCCCCTCTTGGTCTCGAGCTGGACACCCCGCAAGGGATGTTCAGACCACTGACAGCTGGAGTGTCTGCATGCAGGAGCCTCAGCGTCTCTGGTCAGTGTGTCGGCCTGGAAGTCTCGGTTCCCTCTGACTAACACTAGCAAGAGGTGCTATATTTATACAGAAAGGATGACGTATGGGATGAACCGTGTACGTAGATGTGGGGAGGAAGGTGGTGTAGCCCCAGCCTGGTTTTTAAGAACCCTTATCAATCAATCAATCAATCAATCAATCAGGGGTTTGTTAAAGCGCGACTACTCACCCCTAAGGGTCTCAAGGCGCTAGGGGTGGTGCAGGTTCCATTCCATCAAGGAGGGGGTCTGTCGAAGAGCCAGGTTTTGAGGTTTCTTGCGAAGATGGGGAGCGATGTTGTCTGTCTGAGGTGGAGCGGAAGGGCGTTCCATGCTTTGGCCGCGAGGAAGGAGAAGGAGCGGCCTCCCGATCTGGTCTTTCTGGTGCGGGGGACCACGGCGTAGGAGAGCTGGGCTGATCGTAGGGTCCTTTGGGGTGCTTGGAATTTGAGTCGGCTGTTCAGGTATGCTGGTCCGGTGCCGTGGAGGGCCTTGTGTGCGTGGGTGAGCATCTTGAAGGTGATTCTCGCCTCGACGGGGAGCCAGTGGAGTGTGCTCAGGTGCTGGGAGATGTGGCAGTATTTTGGCAGGTTGAGGACCAGTCTTGCGGCGGCGTTCTGGATGTTCTGTAGCTTGCGGGTGAGGTTTTTGTTTATTACGGCGTAGAGTGCGTTGCCGTAGTCGAGTCTGCTGGTGACCAGGGCGTGAGTGACGGTCTTTCGGTGTTCGAGGGGGATCCATTTGAAGGTCTTACGAAGGAGGCGGAGGGTGTGGAAGCAGGAAGACGAGACAGAGTTGATCTGGCGGTCCATTTTGAATATTAAAATTTAGAAAATAGCTGGTCTTAAAAATGGAGATAATCCTTGGGGCCCATTTCAGCAGGTTTTGTTGCTGGACCGCGCTGCAAGCAATGTAGCTGTGCTACCCTGCGACAAAACTACAGGGCAGGACTGCGCACCATCAATAAGATAGTGTGCATTCCTGGGCCTCACTCATGAAAAGTGTTGCAGCGCTGCGACAAGACAGCGTTGCAACACTTTTCACTACCCTCTTCTTGCGACACAACGGATGCGCTGTATTTACTGGACAGCGCTCCATGACGCAAGTAATGACAGATACGTCTGGAATCCTGACGTATCTGTCTGCGCTTAAGTCACCCACTGCTGCAGTCGCATCACAACCATGACACAATTCCAGCAATGCATGGGGCCTGCCTATTCCTATGGCACTGTAACACCCTTACGCCTGCCATCATGCATGCGTAAGGTACTGCCGCAGTGCCGTTCCTGAGGGGTGCCCGGGTGTTGGCGCAGTTGGAGATCCATCATGGCGGTTGCGCGCTGCGGTGTCATCGTCTGTAAGCATTGGCGTTGGCGGAGTGGTGGTGCTGAAGGAGTTGATGAGACGTACTTCGGTGGCCTGGATCCAGCTGTGAGGAGGGCGATGATGGCAGTTGTGTGCAGTGGGCATGGTGAAGCCATGATGTATACAATGATGGTCGGTCCAGGAGAGTCCGGTGGTGTGGCTGTAGTTGAAGGTCCCGATAGCGGAGGAGACGTGTTCGACCGTGTGTCCTGCTATGTGGCTTGCTGCGGTGACTAGCTGCTTGAGTCTGATGTTGGGGAGCTACCCCACGAGGGGGTAGTGTTCTGGTCACTGGGGTTGTCCAGGTGGAACTTGAGTTCGCCGAGTAGGATGTCGTCGGTGGATGGGAGAGCCTGGTGTGCAATGAGGTCTACCATGGTTTCGGAGAACGGGTGTCCATGGCCCGGGGGGCCTGCAGATGAGGGTGCTGCAGAGGATGGGGTTGAGGTTGGTCCAGATCTGGAAGTTGAGGTGTTCCATGGTCACCGTTGGGTCATTAGAGTGCGTGGTAAGTCAGAGTGTGCTTCTGTAGGTGATGGCAATGCCTCCTCCTGGACGGTCGGGGTGGTCCTTGCGGGTGATTTAGTAGCCGTCAGTGATGGCGATGGGGATGTCCGGTCCAGAGCAGATGTTGGTCCTGGCAGGCAATGTGGTGTCCAGGGTTGAAGGTGAGGCGGGTGCTGGCGCGTAGGGGTGGAGTGTCCGAGAGGAAGGGTCCTTGGTGCTGAGCGCGGTCCAGGGGCAGACGGACGCAGACGGGCTTGCATATGGCTTGCCTTTGGCACGGGAGACGTCCATTACAATGCAGGCATTACATTGCAATGCCTTTACAACGCAAATCTAACAACACAGGTGCCTTCACATCGCATTCCATTACAACGCATTGTGAGGTCAGTAATGGGGCATTTTTATTTTTTAGGGTGGGTATGGGTTTCGGGTGTCGGAGATGAAATGTGGGTGTATTATGGGGTAAAATTTGAAATTTGGGGTGTGTTTTGGGGTCAATCATGAAAATTGGGGTGTGCCATGGGGTCAAATATGAAAATTGGGGTGTATTTGGGTCACATATGATTTTTAGGGTGTCTTTTGGGGGCTCAAAGATGAATTTTAGGGGTCAGGGTTTGCTTTGGGGTGCAAGGGTCAGTTTTAGGGTTGCACTCACTGAAGTGGGAATAGTAATGTTTACATCTCCCGCAATCCAACACATTCCCTACTGTTGCAATATGCCTAGTATTGGTATGCATTGTAATGGATTGCGACATAATGGTATGCGTCGTAACTCCATATATACCTTTGTCACACCAGTGGTAAGCCAGCTGCGCGGCCGCCATTGGGAAGTGCTGCATGGGGACTGGGCAGCAGGGAGGTGCGAAACGCCGGAAAGAACACTGGATGGGGCGTGAACACGGGGGTGTGTGTGTGAGCGGGTTTGTAAATATTTAAATGGGAGAAATCTTACCTCGAGGCCGGGTCCCGTGTCTTCGTTGCTCCTGCTCTCCTGAGTCTGCTTCCAGGAACAGGAAGTAATACAAAAGGGGATGATGGACGGAACATTTGAGCCAATCAAACACTCACCCTCAGTCAACTGATCTGGGTTTAATCCATCATCATTCTTTAGCTCACTCCACCACTCCCAGTTCAGACATGGCCATATGCAAATCAGTCTGACCCTGTGCTCATGGGAACAGTCCAGCCCGAACTGCCAAGCCATGTCTTCCTGGACCGGAAACAAGCATCCTAGACCGGCTTCTGGCATTTCAGCCGTCATCAGCCAGGCTTGCTTGAATCCAGTGGCAAAGTGAGCAAGGGACCCACGTCAGGCATACCTCGCCAACTTAGGGCGACCAAAGCGATACAAAAGGGGATGATGGACGAACGCTTGAGCCAATCAAACACTCACTCCCAGTCAACTGATCTGGTTTAATCCATCATCATTCTTTAGCTCACTCCACCACTCCAGTTCAGACATGGCCATATGCAAATCAGTCTGACTCTGTGCCTCATGGGAACAGTCCAGCCCGAACTGCCAAGCCATGTCTTCCTGACCGGAAACAAGCATCCTAGGACCGGTTTCTGGCATTTCAGCCGCCATCAGCCAGGCTTGCTTGAATCCAGTGGCAAAGTGAGCAAGGGACCCACGTCTAGGCATACCCGCCAACTTAGGGCGACCAAAGCGATACAAAGGGGATGATGGACGGAACGCTTGAGCCAATCAAACACTCACCCCAGTCAACTGATCTGGGTTTAATCCATCATCATCTTTAGCTCACTCCACCACCCCAGTTCAGACATGGCCATATGCAATCAGTCTGACCCTGTGCCTCATGGGAACAGTCCAGCTCGAACTGCCAAGCCATGTCTTCCTGACCGAAACAAGCATCCTAGGACCGCTTCTGGCATTTCAGCCGTCATCAGCCAGGCTTGCTTGAATCCAGTGGCAAAGTGAGCAAGGGACCCACGCCTGGGCATACCGCCAACTTAGGGCTAACAGTTCGATACAAAGGGGATGATGGACGAACGCTTGAGCCAATCAAACACTCACTCCCAGTCAACTGATCTGGGTTTAATCCATCATCATTCTTAGCTCACTCCACCACTCCAGTTCAGACATGGTCATATGCAAATCAGTCTGACTCTGTGCTCATGGGAACAGTCCAGCTCGACTGCCAGCCATGTCTCCTGACCGAAACAGCATCTAGGACCGGCTCTGCATTCCAGTCGTCATCAGCCAGGCTTGCTTGAATCCAGTGGCAAAGTGAGCAGTGACCCACGCCAGTGCATCCCGCCAACTTAGGGCTTACCAGCTGATACAAAGGGGGATGATGGACGGAACGCTTGAGCCAATCAAACACTCACTCCCAGTCAACTGGATCTGGGTTTAATCCATCATCATTCTTTAGCTCACTCCACCACCCCAGTCTAGACATGGCCATATGCAAATCAGTCTGACTCTGTGCTCATGGGAACAGTCCAGCTCGACTGCAAGCCATGTCTTCCTGGACCGAAACAGCATCCTAGGACCGGCTTCTGGCATTCTAGTCGCCATCAGCCAGGCTTGCTTGAATCCAGTGGCAAGTGAGCTAGGGACTCACGCCTAGCATACCCGCCAACTTAGGGCTTAACAAAGCGATACAAAGGGGATGATGGACGGAACGTTTGAGCCAATCAAACACTCACCCCCAGTCAACTGATCTGGGTTTAATCCATCATCATTCTTTAGCTCACTCCACCTCCCCAGTTCAGACATGGCCATATGCAAATCAGTCTTTGGTCGCCCTAAGTTGGCGGGGGTATGCCCAGACGTGGGTCCCTTGCTCACTTTGCCACTGGATTCAAGCAAGCCTGGCTGATGACGGCTGAAATGCCAGAAACCGGTCCTAGGATGCTTGTTTCCGGTCCAGGGAAGACATGGCTTGGCAGTTCGGGCTGGACTGTTCCCATGAGGCACAGGGTCAGACTGATTTGCATATGGCCATGTCTGAACTGGGGTGGTGGAGTGAGCTAAAGAATGATGATGGATTAAACCCAGATCAGTTGACTGGGGGTGAGTGTTTGATTGGCTCAAACGCTCCGTCCATCATCCCCTTTTGTATCGCTTTGGTCGCCCTAAGTTGGCGGGGGTATGCCCAGACGTGGGTCCCTTGCTCACTTTGCCACTGGATTCAAGCAAGCCTGGCTGATGACGGCTGAAATGCCAGAAACCGGTCCTAGGATGCTTGTTTCCGGTCCAGGGAAGACATGGCTTGGCAGTTCGGGCTGGACTGTTCCCATGAGGCACAGGGTCAGACTGATTTGCATATGGCCATGTCTGAACTGGGGTGGTGGAGTGAGCTAAAGAATGATGATGGATTAAACCCAGATCAGTTGACTGGGGGTGAGTGTTTGATTGGCTCAAACGCTCCGTCCATCATCCCCTTTGTATCGCTTGGTTCGCCCTAAGTTGGCGGGGGTATGCCCAGACGTGGGTCCCTTGCTCACTTTGCCACTGGATTCAAGCAAGCCTGGCTGATGACGGCTGAAATGCCAGAAACCGGTCCTAGGATGCTTGTTTCCGGTCCAGGGAAGACATGGCTTGGCAGTTCGGGCTGGACTGTTCCCATGAGGCACAGGGTCAGACTGATTTGCATATGGCCATGTCTGAACTGGGGTGGTGGAGTGAGCTAAAGAATGATGATGGATTAAACCCAGATCAGTTGACTGGGGGTGAGTGTTTGATTGGCTCAAACGTTCCGTCCATCATCCCCTTTGTATCGCTTGGTCGCCCTAAGTTGGCGGGGGTATGCCCAGACGTGGGTCCCTTGCTCACTTTGCCACTGGATTCAAGCAAGCCTGGCTGATGACGGCTGAAATGCCAGAAACCGGTCCTAGGATGCTTGTTTCCGGTCCAGGGAAGACATGGCTTGGCAGTTCGGGCTGGACTGTTCCCATGAGGCACAGGGTCAGACTGATTTGCATATGGCCATGTCTGAACTGGGGTGGTGGAGTGAGCTAAAGAATGATGATGGATTAAACCCAGATCAGTTGACTGGGGTGAGTGTTTGATTGGCTCAAACGCTCCGTCCATCATCCCCTTTGTATCGCTTTGGTCGCCCTAAGTTGGCGGGGGTATGCCCAGACGTGGGTCCCTTGCTCACTTTGCCACTGGATTCAAGCAAGCCTGGCTGATGACGGCTGAAATGCCAGAAACCGGTCCTAGCATGCTTGTTTCCGGTCCAGGGAAGACATGGCTTGGCAGTTCGGGCTGGACTGTTCCCATGAGGCACAGGGTCAGACTGATTTGCATATGGCCATGTCTGAACTGGGGTGGTGGAGTGAGCTAAAGAATGATGATGAATTAAACCCAGATCAGTTGACTGGGGGTGAGTGTTTGATTGGCTCAAACGTTCCGTCCATCATCCCCTTTGTATCGCTTTGGTCACCCTAAGTTGGCGGGGGTATGCCCAGACGTGGGTCCCTTGCTCACTTTGCCACTGGATTCAAGCAAACCTGGCTGATGACGGCTGAAATGCCAGAAACCGGTCCTAGGATGCTTGTTTCCGGTCCAGGGAAGACATGGCTTGGCAGTTCGGGCTGGACTGTTCCCATGAGGCACAGGGTCAGACTGATTTTCATATGGCCATGTCTGAACTGGGGTGGTGGCGTGAGCTAAAGAATGATGATGGATTAAACCCAGATCAGTTGACTGGGGGTGAGTGTTTGATTGGCTCAAACGCTCCGTCCATCATCCCCTTTTGTATCGCTTTGGTCGCCCTAAGTTGGCGGGGGTATGCCCAGACGTGGGTCCCTTGCTCACTTTGCCACTGGATTCAAGCAAGCCTGGCTGATGACGGCTGAAATGCCAGAAACCGGTCCTAGGATGCTTGTTTCCGGTCCAGGGAAGACATGGCTTGGCAGTTCGGGCTGGACTGTTCCCATGAGGCACAGGGTCAGACTGATTTGCATATGGCCATGTCTGAACTGGGGTGGTGGAGTGAGCTAAAGAATGATGATGGATTAAACCCAGATCAGTTGACTGGGGGTGAGTGTTTGATTGGCTCAAATGTTCCGTCCATCATCCCCTTTTGTATCGCTCCAGGAACAGGAAGTAGGCAGCCAGGCTCCCTCCCCTAAGCCAATCACAACGCTGCAATGCGGCGTTGGAATTGGTCATTGGCGCCGGGAGGAGGCATTCAGCCAGGGGCTGGAGGTGTGGGCATGTTCTCCATGCAGGCTGTAATGCAGCCTGCATTGCGAACAGGACAGTGCGCATGACTGCTTTGTGCGGCCTGAGCGAGCCGACCAAACAGTCACTGCGCACTTGAGTGGGCATGCCACTCTGCCCCTGCCCTGCTCCGTGAGTGGAGCAGCCCTACCCACCTTCCAGCCCGCAACGGAAACTTGGCACCATAACATCAGGAAGTTATCATCATGTGATGATTGTTCCTCTTCTTGCACTGCTTGGAAGCAGTGGGGCGACGCTCTTCCGCCATAGCGGATAAGCCGACACTGGTGGTGCGTCATCTACTGGTGCTAGGCCTGGGCGACTCGACCCCCGGGCCTCCTCCGCTACATGTCCCACCTTTTCCTTACCTGGACATTGACATTGTGGCGCAATCCGCTAATCTCTCTCCAAATCTGTGACTCACCCAGCAGGAGCCTCAGCCTGGTGGGATTTCACAAGCGTGGGTACAGCAGTCGCCTCCAAGTCCGCTGGTGAACCTCCCGATGCAGTTGATGCAGCAGGGCCCCCTTAGGCGTGAACTTGCAGCACTCCCGCAACACAAGTTTGGCGCAGCTCAGGTGCCTCACCCTCCACAGCGTCCGGCCAGCGCAACCTCATCCGGCCTGTGATGCAGAGGTGTCGCCCACCGTTGGTAGTACTCTCTGTGCACCCCGGTGTAGTGGTGGATCGTAGTATGCGATGCAGACCTCCCTACGTTGGTGCGCAGGAGCGCCTCTACCATTCACAGCTCCAAGGGGCGCAAGGCAGTCTTCTCACACAGGTCAGCAACGTGTCTCCATGAGACCGACCAGACTTCACCACCAGTACGGGAGATCGCCGCGCCTCAATGTCTACCGACACGGCTCATCGACTCCACAGCTCCTCCGCATCCCACTCCAGGCTCCAGACACAGGTCCAGCGAGGCATCCAGGCTCCAGACACAGGTCCAGCGAGGCATCCAGGCTCCAGACGCAGGTCCAGTGAGGCATCCAGGCTCCAGACGCAGGTCCAGCGAGGCATCCAGGCTCCAGACGCAGGTCCAGCGAGGCATCCAGGCTCCAGACGCAGGTCCAGCGAGGCATCCAGGCTCCAGATGCAGGTCCAGCGAGGCATCCAGGCTCTCATCCTGGTCATCCTGGATGTTGGATGGCTTGCAGGAGTTGTTGATGTGTGCTGCACTTGGCCCTGGCTGCTACATTCTGCATTTTTTTGGTTTGTATGCCTATTTTCCATTGGAGGTTGCAGATAGGCTATTTTTTGCATTAGAGGCAAAAAAAACTCACGTTGGGCTGACTAACGTGAGTTTTTTTGCAGCTAATGGGCCTATCGGTAGTTTTCACCCGCTATCGCTGGAATTCCTATCGCCATCGCGCTAATGTTAGCGGCAGCTTTCACCGCCGATCCCTGATACTATCGCCATGTAGCGACGACTTGTAAATACGCCGCTAACATGGCGATAGTTTTCAGCGGTAAGCGGTGATATAAAAACTGACGCTAACTAGCGTTAGCCATAGTTATCGCCAGTCCTTGTACATATGCCCCTAAGTTTCACTGTTCATATTATGATGAGTAGGTCTCTGCTCATAGGGGGGCTTATTTACAAGTCCCTTGCGCCACTTTTGCGTCATTTCTAACATGGGAAAAGTGGATTACGGGTGGCGCAAGGGGCTTGTAAATAAGTCCCAGGATCTTTTGCTTGGTCTCGCTTAAATACGCTAGTTAAGCTTTTTTCTCAAGTCATATCAGATTGTGCTTATGTTCTCTTCTTCCATCTTACAACTTTGGAGAGATGCTTTCATTATTGGTAACACATCGTAATGCAGGAACGTGGTATCACAATATGGATCGTGAGTTTGATCCCAAGTTATATTCTTTGTTGTGTTTTCTTTTTTCTCCATTTTCAAGTTTATTTTTTGTAATTGTGATTATGCCATCCCTTTGGATTAGTTTGTTTCTCGGTGGCAGCGATTGTTTTAATATTAGTATATGGTGATATTTAGGATATCTTCCCAAAGTGTTTACAAGCACATTGTACGTGAAAACATCAGCTGTTCTGATTTGACAGTTAGTAGTGCTCCTGTCTGGGGGGCTTATTTACAAGCCACTTGCGCCACCCGTACGTCACTTTTCCCATGTTAAAAATGACACAAAAGTGGCGCAAGAGGCTTGTAAATCTGCCCCTAAATAGGTATAGTTAGATTAGCATAACCTTTTACATGCTGTCTTCTATTTGGATTTTAGACTTTTTTTTAAGTACAGAGAGACCTCCCATCTGCTCAATCCTGTTCTAACCTAGTTGATGTACGGTTGGCTTACAAGCGATTTCTACTGCTCCTGTTAGCATTTCAAAGCTATCTTGTATTTCAAGTTGTCAAAGCATTTTATAAGCTATGATAAAGTTTTCTTATAAGCAATGTGTCTCTTTGAATAGGATATTTATCCATTTAGAATCTTAATGATGTAACTGGGAGCATTATTTAAATAAATTTCACCAGAAGAATGACCCCCTCAGATTAATTTTAGGTAAGAAATCGATTGAAGTTCAAAATAACAAATAGTATAATTGAATGTAGCATTAGGAGAACCAATAGGGATCCCATTACTTGTCTCGGTGTATCTCAGTAACCTTCTCATCAGTAACCTCCTTCTTTAGATAACTCTTTGTGAGCAGGGAGAAGCATGAAAACAGCATATCATGCTAACAAAATATTAAGATATAGAACGCAGGTCCTTTTCCGGTCCTTTGGATTGGCCTCATGCCACTCTCAAATCATCAGACCATTTTTGCGTGATTAGTTTCACTGCGCTTGGTCTATTTAAAAACTAGTCCAACAAGAGAGATAGTTGAACCTAGATATCACTACATGAGCAGGAAGATGGCTGCTGTGTTGTGGATTATATATGGTTGGACATTCTAAGTTCTAGAGTTTAGATGTTTAGTGATGTAATACTTTGAAGCGCTGCAAGGAGTGGTGCAATAAAAGTTATATGCATAATGAGAGCCTCCGGTCTTGTCATGAAATTCCTATTAGCTGTCTGTACACGAGAATCACATGAGCAAAACAAGGACCGCTGGTGTAAACCTGCTATCTACTGAAAAGATTTTATTTTCAAAGTTTTATTTGCAATTGTATTTTCTTATTTGAGATGATAGACGCCATAGTATACTATTTGCCTACCCAACATAGTTATGATTGAAATTGACATATTGCATTTGTTGAATCTAGCTATGAGACTATTGCTACTGATATCATATGTCATGTAATATAGTAACAATTCCAGTGAAATTATTGTATCACTCTTGCAGTTTATATAAAGGGCCAGATGTACGACCATTGTGATTTGCAACTCACAACTTGCGACAAATTGCGAGTCGCAAATCACAATGTACAACAGTGTCTCAGACACTGTTTCCGATTCCCAATGGGGTCACAAATTGCATGCCTCATGAATATTAAGGAGGCACTAGCAATTTGCGACCCCATTGGGATTAGCTGGCCCTCCCAGGTATGGTGGCCTGCTGGGCTCAGCAGACCTCCATGTCTGGGACTGCTTTTATATAAAGCATTTTCTTTTTTTTTAAATGCAGCCTGTTTTCCTTAAAGGAAACGGGATGCATTTAAAAAAAGAAAAATGAAACGTTTTCGTTCATTTTTTAAGGGCAGGTAGTGGTCCCTGGGACCACTGCCTGCCCCTTAAAAATATTTTCCCCTGCATTCACAAAGGTATTAGGTATTAGGAAGGGACGCCCTGGGAACGCCCCTTCCTAATAGCGAGTCGCTAATCCTATTTAGCAAGTCGCAAATCATTTGCGACTCGCTAAATAGGGTTAGTACATGGGCCATTTGTTTTTTGCATGCGCAAACGGGTCACAAAGCCCTGGAAACTGTGTCAATCTCACAGCATTTTTTAACTATCATAACTCAAGTCTAGAATTCAATCAGAAATTTTTGTGTTTTATTGATACAGAGAACCTGGGCAACCCCTTTGATTTCTTAAAACAACAAACAAATCTACACATAACTTAAGAATTGATGTTTATTGGGGAACATTTTCATATGATACCTTACAGACATATGTAACTAGGTGAGTGAAACCATTAAAAAGGTCATATTTAGTGACTTCCATGAGAGTGTCGTGTCTACTGCAGTACCACCGTTATAAGTTCATCTTATTAGTACATCAATTGATCTCAAGAAATGACCAATATAACTGTGAATTATATTTTATTGATAAGTGCTTTGGTCAAAGTGGTTGTAATAATGTTTAATGTCTTTAGGAAATGTTCCTCGCCCCTAATAGGAATTAGGTGACGTACAGGTATAATTTAGTCTGTGGTCTAGTTCAATTCAAGTATTAATGAATTCAATTCTAAAACGAAAAGAAGTTTATTACTTCTTTTGAGTCCTGAAGAAGTGGCGTAGCCTTCTGCAAAACATGTATTGACTGAAAGTTGTCAAGTTGGCTCTACGCAATACAGACTGAATACCATTTTGGATATACTTTTGTCTTATTTTGTTTTGAAACATTGGATAAATGCTATCTGTTGGCTTCTTGGCACTAGTTATCTTTATGCTGAAATCTTGGATAGATGCTATCTGTTTGCCTTTTGATACCAGAATTAATGTATAACCTAATGACAAGAGAATATAGTCTATAAACAAGAGATCCATATCTCAAATAAAAAGAGTGAACCTTACAGATGTACTTTGGATTATTTTTATGCACCCAACAAATATTGTTATAATTGGCAAATGAAAAAGGCCCTTAGAGAGCACATTGACAGTGCATCACAAATAGGTGGCGCACTGTCAGAGACTCTCCCGAATACAGCCCTTTGGAAAGGGAAAGAGGGCCCCCTGGACCTCCCAGACATACCCCTGCAGGCAAGTGCAGTCACTAACTGTTCCAACCTGCAAGGAGTTCCCTCTCCTCTCATCAAAGTGTAGGTTGGTTGCTGCCTGCACTGTGAAACATGGAGCGGCTTTGAAGTTGCTGCTCTGTATTTCATTGAATGTGCTGCCCCCAGGGTAGCACAAGTTCCCCCTGGGGGTAGCATGAGTTTTCCCTGAGTGCAGCACATTCATTGTAATAAGGTGCACTGTCCCTTTTCATGCCCAACGTACCTGGTTAAAGGTATGCGTTGTCGCAAACAGAGACAGTCTGCCCTTAGAATAATATGGCCTGTGGAATTTTATGTGATAACCTAATGCCTTACTGATGCTGTAGTCTTCTTTTGCTCCATGTGATCTAACTAGACTAACACAACTAATAACAGTGATTTGTGGGTGAAAGGTTTAGGACTGGAGACAGTGTCCTTGGTGATCTGGAGTGTGGTGGGCATCCTAGCAGGTGAAAAAACAAAATGGCCTGAAAAATCTGGGATGCCTGTTCACCATAGACATATTCAAAGCTTAGGCCTACAAATGAGAGAACAGTGATATAGTGTTAAATCATTTACCTTACTAACCCTAAATGTTTCTCATCATGAGTGATAAAAAATGAATTGATTTAGAATATCATAGTCCAAGAGTACATTGCAGAATGGGCATGTTATAATGCTCAAAGATCCTTCTGAGCATATGCAGGGTATGCTCAGATCAGGGCCATTGCAAAAAAGTGAGCTGTGATTGCGAAATGTATCAACAGGGGAGTAGCTTCATGGAGGGTGTTTTGGGATGTGACCCTCCCCCCCGCCCCCCAAAAATAAATGCATTCTTTACTTGGTAGTTGGGTCTTGGGGCCCTGAGCAGGATCTGAAATCTCTATGTCAGTTTTCTCATCCTGAGCCAAGAATGAAAGACAAGGAAGTGACCTTTGAGGAAAATGTAGGAGAGAGAGACAGAGATACCCATCTGGTGCCTCATTTTAAAAATGAAACCAGATAATCTACAATTAAACTCGTATTCCCTGCTTGTCCAAATTGTGTAATCACAAACAAATATTTTATTTCACAAAGCCTCCTTTTTGTTCATTATCACACATGAACTACTTTTAAATACTTGCATTCAGGATGTGTGCTGTACAAGCACCTCTTATGTTTGTTTTAATCAACCATAATTTTGCTCCATCTATAACAAGAATCTAGGCCACATTTAGGGTTCACATGTCTACTGACCTGACTATCACTTTTAATAAATGTCTGTCTATGCAGTGATGTAAGGGGCACATGCATCAAAGTATGCATTTGCGATTCCTAAATTGCGAATTTTATGAAATCGCAATTTAGGAATCGCAAATGCTTATGCAAGTAGGAATCGCAAAAAAATGTGCGATTCCTACACATTCCTTATTTGCAACTCGCAAATTGCGAATCGCAAATAAGGAATTGCTTCCCATTCATTCCTATGGGCCTAGAGGCCCATAGGACTCAATGGGAATTGCATGTGCAATTTGCGAGTACCAAATAGGTACTCGCAAATTGCGCATGCAATTTCAAGGGTGCAAGTGTGCCAAAATGACACCCTGATGCACCCCTGAAATTGCAATTTAAAAAACATGTTGCACACACACATGCCCCAAGGGCATGTTTGTGTGCACCATAGAACTTTGAAAAATGCACTTTTGTGAATTTTTCAAAGTTCTCGCAAATTATCATCAACTTTGAATTGATGGTAATTTGCATTTCTTAATTGTGAACTCACAATTTTTTTTGATTGTTGCATTGCATTTAGGGAATCGCAATTTGCGATTCCCTAAATGCAATTACAATTTAAGTAATCGCAAATTTAGCGATTACTTAAATAGCGATTTTTGCATTTGGGATGATGCATCCCAAATGCAAAAATTGCGGTTGCAAAGGGGCAGATTCTGCGAATCTGCCCCTTTGCGACCGCAATTTACAATGATGCATGTTCCCCCATAATCTTCTGTACTAAGATGAAATATCTCTGCATGTTAAAGAAAAACACTTTTCATATTTTGAAGAGATTCTATCATATTATTACATTATGTGTGTTGCACGATATTGATGCCAACCGTTTTCATGGCTCTGCTTGTTCACTGACTCTTAGAGCCAAGCCAAACCCATGGCTCTGCTCTGGCTTGATTCGTTATATTAATTTTCCTGCACACCTTCCTCTGTTTGCGACTCAAGCTTAGTACATGGGTCCATCAGTCAATTGATAAAATGATTTGTAAAAGGCAAGCACTGGTAACATGGAGTCCTGCCCACATGGATCATTTTGACAACTCTATGACTGAGGCTTCAATTAGCAGAGATGAAGACTAAGCAATGCCCAAGTTCTAAGACAGACCAGACCAAAATTTCTTAGCTGTTGGGTGAGTTAGTCAGTGACAGAAGCGATATGCTGGAAAAAAGTGACAAGAGTGTAAGAGTGAGGTGAAAGTGACAAAGGTAATAGGGTGGGTGGGGAGGTAGGCTCATCATGAGGAATAAAGAAGAGTGCATGCAGTGAAAACACATTTAAAACAAATGATCCCAGGGCAGAGACTCCAGGCTATTGTGTTGTACGTGACCATAGTTGTGACTTCCCAGGGAGAACTACCAGGCCCAGGTGGGACAGCAAGGCGGTAGCTTTAGGGGGTGTGTTACTGGTGTGATACCCTTCAAATGCATGCTTAGTTTGGTGGTTGGGACTTGGGACCCTGAGTCGAGTTTGCTATGTCCGTTTTCGGTTTTCTCATCATTCTCATTCCACTGAGTGACTTTATCTTGTTCAATTTTTGGATTGGGACCTTAAATATATATAGTGACCCGTTTACCAAAAAAAGTACTAAATCTGCACTCACCGAAGTACTCCTTGAATGGGTGCAAATTTACTACATTTTGAAATTCACAAACATTGGCAGTAGTAGGCTTGGAAAGCTGTGCCAGTCTCACGTTTCCAGGCATACTACTGTCTATCAAGCACCCAAAAGATGACGGGATGAATGCTTGCAAATAGTGTAACCAGTGACAATCGCTCGGGGTAGCATTCCAACCCATCGTTTTTTGCCCACTGTACCACTCTAGACAGAGACCCACCTAAAGCAAACAGTACTGACCATGTCTTCACAGGAACAGACCATCCCGAACTTTGGTCATCTCACCTCCCCATCCTGCAGCCCACTGCTTTTTAGTTGGGAAATTTGAGATTCACCCTGTTCCTGAATCTCACTGACTAAGCTACGCCCTGTGCATCAAACTATGGGGGATATTCACAAGAACGTGCGATAAACATCGCCAAAATAGGCTAACGCAATTTCTCATATCGCCGTCTATCGCGGGAAAATAACTCTGTGTCAATGTCGTATTCCCAACACGGCGGTAACATGCGATAGTATCCCGATAACGCCTCAAATGTCCGCGATACAACCACCGCCACGGCGATAAAAAAGGAAACCCGAACGTGAAAAAATTTGCGATAGGCCCAACTGCGATAGATAAATCAGTGACAAGCAGCGCCAGGCTTGCAATTCCCACGTCAGGCGGGAAAAATCACAATAAAAGCAGCAATTTTTTTTTTTTTTAAAACACATAACAACTGCGAAGCACAATGGAGGCAGCAGGAGCATGTACAGAGGACAACCCGGACCCCACAAGCCCCACGGAGGACCAGCCTGGGACCTCGGGTCAGGGAAGGGCAAGGAGAAGAAGAAGAGGAAGACGCGGTTCAGTCCGCAGGAAAACAGGATCCTGAATACGGAGGTGATAGAACACCATCAACATCTGTTCGTCACCTCCACTGTGTCATTGGCAACAAAAAATGGAATATGGCAGTCCATCGTGGACAAGGTGAATGCAGTCGGAGCGCTGAGGAGGACAATGGACGAGGTCAAGAGGCGCTGGAATGATGTGAAGCGCAAAACCAAGCAGAAACTCGCAGACAACCGCAAAGCAGTAATGCAGACTGGGGGTGGGAGTCCTGAGCCACAGGAGGAGCTGGATGAGATGGAGGAATTGGTGTCCACAGTCATCAGTGTGGAGACGGTGGCAGGAGTCGGGGGACCGGACACTGCTCAACATGACCTGACACAACAGCAACAGGGTGAGTAACCACCAGGGACTGGGGGGACGGGGGGAGTATAGCACACTGCACAACAACAATGACTCTGGATCATGTACCTGATCTCCTTGCCATACTGCAGCACACATAGTAACAGCAAGTAGTCCCCCGTCCACAATGTGCCCAGAGGGGGCCCTCCCCACACATCACCAATTTCACAACAAACCCATGCACATGTGCTCAACCCAGCAAAGCTGCGGATCCGTGATCCCCACTGACAATGCAAGTGACACTGCATGACGATGAGCATGTTTGCAGGCCACTCATCATGACATGTTGCACAACACGACACCGAGGTGGCTGAGTGTGATCCACATCCGGATAGGAGCAAGTCACACACTGACACATCCAGGTGCACAAACAACCCCTGACGGCAACAAGACATCTGCAGACAAACCATGCCCAAGAGTCCCAACTCCCACCAAGAGCCCGATTTACCCAAGTATGCAACATCTCAGCACTGCATAAGCACAGAAGTCAAAGGCACACCGCCTGAAAGGGAGTAGGCCAAGCAAAGTCGGAGCTGCAGGGGCGACTCTCCCACAATGCAGCACACACACAAGAATCAGAGCACATCAACATTGACAACAATGTGGTACAAACTGCAACACTTTCACAACAGAACAGAGGACACAACTGCTGCCGCTTGTGTGTAGAAACTGGCCAATCACATTTGGCATAGCAGGAAACTGTGACATGATAATGGACAAGTACAACCCCACATCCCTGATGGTGCAAATATGTCCACTGTCCCGCTTCAAATAGGCAGCACATCCTAAACAGTCACAATGTACATTGTCATGCAGCCTGTTTTGAAACTTGGCCAATGCGTGAACATACATGGAACACACTGTTAACCTGCATCTCCCCTTTACATTGCAGAGGGAGAATCATCTACTCCTGCAGAGCAGACCGAACACCTCCTCAATGATGAGGAGGAGGACCTCCCCACCTTCGACACCGACGCCCTCCAAGAGCTCATGGACAGCTTCGACACATCACCCCCAGGAGCAGGGCAGCCCAGCTGCATCGAGGAGACCCCACCCCCTGTACAGACCACACAGCAGGAGGCACCCACCACCCTGGCTGTCTCCCAGGCCCCCCACGAACAACACATGGCCTTCCAACGCCATGTGTTAGAGGGCCAGAAGGAGATGGCTGATCAGGTGTGGGTGGGGTTCAACCTCATGGCAGCCAAACTAGATGCCATCCATGGGTGTCTACGTCCCATCAGGGACCACTTACAGTCCCTAACGGACACCCACAGTCCGCTCCATGGTCTCCAACAAGCCCTGGCTGACATCGCTGGAGTCCTGACTCAGAGACAAGAACACATGCCTGGTCAGAGTGGCTCCAGCGATCTCAGCCAAGATATGGGACACATGCGGAGGCTCATGGAGGACATGGTGTGGATGGAGGCGGAAAGGATGGCTGCCGCGGCTGCACATCAGCGAGATGTAGCTGGGATCTACCATGCCCTGCAGATCCTCATCATGGCATTGCTGCCACAAGGCCTGGCGCAGATGAATGCTGCTTCTCCTACACCATCCACATCTCCGCCCCCTGATGTGTCGGGACATGTGACCCTGCCAATAAAAGGGGCCCACCACAGCACATCCCCCACTGCCGGAGGTGACATGATGGCGTCCGCACCACGAGACTCAATCATGAGGGGACCGTGACTTGCATTGCACTGAGTTAGTGGCACCCGATGGCCTGCATCCGGTACGGGACTACCGCCACGTGGCAATGACTTGCGTTGCACAGAGTTAGTGGCACCCGATGGCCTGCATCCGGCACGGGCCTACCGCCACGTGGCGATGACTTGCATTGCACAGAGTTAGTGGCAACCGATGGCCTGCGTCCGGCACGGGCCTAATGCCACGGGACGGTGACTTGCGGTGCACTGAGGTAGGGGCACCTGAAGAGCTGAGCGGGTGTGAAGCCTGCGATGATGCGTTGGCCTCGCTAAGGCGTCCAGCAAATCAAGACTTCAATTGAATTGTGAGCCCTGCTGGACCGCAGTGCACGTGCAGGCAGCAGTCAGCACACACATGACTCCGCGGTGCAGTGCTGCAGGGTGCGCTGGGGGCCTGTGGCGTGGAATCCAGCGATCGGCTGAGGAGGTTGCACCGGCACGTGGAGGGCCCTCTTGGAGACACGCCGGTGGCTGCAGGTGAGCATTGAGGCCTGGGTGCGCAGGGGCGGGCAGTCATCGCTGGGCGGTGGACCGGTCTGGGGACCAGGGCTTGGGTGCAGCAGGCGCACAGGATCGTGCAGGCACCACCGGTCATGGCGGCGGCCACGTGGCTGGGTGGGGGGCGCCGCCCTGGCAGACACGAGCCTGCATGCACTGACGAGATGTACGCGGGTTGGCTTGGGACGTAGTCACCTCGTCTCCAGTGTGAATACGGCCGTTGAATGTGGTCGGGCACGTGCGTGTAGGCCTATGGTCACGATATAGCGGACACAGAGGCACATGCAGTAGTTACTGTGGTGGCCATCCCGGAAGTGGACCACGCCCAGGGCCCCGGGCTATTCATTTGCGACATACGCCGGCCAAGTCCACTCCGCTCAGGTTTACAGGGGGGGACCACATGGCTACATGTCCAAGGTCTTCCACACTGCCTGGGGTAACCTGTTTGCGTCCACTGTCCACTACACTGCAAACACCAGCAGTAGATGTCCACATGGACCTGTCAGTGCTCTGCATACTGCAGTCTGTCCAGCACATCTCCGCCACAGTTGGCATTGTGTCCTTTCTTATTGCTGGGTCACTTACCTCCTTTGCACATTCTTGGTTCCCACCTCTCCCCCCATTCTGAAAATGTGTGGCAGAGGGGCTCTGCCTTTGTGGATGGTTTGTCTACATGTCTGTCCCCTGTTACCACGGTTACTTGTGTTGTTGTGTCCGGTAGTTGAGCCTGTTGGTTGGCATGTTGTATGTGATTTTGTTACATGTGCTCTCCCACAGTTGTGAGTTGTGTGATTGTGGAGTTGAGGTGTGTGGTGTGTTCAGTTAGTACTTACCAATGAGCAGTGCATTGCCATGGGTGCCATCCTGGAAGCGCTGGTTGATGATGGACTGTCGGAAGATGTATGTATCATGCACACTGCCTGTGAAGTTGGCGACGACATTGGGGAGCTGTCCCCGGTGGTCCACTATCGCCTGCACATTGATGGAATGCGTGTGCTTTCTGTGGCGGTTATTGTGTGCAGGGTGGCCATGTGTTTTGCGGCAGCTATCGCGGGAAAACTGGCGATGTCGGCAGTTTGCACCAGCTTGTGAATAGGGCGATAAGTCTATCGCCACTTTTGCGGCGCTAAAGTGCCGATAAATCGGCGATGGCTCCTTGAGAATATGCCCCTTTGTGTTCATTAGAAATACTTTTCAAAACATTTTATTTTGTTGAAGAGCATAGTGCCCTATGAATTGCAGTGTTATGATCATTAACTATTGATAACCTTTTCCCCCAAGATTGCTAAGCATTTGTTTGCTTCAGGGGCATTACATGCTTAATGCTTCACATGTCTTTCCACAAATTATATCCAGGCCACATTTACATCTCCCCCACATAATGTTGTGGATTAAAAAACATTCATTGTTTATTATTTACCATGGAGGGTCCTGTGAAAATAGACCAATTATGATAAAATGTTATTGTTAAACAAAAATGGAAATAAAGTTGTGTGCAAGAAAGTGTAAAATGGCTAAACATAGAATCACAAAAGGTTGGCTTTGTTAGAATCACCCTATTCCCAGCTTTCAGAAACAGTCAAAAAGAAAAAAGCCTAATTTCCACCACTGTTTTTGCACATTTCTAAGCAGTAGCCAATATTTCCTATTATGGTGATTTCTAACGTATTTCAGTTTATGGGCCGAACTGATGTAAAACCCATTATTGAACCTAAAAAGCTATATGTTTGTGAATATTAGTCAAATTCGGAACTCAGGAACGGTTAATTTGCATAGAACACTCAATATTTCAAATGGAAACACTTAGTTGAAATACAAAGAAAAAGTTAATATTAGTCGGAAATTGGACAATGTGGTGCAGCAAAAAGGTTTTTATCTGTATATGATTGCACTGGAAGTCAATGTATTAAAGTTATGGACCACTATGTTTGCTATACTCTCCCAGAAAAACAGATAGTTAATGTTTATAGTTTGTCCAAAAGCCAAACCTCATACCCAGACAGAACAACCGAGCCATGTCTTACAATGGCTTTTCACTGTATACAACAATGTGTCACTTAATACTGAAAAATCTAATGAATAAAGTGAAGGTATGAAGGAAAGCTTTATTTTTTTTAATCTACACAAGACTCTGGATTTGGGCATGGGGTATTTAGTACCACTCAGAATTCAGCATTGGCCATAATGCCAGCCGATCCTGAAAAGTGTCTTTTGGTTAGAATTAGTTAGAATAGAAAGCAAAAGATATAGGGAAATTCAATAAATAATAGCACATCCTACTGACTTCGGTTCCCTCACTTCTCGCATTTGAAATTTTAATCACTGTGTGTGGTAGGACCTAATGCATGGGGCAGGGAAGAACTAAAAATATCACCATGTTAATGGGAGAATATGGTACTTTAAAAAGATAGACTTTTTTATAGTGATTGACTACTGTATTTGGGCCTGAGGAGGTACAACACTTAGGGAAACCAGCTTACCTCCAAATATTGCTGACAACTAGAGAACCATGAGTGTCCAGGGTTTTGTGTCTTGCATGAATTTTTAACACTTTCTCATATCTATATTGTTCTGCAAACTGGTAAAGTTCTTTCACTTTTCTATGATAGAAAACACCGGAATGTGGGGGGAACACCAAGCAGCACTGTGACACTTCTTGTGATAAAGCTGTGTCCCACATGTGAGAGGGGGCCTATTGCATAGTTCAGAAAATGTCCAAAAACACAACCATGAAAAGGGTGTCAAAATTGCATTGAAAAACGCTGATTTTTAAATAAGCACAACAGCCCTATTGGAATATTAGGGCAACTGACATCCAGGGAAACCTTCTGACCCCAAATGGCATGTTACCTTTATAACCCAGATTTTACTACAGTTTACATTTAGATGGCATCTGTTACTACACAGGCCTTTAAAATGCATGCCTTTACAATGTATATACAAGAAAAGTAATAAGGTAAATGTTTAGATTTAAATATTGAGGAATTTTGGAAAATTAAATGGAGGGCTTGGGGAGTTTACCCCCAACCAAATAAAAAATAAATTGGATCACAAAATGAGAAACAATTAAAAAAAAACGGAAGGGGTGTTGGGGTTGCAGGGTTTAGCTCCCCGATTGTGGGAATATAAGAGGTTAAGGAAAATAGTTAAATATAAAATAAGCTGAGGGGGTTATTCCACCAAAATTTAATTGTGGAAATATTTATATTTGGGAGTTGGTTGCTGGGGTTGTAGGGGAGAAGAATGGGGAGTTATTTATTTATGGGTTGTTTTTTAAAGAGATGTGGGTATTTATGTAATTGTATGGGTGCAGGGTAGTAGAATACATTTTATAATATTGAAATAATTTAATATTAGGAGCAGCAAGATTGGTTGCAGGGAATATGGGTGGAGATTAATTTAATTCTATTGTAAATATTTTATTAAAGGTGTGTGGGAGCTTATTTTTTAGTGTATCCTACTTATGTTTTTTAAGGATGCAGAAGTTGCAGAGGTGCAATATAGAGATTGCAGAGGTGTAATCTTTATTATTTTACCTGTGCACCGAGACTTGGGTAGGAGGACTGCTAGGCTTCCATTAGATTGAAAATATTATCCTAAGCATAGTGTCGGGTGCAGCTGATGGGGCACCCGCTTACCCGGCCCCAGGATACCCTCCATCAAGGGGATGGTAATGGTTACCTGTGTTTTTGCACTTATCACAGGGGTTAATATTACTTCCAGCAATCTGAGTGCATTGATGAAAGTGCCTTGAGGCATTTTCTTTATGGTCCTGATGAAATGCTGTGGATCCCTTCAGGGACCAACAGTGGCATGAAACATGTTGACCTTCCCTTGATATAGCAAACCTCTTCCACATTATGTCTTATTTAGTTTGCACTTTGGTTTTTGTCAGACCTACCTTCCCAAAATCTGATTAAAAGTGCCCCGGCAGTTAGAGCATATATCGTTTCGCCACACCCTGCACCACATCACACACTATTACCTTTCTTGATAGGATCAGAAACACCTCAGCAGGCTCACATAGGAAGAAGACCCCACCCCCCCCAGAGCCTTGAGACCCTCCCGGGTAAGTAGCACTCTTCAAAATTCCCTGATTGATTTATTGATTGCTCTCCGATAAAGAGCCCCCTTCTGGGAGCCCATCGGGCATTGCAGTGCCCACCCAATGAGGAGCAGGACGAATGATGAAGCATAACACTGGGCATGTGAGGACTTCATAATCCTATGAAGGATACCCCCATGGCCTGGGGTCTGCTTCCGATAATCTCCTTCAACAGTGGACGAGAGTCTGGAACAGGAACACATTTTGGTTAGTAGCATTTGTTAGGGAGGATGTGCCTGGGCCAGTTTAAAAGATCGCTCCCTTTACCTCTCCCTGGAGTTTATTGCAAATAACCAGTGACCACAATGAAATATATTGATTTTCTTAATTCTAAAATGGCTGCTTCCTGTAATTTGAGAGTCTTGTGACACTAGTTCTGGTTTGCCTGAACCACTCTGAAACCCCAACTAGTCAAAGTCATTGGGCCTTCTGCATTTGTGGCGAGTGATTTGGGCTTTTCTCAAATCAACTTCAATATCGAAGTCAATGGATAATAAGTCTGATGAATTACACATTTTGTTTGTGGTCACAAGCATGTTAGTACAAATGTGGATGGTGAGCTGAAACAATATGTGGATCTGGGGCTCAATTTATCCTACTCTGTTGACAGCAAGCCACACCCCTCATGCTATGCAATGTTTTCTAACAATCAGCATTCATCTATCCATCTACTCTTATCAACTTACCTATTCTTTCATTAAGGTTCCCTTCTCTTAATACTTGTGCTCATCATAAATTTAGCCATCTATGAATGCACTCACCCTTACAGTCATCTATCTGTCCATTCATCCATTCATCCATCTATTTACTCATCCATGCATCCCTGCATGCAACCTCTCACTCATTGATCAATGTCACCAATCTACCCATTCTTTCAGCCATTAACTGATTCACCCATCCATTCACTCACTCATCCACATAGCCATGTACATAAAAGCAGAGAGACCTATTGGCTTTGTCAATGATTGTTTACAAAACGTGTCTTACGCAAATACTTGTGAAAACAGAAACGTCAATTAAAGCATTTCTAGTCAACATCAATCTTTCGCCAGTCAGAAAACGACCAACACAAGAAATTCACCTCCACTCTCCTCGCAATGTTTACTTTCCTCTTGTCATTTCTGGTCAGATGGCATTTGTATGAACAATCTGAGATATAAAGTGGCATTTGCATCTCTCTGAGGCTCAGCAAATGATAACTAGGTCTGAAAAAACGAGAAGAAAGCAGAGCAGAGCAGACAAATCGACTCTTGGCTTGGCTCGGCAAAATGTACCTTGGGGTGGTCCTATAAAGAAGACTATATTCTTTGCAACCTTCTTTTCCAGTGATGCAGGCATCAGATGGATTGCAATTAGGCTTTGCTGTATTTTATTTCAGAAACCTATAGAACAACATATTGAACTACCTTACCGGAGAAATGGAATGCAATACCAGTGCAGACTGGGAGCACTAATCTGAATTCCGAATTCAGTAACATGGTCTACAGAGAGAAGCAGTTAAAGTCAGAGCTAGTAACTACAAGCCTGCCAGTTCCTTGAAAGGTGTCAGTTTGATAATTAATCGCCTTTCAATTAAGGAAAAATTAGCTACAATGATGTAAAACATAGTGACATTTATTCTGCATTATGTAGTTTTGGCAGGGATTTAAAGCAGGGTTTCTCTTCAGCAAAGAGTGGACTCTCTTGTTGACCTCCTTTCAAAGGTTGCCTCGCTTACATCTGGCAAGGATGAACATATTCTTTGACATATTAAGCCATTCATTGGCTGAAGATAGATATTGATCTATATTGACCTCCTGGCCAGGGTCCCGCTCTCTGCCCAAGCAGCTCCACTGTGGCCTCGCCTGCCGCTGCTCCAGAAACTCCCTCCCAGGTAGGTGTTCGAGGCCGTCCTCCACCCGCAGGCTCCTGCCTGCACCTCATCCCTGGTGGTCCAGTGGAAGAGCCTTGCTCTTCTGCTGTTCCACTGCTGTCTGTTTGCCTTGTTGTGCCCGTTTTGTCTTTGTGTCTTTTGTCTGTCTTTTATTGTATTTTCAATGTAATTTCTGTGCCTGTTTGTCTGTGACTCTGTTTTCTGCCCTTCTTTCGTTTTTGTGCCTGTGCCCTTGTTTTCTCCTCCGCGACTGTTTCTTGCTGCCCTTTTCGAGCCGCTGCTCCCTTGCGGCCCCTCCCCCTTAACATTCTCGCTCCCGCCTCCCAGCTGAACTTCCCTCCCCCTTCCCTATTTAATGGCGGCCGCTGCTCGGGTGTATGAGCAGGACTTCTGTCCTCCTGGCCAGGGTCCCGCTCTCCGCCCAAGCAGCTCCACTGTAGCCTCGCCTGTCGCTGCCCCAGACCTCTCTCTCACAAGTAGGTGTTCGAGGCCCTCCTCCACCCACAGGCTCCTGCCTGCGCCTCATTCCTGGTGGTCCAGTGAGAGAGCCTTGCTCTTCTGCTGTTCCACTGCTGCCTGTCTGCCTTGTTGTGCCCATTTTGTCTTTGTGTCTTTTGTCTCTGGCGCTGGTCGCGGTCGGGTCGCGGACGGGCGCAGAGGGGCTTGCCCGAGACTCTTGACACAACTCGCCTAATGTCACCTTCTTCACGGAAACCAGGACTAACTCCACCCCTGACATCACCACCTCCATCCCCGATGGATACAAGATCCAGAGGAAAGACTGCCCCAACCGCCCAGGAGGAGGACTCGCCATCGCAGACAAGAACTCCCTCCAACTCACCACCTCCAGCACAAGCTACTCTCCGTCCACCAGCGAACACCTCCATTTCCAGATACATACCAGCCCCAGATCCACCCTACGTGGCACCCTCACCTACAGGCCCCCGGACCTCGAACAGCATTCAACACTACCATCACAGACCTCGTCGCCCCCCACGCCATCGCCTCCATGGACTACATAATCATCGGATACCTCAACTTCCACCTCAACAACCTCAACGACCCCAACTCCTCCACTCTCCTGGAGAACCTCGCCAACCTCGTACTGAAACAGCTCGTCACCACCCCCACCCACAAGGCAGGACACACCCTCAACCCCATCTTCGCAGGAGGAAACAGCATTTACTTCAGCCACACCACGCAACCCCTCTGAATGGACCACCACTGCGTACACTTCCACGTCGACAAACTCACCGGCCCCAAACCTGCACCGCAAAGGAACTGGTGCAAAGTCACCGAGGAGCACCTCAACTCCCTCCACCCTCAACCGCTATGCCCCTCCACCTCGACCGACGCCAACCTCGCAGCCAAAGAACTACACAGATGGATCTCCAACTGCGCGGACCAACTCGCACCCCTTTGCAACCCCAACAGACAGCGCCCCAGGAAGGCCACCTGGTCCACCGCCAACCTCCAAGAATCCAGACGCACCTGCAGACGTCTCGAGAAGAATTGACAAAACAGCATAACCTCGTAAGACCGCACCACATACAAGAACACCATGACAGAATACCACCAACTCATCAGATCAACCAAATGAACCTTCATCTAGTGCAAGATCACCGCCAACTCCAGCAACTCGAAGGAACTCTTCAGCATCATCCAAGAATTCACCAAACTCCCCAGCGAGGCCATGGACATCACCCCCCTCCCAGGACCTCTGCAACAAGCTCAGCTCCTACTTCCATCTGAAAATCAAGTCCCTCTATGACAACTTCAACAAACAGACACCAGACTCCGAAACCACTCCCCCTCCAACAATGCCAGCCAACCCACCATCTCCGCCTGGACCTCTGCCACCACCGAAGACACTGAATCGACCATGAAAAGCATCCACTCAGGAGCACCCATGGCCCCCTGCCCTCCGCACATCGCACCAGAACTACGACGCACCATCAATACCACCTTCGAAACCGGCACCTTCCCCAACGACTGGAAACGTGCAGAAGTCAAGCCCCTGCTCAAGAAGCCCGCGGCAGACCCTTCGGACCTCAAGAACTACCGACCCATGTCCCTCCTCACCTTTGCGGCCAAAGTCACCGAGAAGACCGTCAATGCCCAACTAACGAAATTCATCGAAGAGAACTCCATCCTCGACCCCTCCCAATCCGGATTCTGCAGCAACCACAGCATCGAGACCGCTCTACTCACCGCCACAGATGACATCCGCACCCTCCTTGACCAAGGCCACACCGCAGCCCTGATCCTGCTCGACCTCTTTGCAGCCTTCAACACCGTCTCCCACAGCACACTCGCCGCCAGACTCCACGACTCCGGTATACAGGGAACCGCCCTCCAATGGCTCCGCTCCTTCCTCACCGGCAGAACCCAAAGAATCAGATTGCCACCCTTCCCCTCTGAACGCACAGAGATCAACTGCAGAGTACCCCAAGGATCGTCACACAGTCCAACGCTCTTGAACATCTACATGGCCCCCCTCGCCACCATTGTCAGACAGCCCGGACTCAACATAGTCTCCTACGCCGACGACACCCAGCTCATCCTCTCCCTCACCAAGGATCCCATCACCACCAGACTCAGCTTCCAGGAAGGAATGAAGGACGTCGCATCCTGGATGAGCAGCAGCTGCCTGAAGCGCAACTCAGAGAAGACAGAGGTACTCATCCTCGGACCCTCTCCCACTGCATGGGACAATACCCACTGCCCTCGGAAGGCCGCCCCACCCCCACGGACCACGCCCAGAACCTCGGCATCGAACTCGACTCCTCTCTCTCCATGACCCGACAGATCAACGCCGTCGCCTCCACCTGCTTCAACACCCTCCGCATCCTCCGCAAGACCTTCAAATGGATCCCCCCGAATCAAGAAAGATCGTCACCCACGCACTCATAACCAGCAGACTGGAGTACGGAAACGCCCTCTACGCCGGAATCAACAAGTCTGTGCTCCGCAAACTCCAGACCATAAAGAACACCACAGCCAGACTCGGCCTCTGCATCCCTCGACATGAACACATCACCCAACACCTGCAAGACCTCCACTGGCTCCCCGAGAAGAAGGCAACCTTCAAGATACTCACCCACGCCTACAAATGCCTTCACAACACCGGACCCCAATACCTCAACAAGAGAATCTCCTTCCACGTACCCAAGAGAAACCTCCGATCCACCGACCTCGCCCTCGCCGAAACCCCGCTCATCCGCAGAGCCAGAACGGGTGGAAGAGCCTTCTCCTACATCGTGGCCAAGACCTGGAACCAGCTCCCGATCGACATCAGGTGCGCCCCCTTAACATCTTCAGAAAGACCCTCAAGACCTGGATCTTCGACTGAACGGAGCCACTCATCCCCACCCCCCAGCACCTTGAGACCCTCACGGGTGAGTAGCGCGCTTGACAATTCCCCTGATTGATTGATTGTTTGATTGATTGATTGATTGATTGATATTGATAATTTTCACAGTCTACAGGGGCATTTTGAGGCGTTTTTTTCTTTTTTGTTTCAATGCTTGAGGATTTGGGAAACGGAAAGATGGCAAACTCAGTCCTCATAGTTACATTTGTAGTTTATTATCGTTCGATTATAATAGTTTTAAATAACTATACAACTAGAGTCTTTGAGCTGTCTTGTGGTTTGTGGCCTCCTGGCCTGCCTGGATACGTTGGCACGAGCCTGGCTGCCATGATGACTTTTGCGCACGTTACTCTTAGCCGTTGTTCTGTCGCCCTCTGCTACTGCCAAGTTATTTTACAACTGTCTGCATTTTCTGTTTCTCACCTTTTCTCCTGTTCCCTTTGGGCTCAGTCTGAACAACAGTTACAAGGTCGAATAACACGTCCCTGGTTCTTACTGATTTGGCCCGTCCCTCGCACCTAGACATAACACCATGTACAGCTGCCATGAAGAAATTAGTGTGCTTTTAATAATACGGTTCGCCCGCTCTAGAGCACTTGGAGGCGATCTTCCCAGAGAGAGGAGAGCTGTGTTTGTCTGCTGATGTAGTTTCGCATCTAGAGACTGAGGTATGGGGGTTCGCTAGTCAAAGCCCAAAGGTCTTCTATCTGTATAATAAACTAGCTTACAGCACGGGGAGGGTGGTAATGTTAGTTAGACATATATCCACTGCTTTATGAGATGCTTTCCCCGTTCGTATTCTATGGAGTTGTAACTATGCTGAGTATATTATTCATATGTATTATGCTAGTAGTACTGACACGTGTACTGTATCTTAGAGCACGTAAGTCGAAATAAACGTTTTGAATTATACAGTGTCTCTTATTACGCACGTTGTGGACAGGTACGAGTGAGTGACGAAAGAGTGTTCTTGCCTCTGCGAGTCCTGAGAGAGAGATACCGTGTTCTGGGTTGTCTAATCATTGGTACATTGGTGCTAATGGGACGCTAAGGCTAGTTGGGTTGGGGTTTTGGGTGCTAAGGTCTATAGTTGGCTCACCACTATATTCCGAGGTCCTATTATCCTGTGCATAGCTCTGTATGTGCAGAAACCTTATGACATGGCGCGACCAACGAGTGGGGCAGCTTATCTGCGGGACGCTTGAGTAGTACTTGTGCTTGTCCACAAATCCCTCACATACGCTTCCGGAGGCGTGTGTGACGGTGATACCTCCTATATTGAAGTTTTTGTAGGTTCTTTCAAGCTTGAAGTTATTAAAAAAGGTTTTTAAACATAACCCTTTTTGTGCTGCCTCGTGTACGATTGTTGAATAAACCCGTTAGTAATGGCGGGTATAGACATAGCGGCGCATAGCCGCACAGCACTCCGGGATCACTTACGGGTGTATGGAGTGCCAGACGCGGGAGTTGAACTAGTCTTTGTGGTTCAAGCCGATCCGGCTTTCCATTTTGAAGTGTTCTACTCTTGGATCACTTTTCCAGCGGTGGACGCGAACGATAATCTGTTCCATGAATATGAAGCCACTAACGTCCCCGCTGTCTATCGACCGTATACTACTCTTGAAGTACCGCTCACGGCTTGGCAACACCGTGTTTGGTTTAATGGCGCCCTCCCACAACCGACTACCACGGTTCGTTTAGGCCCCTTATCTATTGAGGGGGCCACTTGGCCTGTTTTGGCCGGGTACACCCCACATCCGCGTTATATGACTATACCAGTCGCGGAACTGCGCACTATGTATGCGGCCTTGGTGCAGGTGCATCGAGCTTTAGTGCGATATGTTACAGGCAGCATCCATGGGGCCGCTCCTGGAGTTGCCGGCCAACCAGCTGCTGCAGGCGGAGTGACCATAAGTCCTGTCATGGTGAATTCGGTGATGGGCAAACGTCCACAAAATAAGGATGATTTTCCTTATTGGCTTGCAGAAAAGTTTGATCAGTTGGAGGCAGTTTTTCCACATACAACTCCAGTGGATAAACATCGTATCTTAACGATTAGTTTGCCAAAAGACTTAATTCCCGAGTTGACAGCATGTGACAACTGGGGTAAGGTATTCGCAGCAGTATATTCTAAATGTTTTGGTACTCCTTCCATGACGGTTCTCCCCTCTGTAATTAAAAAGTACAGGATGAACATGGCCCTGAAGCGGCTGTGGAATTAGGGATGAGACTGGTGGGAGTGTTTGAAGTAGTAGCTGAGCTGATCCTTGCGAATGTCAAGGGCGATGCAGTGAACTTTCAAGTAGCGAACGCTTTGGCTCTGGTCCCAGAATTGGACAGGCCTCGCGAATTACCGAAAATTATTACCCAGGCTTACAAAACTATTGGTAGAAATAGCCTGGGTAACAAGCCTTTGCAAAACAGCAAACACAATCGCAAACACAACAGCAACAAACCAAATCTCAATCTGAGAAAGATGAGAAACCAGTCTTCACTAAAAAGAGCTGGAGGCTGAAAAAACAGGGTAAGCAACAAAAGAAGCCGGGGTCGAGAGGCGCATCCCCGGTTTCAGTTTCTTCTGAGCGCACTTATGATTTACGCGATAGAGCGAGAATTAAGTCACCGGATAGGTTTCAGATCCCTGATGCGCGTTCTCCTCGTTCTTCACAGGCACAGACTTCGTCACAGGCCGGTGGAGGAGACCGCCAGGATAGAGGAAGGGACCGAGAGGCTCCCCAGGGACGAGACCAGCCTCGACAACAAGTCAGAGGAAAAGCGGAAGACGCTCAACGTTTTCGACCACAATTTCAGAAGAAGAAAGTTGCCGCTGTAACAGCGAAATATGCCACAGACGGTGAGAACGAGGCTCCTGAATTGGACGTGGGCAGTAACCCTCCTAGACAGCGCCGCGGAAGTTACCATAGTGCGGGAGGCGCTACGTCCTCATATGGAGGCGACAGCAACTGAAACATTCATTACTGTTGAAACAGCAGACACCAGAGTGGCACCCCCTGACAGACTATTTAATATTGTCATCCAAATTGAAGGTGATATACAGCGTGTAATTAAAGGGATTTTTTGGGAAAATCTGACCTCTTCATATGACATTTTGTTAGCAGAGGCGGATTGGCCACCCCCATTCGTTCTTGCTGCGCGTAAAGGGGAGGAGGTAATCCTTCCGAGCTTTTCTCGACATGTCCCAAAGGACAAAGCGGAGGCTCTTGCAGCAGAGTGGGCTGTGTCCCTGGCTCCAGCGTTATTCCGCAATCACGTGGGTTGGGACGAAGATTCTCCCCCCATGAAATACCTTTGCGGTCACTACCGCAGCCACAACCCCAATATCCCATAAAACGTGAAGCCAAAGGCCCCGTTTCCGAAATTCTGACTCAGTTGGAATATCAGGGAGTAATTGAACCCTGTGTATCACCTATGAACAATCCCCTTTTCGCGGTTTCCAAACCCGATGGAACGTACCGTTTAGTATTGGATTACCGGCATTTGAACTCTCATTGTCGGACCTTTGCGGTGCAAAACACCCATAGTTCTGCGCTTGTAGACAGTCTTGTTCGTAAAAAATACAAAACGACCCTTGACCTTTCAAATGGATTCTACACGCACAACTTAGCCCCGGAGAGTGGCCAATGGTGCGCTTTTACATCCGGTGGTAAAATGTTCAAATTCAGGCGTCTTCCTATGGGCTACAAAATAGTCCAGGCGTGTTCGCCGCTCGTGTTGTCTCTTTGTTAGACGGCATTGATCCAGACGCCTGTTCGTACGTGGATGACATTTATCTGACGGACGACGAATTGTTTCCGCATCTAACCCGAGTAGACCGCATTATTCTTGAATTTGCGGTTCAAGGTTACAAAATTAACTTTGCCAAATCTCATATTGCTGAATTTACCGTTTTGTTCTTGGGCTATGAGCTCAACAATGAAGGTAAGGGTTTAGCCCCCATTTTCTGGAGAAATGTGCACTTCTGTGCCCTCCTACTAATCTGAAGAAACTTCAGTCATTGCTGGGCTTTCTGAACTTCGGACGTACATATATTCCCGAATACGCCCAGCGTATCAAGCCACTGTATGCCTTGATACAACCTACTTTTTCGAAGTCTTGCTGGCTTCCGGAGCATACCTCCATTCTGCAGTCTTTGCAGACAGACCTTCTTGAGTCCAAATACCTTTTGACGCGTGATAACCACACAAACTTGGTGATTAGAATCATTCCAGGGGCGGTGGGTTTCACGTACTTAACCTTTAATGAAGGTGATACAGTACCCATCGCATACAAGTCACATCTGTACACCTCCGCAGAAATGCGGTTTTCATCTGTGGAGAAAGTTCTGACAGCAGTGCAAATGGCGATCCTGAAGGAGCGCGCACTGGCACAGGGAAAACGCATTTTGGTGGTAACACCATATCCTGCTCTAGAGGCAGTGACCAAAGCAAGTGTTCCGAACTCTAAAGCTTTGCACCCCGTTGGATTCAATGGGCAACATCTTTGACGTCTCCGGATGTCACTTTCATTTTTGACTCTTCTCTTCAGACTCAGGAGTTTTTACAGTATGAATTCTTTCATCCTCCTCCTTTGTCTTTATTGCCGCTTGAGGATTACGACTGTGTGATCTACACCGATGGTTCGGCACAACCGGCCACGGGGTCCAAGCATGCTTATTCAGCCGCATGTGCTATTGTTGCAGGTACGTTTGTGAACGGAAAGTTCAAATCCACTGTGGTGCATACACAGACACTCGGGGACAGTACCGCACAATTGGCCGAGTTGCGTGCATTGGTGCTTGCGCTTGAGTTCGTAAATCCTGATGTGACCACTTTAATCGTGTGCGATTCTTACTACTGTGTTCAATCATACAATGACAATCTGTTCTTTTGGTCGCAAAATGACTATAGAGACGCTAAAGGCAACACAATCAAGCATAAAATGCTTTGGGTTCGAGTGGCAGAATTACAACGACGTCTGCCACTCACGCAGGTGGTTCACACCCTAGGCCATCAGCGGGTGGGCGCACACGCTGTTGGTAACAGTCTGGCAGATGAAGCTGCCAGATCAGCAGTACTCACGTGTTCAGTAGCAGCAGTTACTAGATCCATGTCTAAAATAGACACTGATATCTTGGCAGCTATTGCTGCAACAAAAGAAGGAATGAATTACCCTAGAGGTTTCCCTTCCAAATATTCTTACCAGATAGGTCCCGATCAGGCTCCTTATGTAACAATACCTGACGTTGGTGATCGGCTGATCCCCAACGCGGACCGCAGACTTTCCTTGATAGCGGCGGCACACGAAGGCATGGCTTCGGCTCATGCTGGTGTGTCTGCGACAATTTCCATTTTGCAGCAGCGTTACTGGTGGCGTGGTTTATATAAAGATACACGTACTTATGTGCTTTCCTGTGACGTTTGTCAACAGATCAAGCCTTCCACGGTCACACGACCACCTCAGACCTCGCTTGGAATTTCAAACAGACCCTTTGGGTGTGTTTACTTGGATCACTGCGGTCCATTTTCTTCAGACACTGCCTATAAATATATCTTAGTGGCAGTGGACTCGTGCACACGGTTCATCTGGGTCTGGCCACAACGGAGTGCTGACGCTCGAAATGTCATCAGGGATTTGCGTGTCTTTGTGGGAATTTTTGCATGCGGCACCTTCCATTCTGACCAAGGTCCGGCGTTTGCCTCTAAGGCTTACAAGGACGCAATGGGCTCCTTGGGGGTGCGGGTGAAATTTTCGTCTCCGTATAGGCCTGAGGGCAACTCTATCGTTGAACGAATGAACCGTGACTTAAAGCAATCCTTGACAGCTAGAGTTATAGGTACTGGCAGGAACTGGCTGGCCCACTTGTATACCGTTCAGCGTGCACTTAATAATCTCCCTAGAAGACCTCTGGGTGGGCGGACCCCTTACGAAATGCTCTTTGGCATACGAATGTTTGTGCCTGACCTTGATGGTCTAGACATGGCGGCGCAATCCGCCAAGTTTGATGTAGATAACCATTCTACTATGTTACAGGACTTACAAGAAGCCCGAGACAAACTTGCAATTGCACATTTGCCTTCAGCCACAGACCCTGCTCTGCAGATTCCGGTTGCCGGCTGGCTTCCGAAGATTGGCGACCTGGTTCGAGAGAAGGTGGAGAACAAAAAGAATTCGGCCCCTCTTTTCGTGCACCGGTTCCAGTCCTGGGCTTGAAGGGAACACGTACAGTAATCTTACCACCGCTTCCTGGTCGCAAGGAGAACAGATACATCTCAGTGGAAAATGTCAAGCTACAACATCTGGCCGATCCTGAATAGTGTCACACCAGCGGTCTCTTGTCCTGCCATTTATCGGACATGTGTTCGAGGCACTCCTGCCCGAACGGTCACTGATGTTACCATGGAGATGGTTGATTTGCCTGAAAACATATTTGAACCCCCTGTCTCCCCCTGCATCGACGAGGACGAATATACCTACCCCGCCACGGAGTCGGTGGCACACCAACCAACAACGCCGCTGAGCCCGACACGTTATTCCTTTGACTCGGATTCCACCTCATCGAAGGTCCCGTCCAAGTTTAGTCTTTTTGTATCCTGGTTCAGAGACAATTTTTTGATTCCACCTTGGACATATCTCTGGATGGTGCTTTTCTTGATTTTTTTGTTCATGGCCATTGGCTTTGTCACAGTGTTTTTTCTACTCATCAATGGTCACTATTTACCTGAACGCTCTGCTGTGAACAGTGTTGCTGGAACTTTGGCTCCACATTCCTCTTCACACATCATGAAGCGTGACCACACATTTGTGAACATTACTGCGTTTCCAGTTGCTGATGGCATCGTATGGGATGCGGTAAACTTTCAGATCCATGGCCCGACAGAAATTATTAATGTACCAAATGTCCTTCGAGTCTCAATGGGTGATGTAGTAAAAAGTAATATTCATTCTGATGACTGGGATGTGCATGCCGTTGAAGCATTGTTTGCTGATTTAAAATATTATGCTTCCTTTAATGCTGAAGATTTGTATATGAATTCTGCGAATTATGCCGATCTGTATTGTTACCAGCATTGGGGCAACCATTTTCTCCACAAACCGAGTGCACTACGCAGCCCTGTTACATACACCCAATGGGAACATTGCCCAAACCCCATACCAGGTAGCTCCCAGACTCTTCGAAATAAATTCACCTATTTCACTGATTTTAATCGATCGAACCCTGGGTCCTATTATTTTAAATTGAAAACCCCATTGACACAAAAAATAATGTTGACCCACACCAAATTACTGTATTCGGGTTCCTTTTTGAGCGCCTTGGCGGTGGGTGGTTATGAGTATTGGAAAGACACAGTGGATTTAAAATCAATCTGGGGTTCAAAGCCATGGCAGGTGCAAGGCACCGAGGCCTTGCACCGCGCTTGCCTTATCCCAGCCCAAATTCTGTTTCTAAATGCTTCCATTCATCAAACCACGTGTTGGGGGTTGGCTACCATTAAACAACTAAATGCGCCAGCCATCCCATCCTTGTCGAGTTTTCCAAATGATAGTTTGCGTTTTAATATGTCCCTTATGACGTTACAGGCTCAGTTCCAAAACAATTCCTTTAACGTTTCTGCACTGATACAGTCACCCTGGTTGGCATGGCCCATATCATCGAATGCATGCCAACTGCGTTTTCATGGCACAGTTCCTGGCTACATACAGGACAAGCCTGATCCAAGATTTACTGAAACTCGTACTGTCACCACGTATTCAGTTGGTAAATTATGTAAACAATGGCTACAACATTCGTCCTTAGACTCTGTTAAGAAACATTTGTCCCTCCTATCAGGCACTATTGATTTGTCCGACTTTATCTTGGGACCTCGTGGTCCCCGACCGAAGAGATTCATTTATGAAGCGTATAATGAACTCTGGAAGCTGTCACAAATGGAAGCTGCTTCCCGTCTTCGGGAAATAGACCAAGCAAATTTGGAAAAGGTGCTTGCTGTTGTTGACAATAGTATAAATACCCTGTCTTCCCGCATTTACACATTAGAGAATATTGTGTCCTCTGTTGTTGATATTGTACAAGATGATGTCTCTATTTTGTATCATGGTCAGAATCAATTGCGTTCAGTGATGCAGTTTGCCTGGACTTTGCAAACCCTTAAGTTAGGTAAAGTTCCTTGGAATTTGTTAAACACCACTGCCCTTTTTCTGCCTTTTAATTTGACTGACAAACAGCAGTTCATGTCCATGAAAGATGCATCTTACACTTTGTTACATATCGAGAAAGTGGATCCTTTACCATTCTCTGTGGCGGAACTAGATTCTGCTGTGTGGCTAGTTCATGGGGTTATCGCTTTACCTTTTTCCTTGTTTGAATTTAGCTCGTGCATGAAACATTATCCTGTGGGCCGTTTCCAGCCTTTGGGTAGTGCTTTCCTGCATGAGCTTTGGTCCTTGCCTTTCATGTATAAATGCCTTAGAGACGGCAAGGAAGTGTTTCTCACGGGGGAGTCTTGTGATTCAACTGTGGGTCATTCGCTTATTTGTAAACATATTAAATTGCACGGGGCTTGTAGCGTTTCAGTTCCGAATCTTGCATGTGTGCTAAAGGGTATTCCTGCTCCTGCTATTTCTCCTACTTTTACTTTGCTTACTAACGGTAGCTATTTGCTTTTAAATAACGAAGACTGTTGTGGCCTACAGGCTGGCATTCCGTATATTGTTACGGTCTCACACAGAGTTGTCTGCTGCAAGAATGTGATGTTTCCTCCCCCTCATGACATCGTTGATAACTCTATTTGGCCTTCCATTCCTACCATGGAAGCAGATTTCAATAAGTTGAGCAGAATAAAGGCCCTTTTATTGAACGAGGAGGTTACGCTCACGTCCGCCCGAGAGACATTCGTTCTCCAGGTGGCGAGTACCCACAGTGAAATACAGGCCCTTTTGAACACCAACCTCCCCCAACATTTCGGGGAGTTGGTTCATCGTATTTTTAACGCATCTAACACCGAGGGTCTAGTGCATTTTTTAAGATTGTGGGGTCCGGCTTGGTGTCCACCTTCCAAACTATTTTCGGTGTGATACCGGCGTTCATACATTCTATTTTTTCTAGCGTCTTTGGTGGTTTCCCATTAATCCTCGCCTTGGCGGCTGGTGTCTTGCTGTTGGTCTGTTTTCTACGCAATGGCTGCTCACCACTGGGCCCTTCTCGATCCCGAACACCTCCAGCTGCTCCGTGAGCGACTTCTGGTTGGCTTCGATGTTCTGCCCTTGGCGACTATCAGTGTGTCCTACACCCTTTCTTTTCGCTTTGCGTATTTCACTTGCGTGCAACCTGTGATGTCTTGCATCCGCTGCCCTTTCACATGGACCATGGATTATTGCTTCTCCAATTCGTCATTGTCTGTTCCGGATTTTGTTCAGTTGGTGGGTCCCTTAGAGGCCCATGAACGGGACTGTTCCGTTGCTGGCTTTATGATGCGTGCGGCTGCACTGGGGATTTTGGCACAATGGGATATCTGGGCGGCTGCTCAGAATCTCCTACAACGAAGTTATATTGAATATCACGCAAGCCTTCCCGCAATGCTTTTGGGTGCTCCAATCTCTGAGGAACATTCCTGCAGCTTTGACCTGTTGGACTGGATGGCGTCTACGTTTTTTGACGATTCCAATGATGTCCTTTTGGACGGTATAGCGTTTTTCTGCACTTCCACATTTTTGGATTGATTTACCGTTCACTGTTCGTGGACTGCCTCGCTGACTGACTTTTACTGCCTTGCCACGTTCCACTTCTTCCACTGTGGACACCTCTGTTCTGCTCAGGTGTTTGGAACTCTGCCTTTGTTTCTGGTCTTGGCCGATGGACTGTCCAGGGGAGGGTGTCTTGTGGTTTGTGGCCTCCTGGCCTGCCTGGACACGTTGGCACGAGCCTGGCTGCCATGATGACTTTTGCGCACGTTACTCTTAGCCGTTGTTCTGTCGCCCTCTGCTACTGCCAAGTTATTTTACAACTGTCTGCATTTTCTGTTTCTCACCTTTTCTCCTGTTCCCTTTGGGCTCAGTCTGAACAACAGTTACAAGGTCGAATAACACGTCCCTGGTTCTTACTGATTTGGCCCGTCCCTCGCACCTAGACATAACACCATGTACAGCTGCCATGAAGAAATTAGTGTGCTTTTAATAATACGGTTCGCCCGCTCTAGAGCACTTGGAGGCGATCTTCCCAGAGAGAGGAGCTGTATTTGTCTGCTGATGTAGTTTCGCATCTAGAGACTGAGGTATGGGGGTTCGCTAGTCAAAGCCCAAAGGTCTTCTATCTGTATAATAAACTAGCTTACAGCACGGGGAGGGTGGTAATGTTAGTTAGACATATATCCACTGCTTTATGAGATGCTTTCCCCGTTCGTATTCTATGGAGTTGTAACTATGCTGAGTATATTATTCATATGTATTATGCTAGTAGTACTGACACGTGTACTGTATCTTAGAGCACGTAAGTCGAAATAAACGTTTTGAATTATACAGTGTCTCTTATTACGCACGTTGTGGACAGGTACGAGTGAGTGACGAAAGAGTGTTCTTGCCTCTGCGAGTCCTGAGAGAGAGATACCGTGTTCTGGGTTGTCTAATCATTGGTACATTGGTGCTAATGGGACGCTAAGGCTAGTTGGGTTGGGGTTTTGGGTGCTAAGGTCTATAGTTGGCTCACCACTATATTCCGAGGTCCTATTATCCTGTGCATAGCTCTGTATGTGCAGAAACCTTATGACAGAGCCTGATGTATCAAAGGGCGGCTTGCAAAGCAGCTGGATTTTGTTGGCACTGAGCAGAACCAAGCGCCTGTTTTTGGCACCTAAAGTATGTAAAGTGAACTCATTTAACCGGAAATTTCTCTGAGATCGTGCTTTATCTTCAGATAGTACAGCTTGGAAACAGTGGGCAATGTTTGCTTCTTTCTGTTCCTGGGGAGTGCTGTCTGAAAATAAAGCACGAACTCAGAGAAATATCGGATTACATAAATTCATTTTACACACTGTGGGTGCATAAAACAAACTCTCTGCTCTGCGCTAATAAAATCCATTATGTTACAGCGCCAGATTTTTGCACAGCAACTGTTTTGTGACGTGACCTTAATCTTGTGCTGCGGCAGATGTACACATCTTTTGCAGCAATAATGGCCACCCGACAAGATTTGTACATTCTTAATTTTAATGCAGCAGGATTGTTACTGAGAAACTTACTGAACACGCTGAGAATTGAGGCATGCAAGGGACAGCAGATCTCGATATCTGCATTTGCACTCTCATTTCCAACACACTTTCTGTTTTTATTGTAGAACCTATCACTTAATCTAGTATTTCTGCCGAAGAAGACTGTTAGACTGGGCATCCTTGGCATGGTTTTTCCTCTTGAATCGGTGTGTTTCCTTGGACTGGGGGCCCTATGGTGTGATGGACTGGAATTGTTTTGTCAAGATGTGCTGTACCAATGGAGCTGTAGTGGAAAGTTGGGACTGTAATTTCTGTGGTAGAGGAGTTATGCCCATTTAAATCTTGCTGATGCAGAGAGGAGGTGAGATGGAAGGGCCATATATAGTGAGGTGGGCTTTAACCTCCACTATCATAAGCAGGGCCAGCTTTAACACTGGTGGCGGCCTGTGCGACAATGTTTGTTGGCGCTCCGCCAATGGCCACCTCTGCCTCTGGCCACCTATGCCACGGATTCCCTCCCTTTAGCAGTGTCCATCAAGTCTCCATAACAACTGTCTCTCAGATATATTTAGCTTTATAGCACCACTCATACCAGTTTAAGGTGTCAGAGCACTTTACATCACACACACATTGCACAGAGACAATCATATGTGTGTAAATCAGTGTATAAGAAATGTTACATCAGACAGGACTACAAGGTGTAGTGTAGGAGTGACGTCATCGATACTGGTAGGCAATATAGTTTAAGTGTCAATATTCTGGAAAAGCACAAATTCAGGATTCAAAACATAAAACCATTGTTAGGGGTTCTCTTTAATAAAAAGAATTGTTTTCTACCCAAATGAACCCTTTTGGGAAGATTAGGATAATGAAAGACTGTGCAAAAATCATATAGCTCTAACATATTTCTAGCAGTTTGTATGCAGCTCTTTGATGACAGTTAATAGCTCAATGTTCTATATTAGGATTTTGACTTATAAACTACAAGTAACAAAAAGAGCTCTTTTACAGAAGCAGTAACTCACTGATCTATTTACATTATATGCACTTTGTGATCTGCATGGTACACGTTCTTAGCAGCAGGCATTTTAACCCTCTGTGCTACCTTTGGATGAGTCAAAACTTCCACTAGACAAACCTCGGGTCTCTTTCCAGGAAGACAATTAATCACCGGAGTTATCTTGACATTTTAATTGATGCCTGAAAATTGCTGGAGGCCAGGAACGCAGCAGCAGGTGCTTTTAAAATGTTAATATCCTTGCAAAAATGACACCCCCACCCCAAGTCAGCGCCCGGTGTGGTGGCACCGATCGCACCGCCCTAGAGCCGGCCCTGATTATAATATCCTGGCCTTTTGAATTTATCATGTGTTTTTAACATATAAATAAATCAGGCCTACAGTACTTAGTGCAGACTATGCACAATATAAAGCCTTGACATACTGTTTAAAAGACACTTTTCACAATAGCCAATATGGCCTGCTGTGTTTAACTTTAGTTTTACACTATATTGAGCATATAAGAATCTTCCTTTCTCCAGGGTTCGACACAGAGGTGACAATGTCAATGTTTAATGGGGAGACAAACACAATACCCTGTGGAGCTGACAGAGGGAGGGGGCAAGTGGTTTCAGGTGGGCACCAATAATGCCACTTCCCATAGAGGTGGATGCTGGGAATGAGAGCAATGCTAAGGAATGAGATCAACTTTTCTTACTTACTGATTTAATTATGGTTTTAGTGGAAAACAGGGGTGTCACTTCTGCAAGGAGGTTTCACCTCATTCCTATCCTACATTATGCACTCTCAAAGGTAATCCATCTTACCTCTAGGGTCAGCACACTGACTGCACTAATCCTGAAGAGCAATCTAGACGTTTCTGAGATTGATAATTTTCTAAGTACCGGGTCAGATCAGCTATGTCTCACTTCTCCTAATTCCGCAGAGCCAACCTCTTCTTCAAACTTCAAAAAGCCTCCTAGAGTGAGGTGGAGACAGGATTCAGCACTGTGCCCATTTTTCTGGCTTGGAAAATCAATTGACATAAATATAAGGAAGAAAATACAATAGTCTTAGAAATGTACAGCCCACCCCTTCCACCAGCAGCATAATCTAATTCACTCTGGAATGTGTGCCTATTCTGCAAAGTCAATTTCAATCTGCCTGCGGAAAGTTCAACAATGATACTCACGCTGTCAGCAAGTCATGACAGGGGCTTATAAATTATTATCAATGTACACGTATGTGAGGGAAACTAACAATAGGTATGAATTTCAGACCCTTTTAAACATATGCAAAATCCATGAAAATATGTTACTTTATTTTAGCTAAAAAGTGCCTTCTGCCTGTCATACAACTGAAGTCAACACACTTCCTTTTGCACTCAACTTAATTAGAATGATCCAGCATTACTATGCCTTGATGTTATGTTATGTTATGTTATATGCATTTATAACGTGCAGCGGTTACCCAAAGGTGTCCTGGTGCTGGCTACTATCCTCTGAGCACTAAACATTGTAAACATATTTACATGTTAAAGAGCCAGGTTTTTAATCCTTTCCTGAATGCCAGGAGGTCAGTGGCGTTTCTCAGATGGAAAGGAAGGTCATTCCAGGCCTTTGCAGCACAAACAATAAAGCTTCTCCCTCCCCACATAGCTTTTTAGGTCTCGCCTGAGCCAGCGCATGCGCTGCCCTGGCGAGAGTTTTAGTAAGCGGGTTTTGGAAGTGCAAACAGTGGCTTTTGCTGGCGACCAGCTTGCGTTCACGCGAGCGTGCACGCGCGATCAGGCGCCATATGGCTTCCCTCGCCATCTGGACGCTCGCGATTACTTTCACTTTCACGGCCGCGCGGCTGTGTCAGTTTCACGGCCGCGCGGCCAATGCTTGTTGTTATTGAATTTTGTGTCTGTGGCACTTTTTTTTCTATGTAGAACGAGCACTTCTTTAAATGCTTGCATTTTGTTGTTTCCAACCAACGCATTTACCCGCCTCAGACGCGTGAGCGTCACCTTCCGCTTTTACCCCCTTGGTGATTAACCAGAGCCTGTGGCTCCTTCCCACCTCAGCCGCCATGACAGAAATGGTCAGTTACGCAAATAACTCCACTGACCCCTCTGGCGGGGCCTCCGTCGATGAGTTCGCGTAGGGATCAAACATAAAATCCAGCAAAAACTAGCAAGATGAGGGTTAAAGGGAGAGGGGAGCGCGCAACTGCTCGAGATTGTCTTTTTTTTTTTTCACTGTTCTGGGCTGAGCACACGCTGCCGAGAAGCAAGAACCGGGTGAAACCTTTCCACAACTGGGCTTGCTTGGGAGGCATCCTTTAGCACTCGAACGAGCTGCAGCCGGGGCTCTGCCAGCTGCTGCTGCTCTGCGCCCAGCACATAAGGACAGGAGCTGGGATGCTGCTGCCTTCCACAGCTACCGGTAATTGCAGGACACCCGACTTCCACGTGACCCCGGAAGCCACTGTGAGCCGGCCCCACCTGTACGTGCATAGAGTGCGCATCCCGGCAGTGCTGTTTGCTGCCCTGTGTGGTGGTGCTCCCAGTATGGACACAGGCAGCCTAGCACATCCAACACTGGAAATATTTTGCCATTCTCTGCGGCGTCAATAGATCCAACTTTGGTTGTGTTTTAGAGAGACCTCTAGTGGTGATGCTTTACGTAGAACACATACAATCACTGCGGCAATCTGTCTACGCCACCTGCTGCTGATCGGCTTTAACCCTGTTTTGTCTACGTTTTCGTTGAATTTGCAAACGATAATAACTTTGTACGTACACCATAGCTTTCGTCCCTGTGTCTGAGTCACTATCACACCGGTCTGGTTTTACAGAGCTTTCAATTCCCATGAAGGCTGCTTGTCTCACTACTATCTAAATACTTAAGCTTTGCCTAGGAGAGTGCGATGTTTATAGGCTCTAAAGCACTGTTTTAAAGAGATCTCGACTGCAGAAAGAAGGCATGCTCTCAGTGAAACTTTAAACATTTGTTTTCAGTGCCTTCTCGTTGTTTTAGTAAAACAATAAGTTGCAATGTAGTTTCCAGGCTAATCGCGGTGTCCTGTTTCACAGCTGTGTGTGTATTTTTATATTTTTGTCTAGTTCAGGTGTGTCGTTAGCTTGCGGAGATTCGTTGACTAGTTGGAAAATTGTGCCCACTTGTCTTAAGTGCTCTTGCTGGTTGCTCTTTTTTTGTACAAGATGTCCCGCCCCCGTGTTTCCCATCACTTGGAAGTAGATTACAGTATCGTTATTCAGGGATTAGAGCTGGTCCTCTCTACACAGTGCAGTTGAAGCAGTGAAGTGTAAGTGCCCCAGAAGTGACATAATTGTTTTAGAGCCGGCATGGCAGCGAAAAGACACATGTAAGCAGTGTGTCTCGAAAGGGAAAAAAGTTGTGTTTTACTTTTCAATGTAATCTATGCCAGGGTCTCTGATTTCTACACAGTGAAACAGTTAACATAAAATGAGGGCAAAAAATGAAGTTGGACTGTTTATTGTGCTAAGGGCATCTGCAACGGTTCTGCGCCGATCAGTACTTGTGTTCTCAGGGAAGGGTTGTAAGTCCCTGCCAATGGTCTTCTCACAAACCCCTATCTTCAGGCATAAATGATAGAATGCAATACTTTCAGTTTTCTCTGGTGTCTGGGTCTTCTTCTGTGACGAGTGCGAGGTGAAAAAACAGGCTGATTACAGTCCCTGCCTGTAAAGGTATATTGAGCAAAATAACTTCAGAATAGAAGGCACCCTGAGTAATTACCAGCGATTAAGATTAATTCAAGCATTTCCACCCATTGTTTTTTGTTTCTGTCAATGAGTCGCCCTCAGTGGCACAGGTATGCCTGGATTTGCGTCCCATTGCTCACTGCGCTTTAAGAACTCAAGGCGCACTCAGGGTTGTACTGGGACAAAAACATAGTCCTGGGCACTGAAATAAAAGTGCCCCCATTAGCGAACCAGATAGCTAAAAAAGTGGCTCACATTTACAAATCAGGACAGTATTGAACATGTTTTTGATTTGAATTGGACAGTTTTCAACATGCTGCACAGCAGCCACGCTGCTCTAGAACATAGCTTAAAAACATTGGCAAAGCCAATAGCTCTGGCTAAACACTTAAAAGGTCCCAAAGGTGAGACCTATTGGCTAAGTCAATAGGTCTGCTTTGGGACCTTATAAGTGTTTAGCCATGCAACAGTTGATGTTGTTGCACCAAGGATATTGTGCTGCATAACTAAATACTTATAAGGTCCCAAAGGCGAGACCTATTGGCGCCAATGCTTGTTTTTTTTTTACTGTTCTGGGCTGAGCACACGCTGCCGAGAAGCAAGAACCGGGTGAAACCTTTCCACAACTGGGCTTGCTTGGGAGGCATCCTTTAGCACTCGAACGAGCTGCAGCCGGGGCTCTGCCAGCTGCTGCTGCTCTGCGCCCAGCACATAAGGACAGGAGCTGGGATGCTGCTGCCTTCCACAGCTACCGGTAATTGCAGGACACCCGACTTCCACGTGACCCCGGAAGCCACTGTGAGCCGGCCCCACCTGTACGTGCATAGAGTGCGCATCCCGGCAGTGCTGTTTGCTGCCCTGTGTGGTGGTGCTCCCAGTATGGACACAGGCAGCCTAGCACATCCAACACTGGAAATATTTTGCCATTCACTGCGGCGTCAATAGCTCCAACTTTGGTTGTGTTTTAGAGAGACCCCTAGTCGTGATGCTTTACGTAGAACACATACAATCACTGCGGCAATCTGTCTACGCCACCTGCTGCTGATCGGCTTTAACCCTGTTTTGTCTACGTTTTCGTTCAATTTGCAAACGATAATAACTTTGTACGTACACCATAGCTTTCGTCCCTGTGTCTGAGTCACTATCACACCAGTCTGGTTTTACAGAGCTTTCAATTCCCATGAAGGCTGCTTGTCTCACTACTATCTAAATACTTAAGCTTTGCCTAGGAGAGTGCGATGTTTATAGGCTCTAAAGCACTGTTTTAAAGAGATCTCGACTGCAGAAAGAAGGCATGCTCTCAGTGAAACTTTAAACATTTGTTTTCAGTGCCTTCTCGTTGTTTCAGTAAAACAATAAGTTGCAATGTAGTTTCCAGGCTAATCGTGGTGTCCTGTTTCACAGCTGTGTGTGTATTTTCATATTTTTGTGTAGTTCAGGTGTGTCTTTAGCTTGCGGAGATTCGTTGACTAGTTGGAAAATTGTGCCCACTGGTCTTAAGTGCTCTTGCTGGTTGCTCTTTTTTGTACAAGATGTCCCGCCCCGTGTTTCCCATCACTTGGAAGTAGATTACAGTATCGTTATTCAGGGATTAGAGCTGGTCCTCTCTACACAGTGCAGTTGAAGCAGTGAAGTGTAAGTGCCCCAGAAGTGACATAATTGTTTTAGAGCCGGCATGGCAGCGAAAAGACACATGTAAGCAGTGTGTCTCGAAAGGGAAAAAAGTTGTGTTTTACTTTTCAATGTAATCTATGCCAGGGTCTCTGATTTCTACACAGTGAAACAGTTAACATAAAATGAGGGCAAAAAATGAAGTTGGACTGTTTATTGTGCTAAGGGCATCTGCAACGGTTCTGCGCCGATCAGTACTTGGTGTTCTCAGGGAAGGGTTGTAAGTCCCTGCCAATGGTCTTCTCACACAAACCCCTATCTTCAGGCATAAATGATAGAATGCAATACTTTCAGTTTTCTCTGGTGTCTGGGTCTTCTTCTGTGACGAGTGCGAGGTGAAAAAAACAGGCTGATTACAGTCCCTGCCTGTAAAGGTATATTGAGCAAAATAACTTCAGAATAGAAGGCACCCTGAGTAATTACCAGCGATTAAGATTAATTCAAGCATTTCCACCCATTGTTTTTTGTTTCTGTCAATGAGTCGCCCTCAGTGGCACAGGTATGCCTGGATTTGCGTCCCATTGCTCACTGCGCTTTAAGAACTCAAGGCGCACTCAGGGTTGTACTGGGACAAAAACATAGTCCTGGGGACTGAAATAAAAGTGCCCCCATTAGCGAACCAGATAGCTAAAAAGTGGCTCACATTTACAAATCAGGACAGTATTGAACATGTTTTTGATTTGAATTGGACAGTTTTCAACATGCTGCACAGCAGCCACGCTGCTCTAGAACATAGCTTAAAAACATTGGCAAAGCCAATAGCTCTGGCTAAACACTTAAAAGGTCCCAAAGGTGAGACCTATTGGCTAAGTCAATAGGTCTCGCCTTTGGGACCTTATAAGTGTTTAGCCATGCAACAGTTGATGTTGTTGCACCAAGGATATTGTGCTGCATAACTAAATACTTATAAGGTCCCAAAGGTGAGACCTATTGGCTATGCCAATGCTTGTTTAGTGGGTGGTACTGTCACCAATTTAGCTCCTAGAGAGCGAAGAGATCTTTTTGGCAAATACCACTGAAACTGCCGCTTTAGGTAGTCTTGAGCTGTTCCTTGTAGGGCCTTGTAAACGGTGCATAGGGATTTAAAACGCACCCGTTTCCTAACAGGTAACCAGTGAAGTTTTTTAATTTCCTTGGAAATTGAAGCTAATTTGGATGTGCCGGTGAGCCATCTCGCTGCCGCGTTTTGCAACAGTTGAAGTTTATTCAGGAAGCGTTCTTGTATATTTAGGTAAAGACTGTTGCAGTAGTCCAGCCTTGACAGGATAAGTGCTGTAACAACTGTCCGCTGACTGTCGGCCGGCAGAAAGGGCAGTATTTTCTTGATCATCCTGAGGGCGTAAAAGGTGGCTGATGCCACTGCATTAACCTGGTCACCAAAGTTGAGCTTGTCATCAACTATGACTCCTAAGTTTTTTACTTTCCTGGTGGGTGTAGGAAGAGTGCCCAGTGCTTCTTGCCACCAATTTGAGGTCCAGAAGTTGACATTGTTTCCAAATAGGATGACCTCAGTCTTGCCCGAGTTCAGCTTCAGGCAATTCAGTGACATGCACCTCCCGACTGCTTCCAAACAATCATGGAACCGTTTGCCTTTTCCTGATTCCTGTCCTGGCAGCAGAGACACAACAATATGTGTGTCATCTGTATACGAGGTAAGGCAAAAGCCAAAGGAGCTGATTAAGGAGGCCAAAGATGGTACATACACATTAAAAAGTGTGGGGCTAAGAGATGACCCCTGTGGTACTCCACAAGGCAGGGAAAAAGGTTTGGAGTGGAATTCGCCCAATGACACGATTTATGATCTGTCGGTTAGGAAGGATTTCAATAGCTTCCATGCTTTACCCTGGACCCCGCATGCCAACAAACGATCCATCAACAAATCATGATGGACCGTATCAAAGGCCGCAGACAGATCCAGCATAATTAAAGCGGCCTTGCCTCCCCGATCCAGGGCTTCCCTAATCGCTTCTGTGGATTTTATAAGAGCAGACTCTGTACTTTGCCCTTCTCTGAAACCATATTGAGTGGGGTCCAAAACTTGAGTTTCACGTAGAAAGGCACTGACTTGCAAGTTCATTGTTTTCTCGACCAATTTTGCTGGTAGCGGGAGGCGTGAGATTGGTCGAAAATTATTAGGATCCTTGGAGTCTAAACTGTGCTTCTTTCGCAGTGGCAGTATGGAAGCGACCTTCCAGGGTTTAGGGAAGTGCCCTGCCTTGAACATTGCATTAAATAGGGATGTAAGTGAAAGGGCAACAGGTCCCGGGGCAAGTTTGATCACAGTGGCTGGACAGGGATCATAGGGGGAGCCTGATCTTGCTGACGTAAGGAGCCTTTTAGTGTCAGTTATAGATAGTGGCGCGAATTTGTCAAAGGTAGGGGGGAGGCCAGAGATTGGCTTACTTCCCTCCGTTAAGGCTACAGTATCTACTGAACTTGAAAGGTTGAAAGCCGAGAAGATGGCATCCACCTTATTCAGACAGAACATGGCGATGTCCTCGCATAGTTCCTGGCTCGTCTGAATTTTAGCTGGACAGGGGGAAGCCAAGCTAGATACAGATTTAAAAAGCTATTTAGCAGAGTTTTTTGCTAGGTTAATTCGATCTGCAAAAACATTTTTTTTGCATTGAATAAGAGTTGTGTATAGATCACAAGGCTCTGTTTGTATATCTTTTTCTCTGCTTCCTTGTAATCTTCCCTCCCATTCCGCTCAAAGCGTTTGCAGATAGGTTTTTGTTTCCTAAGTTCCTCCATGTGCCAGGGGGCCGTTGGTTGTGATCTTTTAGGAAACAGAATTCTTACTGGAGCTAGTTTTTTACAAGCTGTCTCCACCCAGTTAGTGTACCGGGTGGTGGCCTCCTCCACTCCTGTAGGCATCTGGCAAGCAGTTGCAATAAGCACATCTCCTAATTTTGTGCTCTCAATTTTGTTCCAGGCCCTAGTTTCAATCTGACTCTTAGGCCCCCCCAACAATGCAGTGGTCTGGAAGGGCCAACTCAAATTGTACAGCTGCATGGTCTGTCCAGACGAGAGGCAATGAACCAGTGTAGGAGAGTTGTGGGTGGTTGGAAATATTCCACCCAGAGTATGCCCCGCCACATGGGTAGGGCCTGTCACGTGTTGTCTTAGGTCAGCAGTATTCATCATATCTTTGAGGGCCACTGTATCTGGTTCCGTAAGTGCTTCCAGATAGTAGTTAAAATCTCCCATGATAGTAAAGGAGTCAGTGCAGAGCCCCTCTTCAAGCAAATTTCTAATTGAAGTTATAAAGGTGCTCCTAGGTCCCGGTGGTCTATATAGTAAAATGCCCTTAAAAGTGTGATGATGAGATAAGCTGAAGCTAAAGGAGAGTGCCTCACAGGCTGGGTTCGAGGCTGTGTGAAAGACAACCTTAAGTGAATTGTGATAAATTACTGCTAAGCCCCCGCTCTCCTAGTTGGCCTGTTTAGAGTGTGACATAGGAACCCAGGTGGGGTAGCTTTGACTACATCTGGGCCTGAGGCTGCGTCTGTCCATGCTTCTGTGACAAACGCCAGTTTAATATCCCCTCCCTCTATAAGTGTCGCACACTCTGTACTGTGCTTCACCAGAGATCTGGCATTAAGCAATATGCACTTTAACACAAATTTCTCATGCTCCCCCGTTTTTGCCTTTTTGTTATTAATGGGCTTGACGGTCTGGTATAAGAGTCTGGGCAAGGTACTGTTGCAGTTGGAGCAGGTGACTAAGGGAGATGAAGGCATTGTGTTAAATGTAAGACACATGCAGCCAGTGGCCTTACCAGCCGGGTTCAGGTCAAGTAGATGTGTTCTGGAGTACTCTAAAGTAGTAGTTTCACCTGGTTTTAAATGGGCATGGGTGCTGGCGCTGAGCGCGGGCCGAGCGCGGACGGGCGCAGATGGGCTTGCCATTGGCGCGCCGGCGGCGCGGTCGCGTCAGCGCGCCCATATGTAGTATCAGGGGAAAAGAACTAGCCCGCTGACCTAGAAAGCCCTCAAAATGGCAGCCCCGCTCTAACTTGCGGGGTCCCCCAGCGTCTGTACGTCCCTGACTCAGTGGAGCAGTGGAGCAAATTCACAACTTTACAATACAACAATCAGGATTAAAAGGTATTTAAAACAATCAAACAATCAAATGTGCAAAAGGTTTTTAAAACGATCGAGTGTGCAAAATGAGCAAGTATCGTCTCCCGGCTCAAGCCTCAGGAGATAGTGGCGCTGTGCGGTCGCGTCAGCGCGCCCATATGTAGTATCAGGGGAAAAGAACAAGCCCGCTGACCTAGAATGCCCCCAAAATGGTGGCCCGCTCTAACTTGCGGGGTCCCCCAGCGTCTGTACGTCCCAGACTCAGTGGAGCAGTGGAGCAAATTCACAACTTTACAATACAACAATCAGGATTAAAAGGTATTTAAAACAATCAAATAATCAAATGTGCAAAAGGTTTTTAAAATGATCAAGTGTGCAAAATGAGCAAGTATCGTCTCCCGGCTCAAGCCTCAGGAGATAGTGGCACTGTAAATTTATAATAAGGTCTCATCTGCTACCTTCCCAGGACCAACTGGCAGCTGACCTTAACCCCTTCGCTGCTAGGCCTTTTCCCCCCCTGTGCTAAGCCTTTTTTTGGCTATTTGGGGTAGTGCGCGCTTAGGCCCCTGTACCTTTTTGACCACATAAGGTATCCACGCCAAATTTGCGTCCTTTTCTTCCAACATCATGGGGATTGTAAAGGTACCCAGGGTTTGTGGATTCCCCTGGAGGGGTCCCAGAAATTAGCCAAAATACAGCTAAATTTTGTTTTTTTTGGGAAAAATGGGAAAAAAGGGCTGCAAATGAAAGCGTCTGGGGTTTTCCCTGCAAATGGTATCACAAAAGGGTTTGTGGAGCTGAAATCACAATTTTCCCAGATTTTAGGGAATGACAGACTTTTGTCAGAAAACCAAAATGTTTTACACAGTTTTGGCATTTTTCTGGGACATAGCCTATTTTTGCTATTTTTTGTGCTTTCAACCTCCTTCCAGTTCATGGTAGAAATGGGTATGTAAGCAAAAATGGATCCTGGAAAGCTATACATTTTAGAAAAGTAGATATAATTCTAAATTCAGCAAGGGGTCATTTGTGTAGATCCATCAAGGTTTCTTTATAGAAACTAACAGTTAAATATAGGAAAAATTGCAAATTAGTTGAAAAAAACATCCTTTTGTGTCAACGTTTTCACCTGTAACTTCTTCTAATTATGACAGCTCTTTCAAAGCAATATACCTTTACATCCGCTGGACCTTACTGGTTGTGGGGATATATAGGACTTGTAGGTTCACTAAGAACCCGACGAACCCAGAGCCAATAACTGAGCAGCGTCTTGCAATGGTTTTTTATTATGTACCGGGTATATAGCAATTATTGTGGGAAAATGTATACATGGAAAAATCGGTATGAAAGACACCTATGTATTTCTGAAATGGGAACAAAATATAGAGTTTAGAAACAGTAGATATTTGCACATTTCCTGAAATTGGGAATACTCATACTAGCATGAGAATTATCGGTCATTTTTTAAAATGACTTCTTTTTTACACAATGTCTTTCATTTGGAAGGCAGAATGCATCGAAAGTCAATAGGTAATAACAGTTGCTTTACAAATCTGAATTACCCTAAGTCTCCCGATAAAAATGGTACCTCACTTGTGTGGGTAGGCATAGTGCCCACGACAGGAAATGGCTCAAAACCCAACGTGAACACACCACATTTTCACAATGAAAAATTACCCTTTTTTTGCAAAGTGCCTAGCTGTAGTTTTTGAACCCTAGCTCTGCCGGCACCTAGGGAAACCTAGCAAACCTATACATTTTTGAAAACTAGACACCCAGGGGAATCCAGGATGGGGTGACTTGACTGCCTCTCACCAGGTTCTGTTACCCAGAATCCCTTGCAAACCAAAACTTTTGTCAAAAAAACACATTTTCCTCACATTTCTGTGGTGGAAAGTTCTGGAATTTGCGTGGATCCACAAATTTCCACCCACCCCGCGTTCCCCAAAGTCTTCTGAGAAAAATGGTACCTCACTTGCGTGGGTAGGCCTAGTGCCCGTGACAGGAAACGGCGCAAAACGCAACATGGACACACCCCAATTTCACAGTGAAAAATGACCCTTTTTTGGCAAAGTGCCTAGCTGTAGTTTTCGAACCCTAGCTCTGCCGGCACCGAGGGAAACCTAGCAAACCTACACATTTTTGAAAACTAGACACCCAGGGGAATCCAGGATGTGGTGACTTGACTGCCTTTCACCAGGTTCTGTTACCCAAAATCCCTTGCAAACCTAAAAAGTTGTCAAAAAAACAAATTTTCCTCATATTTCTGTAGTAGAAAGTTCTGGAATCTGCATGGATCCACAAATTTCCACCCACCCCGCGTTCCCCAAAGTCTTCCGAGAAAAATGGTACCTCACTTGTGTGGGTAGGCCTAGTGCCCACGACAGGAAACGGCGCAAAACGCAACGTGGACACACCCCAATTTCACAGTGAAAAATGACCCTTTTTTGACAAAGTGCCTAGCTGTAGTTTTTGAACCCTAGCTCTGCCGGCACCTAGGGAAACCTAGCAAACCTATACATTTCTGAAAACTAGACACCCAGGGGAATCCAGGATGGGGTGACTTGACTGGCTCCCACCAGGTTCTGTTATCCAGAATCCCTTGCAAACCTAAAAAATTGTCAAAAAAAACACATGTTCCTCACATTTCTGTGGTGGAAAGTTCTGGAATCTGCGTGGATCCACAAATTTCCACCCACCCCGCGTTCCCCAAAGTCTTCCGAGAAAAATGGTACCTCACTTGTGTGGGTCGGACTAGTGCCTGCGGCAGGAAACGGCACAAAACGCAACGTGGACACACCTCAATTTCGCAGTGAAAAATGACCCTTTTTTGGCAAAGTGCCTAGCTGTAGTTTTTGAACCATAGCTCTGCCGGCACCTAGGGAAACCTAGCAAACCTATACATTTTTGAAAACTAGATACCCAGGGGAATCCAGGATGGGGTGACTTGACTGCCTCTCACCAGGTTCTGTTACCCAGAATCCCTTGCAAACCTAAAAGATTTTGTCCAAAAAAACACATTTTCCCCACATTTCTGTGGTGGAAAGTTCTGGAATCTGCGTGGATCCACAAATTTCCACCCACCCCGAGTTCCCCAAAGTCTTCCGAGAAAAATGGTACCTCACTTGTGTGGGTCGGCTTAGTGCCCGCGACAGGAAACGGCACAAAACGCAACGTGGACACACCTCAATTTCGCAGTGAAAAATGACCCTTTTTTGGCAAAGTGCCTAGCTGTAGTTTTTGAACCATAGCTCTGCCGGCACCTAGGGAAACCTAGCAAAACTATACATTCTTGAAAACTAGACACCCAGGGGAATCCAGGATGGGGTGACTTGACTGCCTCACACCAGGTTCTGTTACCCAGAATCCCTTGCAAACCTAAAGAATTGTCCAAAAAAACACATTTTCCCCACATTTCTGTGGTGGAAAGTTCTCGAATCTGCGTGGATCCACAAATTTCCACCCACCCCGCGTTCCCCAAAGTCTTCCAAGAAAAATGGTACCTCACTTGTGTGGGTCGGCCTAGTGCCCACGACAGGAAACGGCGCAAAACGCAACGTGGACACACCTCAATTTCGCAGTGAAAAATGACCCTTTTTTGGCAAAGTGCCTAGCTGTAGTTTTTGAACCATAACTCTGCCGGCACCTAGGGAAACCTAGCAAACCTATACATTTTTGAAAACTAGACACGCAGGGAAATCCAGGATGGGGTGACTTGACTGCCTCTCACCAGGTTCTGTTACCCAGAATCCCTTGCAAACCAAAACTTTTGTAAAAAAAAACACATTTTCCTCACATTTCTGTGGTGGAAAGTTCTGGAATTTGCGTGGATCCACAAATTTCCACCCACCCCGCGTTCCCCAAAGTCTTCCGAGAAAAATGGTACCTCACTTGCGTGGGTAGGCCTAGTGCCCGTGACAGGAAACGGCGCAAAATGCAACATGGACACACCCCAATTTCACTGTGAAAAATGACCCGTTTTTGGCAAAGTGCCTAGCTGTAGTTTTTTAACCCTAGCTCTGCCGGCACCTAGGGAAACCTAGCAAACCTACACATTTTTGAAAACTAGACACCCAGGGGAATCCAGGATGGGGTGACTTGACTGCCTTTCACCAGGTTCTGTTACCCAAAATCCCTTGCAAACCTAAAGAATTGTCAAAAAAACAAATTTTCCTCACATTTCTGTGGTAGAAAGTTCTGAAATCTGCATGGATCCACAAATTTCCACCCACCCCGCGTTTCCCAAAGTCTTCCGAGAAAAATGGTACCTCACTTGTGTGGGTAGGCCTACTGCCCGCGACAGGAAACGGCGCAAAACACAACGTGGACACACCCCAATTTCACAGTGAAAAATGACCCTTTTTTGACAAAGTGCCTAGCTGTAGTTTTTGAACCCTAGCTCTGCCGCCACCTAGGGAAACCTAGCGAACCTATACATTTTTGAAAGCTAGACACCCAGGGGAATCCAGGATGGGGTGACTTGACTGGCTCCCACCAGGTTCTGTTACCCAGAATCCCTTGCAAACCTAAACAATTGTCAAAAAAACCACATGTTCCTCACATTTCTGTGGTGGAAAGTTCTGGAATCTGCGTGGATCCACAAATTTCCACCCACCCCGCGTTCCCCAAAGTCTTCCGAGAAAAATGGTACCTCACTTGTGTGGGTCGGCCTAGTGCCCGCGGCAGGAAACGGCGCAAAACGCAACGTGGACACACCTCAATTTCGCAGTGAAAAATGACCCTTTTTTGGCAAAGTGCCTAGCTGTAGTTTTTGAACCATAGCTCTGCCGGCACCTAGGGAAACCTAGCAAACCTATACATTTTTGAAAACTAGACACCCAGGGGAATCCAGGATGGGGTGACTTGACTGCCTCTCACCAGGTTCTGTTACCCAGAATCCCTTGCAAACCTAAAACATTGTCCAAAAAAACACATTTTCCCCACATTTCTGTGGTGGAAAGTTGTGGAATCTGCGTGGATCCACAAATTTCCACCTACCCTGCGTTCCCCAAAGTCTTCCGAGAAAAATGGTACCTCACTTGTGTGGGTCGGCCTAGTGCCCGCGACAGGAAACGGCGCAAAACGCAACGTGGACACACCTCAATTTCGCAATGAAAAATGACCCTTTTTTGGCAAAGTGCCTAGCTGTAGTTTCTGAACCATAGCTCTGCCGGCACCTAGGGAAACCTAGCAAACCTATACATTCTTGAAAACTAGACACCCAGGGGAATCCAGGATGGGGTGACTTGACTGCCTCACACCAGGTTCTGTTACCCAGAATCCCTTGCATACCTAAAAAATTGTCCAAAAAAACACATTTTCCCCACATTTCTGTGGTGGAAAGTTCTCGAATCTGCGTGGATCCACAAATTTCCACCCACCCCGCGTTCCCCAAAGTCTTCCAAGAAAAATGGTACCTCACTTGTGTGGGTCGGCCTAGTGCCCGCGACAGGAAACGGCGCAAAACGCAACGTGAACACACCTCAATTTCGCAGTGAAAAATGACCCTTTTTTGGCAAAGTGCCTAGCTGTAGTTTTTGAACCATAGCTCTGCCGGCACCTAGGGAAACCTAGCAAACCTATACATGTTTAAAAAATAGACACCGAGGGGAATCCAGGATGAGGTGACTTGACTGCCTCCCACCAGGTTCTGTTACCCAGAATCCCTTGCAAACCTAAACAATTGTCAAAAAAACCACATTTTCCCCACATTTCTGTGGTGGAAAGTTCTGGAATCTGCGTGGATCCACAAATTTCCTCCCACCCAGCGTTCCCCCAGGTCTCCCGATAAAAATGGTACCTCACTTGCGTGGGTGGGTCAAGGACCCGCGACAGGCAAGGGCCCAAAAGCTATTGAGGCGACATCAAAATTACCTATCACAAACCAACCTGGTTTTGCATGGGGGGTCCCATGAGTTTTTGACCCGGGGCTCGGCAGCCATCTAGAGAAACCTACCTAACCCACACATTTCTGGAAACTAGACACCCAGGGGAGTCCAGCGAGGTATGGCTTGCGTGGGTCCCCCATCATTCTCCTACGCAGAATCCCCTGCAAACCTCAAATTTCGCCGAAAAATTCACTTTTTTCTCACATTTCTGTGGTGGAGAGTTCTGGAATCTGCGTGGATCCACAAATTTCCTCCCACCCAGCATTCCCCCAGGTCTCCCGATAAAAATGGTACCTCACTTGTGTGGGTAGGCACAGTGGCTGCAACAGGAAATGGCCCAAATCGTACTCTGGAGACTTCAAAATTACCTATAGCAAAACTACCTGGTTTGGGGGGGGGGCACCTCAGATTTTGGCCCGGGCTCGGTGGCCATCTTGGGAAAGTACCAAACCCAAACATTTCTGAAAACTAGACACCCGGGGGAGTCCAATGAGGTATGGCTTGCGTGGATCCCCCAACGTTTTCCTACCCAGAATGCAATGCAAACCTTAAATTTAGCTGAAAAACCACATTTTCCACATATTTTTGCGTGGAATCACAGTGCCGGCACAAATGTCCTACCACCCAGCGTTCCCCTTGTTCTCCCGAGTAAAATGATACCTCACTTGTGTGGGTGTCCAAAGCAGAATTGGCTAAAAACGTATTTTTTTAAAAATGTAGCGCTTAGATCTCTTAACTAAACCTTCTGCCTCTAGTAGATGACACCTGCCCTGGGGTGTTTTACACACCCTCAACTGCTGGGCATCCTTCTTCACCTGCCTAGCTCTTGGATGCAACAGGCTCGAAGTTGCACTGTCAGATAACAAATGGCAGGTGCTGTTAACTAAATGAATATAATAAAAATGCAGGCTATATGCATACATCATTTTGTAGTATGTAAACTAGCGCTGTAGTAGTACTACTTCATATACTATGAAATGCTATTCACTGACCAAAGTGCGTAGACCTCCGCCTCTGCCAGTCCTATCTTTTCTGTTGTTGAGGTCTCCACCATGAGTGAGGAGATCTCTGCACACATAAGTCTATATTTGAGTAGTAAATGGGGAGAGATGGGGAATGGTAGCAAAATGGGAAATACTGTCACCTAAATGGGAAGAGTTCTGTGAGGGTAAGGAGTTATTGGAGAGGTACATGCAAATACAAACACCCACTCACAAAATAATACCCCCACTTGCTTTTCTCAAACTACACTTTTAAAGTTACTACAGTCACAGAGGCCCAAATGCAGTAGTAAATGTACATCAGCTCAGCTTTGGAGTAGGTCAAACACCACACATAACCCCTCATAGGTACTGAAACACCCTCCCATGGAAAATTATGGAAGTAGAGCATTTCTATTACACCCTTTAGCTAATAATGTTAACTGAATAAAATTATTTCTACTTGTAAAATATATACATATTTGTTTAATGTAAAATATATATCTATAATTCATAAATAACTACTAGATTAATAATACACTTTTTAAAATGTAAAAGTAAATTAAACGTTTGTTAAAATTTTTTAAATAATTACATCTGATTTCATGTACAATGTTTTGTAAATGGTATTACATATTAAATAAAAATAAAAATTTTACAGTTGGAAAGAATTTTTTTGTTTGCAAATATTCTTTAATAATTAATTAACTATATGTTATTCAATACACATTTAAGTTAATCTGCTGTAATATTTCATTTTATTATTTCTAGGTTTAAAGTAAATAATAAAAAATATTTTACCTTAATATTTTACATTAAAATATTTGTAATTTCTTTAAAACTTTATAAACACCTCTGTGTGAAAAGTTAGGAGTAGTAACTTTACACTCATAATTCCTGGTGTAGGAGGCTCCACTCAGTCACATAGGTATACACATAGGTGTATCTTTACATCCGGGCATGGTAAATAGCAAAAACGTGCAAAAGTACTACTTGGTTTATTAGTAAATATACATGGGTCTACACTTGTATTTTACCTTTGTTAATAAGCTTCAATGTGTACTTTATATAATGTCTAATGCACTGTAAATAACAGATGTTACAATTTCCCCAAATTGTGGTACGTAATCCTGCAACCTTTTGAAGGACAGAAGGCTCTGTGATTTTTGCTGTGACTGATCTCACGACCTGCCCATCAACACTTTCCTCAAGGCAGGAAAGTTATTTTTATGAGTTATTTCTCCAGCATGCTGGTTATAGTTTTAAAGCTGGGAGAAATGTGGAGTACGACAGAGTCCGTGTATATAAAAAATAGCACTACTTTTAAATATGGTGTACAATGGAATGACTGTTTATCCAGTGTTTTTTTAAATATATTGATTCATATATATTGGTGACAGGTAAAACAATGTCAAACTTTGGTTAAAGAGGCTCAAACTGAAGACCGCAATTTGCCAAACTGCTACGACAATATGAGGGTTATTTTAAAATGTAAGACCTTATACCTCAAGCAGAAGGTACTTTAATGCTGTATGACTTCATAAGCGCTACTCTCATGATATCTTACTAGCTGACTAGAAACCTACAGTCAGACATACAAAACAGACAAACTGACTATTCGACGTGATACATTTTTTAGGGGAAGAAGACAATGGTGCTGATTCACAAAGTTATTTTTAAGAGTCAACATTTTTTCTAAGTGCAAAACCCTTTTTTTGAATACACAAAAGTGGGTTTTGCATTACTCACACAACCATTTCTATGTAGGCAAATCCACTTACAGGGGCAGGGAGTTGGCAGAATAGGGCTGCAATGACCTGGACATAACTACACATTTGTGAATTTTGACAAATCCGTCTCTGACACCCTTCAACCCTAGAAACGTTATTGATATTTATACATGACAAGGTAAAAAATAAACACCTATACGGAGTAGGAGGGGGAGGACCTATATCACCATTGGCGCCATGTTGGGAAGTGGCTTATCCTCTGGGAAACATATTATCCCACAAGAGACAAAAAACATTGGCAAGCACATTTTCACAACCTAAGCATATTTTCACATTAGCAAATATACAAGTGTAGGAGTATGCCTGAAAACCTGCAACTGGCTACCTCTATTAACTACTTCAGGAAACGTTTGTGAATTCCTGAAGACAGTAAGCCTGCACTGATGTGAAATTATAGAGCTGTAGGTGTGGATGTATAACTTTCAATGAGAATCAGCTCCTATGCATGCATGGCTATTCCCTTTAGAACATGCTATTTCTATCCTGTCCCTTTGAAGCAGAGCCTATAAAGGCATTTTCTTTCCAGGCTCTTAGCCTGCATAACATCTGAAGTTTTGCCAGCTAACAATCTTCAAACTGAACAAGTAGTCTTTGAGCATTCAGTGATTGCACCGCTGGATATCCTGTACCCTTTCCTAGCCCCCACACATTCAAAGCACAAAGACGTTTCTCCAAGAAGCATTTGTGCTACTATAAAGGAATAAATAAAAACAGCATTACGAAAGTTCTATGAGATCTGCACATACATGTCAATTAGGAGCGCCAGGTGTCACATCTGTGACCCATGACTTACCCCTTTCGACCACTGACACTGGTTGCAGAGGTGGCAAAAGTGGCAACAACCCAGGGGCTTTGGACCTCTGCCATCTCCTGTTTTCTGGCCCTACCATACAGTAGATAGTTACTTTTATTAGAGAGGCACCCATGTCAAAATGCTGGTACTAGCACACTGGATGTAATTCTTGGAGTAATGGGCGCTCATGGTAAAATATTGATATTGGCATACTAAAGTTAATATTTGGCAAATGGAGCACATGGGTCACCTGTGGAGAAAGGCTAGCATTCTTGAGATGCACCCGTGGCAAAATGCTGATGCTAGCACATTGAAGGTAGTTCTTGCCATCAGAGAGGACAACTGTGACATGTGGAATGGGACAACAAAACGTTGGCCCTAACATGCTGAGGTAATTTTTGACATAAAGATTGCACATGGTGTGGGGACAACATTATTGACAAAATTCTAGTACTGGCATATTGTATGTCATTTCTGGCATAAGGAGGTGGAGGGATTGGGGGGGGTTCATTTGGTTTCGCATGCTGGGGTAAGTCGGATGTTTTTCAAGAAGATGTGGGGTCTGCTCAGGATTAGTGCCACGGTGGTCCTACTCATTAGCCAGAATGTGAGGGGGGGGGCGGTGGGAAGGGGAGGAATGGTGGATAATGTAACATGTTGGAAATGGCGTCCACGGCTTTGAAAATTCTTACTTGGAATGTTCGGGGATTGGCAGCATTCGAGAAACGTAGAAGAGTGTATGCTTATTTAAAGAGGTACAAAGTGTCAATAGCGTGCTTGCAGGAGACTCATGTGTGGGGGACTCAATTCCATGTATTAGACGTAGGTGGAGAGGACAGCTGTATGCCACATCCTATTCATGATTTGCTAGGGGTGCTCTTATATGGGTGGCGCCTGGGGTGCCCTTTGAATATTTACACCACTTGGTGGACCCAGAGGGGAGGTGAGTATTATTAATATTTACGCTCCCAATGTCGATTGCCCAAATTTCTTCCCTACCGTCATGGCAGTAGCTACGCCGTATCTGGGAAAGGTGATGCTAATGATGGGAGATGTAAATTGTGTCCTGGATGGAAATTTAGATCGGGAGCCTCCCCATTTGCACACCAAACCATGCATGACTGAAATAGTGACTGAAAAGCTGAGGGAAATACAACTCAAGGATATATGGAGGGAGCGTAACCGCAGACAGAAAATATTCTTATGCCACACACCAGCCACGCCGTATCTGGGAGAGGCGATGCTAATGATGTCAGATGTAAATTGTGTCCTGGATGGATATTTAAATCGGGAGCCTCCCCATTTGCACACCAAACCATGCATGACTGAAACAGTGACTGATAAGCTGAGGGAAATGCAACTCAAGGATATATGGAGGGAGCGTAACCGCGGACAGAAAACATTCTTATGCCACACACCAGCCACTAACACATTTAGCCGTTTGAACTATTGTTTTATCTAACCAGAACTAGCTCATGAAGTTAAGGGGATAACATATCAAGCCAGGTATATCTCAGACCACTCACCGGGCTTGATCATCTTTGAGGGCCATGGACCCAAATCAGCAATCCCTACTTGGTGGCTTAGGGCGGAGGCATTGTTGGACCCCCCTTTTGTGGTGGCGGTATCGACTGCATTAACTCAATACTTTGAGGAAAATTGGGGGTCTGCCTCGAATAGAGCATATGAGAGGGACACCATGAAGGTGTTGCTCAGAGGGGTCTGTATACACACAACGTATGGGATTCAGCAACAACTAGAGAAGGATATAGCTGAACAGGAATGCAGGCTGTCCAAGCTTGAGGCGGTGTTGCCTGAATCCCCACAGAGGAGGGGGGAGTGGTGCGAGGCTCGAGCCGAATTGCTGGAGTCATGGAAACGCCTAGAAAAGTATGACTACACGGCATATAGGCAACGCCTCCACCGTGAAGGAGACAAATCTGGGGCCATGTTAGCCAGGTTGCTGAAAAGGGAATCATCCACGGTGCCAATATTGCAACTTCAGGATTGGGATGGGAAACTGGTGCAAACACAGGCGGGGATTACTGAGCTACTCGCTAGCCATCTTGCCAAAGTGTACAGTAAAGGCACTGGGCCTCCGAATTTTGCGATAGAGGAGTTCTTGTCCTCAGTGGTGCTACCCCAATTAGATCAGGAGGTGGAAGAAATTGTAGGGGCCCGATCACGAGAGAAGAGATGCTGGGGGCTATGAAATGCTTAAGGCAGGGAAATCACCCGGGAACGACGGTTTCCAGGCGGAATTTTACCAACAATATGCACCAATACTAGTGGACCAATTGCTGGAGGTGTACCACGAAGCCCTTCAGATGCAAGGGTTACCAGATTCTATGCAAGAAGCCCTGGTGATAATGATCCCCAAAATATAGTTAGCACTTACGTTGAGGCACCCATGACAAAATACTGGCCCAAGCACAATGGAAGTATTTTTTTACATACGGGGCATTTTTTTGTAAAATGCACTATTTAACACCATTTTTCAAAGTTTTCTTAAGAGAAGACCCCCCTACCGGAGCCCCTATAGAAATGATCTGGCTACCTTGCTTCACTCACCAGCTAGAATTCCGAACAGTGTAAAGCTATAGCACAGGGGCCTCCAACCAGTAGCCCGTGAGCTACTGTAGCTCTCCAGCGTAGCACTTTAAAAGATCATATCTGCACCCTGATATAGGTGCCATATAAAATATGTCTGTGTTGTATTATGGAACCTCAGCAATTTCAATTATTCTGATGTCATGAGGGTTCAGGTCATGTAAAATGACTTCCTGTGAAGATTCAGGTCAAAGGTCATAGGATGTCACATCCTGTGATGTCAGTAAGGTCAATAGGTGTGTGATGTAACTTCCGCACCGCCTGGATTTTGAAGAATCAACTTCTGAGGACCTGCAGTGTGTCTGCTTATCATTCATGGTAATACACAGGGCACAATAATTCCTGCAAAACGTGCATTATGCTTGTAATAATGAGAGAAACGTTCTTGGCAACGCAACAGATGTCCCAAAAACCTAATTGTCTGTAATATGTGAAGGAATTTTTTTTTTCTTCAAAATGTACTTGCTCCAGATCACGGCTGTGTCATAAATTTCACTAGGTCAGAGACCCTAGAGCACACCCCAAAATTATGTATTTATTAACCAGAAATATAAATGAGTAAAATGATAAAAGTTACCAAACTACACAATTACTCTATGGACGAATGATGGCCCCCGGGGGAAGTACAGTCACAGACTAGTATTCCCCAACGGGGTTCTGCCTGCAAAGACAGGACATGCATAGGATAGGTTGTTTTGGGGGAAGGGGCGGGCTAGGGTTAGGGCATATAAGAGTCAGGAGGGGCGTGTCTGGATCTTCCTGACTCTGAGCACCGCAGGGAGGGAAGGGGGCTTTTAGGAAGAAAACTGTGTCCACCTGCAAACCCTACATGCATATGGGATGGTATTACAGTGTGGTTGCCAATTTAGGAGAGGTTGCAGGGCATAGGTGGTATGTTGGTGGGTGGAGAGTCACATGTGAGCGGATCCACCCCCTTGGGGGTGGAGAACGGAGTAAAGGTGATAAAAGACAGCGTGCTGGACTTCGTTCAGCAAGAAAAGAGTTTCAGTGGAGGGTGCTTGGTAGACAAATGAAGGAGAGTCTGGCTATATGGGAAGAGCTCAGTGAGTGGAAGAGGGAAGTATGAAACAAGGTATAAAAGCTAGGGGATGAAAGTTGGTGTGAGTGGTTGCGTGAGGTGTGGGAGTGTTGTATTTACAAAATGTGATGTATTGTTTATATGTTAAAGTTCAAATTAAGTGTTTGCAACCATGTCTTAATAAATGGCCTTTTACCCTAATTCATGGATATAGAGTGTTTTATAGCACGATACATGAATATCGTGGAGCAGAGGAGGCAAACGGAAACTAAAGGACATGACTGCTAAAAATTAAAACAGAGTGGTGTGAGCTAGGTGCAAAAAATTTTTAGATCAGTGCTTCGAAATTAAAACAACAGGGAAACCAAGCGCAAACAGCCAGGACTGGGGCAAAGAAGTACGGTAAAAAACAAAATAGTTTTAAGCTGTGGAAGATACGAGGAAGGCGGGTTGTTGGAGATAAGAAATAGAGTACAAGTATCTTGCCGAACTACAACCTATATGAAACAGAAGCAGCAGGAGCCCGAAACAAGAATATATGCAATCAAAACATTGTGAGTCTGAAGGATGGACACCTGACAGGTTTTCCTTTATAGTGTCTCAGCTACAATTATCACTGGAAGTAAAAACAGAGCATCAGTATACACTTTCTAAATGGACGTTTCCTGCGTCACTGCTCGATTATTTACAAATAGAAGAAAAATCAAAATTCCAAACCCTTCTCCACTTTACTGAAAGACGATTTTTAGAACGGTTTCAATCATTCCCTGCCTATGGTTAAAATCTTTAGAAAATAGGTCTCTTGGCATGACTGTATTTACTGTGCTGAAAGGATTTATGGGCTGAGCGGTTTTATCTGTCTTTCTGAACCAGGGCTCAGGGACGTCTTGCAGGATCATTATCTCCGGCATATACTACAGGTCAGTTGTGATAAGCTTTTAACAGCCAAGATTGCTTATGAATTCTTGCGGCTGGGTACATGATCACTATTTTATTGTACGGAGCTTTTTATAACGTACTCGCTATATTTTTCAGTTCCTTGATCCTCCACGACTAAAACTTTAATATAGAAGCAATTTTAGGTGTTAATGTGACACTGAAAATGTGTGAGCTGCTGAGCCCTCCAGATTGATCATGTTTCCCCGTTTGTTGCCTAGTAATTGGAGAAGGGATTGAAATGTAATTCCAATAATAATGGCTTTATTTTTTTAATACTTCTTCAATCCGAAAGCATTTGCATGTATAAAATTGTTTGATCATCTTACCCTTGGCAAGAGAGTCAGTCAGGATAGAATTCAAAATGCAAGCACAATAAGAGGCGTCTTGGAGTTTAATATAATGAATATTTACCAAATCAGGACGGAAAATGAATCTGAGCAAATGCATTATCTTCCAGCAGATGTTCTGGGTCTTGGTTCTAATTTTAATGACGGGCTTCTTGACAGAAACCTCAATTACATTAGTGTTGCAAAATGATTTTAAAATCGTCCCCGTGGAACTTTAAAAATATGCACGTGTCGCTGTGCCCCTGCATATTTGAAGGCGCTTCATTATTCGCACATTGTGTAAAGGTAACTACTTTGAAAGCTTGCGTTCTGATTAGTCTCTAGCACCATTTCAATTTTCCGCCTCTGTTTCAGGCCGGCTTGCTAGACGAATCTCTAACTCCTCCTTAATGATGATATAGTACCTTGACTGTGAAATCCTGATGTTGACTGCAATGGCGTCAACACTAGTCATTTAAACTAATTTACTGACCACAACAGACAGTGCATCCTCCAATCTATTATTTAATGTGCTCATTACCGCCGCTCAAATTAGGCCGCCCAAAAATATGGTAACACCGTGCATTTTAATGAAAGTTAAACAAAGTTCTTTCACTTTGTTTCCAAGAAAAGTCATCTTTTTACCCAACGCAATTATGAATGCGATGCTGAGGTTCTTTTTTTTTTGCTTTGGATTACTTACAGGAAACAGGCAGAGTTGAGGACAATGTTATGATGCTCTCACACAGCACATGTTGAAAGGAGTAATTGGGCCATGAACAGAATAGCCTGTACCCTGGAGCGCCAACATGGATCTCCTGGGACTCGAGCAGAGCTGTCTCCTGCTAATCTTAAGCAATATTCATAAGAGAGGAGCATGTACAATGACTCTAAAATGGATATATTTTCAAGTTCATTGGATATCTCCAAAATGCAACTGGGTTGAACATGAGGACCCAAGGGAGGGACAAAGGACTGGCCCTTACAATTCTAAAAACTCAGATTTAGTTTTCTAGCAGATGACAATGTAAATCAAATGCATTGCTGTGAATTTAAACAGTTCTGTGCTAAAGAATTACTTTTGAATTATCCTACATTCTACTCTCCGGGGACCCCTTAGAGCATTTCTGTCAGAGATTCCTTCAGGGTTCTGGTACCTTTTTTAATTCCACTAGGATTTGCTCTCCTTTGTTGTATAATGTGGTCCATGGTTGGAAATATTGGAAGGGCTGTCTCAGCTTTTGATGACCGAATCGACTTTGTTTTCCCTTGCAACACTAGATAAAGTGATAGTTACAAGCGTATATGGCTCGCTGGACAGCTTTAAATTGATGCCTTTTCTTGCCAAAGACTTGTCCTCCTCTTATTAGGAATTTAATTGGTAACTGCACCACTTCATCTTTTCATTCTGTCTTGATTTAGCTATTTGTGCTCAGGTTCTTTTAGTAAGTAACCAACCAGCAGCAAGTATCTTGTACCAAAGTGCAATGGACATTGTTTCTAAACTTTTGTCATCCTTTTTTTTCATTACATTTTTATTTGGAGAGAGAAGCAACAAAAAATTGCAGCAAGCATTACAAATAAACATCAATGTCATACCTTCCATATGATATTTCATATATATACACAGGCAAGCAAGCAGATTATTAGGATAAAATATAATAGGAAAACAAATAAAAACAGGTAAAGCTGGATTTAAGATCTACTAAAAAGAAGAGAGAGTGCCATGTATGGAGTGATAGTAAAATTTTCTTGCAGCCTTATTCGCTAACATCATAAAAGAACTACGGACCTGGCAGCACCCTCCCTCAGCCATCCAGGGCGAGCCAGTCCCCACCTCCTCTATATCTAGTAAACCAATTTATCATTGGGGACCAGATCTTATGGCCTCTAATCCTGGGGCGCCTGCCCTTACAGTTATACAAAGCACTTGCAAAGTTATAGATACCAAGTAGGCGGCCCAGCCAGGCTTGATATGTGGGGTGCTCTACATCCTTCCACCCTGTGGCTATGAGCAGCCAGGCTACATCAACCACAATAAAGGTAAACCTAATCTGAGTTAAGCTGGTTATCTCTTTATTGTCGAAGCCCAGAAGCATCAGGGCTGGAGTGATACAGACCCTTCTCCCCAACACATCATATAAGAAATCCTCCATCCCTTCTCTTAAGGGTAGTAATTTCCCACAACCGAAAAACATATGAATCAGATCAGCTGGCCCTAGGGGACACCTGGGGCATTTATCATCCTCTCTTTTACCCCAGCTGAAGAGTTTTGTTGGAGTAAAGTAGAGGTGGAATATAGTTTGATAATGCTGAGCTTTCAGGTTAGCTGACAAAAAAGGCTCCCTACCTAGTGTGATTGATCTATATAAATCTGTGTCTCCATCCCCCAGCCTCCTCGCCCAATTGGCTTCTACTTTCTCCAGATCATCAGGAATTGTACCCACAAGGATTTTATAAATGTACTTTATCCTAGAGTGGGGATGGATAATTGCTTCCAGGAATGGAATTTTTTCTACATAGATTAATTCAGTTTTAAGTTGACTTAGGAACTTTGTTATCTGTATATATTTAAAATAAGATCCCTTAACAACTCCATATCCATGCTGCAAATCCATAAATTAACCCATTTGATTAGCCGGAAGTAGATCCCCTAACTTAATTATGCGATGGTGTTCCCATTGCCTACCCATCACATTGTAGATCATTGCAGGAAACAGGGGAGATCGTCACAGAGGTGTATATCGACTATACCTAGGTATCTTCAAGAGATTGACCATTTTACCCCACACCTTCCAGGTTGCTATTACAAACTTAAAGCATGTTTTTTTGTAGTAGCTGGCTTTGACCTGCCGGAGAAACATACCACGTGCCAATCTTCCCATTGCCAGCTCGTATATCGTAGGAATAGCTGGCCCAGGCTCCTGGTCCCCATTACTTTTACCAGTGTTTCCTGGTGTAAGCAAAACCGCCATGTGGTGCAAAAAGATCGCATAATAGTAAAAACCCAGATTGGGAGCCACCCACCCTCCATGTTCTTGCGGTAGGGATAATAGTTTTAAAGAATGTCGGGTTTTCTTACATTTCCAAATAAAATTGATAAAGATGGAATCTAATTTCTTTAAAAAAGATCCTTCAATCTCAAGGGGGATGGATCAAAACAAATAAAGAATCTTGGGCAGCATAACAATTTCAAGAATATTGCATCTTCCTATTATTGAAAGACGAAGCCTATCCATGCATCTTAGATCCGTGCTGATCTTATTTAACAAGGGGTTTAAATTATTCATCCATATAGGGCTAACCCTACTGCTTATCCTAACCCCTAGATAGATTGCTACATCCTGCCTATGGGAATCTGAAAAGGGGGTGTTGGAATTACAAAAAAATCTGTGTTTTCCCTTTGTTTAATAGATAGCCAGATTTCCGGTCATACACCATGGCCAATCTTTAAATTTCTGCTATCGCGGCTTTCGGGTCCGAGGTCAAAATAGCAATATCATCAGCATATGCCATTATTTTGGAGTCAAATCCGTTAATATACACCGGCTTTATTATCTGATTCTGGAATATTTGCTGAATAAATGGATCGATAAATAGGGCAACTAAGATTGGGGAGCAAGGACACCCCTGCCTTGTGCCCCTGGCAACCTTAATATTACCTCATTCCTGGCCTATGATTTGCAGCCTGGCATACGTTTTAAAATACATTGCACGTATGGCCATTATAAAGCTTGGGCCAAACCCCTTTTGAGCCAGAATATCCCACAAACACTGCCATGACACCCTTTCAAAGGCCTTTTCTGCATCCAGGAGGATCTTGGCCATCTTTTCTCCAGCTACCTAGGCTATCTCAAATAAAGCTATGGCGCATCTGATATGATCGGTGGTGCCCTTGCCAGGTATAAAGCCATGTTGCCATGGAGAAACTAGGTCAGCTATGATCCTACCTAAACGAGTTGCAAAGATTTTCGAATATAGCTTGGCATCTGAATTAATAAGGGATATAGACCGTTAAGATGCAGGGTCATCAGGAGGCTTATCTTTCTTTAAGAAGATCATTATGTTTGTTTGTCGCCATGATTCCGGGGGGATCCCGCTTTGCTGTACCCCTAAGAACAAATCCAAAAGTAAAGGGGCGAGCTCCACCTGAATTGCTTTATATACCTCCAGGGGAATCTATATGGACCATCCGCTTTCCCTAAGGGCATAGAGTGTAGCGCATTTAAAACTTCCTCAAGTGTAATACTCGCTTCCATCTCTTGTCTTATCTCGTCATCTACCCCTCGTGGGTCCCCCGTAGTTCTTTCAATCTCATTAATAAAGGAGGAGCTGAGATTGTCCTGATGATATAAGTCCTGATGATACCTTTCAAATATATTGATGATACCCTTAAGACCTGTAACATACCGTCCACCCGTCCCTTTCATACAGGAGATGTTATTCCGAACAAGCTTATGCCTTGTATAAAGCACTAACAGCTTACCCACTGATTCTCCATACTTGTAACTTTCATTTGTATGTGCCTGAAACCCTTCTGCGATCCTCTTGCTATAATAGCTACCTATTTGAGCTTTTGCCACCACTATTTCTTGCCACAGCGCCAATTCCGTCCCTTCTTGCTTATTAATTATTGCTAAAGTGTGATCTTTTTCAAGGATAGCTAGCCTTGCGATCAGGCTGTTAATTTCATCCTTTTGCTAATAATTTCCCCCCACAAACCAGCTTAAAAGCTGTCTCAATCCACTCCACATGAGGTGCTATACCGGTTTATATCAAAATAGTGTACCACCCACTGCCTCATGTGCTGGACAAATACATTGTTGGTAAGTAATTTCTATCAAATGTCTACATAGACCGAGTCTGGGCAGCTACTTTTATTACCATATCCACGATTAGAGGGTTGTGATCAAACAGAACTCTGGGCAGCTTCTTAATTCACACTTTAGTAAGCATAGTGGATGAGACCAAGAAATAATCTAGTCTAACATACTTCTTGTGTGGACATGAAAAGTATGTAAACCCTGGATCTGTAGGATTCTTAGTTAGCCAAACATCGGTCATATCATAGCTGGCTTTTAAAGCGGCCAAGGCCTTATATACTTGCGGCTTCCTGCCACCATATTCATAACTTTGGCCCCCACTCACCTCCTGATTTATATTCAGATCCCCACATATTACTAATGGATCTGGCCAGGATGCCAATTCAATCTCCAGATCATTAAATACCTTTGGGTCATCCTGGTTTGATCCGTAGATGGTACAAACTGTCAATCCCATGGGCAGCAGGACGACCGCCTATTTACCCCACTTATCCTCTAATACTCATTTTACAGGGCCAATACTGTTTCTAATATGAATAGCAACTCCCCTTATAGTAGAGGTTTGAGTGGAGCAAGATGATAAGGTATAGCCTTTTATTGTCAGGGAATCCCGCTTCCCCCATGGAATGTGTGTCTCTTGCTGGCAAATTATGTTGGCACCTTGGGTTCTTAAAACCTCAGCTGCCCTCGCTCGTTTTGTCTTTTCGTTTAAGCCCCCCACATTGATTGAACAAATATATATCTTAACCATTTACATAGAAAGAGATGCTGCCATTGCTTGTACTCCCAGCTGCCTGCCTGCCCAATTGAATCCTTTTGCAAGACTTACCTAACCCTTTTTCATACCCCACACCCTGTGAACCCCTCTCCCGCAACCCCACCCATCCCAACATCCCCCAACTCTTACCCTTCCCTCTAAGCAGTGACCCCTCCACCCACTCCCTACCCACCCAACACTGATAAGCTACCAGACTGACCATCAGTCTGTGGTGATGGAGGTGAGCTCCCTGACCAACCTCCCAACCATTACTCATTCATTCGGTTAAACAGCAATCATGAGAACCAGAGAAAAGAAGGTAGAAAGGAAAAGAGAGAAAAAACCCCGAAATAATATATCCCTCAAATACTGTTAGCAAATCCTTCACCAACCCTTTTACCCCCTGATATCTTTACTGACATCTAAACACCCGTCCCCTCTAAAAATTCCTTTGCCTTAATCTCTGAAGTGAAGAACCAGGTTTGATCCCCCTGTACCAGTTTGAGGCGGGCCGGATTTAACAAGAAGGCTTGACCCTCCTCAGTGGCGGCTGGTGACATTTGAAAGTGGTTAGCGTAAAAGTAAAGGAGGACTCTTCAGTGGCGAGCAAGCACTGCATATTCTTTTACTTTCGCCTTGTCATTATTTTGAAAACTGCATACCCCCATCACACCCATTTGCACAGAATCACAAACACAACTGGAATACATGACCACTGCTGCCCTGTGCACTCTACAGGGTGGCCAAGGACTGAATGGCCATGTATCCTGGTCACCTTTTTGACTCACTGGCAGGCACTGTGAGAATCTCGCAGTGCCCTCAGCTCCAGAAGTCTCAAATCGCAGCCTGTTATAAACACCTGGTCCGACTCAGTTCAAAGTATGCGCTGCACAAGAGAAATGTGCTACATGGAAAAATACAGAAACAACATCCTGGAAATAGTTAACACTATGGGATATTAAGTAAAAGTACCCACAGATAATTTTGGCTTGGACTCTGAAGAGACCGCCACCCCAATTGTTTGAAATGTTAGCGCCCATTCCCCTTCCTAAGAAGTTCGGGGCTAAATGCACTCAAAACCTACTACCTGTATGCTTATGTGAGGACAGTGTTTCAAAACATGTAGTCTAATGACTTACTTTGTCTGCTGTATTGTAATCCTAGCCATAGCACATCGTTGTATAGATCTAACTTACCAGCCATACACCACTGCAGTGTTTGTGCTACAACATGTTCAATTGCACATACACAATTGGACCTATATCATATCACTTTATTCAAGCAGCGCATCGCCCGAATGAAAGATTACACTGCTGTTGCACATTTGCTCTCCAGCCACCCCACAATCTGGCGCATTAGACACATTGGTGTTAACTAACACCGTCCCTTTGCCTAATTTAGGGGCATATTATCAAGAACGGCCTTAAAATTATCGCCGCTTTAGCGGCAGGAAACTGCCGCTAAAGCGGCGATAATGGGCTTGATAATATGCCCTGGAGAATTCCAATAGAAGCCCATGTTTACACCAGAACATGGGCTTCTATTGGAATTTTCAAGGGCATATTATCAAGCCCATTATCGCCGCTTTAGCGGCAGTTTCCTGCCGCTAAAGCGGCGATAATTTTAACGCCGTTCTTGCTAATATGCCCCTTAGTTCATGGTATTGTGCAAGGCATCTTGAATTTTACAGCAGTCTGACTTAGAGAGAAGTACTATGTAAAAAGAGGAGAATCTGACCACTTTACTTCATCCTGCTATTTATTTAGCAGATTAAGGACCAATGAAAATATTTTGTCTTGGTCCTGGCTTTCTCTTTGCCAATAACTAAGGGGCATATTAGCAAGACCCACGTTAAAATTATCGCCGTTTTAGCGGCAGGAAACTGCCGCTAAAACGGCGATAATGGGCTTGCTAATATGCGTTATAGAATTCCAATAGAAGCCCAGGTTAGATGTGCAGGACATCTAACCTGGGCTTCTATTGGAATTCCATAACGCATATTAGCAAGCCCATTATCGCAGTTTTAGCGGCAGTTTCCTGCCGCTAAAACGGCGATAATTTTAACGTGGGTCTTGCTAATATGCCCCCAAGCGTTTTTAGAAAATATTCATAACATTCAAATACATGCACAAACATAAAACGATACACTTAGTGCTCAGTGAATAATCATTACATAACGACAATGTTTCACTAAAAAAATACATGAATTACATGAATATAAACTGTGCAATAATCATATTACACCACAATTTGTCAATTTCTGTGTCTCATAGGAACTCAATACACAACAACTTCTTTCATTATTTTAATTAGAGTTCCTAAACCGTGGAGCTGAGCTCTAAGGCTATGTGGGATGTATTTCCATGAACTGATCCCTATATTGCCTAAATGGCTACATTACATATGCCCTCACGGAGGCTGAAAGAAAAGTGCCGACGCGTTTCCAATCCCTATTTAATTTGGGGATTTTCCTCAGGGCAAATTGACTCGGTGTAATCTGTAACATATAAAATTAAAAATAAATTAAAATTAAACCCTTCTCTAAATTTAATGTTACTTTTTTTGTGTTCTAAGTTGTAAACAAGAAGAACAAAAGTACCTGAGCCTTTGCATATACTTCTAGAATTTTCCGTAATTTACACTGTTTTTTAAAAACTCTGTGGGTCAAAAGTAGAAAATTGTGTTTATTTAGAAGCTGAGCTGTGTACTCGCTCGTTTTTTGAAAGGAACTGACAAGTTATAAAGCCACTTACTCGTTTGCTTTTCAAGCATCATGTTTAAGCATTTTAGAGGCTCTCCAGCTGGATGCTCAATGTGTCGTCACGGCTTTTATCATTTGCGTGTATTTCACTGCTGTGCTGCTTCAGTGAAAGATGAGGGAGCAAGGAGTGAGCCAACTGTTCTAAAATGTTTGGGGCACGTTTTATGTGACTTCACGTGGTCTAGAAAATAAACAAGATTGCTTCTTGTTTTCCATTTGACCAATTGAGGACAAAACAGCCTGTTCAAAGGCTAATACTTGTTTGGGTAGGCTCTGCATTGGTGGGACGAAGGTGGATTTTTTAGTTAGTCCTGATGGTTCGTTATTCCCTTTATTATCCTTTCATGTTTTGTAATAGTTTCGTCGGGTCCTCATTGGGAAATGAGGACCCGACGAACCTATTAAAAAACATGAATCAGCCCTCTATAGTAAACCTTTCAACACGAAAGTTGACTGAACCACAAGAATCTGTTTTAAACGGGAGTGAAATTTGTCCCGAATCAACGTACTGACTTCACAAGCCTCAAAATAGAAGCATTACAATTCATTCGTAAAATCAAGTTGAAGGTATTCTTTCATGGAAAGGATAATAAAGGTAAATGTTACAATATTTAACACCTAATTATATCACTCAACAAGCGTTTGTTTTTGTCTTATTATATAAAACATATAATAGAATGTTACCCAATACAGACGCTATATCTCACAGACACACTCATACACAGACACACACTTTCACCCACAACCACACTCACCCATATGCAGAAAATATTTAAAAAGTTTTCATTTTGCTCACCCTCACCTTATTACCTGCACAAGTCCCATTTGGACAGCTACTCTTTTCTGATTCTGGCGCTGGAGAAGACTGAAACCTCGCACCTGCGCAGGAGGTCGCAAGTACCAGGCTTAACTCTGCTTGTTCGCCCCACCCTTTCCCAACTCTGTGTCGAGTTGGGAAAGTGTGGAGTGACAAGCTGATTGACGTGTAATCACGGACACTGCAGGTCTTAAGCCTGCAGCGCCCATGGCTAACTTTATCTGTGATTCCTAAGTACGTCATATATAGGGTAGGCACTGAGGCGTGACAGGGTCCGAAGGGCAGGGATGGAATTTCTTCAGCCCTGCACATCTCTGAAGGCTGGTGCAGGCACGTTTGTGCACCTGAGCCAGCCTTCAGAGAGAGCCTGTTGCTGCTGAACAGAAGGAGCTCTGCATTTTTCTTTTGTTATACCAAGAGTGAATAGTATATTATTATTCACTCTTGGCATAACAAAAACAAATACAAGTGGGCCAGAAAACAAACGGGGCGCAGCCCTTCAGTTCATTCACAGGAACCGCCACTGACCCTCCTTATCCTTAAATGGTTTGATCAACTGACGCAAACTCCAGCATGTCTCGACTGTAAAGTGGCAGAAGTCAGGCCTAACGAAGAAAGAGAAATCTCTCCCATTCCATTTAGCTTAAGGTCTGGCCTTCTCATAGATAGATTGCCGTAGAATAAAGTTACCAAAATAGACTAAAATAGCACGGGGTTTCACATTTGGCCTAACTTGTTGTTTTAAATTAAAAGGCACCCAGTGGGCCCGCTGTACTTCCAAGGACCAGTTCCAGACTTCCAGATCTGGGAATGCTTTAGCCAACATGTCCACCACAAATGTCCGGATGCCAGTTCCTTCCTTGCCCTCTGGAACACCAAGGACCCAGAAATGATTGCGGCATTAGCGGTTTTCTTGGTCCCCCAGTTTCCACTGTAAATCCACCAGTTGCGCCTCATGAGCCGATGTCTGCACTTGGGTACCAGCCAGGTCACTCTCGAGGGCCTCTGCTCTGGTCTCGAGATTAGATAGCCACTCTCTAATGGCACTACAGGTTTTTGCCACTTTTCTTACCTATCCTTGAAGCTTTCGCAGAGCTGCCTGTGAGCGGTGACTGTCCTGTCGGGTTTCCTCATGATGGGAGAGTATAGATTGTAGTATGGTATCCAAAGTCTGGGGTATTAAAGTAGATGGATCTTGGGGGGAGTTATTGAGGTGCCAAGTAGTTGCTCCGTGGGTGAATAATCCCATATAAGATATTTCTTTTGTGGGTTGGATCGCCCTGGATTCCTATTTGCTTTACAGGCTGTAACCACTGGGTCAGTATTACTCTTATCTGATATACTTCCATTCTCACTAGATTCAATTAGTGAGTCCAACCCAGATCCATCTGCTGACCATACCTCATCCGACAGGGAAAAAGAAACAGTCATTGGCCTCAAAGTCCTGCTCATTAAGGGTTAAACTAGTGGGGTATTCTTTCGACTGCAACACTCTCTGTGACTTCTGTTGTAAATTAGCCCCATTATGAGGGAGATCCTCCCCCCCACCTGCCCTGTGAGCTGAGCACCAACCAGGCTAGGTAAATCTGCGCCTGCACCTATCGCCCCTATCTCCAGACTCTGGAATTGGGGCTGAGGGAGGGCTTCCTCCATTATATGTTTTGGTATAATTAGGTAATTAAACAGTTACCTTTTCGCTCTCAACCTGCACGTCCACATCAGTGACCCCGCTTGTGCACCGTACATTTTGCTCCTCTGATACCACCTCCTGAACCACCGCTAGCTCCTGGGATTCCTCATGATCGGGGGGTTGGAGGAAATGACACCCCCCACGTAGTTGAACACAACAGCTCGGGCACAGATGAGCCAAGTGGGTGGTGCTGGAGCGCAGCCCCACCCTTGCCATTCCTCTCCCCTGCAGTCTCCATCCAGGTCTTGGAGTGAGCAGCTAGGAGCCTCCGACCATTCCTCTTCGTCTGCCCAGACGACTACGCTCTGGCCTCAGCATTGTGACGGAACTCCACCGTCGTCACGCACCTCAAGAGGGGTGCAGCCGCCACTGTGACATGAGCCTTCCGTCTCGGGTTGCCCCCACCGATAGACTTCGGGCCCATTTCTTGATGCAAGAGAAGCAGATGGCCCCCTCGCCAACTTCCACGGTTTCCACAGCCGGACGCTTCAAACAACAGCTGCCGCAGTACACTGAGCAATTCAGCCTGACACAAGGCAATCCTGCGGTGACTGGGGCAAAGAGATGCATGCAGTACTACAAAAATCAGAGGTATGGCGGTTCCTGTTACCATCTCTGGGACATAAAGTATAAGGGTTATATATGAAATTCTCATGCTCGGTTCATGTTGCTGCCATTCTGCATTTGGTCAGGGAGCCGCAACACGGCTGACTCAAGCAGCCGCCATCTTGCCTCACTCCAAACCTTTGTCATCCATAGTAGTATTGGAAAGGTTTTTTTTGCTTGAGTTATTTAAAGCAAAAGTGCCCTCTGTGAGAGAAGATATGTAACATACAATATCCTGCAAATAATCCTAAAGTCAAAATGTATCATTACAATATTGTAAATATTATCATCATCAAAATAAATGTATTAGACAGAAAAATGCCCATTTGCATATAGTATGTTCTTGTGTTCTCAAAAGCGTAATTAGATAAATCAATTGACACTAACAAAATAGATTTTAGGTAAAACAGTTTGACTTTTAAATAGCGACCAAGCTGTAGCTCTAAGTCCAGAGACTTTACTACAAGACCAGAGACCTGAGGTTCTTTTTATGCTTTCTTAACTTCCTATTTTTAATACAGCATCCATGAATCACAACAAACTACACTTCTCAGCAAACCTTAAGACATAAACTACAGGTTCTTAATCTATATATTGCAGTCACCAGGAAGTAACAACTAAGCCTGGGTGGAGTTCGCAGAGTTCTGCTACGCGGAACTCCGCAAAGTGCAAATAAAACTCCGCTGCGCTACATGGAGCTCCGCAAGCGGCGGAGTGCGTTGGATAAATGCTGTTCACAGTGATTTTCAGTGCTTGTCTGCACTGTTAAATCATCGCGAACGGCACCATGCACAACGCAAGCAGGCGCTGCTTCCTTTCTGCCGCTCGAGTAGATTTTTACTCGAGCGGCAGCTTACTCAATGCGAGCGGACAGTTTCTCAACGCGAGTGGTCACGAGCATACCCGACCACTCGCAATGAGAAATCCGACCACCTGCGTTTAGAAATCTTGCCGGGAGGTTGATTTTCCTCGCTCGCGCTCACCAACTTGACGTTGACGAATGCGAGCGAGGAAAAAAACTCTGCGAGCTCCGTGTAATGCAGAGTTCGGAAATCTCAGCAAACTCTGTGAGCGGAGCGGAGTTCACCGCCCAGACTTAGTAACAACCTATTTTTTTGTTGCTTAGCCACAAGTTAAGTACTCCAGTGTCACTCCTTTCAGTCTATTATTGCATGTCTGAATGGGGCTTAACTGGGCTGTGCTTTCCACAGTTGTGCTTATCGTTTGCTTTGCTGCCATATATTTAGATTGATTTTTGGGCATTGTTTTCCCTTTCCTGCTACTTGGGCTACCACTACTGGCACACTATTGACAAAAAGCCATCATCATCAATATTCCTTTATTCGGTAAATAAAATCACCAAAAAGGAGCACAAATTCATATTATAAAAACGAGTTCATAAAAAGACAATAAAAGACCAAACAAAATAGAGTTACATATAACAACAAGGAAAACGTGAGACAGTTAATCGAGTCTCGATTCTCTCGATGCCCAGACAGCCCGTAGAAAAGTTAAGACAGTAAAAATGATCTGGACCGTGGGAAGCATCTGTAAATACAACAAGGCAGGTCTTACTTGTTTAAAATGCAACAGTTTGAGCAAAGGGATTAAAAAATGCTTCCTCAGCCAGCTATAATAAGCACAAAACATTGTAAAGTGAAGCGAATCATGCAGAGACACATTGTCTCAGCCAAGGGTTCCATTCCCGCCGGCCGAGCCCAGCCTCGCAGGGAAGCCAAAAAATGATGCAATTGATTAAACCTGGACCTGCACAATAAAAACCAATCATGCTGTGAGCGAACCAGGCCCATGTATGACTCCAACCCCTGTACAGTCTTTAGAAGCATATGACCTCTGAATACTGACTTCTGGAGTTCTAGACTTTCTCTTGGAAGTCGGGAGCGATCCAGAAACAGTCTTTTAACATTCCCTGACTCAGAGGAGGAGAGATTAGTTGGGTTCAAAAAGATGTCAGGCCTGCCTAAAGAAAAAAAGATGACTTAACATGGACTAACCATGGAATACTCATTGCCTGATCCAGGGACAGACAGTCCTCAAAAATAATCCAGCTAAGCTTCACCTCCTCTCTACTCCAAACCTTTATCCAGCACAGGAGTGGGCTTAAGGCGATTAGGTCCATGGCGTGATCAAGCCCCAGTTCCGCGTGCATAGAAAATGCTGGAATAGGCTGGGGGACCTGGACCAACTTACGCAGAAAGTAGTTTTCCATAATCTGGAGCCAGCCGCTTTGGTGTATCTCCAGACCTCACTACCACATCACAACTGTGCAATACACTTAGATTGGTAAATTTTTAAAAGGTCTCGGTGCCCTGGAATCAAGCCTCTGTGCAAAACTAAAGACAGCCCCCATAGTTTTGATAGATTCTGATCTTTTTGTATCTACCAGAGGTTTCCAGAAGTTTTTGGCATCAAATAAAAAATGTGATTCCTTGAACGTCTTGCTGCTAGTGGATTTAGGGCCCGATGCCATTACATGAGATTTCGAGAAATTGACCGAGAGGTCCAAAAGTCCCATAAAAGACACACACTTGGCTAGTAATAGGTCCAGACGCTGTGCGGTCCGGGCCGCATATAGCAGGACGGGAATAAATCTGTTCTTAATCTTGGGGCAGTTAGCCGACACCGAAAGAAGTGCAGATTCTAGCCCATTCGCAAAAAGCGTGAACAAAAAGGGTGCCATTATGCATCTCTGACGGACCCCACAGCATATTGCAAATGGTCGTTTTAGGATGTTACGTTGCTAGATGACATTTTAACTATGGTAGAAATGTTTATTTTATTTTATTTGTTCGCAACGTGCATTTGTGCTGTTTTAATAATATTTTATGTGGTTATTTTAAATATGCTACCCAACAGGATGTGACTGTTGAAATAAATGCTATTTACTTAAAGTGTCTTTTTTGTGTGTTTGATGTTGTATAGAATAGAATTGGCTTTTCAAATTACCCAATGCATCCCAGGATGCTTTTTAGGGAATATTAGTAACCCAAAAGCATTGAACATCACTTCATCTATTTATTAAGAGGAGTCCTGCATAGGTACAATAACCGGTCTTTCATATTCAAGCGTTGGTGCATTGAACTAAGTTCACTCATGTTACCCGTGGTTGTGAAAGCAAACCTTGTAGAGCTAAGCCAGAGTCTTAGTTTAATGCAACATTGGCGCCCAAAGTGGAGCTAGGATTTTTTGGAAACTTGAGTCGTTTTTTTTAAACTCCACACACAAGTGAACAAAATTCCAACTTTATAGAGACCTCTGTAGTAATCATGGTTACCTCCTACAGGGAATAAGAGAGCATCTATTGCCGTAGGTTTATCAAGCTTGACTTTTTAAGGGTTATTCCCAACTGTGGGTTTTCTAATTCTTTAAATCAAATTTATTGATTTTGTTTGTTTACATTGCGGCCTCTATTGTGATAGGAGCAAATTGCCAGGAAGCAGTTACTCAGTAGCTCAAGCTTCGAGGTGTCACCGATGGGTGTGAAAACAAACCTTGTAGAGATAAGCCATAGTCTTGGTTTCCTTGACACTATAATTCATGCACCTCATTTTGCTTAAACACATGGAATGGGCACTGCAATGACAGCATGTATTGCTATTGGAGAATAGATTCAGCCCTTGAGCAATATACTAATCATTGGTGCTATGACTGCCCACACACATTTATGGCTTGCACATGGGTCACCTGTTCATGTCTTTCTGACAAAAAATTGACAAACATATTTGAAGGGAGGAATGGTTGATGATATTATGCATATCGAAGTTAGAGTGTTTGGTGCATGGCATAAACAGCAGAAATGAAAATTACACCTTACACAAGTGTGACCCTTCTGGTTTCTAAACCTTGGATTTTAATACATACATTTTAGTGAACACTGGTGCAGGTGCTTTCAGTGTATATTTGGGAATATGCTGATAACAATAGTTATGAAGGGTCTGGTATTTTTCATATGATTCTGAATCTGAAGGGAAAAAACATTAACTATGCTGTTTCCTCAGTATTTCTGTTTTAAAATTCATGGCTCAAGATATTAGCTCCTGGGCCTATGCAGTTACCGAAAATCTGACCCTCACCTGCTGGTAATAGCAGACTGTGCACTTCCAATTGAGAAGGACAAAAAAAAGATGATAATGATAATTAGAATACTACTTATTCATAGAATGATATCTGGGATGATTCCAGTACTTTTGGTGTGATGATTAGCAGTTCTCAACAGACCAAACATAACAACACTTAGGCAACCCTTTGACCTTCATGTCTGGAGGAAGAATGAAAGATGAGGAAATAACATAATGTTGTTCTTCGGAATGTACAAAAGTATGATTATGATAATTATAATCAGACAGTAATAATGGACTGGCTCACCTATCTTCTGCTTTGATTCTGATCCATCAAAAAGAAAACATATGTTCATCACCCCTTTCCCTAAAGACAGAAGTATTCCACAACTAGTATCAGTCATTCTAGAGGCCAGTGTTAACCCTATGTTCGATCCATGTCTTATTCAACACTCGGATTCCACAGTCGTCTCTGTGTTGGATCCTAGAATGGTTACCTTTTTCACCAAAAGTGGGAGGGTCTCTTGTGACATAAAGATTAAGGTGTAAGGTGAAAGTTAAGGATTTGAGTCCGGGCGTCTCAATGGTCATGCATCTGTTCCATTACAAAGGAGTTCAAGTTTCAGCGAAACAAGTAAAAGGTAATTGATTTCTCAGATACAAATAATGGTATTAGAGAGCCTGGGTCTCCTGTATGGTCAAGCCATGGATGTGGTGTGGTGGATCCAATTACCAAGATTTTAGAACTCGCAGAACTAGCCAAAGAGTCTAGTGATTTGTTAGACTGTCTAGTCTAATTAGGCTCATCAAGCTTTATATTTTGCTGGTAGCTGATAATTCTAATGTGTCTGTTTTACTGGAAAGACAGTCATGGTGCTTTGATTACAAATTGCATGGGTTTTCAAGCTCAGATACTGGTCCAGTAGCTCAAGGTTTCCTTTTTCAGTAACCATTTTACAAGAAAACAGGGATGTATGTCAAGGCCTGTCATTATTATACAAGGTGAATTATTCACTAAAAAGGGTGTTTAAGAAACATGATGAAGCCAGAAGGCCTTGAAAATGCTGTTCCAATCATTACCACTTCTGTACCAGGTTACATCAGTATTCATGTGGAGGCAGTTTTCAGCAATACCAATGATCCAAAGATGAGAAGGGTCAATATTTCCCCTACAACAGAGGACAAGGAACAGCATTTTTCTCAAGGTCAGCATTCCATTTTCTTTCCACCTGTTGCAAATTGGTTGCAAAATATGTTTCTTCAGAATTGGGAACCACATTTCAGAGAATCCCTGTGGTCTTCAAACCGTAAATAGTTTCAAAAATATTGTTTGTTTACCTTTGTTTCAAGGTTTTCTCTAGGGTCAATAAATGTGCAATGGATTCATGCTTAGAAAATGAGAGCTCATATAGAAAATATGAAAGCTTTTTTCCAAAGGAGCCATAGAGGAACGTTTACTCCAGCCTAAGGGGTTTTGTGACCAAATGTGACCAAAAACTAAAAACATGGAAGGCAAGAGAACAAAAAAGAACAGTCACTTAAAAATGAGGTTGTCTCAGGGATGTCCTTTTCCAGTCAAATTGATGGTGAATCTAGAACATAAGTGTAAGAAAATGCCTCTCTTTGCATGATCACCCCCATTTTCTTGGACTGATGCTAGTGTTTTTTGACTCTGTGCAATGGGACTCTGCTAACCAGATCCCAGTACCTGTGCTCTGACACCTAAAACAAGTCGAAATTGGCTATACTTCTAATTGGCATATTTAACTTAACTATAACTAGAGTGACAGTGTAAAACATGACTTCAGGCTTACCACGGTGGCCTGTCTCTGTAGTTCTTAAACTGCAACTGCTGCTTTGACCTGTCAAAATAGCCCCTTTTGACAGACCTAAACCCTCCTTTTAAAATGTTAATAAGTCACCTTAAAGCAAGCCCTACATGCCTTTAGGGCAGTGTGAATAGTATTTGAAAGTAGGACATAGAAAGGCTGATGTTAACATTTCACTGTAGCAGGGTTAGCTGTTCCATAGGAAAGCATTTGGAGATAATATTAAAATTAAATGATGTTATCTCCACCTAGGAACCAACTACAATATTAATTCTTGTACTTTTTAAAGCATTTATTACAAGCCTGATTCACTGGTCAAGTTGGATTTGTACTAAATATTTTACAAAAGGTACTCTTAAAAAGGCACTTTTTACCTGCCTAAAGCCTCTAGAAGCCCATTTGCATGAGCTTCCAGCTGTCACCAAAGAGCTGAATAGCCTTGGGTGTGGGGAGGTGTTCTGTTCGTCTGACAGGATGATCATCTGGGCAGTGTGTGTTAAGTGGATAGGGTTACCCCTGGGAACATTTTCCCTATTGGCTAGGGAGAGGCCAGGAGTCTTCCCCACCCACAGGCTAGTGTCAGGCTTAAATGTGGCACCTCTGGGCACCCTCTTCAGAACACTACTAGACCTCTGGAAGACAGAAGAGGTGTACCTTCTTTAAGACCTGTGATGAGTCCTGAAGGGCTGGACCTGCTCCCCCTTGTACCCAGGACAAAGAAGTGGACTCCAAGGGTCAGTTGACTGACCTCCTGTTAAACTACTGGGGCACACCAAGCTGCTAAAACTCCTTTTTTGGAAGAGCCCAGCTGACCAGTTCCAACTGGACCTGCCCTGGATCCTGCTGGTGTCTTCTGGTGGAGTGAGTCTTGAACCTTAAGTGCTGTTTCTGAGGTCCTGGAACCCTTGAATGTGTCAAGGTTTAGTCCCCTTAACATCCATGGAACACCTGGGACTTAGAACATTTCTACAAACATTTTACCTTCAGAACCATTGGGAGACTGGGACCAGTTTGTCCCCCTGATCCAACAAGGGTTTATCTCCGCTGGGCCTTACTTCGCCTCCTCTGTGGTCACTGTTATTGACATAAAGCTGGTCCCTGTATCTGGCCCAAGCTCCATCAGGGTCAGTCTTACCTTGCGCATAGTTACTGGATAAGCACAACCAGATGACCACAGCTGGCTCTTAATGCTTTTTGGTGTTATGCTTATTTAAAACTTTAAAAAATCATATCTCAGTTTCTCCTCAGTAGATTTTGGTTGTTTTGGTGTCATTTTGTTAACTACATTATTAGCTATTTTTGTAAATTGTAGTGTAATTTGTATTGCAATGTGTTTTTTACTTTTTAAATGTTTTGGTACTGCTAAATGCTTTACACATTTTCTTAAGATACGTCTGTCTGCTCTGTGCCATAGCTACATGGGGTTGAGCACAGGATTACATTTCTGAAGCCTTTACTGGACCCAACAAGAATAGTGACATTGTTACTTGTAGGGTAGTGCCATCTACCTCAATTAATTATCTACTGTCTGACAATAAGGATTCTTACCTATCTGTTGCAATTTGTCAGGAACACAGGTGATTCCTTTAATTTCAATTACACATCAAGGTTTGCTCCTTTGATTCAATATTCTGATCCATGTTTCACCAAGTTTTTTAAAAGAAACAAATCGAAAATTGCACATGTTGAAGAATCCAAGATAACTCTTATCAAAAATTAATAATGGTGATGTCAAACTCACACATCTCTTAGGCAATTGGTCAGAATGTTGGACATTTTGACATGTCCATTTAAGCCATATGTCCATGACCACTTCCTTGCATGTACGCTAATATCTCAAGATCAGACGTTTACAAAAGGATCTCTCTCTTGAGAAAAAGTACCATTATATAAAGATACTCAAAAAGAGGTGACATGGTGGGAAGGTCACTTAGTACCTTAGAATAGTCGTGCCAACTTTCCGTTCCCCGGAACAAGTTTTAGTCACATCCCTGTCTGTGGAAATGAGCCTCCATGGAGTGTCCACTACTCACCTGGTGGCACATGATCAGTAAAGGAATTGTCAGTGCATATCAAGTGTTTTGATCTACTTTGCCGTTCAATTTCACCAAGAACAAGGAATATTTCACCATACCTTTGCAAATTGACAACAATTCCGCGGTCCAACACATAAACCATCCCCAAGGTGCAACATTTAAACCCCTGGTTGGGTTGCCAAATGCATTTTGGGAGTTCCTGTTCTCACCAAAACTTTTAGCTAGGGCAGAATTTCTCCCTGACATTCACATGTTGACAGGTTGGCACTCTAGATACCTTAGTGAAAGGAGACTTCATCCAGGAGGTTCCCAAACACTGAATCATTACTGAGGCCTTTTGTCAATAGTCTTTGGTCTCATATTTGAACTCAAATTTACCCCACATTTACAGTATCGTCTTTCTATACATTTGATCTTGCAAAAGTGATGACATTCATGCTTTTCCTCCTCTCACATGATTTCCAGGTGCCTGGCTCAGATTATTAGACAGAAAGCCTTGGTAGTCCTAATTTTTTACTTCTGAATGCTCAGGACTGGTTCTCATATCTCCTCAAAATGGCAGTCAATATTCTTGTGTTGCATACTATAGTGTATCGCTCTAAGAGGGATGGGTATGTCCCGACGTGGGTCCCATGCACACTGTCATGGGACCCCAGCTATGCCTGGCTGATGAGCCCCAACTAAGGGCATGATTTAGATATTAGCAGACTGGTTACTCTGTCACAACGGTGACCGATATCCCATCCACTGAAATATAAATCCCATCGGATATTATGGGATTTATATTTCGGCGGACAGGATATCCATCCCCCTTGTGATGGAGTATTCCGTCCGCCGATATCTAAATCAGGCCCTGAGGCTAAACTGGTCCTAAGTTGATTCTTTTCTGATCCATGGAGTGCCTGGCCTGGAACCTGGGACTGGACTGTTTCCATTGAAGCAGGGTCAAGATGGATTTGCATATGGCTGGTTCCAAACTGAGGTGGCATGGTGTGTAAAATAATGATAGACTGGGATGCGGCTCCAAGTAATTACCAGTGGCTGAGATGAATTCAAGTAGTCCATCCATCAATTTTTTGTATACTTCTTTGACAGCTCAAGGAAACCTTTTCCAGACTATTAATGAGTATAGATCTTCTATTAAGCTGTCCATGAGCTTTTTGAGGAAAAACACATAGGGAAGCAGCCATAAGTCTATAAATTGCTGATGAATATCAGCTATTCCACCCTCTCAATCTGTTTCACATCATAGGATGTTAAACTAATTCTGCAATTGTTCCAAACATGACATGGCAATTACTCCCTATCATGTTAGACTAGTCTTACTAATCTGCTTGATTTCCTTTTGAAAGAGCTTCACATGATAGGGCTCCTTGTGTTTTTGCAAGACATCATTCCGGGGAGTTCTATTCTGTTACCAGATTCATGAAGAATGCCTCCACTATGGTTGTATTGTTACATATACTTACTTTTTTATTATCCAAAGTTTTGTATAGTGTACTGTTAAAAAATAGTAATTAAAGACTATTGATTTAAGAATGTCTTCATGTCATTTGTTAATCATTTTGAACCCACCCAAACTCATCCCACAGCCATCCAGCGAATTGACATCTGTTGGCGGCGTGCAATTGTCCACCTGTTCTCAGTCCGGGATCATCATCATCCTCTCCTCCCTCCTCACTGCCAAGGTCAGCTAAACCATCGTGTTCAGGGCCCATGGTGTTGGGTCATCCCTCTGGATCAGAGACATCTTACCTCCCTCACGTCTTTTCTGGCGTTACACTCCTCCTGTATTAGGCAGTCCTTTTTCAGTGTTGCTGCCTGTGTTTCATCTTTTGTTCTCCCTGCCCCATCCTGTTTTTGTCCGTTCTCCTTTTCCTCTACCATCTGAACTTGTTCTCCTTTCCTTTCCAGGTTCACAGGGATCAAGGCTGTTAGTGTGAAAGCTGCAGTGGCATGTTTTGAGGTAAGCCATTAAGTTTGTCAGCCTGTGTCCTTTCACAATGGTGTAGTTGGATTATTGGTATATATGTAGGCAAAGTAATTTTTTAAAAGTTAAACATTGTCTGCCTGAAAATCTAATAGGCTAATTAACATCAGCATCCCCGCAACTGACTTTTATTAGTGCCTACGCTTGATGAAGTGTGAAAACTGCTTCGAGAACAGAAAATTTGACTTAGACCTTTTGGCTGGAAGACCTATATATGAGGTGTGTGACTACTTTCAGCTTACGAACGGCAACTGGGGAGGATTCATTAACTTTATTAACCTGAAATGGAGCAGGGTGAGGTCTGCCCAGTCATATTTATGTGTAAAGGGTGATATGGGAAAGAGAAACCTTTGTTCCTAGGGCCATCTGTAGCCAGTATTGCACCAACCCAATAGAAGAGGACGATGGTCACCAAGCTAGTTTGGTGGAGCAGAGAAGGGGGAAATGCTAATTTCCCTAAACACTCCGCTGGCTAGAATGCCATGTTGCATTTTACTATACTCGTGCAATCTGGGATAGTTTGTATTAAGGCACCAATTTTCTGATTGGTTTAAGAGTGTGGCCCCGGACTCTATGGCACACTCTCAACCCAACTCTTCTCACAGCCCCTTTCACATACTCTTTGTGTCAAATGGCAAACTCACCTATCAACCTCCTATGAGGATGACAAATAGGTAGATATCCTAGAAGCCCTAGACAAAGGCACGTGAGAGGGCCGCCTGAAGTTTTGCCTCTTCAAGACCCTCCATGACTTGCATTGGACAGCTCTGAAACTGAACAGAGCGGGTCCTCTCCCCCACACTAACTGATGGCGCTGCGCGAACACACACTGCAACATAGCACATATCATATGCAACTGCCCTTCGATCCAACCCTTCTGGCTGCACATAGGAATGGTCTTGAGCTCCTCCATGCCACTACACCTCCCCCTCACCCCCTCAGTTATTCTCCTCCATGATATGAGAGACTCACTAGAACTCTCACACCTGCGGCGCCACCTTCTCCACACAACCTTGGCCACAGTCAAGATATGTATTCTCCGCCAGTGGAGGTCACCCCTACCCTCATAGTAGGAAACTTGGCTGGTGGCAATGATCCAAACGGCCTCCCATGAACATGTCATTTATAATCTACAAGACCAGACTGAGCTATTTTTACAGACATGGGCGCCCTTCTTTCCAGACGGGACTGGTAATAGACCACCAGGCTCCCCACCTCCTTGAGTCATAAAGAGCTGAAATGGACCACAAATTTGATTGCTGCCCTCTCACGGAATGCCTATGGCCCTCCGCCCTCCCATTTTTCTGGACACCTTACTCCTATTATTCAAGCAGGGATGACACCCGCACCCGCACCACCACCCCTAACCCCCTACCCCCACCCCATCTGGTCTCCCCCTGGATTCTGCTTCCCCCTCTTTACCCTATCCCTCCTTTACCTCCACCCCTTCTACGAGCCCCACACCCCACCTCCTCTCAGCCCCCACCCCCCTTCCCTCTGTTTCAACCCCCTTGTTATTCTCTCCCTCTCTGCCTTTCTAATCCCTCACTTACATCCCCTAACCTATCACCTTCTTTCCCCCCTGCCACCAGACACGCAAGCCCATTTAATGATGGGCTCCCCCCTCTTCACCAAGGGCAACAGCTACCACCCCCAGACTCACCAGTTCCACCCTCCACAGAACTCCTATCAGACGGTATAGGACTCCCCCATGTTGACAGCGAAAGCTCTCTTTCCTTCCCTTATCATCCTCTTCCCCAACATGACCCCAACCCCCGCCCAACCCCGCTGTCTATACCACATGGCCCATGGTGATCCGCCCTACCGCTTCATCACCTCCCAACGCAGGAGACGCCCCCTCCCAAAGCCCTCACTCAGCCGCGTTCTCATCTGAGGCTCTCAGGACCAACAACTTCCATTGCATAGGTCCTTTAAGGGTCAGATTCCCCTCTGGATGCTGGACCTTCCTCCCTTCACTCCTCCCCCCTCTTCCCAGGGTTGCCATCACAGAGCCTCAGCATCTCCTAATATCCCTTAATACTTACTAGGTATTGTTATGTTATGTTATGTTAAAGGTAATTTGTAAAGCGCTCGTTCACCAGGCGGTTTCTTGGCGCTGAGGGGGGGGCGTCCGTGGTTGCAGATGGTATGAGTTTAGTTGTATGCTTGGCTAAAGAGCCAGGTCTTAAGTGATTTCCTAAACGTGGTGTAAGAATCAGCAGTACGCAAATAGGGGGCAGGGTGTTCCAAAGCTGGGGGGCCAGAATCGTATATCTCAGTCCTCCATGTTTTTTCCATTTGAAGGTATGGGGGATCAACAGATTTTTGTTAGAGGAGCGTAGATCATGGGAAGGGATGTACCGTTGTGTGTTAGAGGCGATGAAAACGGGTCCATGACCTGAAAGGGCTTTTTAGATGGTACAGCCCAACTTAAATAGGCAGCGTTGGGGTAGAGGGAGCCAGTGGAGGCTTTTCAGCATTGGACTCACTCGTCGATGTTTGGGCTGACCAAAGATGAGCCTGGCTGCCTGGTTCTGGACGAGTTGCAGCCGATGTAACTGGTAGGCTGGTATACCAGTATAAAGGGAGTTTGCGTAATCGATCCGCGGGATGACCAGGGCAAGTACCACTTGGGTCAAGGCTGCAGTGGAAAGAAATCTGCTGATTTTCCGAATTCTTCGGAGTTGGAAAAAGCACGCAGAGACCACTGAACTGATCTGAGCCTTCATGGTCAGATCATTACTGATGATAATTCCTAAGCTTTTTACCGAGTTGGCAGGGAGAGGAGGGCTCCCTAACAGCGGTGGCCAGAAGTTGGAATCCCAGGGATTGGCCAAACCGCCTGTGAGGATCAGCTCTGTTTTATCTGGGTTTAATTTGAGTTGATTGGTGTTCATCCAGTCACTAATGAAATTCATAGTAGATTGAAAATTGGACAGCAATGATACAGAGGTGTCAATGTTGAATATCAACTGAAGGTCGTCAGCGTAGTTGAAGACTACAACCTCTCTATTGCGCAGGGCTAAGACTAAAGGGAAGATATACAGATTGAAAAGTAGGGGTGAGAGAGAGGAACCCTGCGGGACCCCACAGGTTAATTTCTTTTCCTCTGCTCTAAAGTTGGCCAGACGAACCGATTGAGAGCGGTTGCTGAGAAAGGAGGTGGTCCATTTCAGGGGCAGGCCCTGGATCCCAGCACAGCCGACACGGTCGCTCAGAAGTTGGTGATCGACCGTGTCGAAGGCAGCTGACAAATCGAGGAGGACCAGGGCCTGAGTATTGTCCTGATCAGCCCCCCTTCTCAGTTCATCAATGACTGCCAGAATGACGGATTCGGTGGAATGTTCGGGTCTGAAGCCTGCCTGATGGGGGTCCAGATAATGGGTCTGTTCTATAAAAGAGCTGAAGCAGGTGGCAACATGGGCTTCAAGGATCTTACTCAGATAGGGTAGCAGAGAAATAGGGCAGTAGTTGGCCGGTGTTGAGGGGTCTAAACTAGGTTTCTTGATAATGGGGACCACTTCCGCCATTTAAAAAAAATTAGGGACTGTCCCTTGGGCCAATGAATTATTGAGAAGCTGTAGGGGGGGGTTAGGATAGCGCAGAAAAATGTCCCGAAGAATATAGGGAGGGCAGCTGTCCATGGGGGATCCAGATCCCACTTTTGTAAGTAGGGCGAAGAAGGCCTCTCTGGTAATAGGTGAAATACAATCTAGAAGCGCCAGGTTCTTACATGGGTGATGGAGGGCCAGAGGAGTAGAGGATTTAGGAATACTAGTATTACCCCCACCACTAGTATTACCCCCACCACTCTCTCTATCTGTATGCATCTAACCCCTTTTCCTCTTTTTCTTTGTTTTTTCTTTGTATGAGAGATAGTATCACCATCTCCCTGTTTATAAACATGCTATTATAATTGGAAAAAGGGTGGCCCCCACATGTTGTATGAATAATGTTTATTTACTCAATGATAATAAATAAGAATTGCAAGACAAAAAAAAGAGTGTGGCCCCACCTACTGGCTAGTTAGTCCTATAAAAGTTGCACCTCCCCCCCCAGCTCTTCAGAGCACATCTGGACCTGTGGAAGAACAGAAGATGAGTGGGCCTATTTTTTTTGTCTTGTGTGAAGATCTGAGGAGCTGGACCTGCTCACGCTTGTACTAAGGACTCAGATTGTAAACTCCATGGGTCAGTTGGCTAACCGGTTGGCGGCTACAGGGACACAACAAGCTGTACTGGACCCTACTGGTGGCCTCTGTTGTAGTGCCCCCTGCCCCCCAAGTGCTTTCCATGATGTCCTAGGGACCATAAAAGAGACCAATAGGAACTGTTCAAGTCTGAAAGTCTGAAAAGTTGGAACTTTTTGGACCCGGAAGACATCTGGAACCTTAGCAGACACTTAAGGAAAAGGGGTCTGACTTCGGGTGGACTCAGTGAGATACAGCTTCCAGGCTTGCCCCACTAGAGGATTTTGAGCTAAAAAAAGAGACTAAGGTCATTATTTTGAGTTTGCCGATGGGCTCCCCTGTAACAAATGTGACAGATATCCTATCTGCAACATGGCAGATGTATTTTATTTTATTTTAAGAGTTTTATATAGCGCTGGCTAGACCCGTAGGTATCAGAGCGCTTTACAATAGGTTACACAATGTTACAGAAAAAGATAACAATTACACATAACATCCAGAATAAACAACACATTGAGAGAGGAAAGGAAGGTGGGACAAATAGAGCGGATGGGGGGAAGGGGGAAGTGTGAAGGGGGAGGATGAGGATGAGGGAAAAGACAGGCAGGAGAGACGAAAGGAGGTCTGCCCAATGACCGACTGGGTAGGTGACGTCCCTAGGAGGGAATCCATAGTCCGTCTCCCCTATAGCTAAACAAGGTAGCTCCATCGGGCATCGGTCAAATAGCTAGGTCTCAACTGACGAGGGGAAGTTCACAGAAGAAAGTCCAGTTAGTAATCAGGGTGGGAACTATGAGCAAGGACGGGGGAGGGCAAAGGTTAATAGCTGGAAAGAGGAGAGGGGTAGAGCGAAAAGGGGTAGGGGGTACGGGGAAGGGGGAGGAGGGAGATAAGGACAGGAGAGACGCAGGAGAGTTTGCCCAAAGACCGGCTGGGTAGGTGATGGCCAAGGAGGGAATCCATAGTCCATCTCCCCTTTAGCTCGCGAGGTAGCTCCACCGGGCATCAGTCAAAATGGCTAGGTAATGTAATGTCTGCCATATTAGTAATGCAGAATGCCATTTGCTAAACTATAAATAAGAGCCTGTGTCCAAAGGAAGAAATCTTGACCAGTCAAAGGTATGAAAAGTATTTGACCTATGAGAGGACTTCATCAGGTGTAAAATGAGAAACTTCTTATTTAGAGCTTTTGGTGCCAAAACCACCATCTTTAGTGGCACTTTGTCCAATGGCTATCCAACTTTTAGAAGACTTTGCAAGGTACAGCCTGCCGCCTTGCGTGGCTGGAGGATTTCAAATTCAATTTCAGAGACTAAGGGCCTGATTTAGATCTCGGCGGATGGCTTACTCCATCACAATGGTGACAGATATCACGTCCGCCAAAATATAAATCCCATTACACCCTTTGCTCTACTCTGGCAGCATCCCGCAATGCTTTCCCTGCTCCTAGTGGCACCTCCACCAAGAACGGGACTCTTGACATGGAGCTGAGATGGTAAAACTTCAGCGGGCCAAACCTGGTGACTATTGCCGACCTGCACATCATTACAGTCTGCCTGAACTTATAACTTTGACACATATACACCTGTACAGTTTGATCCAATATGATGTTAATTTTCTTCATTTCCTATTTGTAAACCATCATGCAAATATGTGCACCTCAAAAAACACAAGGCAGATAATATTATTACACCATGAATGCACCAATTTTATACATCTTTTTTTAATTTTTTTTTATTAATGCATGTTAGACGTCGATACACACAAAAAAAGGAAATCAGTTATAATTCACAGTCTGCGGGAAGTGGAGAAAGAGCAAAGAGCAAAGAACATCAAAATTATGCATTACTTTTTTTAAATACATTTTTCTCCCCTTAGGCCCTGCCCATTTGGGCTGGACCACTCGTCCACCCAATACCCACCCATCCCTTCCCCGAGGTTGACAACTAATAACTTATTTACCTTTGTTTAAGTTCTGTCTTATTTCCCTTTTAACGATTTGCCCCCCTTTCTTCAATCCATCTAGTCAGAGGTGCCCAAATTTTTAGACCCTTTGTTCGAGAGCGTAGACCCCTTTTTGTATATATAGCTTTTTCAAGATTATAGTTAGCTAAAAAACGAGATAACCATTGCTGAAACGTGGGAGGGTTATGGTCCAACCATGCGGATGCCAGACATAACCGTAGTATCGCCGTACCAATGAACAGCAATTCCTCTCCAAACTTCCCCCGAGTGCTCTGGGCTACACCGAGTCCTATCAAGGAAGGAGAAAGGACGCATTCGATGCCCAGAGACAGCCTGAAAAAGTTAGTGATGTCTTCCCTAAGTTTATGGAGGGCATCACAAGAGGCAAAGATATGCATCAGATCTGCCTGGAATAATGCACACCGAGGGCAGAGGGTTCCTCTCCCCATCCCCCATTTCGCAATTCTTTTAGGTGTATAGTACAGCGAGAACCAAGTTTTATAATATTGGGCCTGGAGTCGGGCCGGAATCAAGATGTTCTGTGCTAATTTGACAGAGTGAAAGAATAGGTTTTTTGATGCCCCAGTTTCCACTTCCCACTTTGTCGCTCTAGCACCCATATCATCTGTCATTAGTGAGTTAAAAAAATTATAGACTATACGTATGGATAGGCCTGTGTTTCTTCTCAGATTGTCAATTATGTCGTTCCTAGCGAAGCCAATTGGCCCTCCACCTTTCTTATTTAAAAAGTCTCTAATTTGAAGATATTTGTAAAAATCCCTCCAATCTAGCGGATACCGTTCTTTAAGATTATCGAAGGAAGTCAGACCTGATGAAGAAAAGAATGCTCCCAGGTTGGTCAGTCCGGCATTGCACCATTTTTGGATGACTGGGCCTTTAAAGATCTCGGGTAAATTGGGATTATGGAAAAGAGGTGTATAGTGATTGTACCGGCCCAAACCGATTACGTATTAATTTCCAGATTTTGTGTCCCGCCTGCAGGGTTTTAAAGCGAACCTTCTTATAGTGGTTGTCGCCTAAAAATCGCCAAGCCCAGCCCCACGCTTCCACACCCATTATAAGTTCGAGGGGGGTTGGTACCTCCTCAATGATACTATCTCTTGGCTTTTCTTGTATTACGACTAAATTATATAATAGTGTTGTAGCCCAATAGTAAAGTCGTATATTAGGAAGAGCCAAACCACCTCTCTCTCTAGGTAAAGAGAGATATTTGTATGCTCTTCTTGGTTTGGCATATGCCCAGATAAAACGGGAAAATACATTTTCGATTTGTTTAAGACAATCTGTGGAGAATTCAAGTGGGATTGCACGCATAAGATATAAAAATTTGGGGAAAAATAACATTTTGATGATATTACATCTTGCGATAATAGACAGATGTAAGTTGTGGATTCTCAGCAGGTCAGGTTTAGTTTTAACAATTAATGGGTCTATGTTATCTTTGACTATTTTATCGATATTAGCTGAGATATCAATGCCAAGATATATTACATGTTTGACAACGCGAGAGTCATTGATGGTTAAGTTCTCATTAGCAACAATTTGCGTTTTAGTACGGTTTAGAGAGTACCCAGAGAGTATCCCATATCTCGCCGCTTCTGTCTCTATTTCGGCCATAGCAGTTACGGGGTCGGGAGTCACAAGGGCGATGTCGTCCACATACGCCAGTACTTTAGTTTCCGAACCTTGGGTGACTATGGGCCTAATTGTTTCATTAATTTCCAATTGGCGTAAGAACGGGTCTATGTAAATAGCAAATAGAAGCGGCGTGCTTGGGCATCCCTGGCGGGTACCTCTCGTTATGTTAAAGCTATCCGTGAGTGCGCAATTAACAAAGAGGCGTGCAGTAGGGTAAAAATACAACATTTTAAAAGCTTGCAGAAGCCCTTTACCAACTCCGACCCTCAACAGGGTCTCCCATAGAAAAAGCCAGGAGACTCTGTCAAAGGGTTTTTCTGCATCTAGCAAAATTAATGCCATTGGGTGACTAGAGATATTTGCAGCATCAAAGAGTGAGATATCCCATCTTATATGGTCCGTCGTCCCTCGCCCTGGTATAAACCCATGTTGCCTGATTGAGACAACCTTATGGATAACAGATTCCAACCGAGTGGCAAGGATTTTAGAGTAGATCTGGCTATCGCTGTTGATTAAGGTTATAGGGCGGTATGAACCGGGTTCAGATGGTATTTTTTTTTTTTTGAAAGACCACAATCTTGGCCTGCGACCAGGATTCAGGTGGTCTGCCACCCTTGAACACTTGTATGAATTGTTGAGTCATACAGTCTTTGAGCTGTGGCGAGAATTTTTATAGAATTCGAGAGGTATACTATCTAATCCAGTGGCCTTGCCGTTGGGGAGACTGTTGATGCATAATAATATCTCGACCCATTGCGGAAGTTCATCGAGCCATAGCCGGTCTTCCTGGGAGAATTGTTCCGAAGGGATCGGGTTGAGATATGCCGCCATGTCTCCCGGATTCCTAGAGGAGTCTTCGCTGTATAATTTCTGATAGTATGTGTGAAATATCTCTCGAATTCCATCTGGGTCTGTTATCATCCCTCGCTCAGGGTCATTTATTTCTTGTATTGTATTCCGGGTTATTTTTTGTCTTGCTCTGATTGCCAGGTGGTGCCCCACCTGTTCGCTACACTCCTATACCTCCTCCCGCCATGCTATACGTTTATCAGCAGCTGTGTTTGCTATAATCTCCATAACCGCTGATTTACCGATTGCTACCTTAGCCTGTGCTTCAGCGGGGTCGCCCCCGGTTTGAATCGCAGAAATCAATTCTTCTTCAGTGGCGGCTAATCTAGCTAATGTGTCATTTGTCAAGGAGAGTTTTGTTTTATTCAGTGATAAGGAAAATCCGAGGGTTCCCCCTGTATTTCAGCTTTTAGCGCATCCCAGACAGTTTCAATTTCTGTGCTCCCCAAGTTCTCACCGAGGAATTGCGGAATCCACATTCTCATATGATGACAGTAGTCTTCGTTAAGAAGTAGAGCTCGTTCAAAGCTCCATGTGGCACTTTTCCCACCCATGGGCAGTTTCCCCTTTAGCTCTACCGTTAGAGGGTTGTGATCAGCGAGAATGCGAGGTGCTTTTTCAATAAGACAGTCATGAAGAAGAGAGTGCGATACTCATATATAGTCTAATCTGGCATGTTTATTATGGGGATAGGAGAAGTAAGTGAAGCCGGGGTCGGAAGCATTCTGCCAGTTCCAGAGATCGGAAAGAGCATGCTCCTGGCATAATGTCCTTAGCGCCTGGAACACCGTAGGTTTCCGGCCACTATATATCCAATCAGTTTCTGCGTTTAATTTTTTATCTGCAGGTATATTGATGTTAAGGTCCCCACAGATAATTATGGGAAGTGGCCAGGTGGCTAATTCATTATTTATATAATGAAAAACTTCTGGGTCGTCTAGTATGCTGCCATAGATCGAGCAGATGGTGAGCGGGGCCCCATTATCCCTGCAACATTCCGTAATTACCCATCTCCCTAGTTGATCAACCGAGGTGCGCCTAAATTGTATAGTATTGTTTGCTGTCAGGATCGCGACCCCACGTGTGCGTGAACTTTGTGTTGTTCCCCCCACCAGATTGTATCCAAGTGTTTTGAGTAAATGCTGCTGAGACCTCTCAATGTGAGTCTCTTGCATACAAATTATGTCGGCCTTCAATAAGGGTATACCAACTGCAGTGTTCCGCCTCTTTTTGGGGTCATTTAGGCCACAGATATTGATCGTAGCGATACGGAGTTTACTCATCTAGAATGCCGGAAAAGAAAAAGGGTGAAAAGAGAATAAAGGAAAATTGAGACATTTCAGATTGTGTTGCCAACCCCCCTAACCCTGAAACCCCCCCTTCCCCTTCCCAACCCGGCCCTCCCTCCACCTCCCACCTATTGCTGAGGTTACCTGGTCCTGCCCGGGCCAGGATGATGCCATCTGAGCAATCATAGCCCCGTGTCTCCGCCGAGCTGGCCGCCCAATCAGGGCCCCTGCCCCACAGTCACCCCCCACAGTGCTCTCAGTGACCTCAATGCAGCATAATAAGGGGAAAAAAGAGAGAACAAGCTCAACCCCCCTAAGAGAGAGAAAAGAAAAGAAAAAAAAATTAGGGATCTGACTTTGAGACCTTGTAAGAATGAGATCTACCCTCAGCTATCTATTAAGAATTTTCTCGGTTGCCATGCGAAAATGCAGTGTAAGAGAGAGGAGAGAAGGAAATAGTTGAATAGATAGTGACTTTGTAGTTAGATTCCTGATAGACAAATTTATAGTCTATTATCCCCTAAGTCTTGTTGGTATGATTCGCATTTTGGCCGGTGATTTCCTGTAAATACGCCTGGGCCTGAACTTCCGAGATGAAGCTGTGCGTGGAGCCCTTGTAGATGACTTTTAGACGGGCTGGGTTCTGTAGGTAAACTTCTGCTCCAAGTTGCTGGAAGGGAGTAAAGAGTTGCCTGAGCCTCCATCTACGCTCAACAGTGGCATGAGCAAAATCGGGTCTTGTGAAGAACGATTCTCCATTGAATTCCTTCTTGGAAGTTGGTCTAGCCAGGTCGTAAAGAGTTTGGCGTAAGAGGAAGTTACCGAAGTATAGGAGCATTGCGCGTGGGTGTTGAGGAGTAGCTGAGGGACGTTTAGATGGTATTAGAGGGAATCTATGGGCTCGTTGGATCTCTTTGTCCCAATTCCAGGTGTGCAGTTCGGGGAAGGCACCCTTCAACAACGTGATCATATAGTTCCTGGGATCTCCCCCTTCGGCCCCCTCCGCGATGCCGAGAACATGAAGATTGTTGCGTTGTTGCCTGTTTTCATATTCCTCCATTTTCCACATCAGGTCCTTCACAATGCCGTCGTGTTAATTTCCTTGCGCTTTTAGAGTGACAAGATCCTTCTCGAGATTTTCAGTACGAATTTCAACGGATGCCATCCTGTCCGCTATTTCAGCACAAGTTCTGCCTACCTTCCGAACGGCCCCTTGTTATTTTTTGGCGGCTAAGCAAGATCTCCGGTTGGCTTGCTTGGCCTCTTCCCGGAAGCTCTTAATAGATTGTAAGACCACAGCTAGAGCAGGATCAGTCTGGACCTCCAGCTCTTTACCTTCAGTGCTGCCAGTGACTGTGCAATTTCCTCCTGAGCACACTGTTAGGTCTGCCATGCTAGTGAGTTGTGAGGCTGAGTAGTCCCATCTGAGGTCCCCAACGCTACCATTGTCGGTGGCCCCCGCCCTCTTTCTCCGGCTTCCTTTTTTATTCAGATTTTTGCTATGTCCATGCGTTTTGGCAGGTAGTTCTGTGTCGGAGTCTGAGCTGCTTTTCCAATTCTGCCCCTCTCCTTCGCTGGAGGCGGATATGCTCAGATCTGAAATATCCGATTAATCTGTTAGTGAGTAGAATTTCTCAAGGGTATCGGGTGTCATAGGCCGGGGGTGAGGGGTATTCGCCACATCAAATTCAGGGGCCTTGTTGCGTATGATTCACTGCCATTTATTCCTGAATTTCTTTCTAAGGCCTTTTTGCAACCTAGAGCAACAGGAGTGACAGGAACGTCAAGAGTGTCAGCTTGGAGCTCCGTGTTGAGATTACTTCCCAATGCCTCCTCACGATCAGGGGTAGAGGTAGACGTTGTTTGAACATGCGTGCCTGCCAATGAGACCGGAGCCAGGAGAGGGGCAGTGCCAGCATTCAAACTATCAGCAGTACTTAAGTCATAATCCCCCTCTTGGTCTTTGTTTCTTTGCAGAGAAGCCTTGTGAGCTTTCCCATCGCTTGGGCCAAAAATATTTGAGATTAAAGTTTGAGAGTTGCCCGGGTCACTGGGGGTTCTATGCTGAGTTTTTTTTGCCATGTCAGTTTTTTGAAAGCTCTCAATGTTTTCGGCTTTCTTGCTCTTCTCCCTCCCTTTAATTTTGGCCCCACGTGTGTCAATGCACTTAGCCCGGTTTTCATCAGTCAATGTGGAGGGTAGACCTGCGGGCGTTATTATCGGGAGAGAGGGATGAGAGCTCTTAGATTTAACAGTTTTGCCTCCCCGTCATCCTTACTTGTCTGTAAGCTGGTTCCCTTTTATTCCACTGTAACCGTGAGGTGCTCCGAGCGCTTGACTTAAGAAGCCGGGAGACAGACGACACCCCCCGCGCTTTCCACGTAGCTCAGCTGAGTGTGGAATGAAAGGTATTCTGTTTGGCAGGGCTCTGGTGACTGCCGAGAGGATTCCGCCCAGCTGCTTGGAGAGGGAATCCGGCCGCAGGGCGGTAGTTGTCAGCGATGATGATGGATCGAGTTGAGCTGCGGCAGACGTTAGCAGTGCTAACAGCGGGAGCGGTTGGCTGAGCACTTCGCCGGTTCCTGATGGTTCGTGCTGGCAGACGAGTGTAACAACGATGTGCAGGTACTGGGGCTGCTCCATTAGAAATAATTATTTTTCATTTGAGGCTCTGTGGGGGCATATTGAAGTTCGATCAGGATTCCTGGGGGGCGCAGCCGACGGAACATCGCGGGGTGAGATGTTACTCCGATGCCATCTTGCCTCCGTCGGGGAACCACCCAATTTTATACATCATATTTATTTCATACCCCCATGTTCTCAACTCCACTCTCTCCTCATGCATACATGCTCACACAGTCTAGATACTCATTCACACCTTTACCAACCTAAAAAAACATCCTCTGGCCAAACAAGGGAAAATGAACAATTTTTTTTTCTTTTTCCAACCGTTGCTGTGATGTTGGTTGGGATATTGTTGCTCAGGTCTTCGCACGTTTCGGTGGAAAATCTTTTATACGTCCACCTTCTTCAGGACCACCAAGGGTAACTACTCAGAACTGGTGGGACAACTAAGGGTTATCTGAAATGCCATGGAAATTGAATGTAGACCAGCCTCAAACATGAAATATTTAATGAAAAATATAACTCCAATATTGTTCTCCTGCACATGTGAAAAGCCATCACCAAGTGAACCGAAAGAACAAATAGACCTTTGTTGTACTGTACAACTTACTTGAGGTTCAAAACCTATGTCCCATAAGTAGAGAGAGAAAATCCCAAAGTTTATGACCATATATTATCACATGCCCATGCTAGGGTTAGTAGTGGAAAATTACATGAGGGGAGACCTCAAGAGTGTGATGCTACATGTACTAAGAAGGTTTAACAGGTAAATTATATTTAAATAAATATATACAAAGGGCCTAATATGAATTCTAAATTGAAATAAAAAGGGACCAATAAGAGCAGGAAGCACAATCCAGTAGATTTAATATTTGTGGTGTGAAAATGTCTCTAACATGACGTGCCTCTTTATGTACCAATAGGAGACTAATTGACCTAAAAGTAATTTAAACCTATTCAAGAAATATTTGTATAATTCAAAAACCTGTTCAAGAACTATTTTGTATAGAAATAGAGTTGGCTTATTTTTGCTTACCTACAAGGGACCCCTCTTCGGTGTATTCTCATCTAATGTAACGTAGAGATGTGAATCATCCTGCATAATGCACACAAAGATGGAACTACATGCCTCCCTCCTATATAGCAAATAATTAAAACTATATAATATTTGCTTTTCCTACATATCTAAATGTTTATATCATATCATGCTGTCTATACATGCAAGCCCACTGGTATGTTACCAGCAAGTTTCTTGACATATATTCAAAAGTTTTTCAAAAGTGTCCACTAGTGAGGTCAGGGGTCCAGGTACCATCAGATCTGGTACCCACTTACGTGGTGGGAGATGACATAATTAGGTGTTTTTTCTGCATATGAGGTAGCCCTGAGGATACATAAGGTCCCATAGGAAAACTTCAGGGGAGGGGCTTATAGACACAGATGCTCACAGTGGGAAGGGATACACTTCTCACATTAGAGGTGGATGACCAGGCAAAGTATGCCCCCATAAAAGCCATACTTGTTGCCATATTTGGGCTGACCCCCTGAGAGGTACCGTCAGAGGTTCAGGGACTGCCACAAACTCCCAAGCCAATCTTGGACGGATTGTGTGGACTACTTTTCAATGACAGTGGATGGTTGGATGGAGGGTTGTGAGCTAAAAACATTTGAAGGGCTGTACAATTTAGTAGCAGTAGAGCACATTTTCAGTCATTTTTTTCTAGAGCTATGCCAGCACCTAGTTGACTGAAAGCCTACTGACCCCAGGGAGATTGCACAGGAGGCAGACCTCTGGGTGAGTACCAGAGTGTCTGGAAAGGTCCCAGGAGTGATCCTAAGGAGGATGGTTTCAGGTCCACCCCAGAGTGAATGGGGTAAACAGTGACCCAGACAGGTCTCAGTACATTATAGGTGAAATGGTTCCCATACCCCTCGGAAGAATAGAGGGGGAGATTCTGGTGGAGGGAGGACCAAATTAACCTATTCCCAACCTTAGTGCTTTGGCATTGATTTGTGAAGGAAAAACTTCAGCAGGCCTAACCTGGTGACTATAGCCGACCTGCACTCCATCATGGTCGGCCTGAACTTGTGGCTTTGACCCGGTCCAATGCGACCAGATATCTTGAGTTGGCGCTTTTTGGTACTATTTTTCATAAAATCTTTAAATAATTATTATCTCCGGTTCGACTGATTGGATTTTTGTCATTTATTAGTTGGGGAGGATGTGAGAAATAAGTCCAAAATCTTGCCAGGTCTAACACACTGAGTCAGGGTAACTCGCATAATTTGCTGTAGCAAAATTGCCGCAAAATTATACAATATTATGTGCAATTTTAGGCTGATCATGGTGGAGCAGAGGTCGGATACACCAAGTGGCTCATCTTGCATTAATTTTATCTTCTGTGTGCCTGACATTAGTGCTGCAGGCCCACTGGAAGCATTTAATTTACAGAACCTGATTACATGGTATACCACTCTACAAGGGACTTATAAGTAAATTAAATATGCCAATCAAGTGTAAGCCAATCGAATCATGTTTCGGGGAGTGAGCACAAGCACTTTAGCACTGGTTAGCAGTTCTTTTTTTTAGTTTAAAAATGCTTTATTGAGAAATAAATATGAACAACGTGCAATTACAGCAAAACATAATAATGCTCCATAAGACAATCCAAGTGAATGTGAGAACAGGTATTAAAATAGAATATAAATAACCTGATGAAAAACAAGAAGGTATTAATCCTTTTAAAAGATTAACAAGCTAAACATATCAAATATTATAAGAGTTTATACTAGAAAAACTTGAATTGTAATGCGAATTATAATGCTAAAATAAATGCATTTTAATCTTTTAAAGGTAAAAGGAGGAAAAGAAAAGAAGAAAGAAAAGAGGTGAAAGAAGGAAGAGGAGAGGGAAACTATATTCCAGGATAAGGTTGAAATAGCGAGTATCTAACAACTATGCAATAATATAAACAGGTAGTGATTAAACAGTTACAATTTAAGGAGGTTCGTAATTACAAACTTTAGAATTAGATCAGTTCATACTTCTAGATAAAAATGAAGTAAGAGGCGACCATAATAAATCTTTTTGAATTTTTAAGGGAATAGATGTGGCATGGGCACGATCTAAACGGTGATGATGACATAACAGGTTCCACCACGCCATATAAGACATTTTAGCTGTATCCTTCCAATTAGAAGTAATTATTTGAAAAGCTAGGGCAATCATTAAGTCAACAAGTTTTCCAACTAACCGTTGAGAAGACCAAAAGGGGGAAGCACCACCTAAGAATATATATGTAACATCAAAAGGAAAAGACACAGATAGAATATCGTTCATTTTGTGCAAATCTTTAACCAAAACTGTTTAACAAGAGGGCATTCAAAAAACATATGGAAAAGATCACTCTTATCATGCGTACATGACCAACAATTAGTGTTAGATGATACTTTAAATTTATACAAGCTTGTAGGTGTGATAAATAATTTGTTATAAAAATAATATAATGTTTGTGTGGTGCTCGCTGATGAGGACGAAGTATGAATCTTGGCCCATATCGATTTCCAAGTGTGAGCTGTAAATTCTTGATGTAACTCTGATTCCCATACAAGTTCTATCTTATGCTTAGAAACAGATTTAGAGAAATCAATCAATAACTTGTATATATTTGAAGCTTTCAATTGTGTAGAAAAATCAATTGAGGAGGGAGGAGGCTGTATGTCTGTATCTGGAAGAGTTTGTTGGGAAGTGTATGTAATAAGGAGAGGTCTAAGGAGTTCAAATTGAGAAGCATATTTGTTAGATATATGAAATGTGTCTTGTATCTCTGAAAATACCAATAAAGTGTTATTATGAAAAAGCTGTCCGATAGTGATAATACCTTTATTTATCCATTATTTCCACCCAAGGATCCTATTGTTTAATTTAATGTTTGTATTATACCATATTGGGGTTTGTAAAATATTATCAGAAAAGGAATTTGAGGAAAAAATTAAAGGTTTGCTAATAGCTATTGAGTGGGTAAGTACGGGGGAAATTAGACCTCTTGGAGGTTGAGTGATACGGATCACGTCCTTGAAAGTAAAAGGTGAGAATTGTACCTGCTCTATTTGACCCCATACCGTGGATGATTCCATATAGTTTTCAGAAAGGGAAACCCAAATATGTTTTAATGTAAAAGCAGAATGGAATGTTCTAATATTAGGAAAATTAACTCCACCAAGGTCCTTTGGTTGTTGAAGTCGAGCTAAAGCAATGCAGGGTTTGCGTTTGTTCCATAGAAATTTAATAAAAGAGCGATTAACGATTTAAAAAAAATTAAGTGGGAGAGAAATAGGGAGCATTGACAAGTAAAAATTAACAATAGGTAGTAACATCATTTTAATTGTGGCTAACCTGCCCCACCAAGAAATAAAAATGGGAGACCAACCATCTATAAGTGCATTAACCTTAGTCATAATTTCATTTTTGATAATTTTAATAGTGTCCTTAATATTACTAATATAAAAAATTCCTAAGCATTTAGTACCTTTTGAACTCCATTTGAAACCAGAGTCTTGAAACATATGTGGGAGGCAGTATTTGTTTAGCAGTAATACTTCTGATTTATCGATATTCAATTTGTAACCTGAGACAACTGAGTAAGTAGATAATAATTAAAAGAATTCAGGCAAGGAGATAATAGGATTAGATACATATAGTAAAATATTGTCTGCATACGCAGTATACTTGATATTCAAATTTTTTAATTGAAAACCAGAAAATATGGAGGATCGTCGAATCGTTTCTAAAAAGGGTTCTAATGCTAAAATGAATAATAGAGGGGACAGGGGCACCCTGCCTGGTACCTCTATGAAGGGTGAAGTATTTAGATTGTTTACCATTGACCCAAATAGATGTAGAAGGATTTGAGTATAGTAATTTAATGTATTGGATAAAATGGGGACTAAAACCATGCCACTTTAAAGCACAAAACATAAAATCCCAGTTTACACGATCAAAGGCCTTCTCGGCATCTAGTGTTATGGCAGCTAATGGAGAATTAAGTTTAGCCGCTAAATGTATAATATTTAGAAAAGTTCTTGAATTATCTGAGATGGATCTACCCTTTACAAAACCAGACTGATGCATGTCTACTAAGTCTGGGATAACAGAGTTGATCCGGAGGGCCAATAATTTAGCAAAAATCTTGCAATCTGTATTGATTAATGAGAAAGGTCTGTAATTACTACACCTAGATAGGTCTTTGTCTTTTTTAGGTATTAAACATAACATGGCCTGAGCGAAAGAACCCTGTGCACAACTAGTATTCAAGAAATGATTAACAAGCACTAATAGCTTAGAAATTAAAAGGTGTCTGAAGTGTAGATAGAAGCGTACAGTAAAGCCATCGGGCCCGGGTGTTTTATCTTTAGGAAGCTGATTTATAGCAGTTAACAATTCTTGTTCAGATAAAGGTTTATCAAGGGAGGATAGGTTTATCTGTTTAGTGGGATCTTTGGGGATTGACTGAAAGAAAGAGTCTAATTGTTCAACACAGGGGTATGACTCCGGGGTGTACAGGTTCTTATAGTAATCAGTAAAGCATTCCAAGATTTTTGAATCACTAATATGTCGGACTCCGGAGGAATCAGTGATGGCAACAATCCTAGACTTCTGTTTCTTACTTTTCAAATAATTTGCCAAAGATTTACCCGCCTTATTGCGACCGCTGTACATTTTTGCATTGAATCTAAGCAGTGTACCACAGGCATCATCCCAAGATTGTTTGTTGCAATTTGGACTTAATAAGTTTAGATAGTGTTTCACTATTATTGGAGGAAAAATACTTATGTTCCAAGGATTTGATCTGATTTAAGAGTTGTTTAGAATCCTTAAGAAGTTTTTTCTTTTTCTTGGCTACATAGTCAATTATAAAACCTCGTGCAGTTGCTTTAAACGCATCCCAAACAAAATGCATCTGCGTATCTGAAGGAAGGTTGTTTGTGAAATATTCCTGTGTAAAGATTGTAAATTGTTCTGTAAACTGTTGATCCAATAAGAGAGAATTATTGAATCTCCATTTGCGGGTGGAGGAGATGGGGTTAGGATACTCAAAATCTATAATAACAGGTGCGTGATCAGAAATAAGAATTGATCCTATTTCTCTATGTGTTAAAAATTGAAGTATATGTTGTGTGAAAAATACATAATCTATTCTAGAATAGGATTTATGAACAGGTGAAAAGAAAGTATATTCCAAAACATCAGGGTGGAGCACTCTCCAGACATCAATCAGCCCCCTGTTAGAAATGGTTTTATGGAAAGTTTTATGCATTTGAGATGGAATAAATCTAGCTTGTGACTTACGGTCTAAAAATGGGTCCATAAATTGATTACAATCGCCCCCAACGATTACATTTTCTGAAGCATGGGAGGACAACAAGGAAGAAATGTCATTCCAAAAAGTTAGATCTACTCCATTTGGCCTGTATATATTACATATCATAAACTTTGTACTATTTATGAGCACTTCTAGAAGAAGCCATCTTCCAGCAACATCTTTATATTCATTTATCAATTGAACATTTAATGATTTATGAAACAATATAAGAACGCCATTTTTGTTTTGCACAGCAGGAGAACTAAAGACATTCCCGACCCATTGTCTCCTAAGAGAATTTATGTCTTGCTCCTTATGGTGTGTTTCTTGTAACAGAGCAATTTGACAATTTAGTCTGGACAAGTGAGACAAAACTCTCTGTTTTTTCACCGGATTACGAATACCTTTAACATTCCATGACACCATGCGTAAGTTACTCATTGGGAGAAAGACAAGAAAAATTTCGGAATAAAATTGTAAAACTTTTAACATTACGTAGATAAATAACTGAATAAATGCATGAGCTGATCGAGCAAAACAGGTTTGATAACTGACAATGCATGTCCAAAAGTAAATAAAACTATGACAGATAACGGAAAAATTGAGGTAAAGGGGTGAAGAGGGTGAGAAGAGAGGAGTGGAATAAGGAATATAAACTTGAACAGATTTACCAAGAATAATCAGGTCAAATAAAGAAAGGTATGAGACGACAAGAACCATTTTAGAAAAGGAAGAACTCACTATAATGAATTGTAGGAGGGAAGAGAGGAAAGGAAGAAAAAGAGCAAAAGTAAGAAATTGAAGGAAAAAAAGTAAGAGAAAGACAGGAGAGCATACTCTCCTCTGAAAAATGTATTCAGAATAGATGGCAAAGAGCCAGAAGACTATAGCCATAATGATCATAGATAAAAGGGAAAAAAAGACAAATAACATGGGGGGACAAAAAGGGTAGACACCGCTCCGTTGGGCAACACCAGGAAAAGAAAACTATTGAAGTATCAACAAATAATTGAGGGGCAATATTATTAAGAAGGGGGTTGAAAACATACAGCGTGGGGGAACTTACTATACATTGGGGTAGACAACACAACCAGACGGAAACATGGACGACGGAACTGATGTATAATGAGAACAGAGACAACATCAAACATTATACGAATGGAGAACCTGTGGAGAAAAGAAGAGAAAAGAACATTTTAGATATTACTCATTACCATTTCTTCTGTTTTGTGCATATGTATGAAGTTCTTAAGGTGCGCAGGTTCCTCGAATGTCATTATTCTGTCCTTATATGTAACTTTGAAAAAACAAGGGTGAATGAGGCCATAACGAGCGTTCATAGATCGGAGTATTGGTCTGAGATCCAAAAATTCCGTCCGGCGATTGGCAGTAGGTTTTGAGACATCTTGACTGAAAAAGATTTTGTGCCCCATCCAAAGCATCTGCTTAGGTTGTTTGGCTGCAGCAAGAGTCGCCATTAAGTCGGAATATAAAAGAAAATAGGCAATAATTCCTCTTGACTTATTTGAGGAGTCCGCAATACGAGGACCAATTCTGTGTGCTCTCTGGATATTAAGATCTACAGATTTAGGTCGACCGACAATTTGTGGGATGTGTAACTTCAAAAAAGAGATCATATCATTGCCTTCAGAACCTTCCGGAATACCCTAAATTCTTAGGTTTTTATGTCGATTTTGATTTTCCAAATCTTCTGTTGCTTTCTTCAGATGAGCAACCTCTTTAGATAAGGCCTTTACTTTGGCGGACACATCTTGCGAATCACTAATTCTTTGCTCAACATCAGTAAGCCTTGAATCCAATCCAGACCATTTCTCATCAATCATCTGAAGTGTTGCGTTAGTCTCTGCCATAAATGGGCGGATATTTTTCAGTTCTTCCATAATGTCACCCAGTGTTAAGGATAAAGGAGATTTAGACGGAGAAGAAGGATCTTTTTTAGCTCTTTTATTAGTGTTACTTGCTGTGTCTTTATGGCCAGTAATGCTGGAACCAGAGGCACCTTGTAATTTGCTTGAACTTGCGGACTCCATTGTTAAGACAAGCTAGAAAAAATACAGGACCCAGTCAAAGTATTCTTAAGAGAAAATAGTAGTCCAATATCATCGAAACAGCTCTTAAAGTGGGAACAAAATGGCGGCCAAAAAAAAGAATTTTCCAGAAATGTGAGGAAGTGGTTCCACCAACTGTTAAATTTGTATCACAATAAATATATGATAGCCATTCATCATCCTGGGGCATTCAATATCCTCTGCAGACACTTTGTAGAATAGAGCACACTTCAAAAAAAAAACAAGAATTCTCTTCAGAATGCCATTTATAGTCATTCAGAGACACCTCAGTCCCTCTATGGTGAATAATGACAGGGAATTTTCACAGAAAAAGAAAAATAATGCTGTCTGGCTGCAGCATCAAGGAAATAAGAGAAAAATGCTGCATCTTGCGCAAAAACGAGAGCGCAAACTCTCGGAATATTTGACCTTGTGAGGAAATCGAGAGTACAAGCTCTCAAGATGACGGTCGGGCCCCGGGAGCAAAGTAGAATTTGACTAAAATTAGACCGATTTAAAGTCTAAATAACTTGCCTCTCCGCTCCCGGGCGCTTCCGACGTCCATTCATGCGTCCGACCCGCTGTACCAGCGCATTTAAACGCTCCTCCGTTGCCAAAGCTTTTCCCGGTGCCGCGGAGGAATTCACGGAGCGGCCATCTTGTTTTGCCGCCGCCCGCGCTCCCTGGTTAGCAGTTCTAAAGCCAACAAAAATGAATTTCTGTACAAAATGGAGGTAGGTAGGCAAAAAGCTTAGGGGAAGACCATCCTAAGGCTGACAGATCTAACACCCATCATGCCACATCAGATAAGTCCCAGCTATATGCACATTAGTTTTGACCCTTCTTCAAAAGTAACAGTCCAGACTGAACTGCCAAGCCAGCTCTGAACCAGAACACAAGTTACCCAAGACTAGTTTCCCTATCTACTCCCAGTCCAAAGTTAGCACTCATGAAATGTAATACGTTAACCCAATATTATCCAATGGGAGAGTTAGGCCTTACAGTAGGAGTAAATAAATGTAGGAGTTTTTCACTACCAGGACATGTGAACTTAATCCCATATGCCCTCATTTTTAAATATAGTGCACCCTGCCCTATGCAACTTTAGGGCCTACCTTAGGGGTGACATATGTTGTACAAAGGAAGGTTTAGGCCCAGCATAAGGATTATTTAGCAAGGTAAAGCTGCACTACAAGCTGTAGTGGCAGGCCTGAGACAAGTCTTAAAGTGCTACTTTAGTGGGTGGCACAATACGTGCTGCTGACCCACTAGTAGTATTTAATTTACAGGTCCTGGGTACATATAATATCATATACTAGGGACTTATAAGTAAATTAAATGAGCCAAGCAAGTGTAGGCCAATTTCACCATGTTTTAGGGCGAGCGCACAAGCACTTTAGCACTGGTTAGCAGTTGTAAAGACCACAGATTCCTAAAGCCAACAAAAACGAATTCAGCAAAGCAGAAGGGGTGAAGGCAAAACGTTTGGGGGTGACCCTTGAGATAAGGCCGGGTCCAGTACACTGGACCTGTCTCCAAACTGGAGCAAGCACAGCACAGGCTCAAGAATGTGTGAGGTTTTTGCACGTAGCTGTCATCAGCTTCTCTGGAGCAGTAATCAGTTATAGACAAAAAGGCAGGCCTAAACTAGAGGCTTCTTCAAATTGACAATATAAACTGCAGTGCCATGTTTTACCCCTATCATCCACCAAATGGAGCTTACCCTGTATGGAAAAGATGCCTGCATCCTCCATCTTGTGCAGTACTAAACCAGAGGCATCCAAAGGGATCCCATTGGATTCAGTATTGACCTATACACACAGAAAATACTGCTACTTAACATGTGCTACATGCACTGAAACATGACTTGCCTACAGGATGTCTGAACAAGGCTATGAATATTTACATTACAGCTGAATTTTACACTAGTAGGCCAGTTGGCCCTCCCACACTCTCTGACTTAGATAAAATGGTCAGGTCTATCAAAATCAAAATACTGCCACCACTGCTTTATGTGCTTCACCAAATACAGTGGTCTTCTGTCCACTATTGTGGCATGCTTGGTGCACCACCTCCCCAAACGTTCACATAAGCAGTCAGGGACAGACCTAGGCCCCTGCAAACATGCTATATTAGCATGAAGCCAGGATAACAATGAAATATCAGGATACCAGATGTACATGCAGTTGGTAATTCAGGGCAGGAGAACATAACCATACACCATCCAGGAATTTTCCCATTGAACAGTCAACCCGGAGTCAACTGGGGATAATAAGGTCAATCATGGATCCATTAGTATTGAGTAAGGTCTATTTCATTTAGGAACTGATACAACAATGTCTGAGTAATCCCCCCATTGCAGATTTATGACACTTGCACAATGTCTTAAAAGTAATACATTTCGAGGGCAAAAGGTGGGTAGACCACTCTACAAAACTACTATTAATACTGGAAAGCTTGTAGACAATGCTGAATCTGACATATTGTGAGATGAAAGATTTAATTTCAGCAATGAGTTATTGAAAGGTGTAATAGGCCTCAATGCAGATATGTCTACAGCATGGTGTATTTATGTGAGTCAGTACAAACCAACCATCTCTTCTCTCTTCTTTGTTAAGTTGTAAAAATGAGTTTACAGTAGAGGAGGAGGAGACTCATAAAAGCTCAGAAGGCTTATTTGAAGCAGGTCTAAGTGAGAACCAGCATATCTAGTTCAAGAGCATAAATCAAAATTCAATATGATGAAGATATACATTTGTAGAGGACACAGTTCTGGGAGATGGACTTCCAATTAGAAATTTGTGTGGCCATTCACTCATATTTGATTTAAATTAGATTGCTAGGCTGTGGTGTGATTCTTGGTAGCATGTGGTTGTGTCACCGATGTATAAAAGTGATGAAAATTATGAGATAGGTCAAGTGAGTTGGATTTTAAATGGGAAGAGACACTGATTTGAGAAATTGGTATGTGCTGTGTGAGGAAAAGAGACTGCCACCATAGGTACGAGATTCAAGGTTGTTAGGAAAGGCAGGGGTTACACTGGCTTGATGAGTATTGGTAGTCATTCCTTTTTAATTCGTGGTAAGGGGATGGAAAACCTTGAGTAGTTTAATTCAATTCATTTTTGCTGGCTTTCCAGTGCTTGCTAGAAAGAGGCAGGTAATTTCCTTATGGTGACTTCTCATCCACCTCATTACTTTCCCATGAGAATGCTTATCACTATGGATGCATCCGTTGTTCACTGGGAGCTCTGATCTGCTATCTGGCCAGCAGAGTAAATAACTTGGCCCAGCAGAGTAGCTTAAAGCATGAATTACATTAAGGCTGGCTCAGGTCAATGTGCCTGTTGGACCTGGCCCTCTCTGCAGGGTCACCCCCAAACTTGTTGTCTTTTTCCCTCCACTATTTGCTGAAATTCATTTTTTTTTACCATAGGACTTTGTGCACTTTACCACTGCTAACCAGTGCAAAAGTGTTTGTGCTCACGCCCCTAAACATGGTTTGATTACCATACACTTAATTGGCATATTTAATATACTTATATGTACTTGTGGAGTGGTATACCATATACCCAGGGCCTGATTATTAAATGCTACCAGTGGGCCTGCAGCACTTATTGTGTGATCCATTTAAGTAGCACTTTAAAGCATGTCCCAGGCCTGCCATTGCAGCCTGCATGCAGTTTTAAACTGCCATGTCGACTTTGCATTTAAACGCCCTTGCCAGGACTTAAACTCCGATTTTATTATACACAAGACACACCTAAGATAAGCCTTAGGTGGCCTTATATGGCAGGCAGCTGTGTAATTTAAAGTTGGACCTATACTTTTAAGATTTACATGTCCTCATAATGAAAATCTTCTACATTTGTTTTTCACTAATGTGAGGACTACCCCTTCCATAGGATAACATTGGGATAACTATGTCATGTATTGCATCTATGTATTGGAATGATAAATCCTTTTTATTGGTAAAGTCAGATTATTCATTGCAGTTTTGAAAATGCCACTTTTAGAAAGATGACATTTTCCTGCCCTTAGCCCTTTGTGCTTGCAGCCCATCTAGGATCACATGACTGGGTGTAGTTGACAGTTAAGCTTTGTGAATTCCTCCCAGATAGTCACACAATAGAGGGATTAGTTGTGACTCAATGGACCATCTGCTGGCAGGATGGGGGCGATGAGAGGAGTCCAACCCCACTTGCAACTGTATAGGGTGTGCTCCGGCTTCACACAATGGATCTAACAACCCCACATTGTCACTGCAGCCAACTTCGTGCCAATTAGGGGAGTCAGGAAATTCCATGCATTTTAAAGAACCTTTCTAGAAGCTTCTTTCACCTTCCAGATGGCGGGCACCAGGGTGTAAAAATAAGACCTTCAGTCCCACTCTTCAGTCCACTGCTGGACCTGCGGGAGGACTCTCAGTGGGCTACCTGCTGCTGTGACTTGCTGTGCACTCTGCAAGACTTCTGCTGCAGCTAGAAGGACTACTTTGCTTCCTGGAGCCTGGCTTGAACCCTGAGAGGCCAGGCCTTCTGTTGAGCCCTGCATCTTCACCTGAACCCTGGACTACCTGGGTGACTCCAAGGGCTAGTATCCTGGTCTCCTGCTCAGAGCCGCAGGGACATAAAACGCTCTCACCATCCTGAACCCACACCTCGAGCTACCCCGAGTGAGTCCTTAACCCCCAAGAAATGTCCCACTTGTCCTGGACCCTTGGGTGTGGTGCTAAAGGTGCTCAGATGGTCAAAATCCAAAACTGGCCACAAACTGCTCTGAAAACGAAGAGAAGACCAGACCAACCTGCTGGCCTGTCCGTCCAAAGTGCATCGCTGGTCAGATTGATAGTGCGGCTTCTCCTGCTAAATGCTTCTCTGCAATAGCAAATCCTTTTCAGTCGTCCTTCACCAAAGGGGTATCCTACCTCCTCAAACTGTCTTCAGCTACAGCCCTCTGCCTCGTCTTGCTAAAGATTTTTGACTTTCATTTCAGAGTTTAAGTTAAAATGTAGAAATCTTCACCACATCTTTGATCCAAGACTTGCCGACGATGACGTTCTCTCCTCGGACAAATCGTACAGCCTTGCCCTGCTGAACTTTACATTCTCAGAACATTTTTCTCACAAATTCTTCTAAGTCCAAAGGTAAGCTCCGACTAGGCCCAATCCACTTCTTGTATCCAAACCGTGATCCATCGCTGTCGTACATATTTTTCTACTTCCACCCGGGCTCGCACTACTTGATGTCCATGGTTGGCACTTTAATAATTTGGACACTAGTTTTTACCCAAAACTTTAAAAGTTCTTAACTCCAGTTCTACTAATTGGATTTTTGTCATTTTGGTGTCAATTTTTTTTTTACGATTTACTCTACTTTTTCTAAATTGGTTTGGGATTTTTCTTGTGTTGTGTTTTCACTTTATTACTGTTTGGGTGCTGCATAAATAATTTACACATTGGCTCTAAGTTAAGCTTGACTGGTTTTTGTTTTATGCCAAGCTACCCAGGGTTAAGCACAAGTTAATTTAGTGAGTTTTTGTGGTTCACACTGCAAAGGATTGTGGCTGTTACTTGACAACACACCCCAGTCTACCAACAGCCCAATTCCTCACAGTAGGAAAATTAATGATGGGCTGGAATGCCACCCGAGCATTTGCTAGTAGTTAGACTTATTTCAAACATCCTCCCATCACCTTTTATATGTTTATGTAATGTCTTAAGTGGCCATGGGTATACTCAGAAGTGAGTCCCTTTCTCCTTGTGCCACTGGAATCAAGCAACATCATACCGAAGATCTCCAATCAGGGAGGAAATTGCTTGAGTTCTGGTTTAGAGAGGACCTGGCTTGGCAGTTCCATAGAACTGTTCCTATTGGAGCAGGGTTCAGACTGATCTGCATTTAGCTGTGTCTAAGCTGAGATGGCATGGTGGGCAAAAAAACGATGGATGGAACGCTACCCCGAGTGAATGCCAGTGGTTAGACTTATCCTAAGGATTGCTTTATGAAGCACAGGCAGGCTACACAGGAGACTGTAGAAGTAATGAAGCCAGCTGTGAGAGAATATTTTTTGAGTCAGATGTCTGCTGGGGCTGCTCTTTATTTGTTTTTTGTGTAGAATGTCTATGAACGAACATTACTAACTTGGTTCAGATTAGGGTCTAATAGTTGGATGATATGTTTTCCACAGGGGGAATTTTCCCACGCAGATATGTGCATTTGCCCATGAGATGAGCAGTCACCTGAGTCTTTGCTGCACTTTGTATTCTTCTGCAAATAGTACCTCCCCTTCACAAAAAGATTTTTATAGTCCCTGTTGCGAAAATATACAATTGCCAAGTGTAGGGCCACTTTGCTCTTTCTCCAACTTCTTGAAGTCTATGGCACCTGTTATTCAGTTGGCTGTTTCCTGAAAAGTATCTTAGGCCAGAGGAAGATTATGTTGTTCTAAATGATGGCACAGCATGTGATAATGTACCTTATGGCCGGCTTTAACCGATTTCCCCCATTCGTAGTAATAAATGTACTATTGTATATTTGTAGGTGATATTGTTTTTAAAGAGATTTAGACTGTGGAATGCTTTTAACAGATTTAGCAAATACTGTGGTACTGTTTTAAATCTTTTAATTTCTGTATTTTAGTATTTGTATCTTCTTTGCTAAATCTGTAGCTTATTTATTGTCTTTTTAACAATGTGTGTTTAAACTATGTTTATCTTTTATAATCTACTTTTGTATGATTGAATAAAGATTATTAAACAAATAAGATTGACTTTGTTATGTTCTATGTTTTCTGAAAGACTTGGAGAGGTGATTGATGCATGCAGAATTTGTAGCATGGTGAGGTTGAAGGGTTATTTTATTGGTGGGATCTTGCAGATGAAAAGCACATCTGACACTTTCTGAATTTAATGGTGTTTTGTGAGAATGAACTCAAGTTCTTTGATGAAGCTTCTATCAGGCATAATATGTGCCAGTTATCTACTTAAGGCCATTGTGAATCCCAAGATTCAGCCAAACAGCAACATTTGTATTTGCAAGTCTGTCATTGAGGGCAATAGGTAGTGGCAATTTAATCCCTTGATAAGATATTAAATGAAAAGATGCTGTGGAGCCTGGCTTACTATATTTCTATTAAGAGTAAGTATTGTTTTTTTGTGGTAACTCGTCCATTTACTGTTTTGCATAATGCCTGGAGTTTTGATCCATGCAGTATTTGTTAAGGGTTTTGCATTAAATGCAGGCAGTTGGTTTGTGTATGTCCTGAGCTTTTCAGGAGGTACCTTTTTTGACACTTTTTGAGGGGCTTGGGGGGTGGATGCTAAATATTTGTTGGTAGCATGTTGTGTCATTTGTGGCTGCTTGCCAGCATGCAAATACGGTTCTACTTGGTTGAGGAAGAGTCTTTCAGATTTTAGTAAAGTTTCTCTTGAGGTGTTATCTTTGCTTGATGAGTGGCAGGATGCTAGTGTTGAGTACAATCCAATCCAAACTCTGAGCTATCAAAGTGCAAGGACTGGCTGGTGTCATTTTGTCTGCAGGGTCAAGGTTTGGTATCACGTCAGACTATTTATCATACACTTTTTTGAAGTGTAGGAACTGAAGAAACAAACCTTGGTTGGTGTGGTTTGTTCGTAGAATTTAGTATAAAAAGCTTATAGGCGTTTCCTACCTGATTAGGACCATGGTAGCACTGGTGTCTGAGCTGCTGTTTTTGAGGACCTCTTCTTTCTTTCATTATGTTTTAGAAAATTTCCTGTCTAATATATCAATCATATCATAGCACACAATTTTCTGAGTTCTAAACTCAGGCTGTGCTAGGGGTGGAGTTCTAAGGCTTCTCAGTCAACTACACATTTTTAAGACAACTATGTTGTAAGAAATTGGGTAATTGGTTTGAAGGGGTCGAAGCTCCAATCAGGCAACAACCACAATCTGTGTCAGGGTAAACCACAAAAGTCACTACATTACCCTGTGCTTAACCTTCTGGTAGCTTGGCACAAACCAGTCCGGCTTAACTTAGAGTCAATATGTAAAGTATTTATTCGGCACACAAACAGATATAAAGTGAAAACACAACACAAGAAAATATTTAGACAAATAGAGTACATTTAAATAAGTAAAACAATACCAGAATGCCAAAACTCACATCAGTAAAACCAGAGATATTCATTTTATTTGTTTTGGTGAAAATAGCACCTAAAAGCACAAAGTACCAATCGCGGTCATCTGGCCATACTAGACCGGGAGAGAGTCAATAGTTAAAGCTGACCAAGATGGGGCACGTGCCATATGCAGGGTCCAGGTTAGTCCTCCTGTAGCACGAAGAGCAGGCTGGGTGTCGCTGGCTGTCAGTTCTGTAGTGCAAAGAGCCAGTCAGGCATCATGGACGGTCGTTGATGTAGCTTCACGTTGGCGGTAACCGCTGACTGTCGGTGCTGTAGCTCGAAGTGCAGCTCTTTCTTTGCTAGTTGTTGTGAATAGAGCAGGTCCCACTGGAGCTTTGTGTTGGCATTCATCACAGGTAGCAGAGTCTTGGCGCAAACCGACCCGTCCATGGTCTCTAGAACCCTAACTTACGGATTTTGTTCTTTTTCTTGCAGAGGAGTACACTCTAGTGCCAGCTAAGGTTCTGGGACCTTGGGAGGCACCTCTTGGGGTTCAGGGACTCACTCCAGCAGAGACCAGCAGGGCTCAGAGAGGTCCAGTTACAGCAGGTCAGCTGGGCAGTTGCAGGGAGGCCTCTGAAGTTTGATATGTCCCTGTAGGTCACCAAGGAGTCACTCTGGATAGCTTGGGATGAAGGTACACTGGTACAGTCTTCCTGTTCGGACAACAAGGAGGTCCTCAGCAGCAGGACATTCCTCTGACATCAGGACAGTGCTTCTTCTATAATGTCCACAGGTCCAGGAGTAAGAGTATTCTGATGAATGGCTCTGGAGGTCCAGTATCTAAACTTGGTGCCAGCCTTTGTGTGTGGAGGTTCCCTATACTACCCTCACATCTGGCTCTGTAGAGTTCTTCCCTTCCCTAGTCAAGGCTTCAAGAAGTCTGAGACTACAAAAGACAGGCAGGCCTGGTGTCAAATGTCTTGGTGTGGGTAGGAGGCAAAGCCCTTTTAAGAGTAAGTGGGGCTGGGTACAGCCCCTTCCAGTCATCCTGCCAGTATGGCCCTTCTTGTCCACAACTCAGCCCCCTTTTTCTTACTGCCTGGAAGCAATACACAAATACCCAACAACAGAGATATTCACAATCATGTGACCCAGCACAATGGCAGAAGGCACGAATGGGTAGGACAAGAAAATGCAAACTTTCTAAAAGTGTCATTTTAAAAACTGTGGCCTAAAAAGTCATTTGAGTGTAAACAGCATATCTCTATCTGCTTCAATCCAAACTTTCCACTTATTAAGTGTAATAATGTAACCCAGTGTTAGTCAATGGGAGAGATAGGCCTTACAACAGTGAAAAACTACTTTAGAAATTTCTCACTGCCAGGACGTGTAAACTTAAAAACACATGGCCTACTTTTTACATACAATGCACCCTACCCTATGAGCCTTTAGGGCCTACCTTAGGGGTGAATTATGAATATTTAAAATGAAGGTTTAGGCCTGGCAAAAGGTTTATTTTACCAAATCCAAATGGCGGTTTAAGAAACTGCACTACAGGCAGTGATAAGCTTGAAACATGTTTTAAAGGGCTACTTTAGTGGGCGGCACAATTAGTGCTGCAGGCTCACTAATATCATTTAACTTACAGGCCCTGGGTGCATGTCCTATGGACTTATAAGTAAAATAAATGTGGCAGTTAGATGCTAGCTAATTTTTACTATGTTTGAAGGAGTGAGCACAAGCATCTTAGCACTGGTTAGCAGTGGTTAAATGTGCAGAGTACTAATGCCAACAAAAATGAATTCAGCAAAACAGGAGTGAAGGCAAAAGGTTTGGGGGAATGCCACTCCAAGGATGTCGGGTCTAACGTATGTGTTTTTATGAAATCTTCGGTCGTCTTTCCATATGTCTTGCTGGATTGTTTTATATAATTTGTGTCCCAATTGAAATGGAATAATAACATGCACTCAATATCTCATAGAATGTGTAAACATATGTATAATCTTTCAGTAAATTATGCTTCTTTGTTTCTACATGACATATAATTAATCAATAATTACTGATTTCATTACTAACAAAGTATAAACTCTTTTTCATTACCTACGGTCATATTTTGAAAATGTTAATGAAGCCTGTATAATTAGGCAATTTTTCACAAGTTAGCTTCAGTACCTTCTTGACACTGCTATTTTATTTTTCCCTGAAAGTTTCCAAGACTACTTGAAGGTTGTATTGTTATGAGAGAGTGGTATTTCTACATTGATATTTGTATGCTGGTACTGTCTTATTATCAAAGCTGGCCAAGTATTATTGCTGGACTCTACTATGCCCCTTTGCACTTGAGTTATTTAAGTCCATTATATGGACTCTTTGGATAAATTAAGCACTTGTAAGCAGAGACTCAGATTTTTGAGTATGGTGGATAGGGTACTCCGCCACAAATGTGGTGGAGTACCCTGCCTGTCAAACCCACGATCTGCAGCTCTGAGTTATGAGTTGGTGGACCATCAGATAACTGACAGCAGCGCCCCTGTTTTCTCCGCTGTCGGAAAACCTATATTGATGGCCTCATGGAGAAGGGGCTGCCAGTGTAAGAAAATTTCGAGCAGATGGTCTGATGTTTTGTTCTTCCTATTCAGGATTGCTAGGGAAAACTTGGTGCTCCTGAACAGGGAAAAAATTACTAATATCCCCACAATAAGGGAGCAAAGGGGTATCAGGGGCATTAGTAATTTACTTTTCAACAACACACTCCTGCCTTGCGAATTTGTTTTTGAAAAACAAAAAAATGTGATTTGTGGCTGCCTGAAATATCGCTGCTGCTCACTAAACTTTCAGTGGCTGCACACAAGCGGCCATGGTGGTGGCTCTTGTGAATTCACAGAGATCACAGCAGAAGCGTTGGCAGTCTTCAAAATTTGGAGGTTCGCTATCAGGGTGGCGAATGCAATAACAGGGTAAATATCACCATTCTCCAAATCAGTCCCTTGGTCAATTGTAAACATTTGTATGGCTGTTGATCAAATGTCTCTATCAGTCTGACCTGCAGGGAACAAATCTATTCAAAGGTACTTTTTGGGCACTCAAAAATCACTTTTTGCTTCCTTTTCTTAACAGTAAGGGGAATTGATTGAATACAGATTTTGCCTATTTGATCTTTATTTTCATTTTTGAGTCTTGGGAATGGGAGTAATGGGTTAGTCATTATTAACATGAAGATATTTGTAATACTTCAACATGCAAACTGTTAGCCGTTGCCATAAGAGATTAATTATTTTGGTGTTTTAGTCATTAGTTATTCTTGACAGAGATACATATTTCCAATCGCATGGCTATGTCTCGAATCATAAATTCTCTTTTGATCACTTAAACAGTTTTCTCATTTTAGTAATAAAGGAAAGGGATTTGCTTTGCACCTTGATCAGCCAATTTCACTGCTCCAGTGTACCCTTTTAAAGATTACTGAAAAATAGATTACACATGTAATTTGCTCAAACCTCCTGGGAAATATGGGCTTTAGTTCAGATATAGTATTTCTTGAAATGTGAATCCTAATTCTTCCAACAATTAATTAGGTCTATAAATAACAGCCCATGTTTTAAAATGTAATTGAGACTTATTAAAATTGGGGTATTTGTTCAATATTTATATTTGATGATTACAAATGTAGAATTTAACTCATGGGCATTTTAATCAAGAAGGGATTTTAGTTATATTAAAAAAAACAGCAACAACTGCATTTTTTACAAAGCTATATCTACCTTTTCAAATACAGTCCACAGCTCCGCCTTTTCTAAGGCTAGACTGAAAGGGTCATAGAAGTAGCCATTAGTGACAAATGTTTAACTATAGGACATGAATCCAAGGGGTTGCCATCAGTACTGTGAAAACAAACTTAAAACATGTCTGTTCATGATCATATATTTCAATGGAATGCAATAACAACCTCATATGTTATGTTGAGTGCATCATCTACTGAGTAAAATATTTACATTGTTTTACAATATTTTGAAGCTCCCTGTGACAAAGAATATGCTTGGAAACATTTAAGACTCTAGTAGGCCTGAGACCATCCATAGAGCTTAGTGGTATGCTGTTAGACCTGTCATCATTATAGTGATCTCCTACCTAACTTTTTTACCTTCTACCCTCCTGTTTTGATGAATTCGTTATTGTTGGCCTTAGGACTCTGTGGACTTTACCACTGCTAACTAGTGTTAAAGTGCTTGTGCTCACTCCCTTAAACATGGTGAAATTGGACTACACCTGATAGACATATTGAATTTACTTATAAGTCCCTAGCAAAGTGATATACTATATACTCAGGGTGGGTAAATTGAATGCTATTAGTGAACATGCAAAAAGAACAAATGATGGATGGAATGCTGAACAATGCATATATTGACCCCCAGCCACAAAGATCTTGGTTTAATCCATTGTTTTTTTGCTCACCATGCTACACCAGTTTGGACCCGGTCATATACAAATCAGTCTTGACCCTAATCCTCATGGGAACAGTCCACCCTGAGCTGCCAAGCCAGGTCCTACCCGGACCTGAAACAAGCATTATCGGACTGGTTTCAGGGTATCATCCCTAATCAGCCAGGATAACTTTGAATCCAGTGGGGCAGTGAGCATGGGACCTATGTATGGGCTTACCCTTCCCACTTAGGGTGACAAAAGCAAAAAGAACAAAGGATGGACGTAATGCTGAACAATGGAAACATTCACCCACAATGATCTGGTTTTAATCCATCATGTTTTTGCTACCAAGCCACCCCAGTTCGGACCAGCCACTTGCAAATCAGTCTTGACCCTGCTCCTCATGGGAACAGCCCAGCCCGAACTTTAGGTCCTCCCTGGACCAGACACAAGCATGCTGGGACCTGTTTCAGGGTATCACCCTTCAACAGCCAGGCTAGCTTGAATGCAGTGGCACAGTGAGCATAGGACCTACATCTGGGCATACCCTTCTCACTTAGGACGACAAAAGAAAAAAGAACAAATGATGGACGACAGATTGGTTTGAGGCCTACCTCTCCCATTACTACATTTAATAAGTGATAACACCTTAAAACAATATCAATATAACAGCCTCTGTATTATTGATATTGTTTTAAGGTCATTTTCATGTATTAAGAAACCTTGTTGTATATTGCAATTGGTCACTAATGTAATGTGGTTTCTATTTTTTCACTTGGGACACAGAGTGCAGTTGATATGTCTTTTTAAATACAAAGTTGTCTTGTGCAAACAGTACGATTTCTAGAGTATGCTTTTCTTGTGACATCCTATTTCCAATAACTAAATGCTATTATGCTTCTTTATTATTGATTATCCATACATTGTCAGCAAGAACCAATGTTTCCTTATATATATATTGTAGGTTAGGGCCTGGTTCGTTATGAGTAGGGTGGCCCTTGTTTCTTTGGTACAACAATTTATTGTTGGTATCTGTTACTCTAGATCAGTGCAAGAAGGACTCAGTCTATTTATCACCAAACTGGCTAATACGGAGCAGTTTTTCCTTCTCTGAGTGTATACTTTGGCTACAAGTTTTCTGCTGGCAAGCTCCACCTTTCTTCTGAAAGAGTTGAAGTTATTCAGTAGCTGCTCTGTAACTATTTCCAAGGTATGTACATTTTTTAGGAATGGTGGGTAATCGCAGACAATTGATTTTGGGCTATTCTATAATGGCCAAGCCTTTGCAAGAATTTGTTTGAAAACCCTCCTCTGAACCCTTGTAGTGGTCTAGTGAAGCTGAAAATGCATTTGTAAAAATAATGTAAACATTGACTTCCTCATCTGCATTACGGCTCTCAGATTATCTTAAATCTTTTGCCCTGTATTATCATGAACAAAACGGCATAATGTGCACTGGGGGTGTTGTTACAAAGATCAGAAAATATCAATATCCTACTACTCCTCAACAATGGATCCATTTGCGACTGGACACCCATCTTTTTTATCTGTGGTAGCTGCTGCAAATCATTTTTAAAGACTTTGAAGATACTGTGCTAAGCTCTTCACTAACTGTTGCAGTACCCCATTATGCAGTTGCACTTCTCCTCACTTCATAAAACCAGAATCTCCCTACAGCACAGTTGTCTGGTATGAAATGTTGTTTTCTGCCTCTCATTTTATTATGATCAGCTTGCCCTCTTCTCTGATGCCTACCTGTGAAGCTGAAGACCCACATGACTGTATTTTGACCACAGCCCAGGTTGCTATGCTATGTATTGATTTGACTGATATGCCCCTCAATGAATGCAAGGTAATTTATTTTGTGGATGGATCCTGTCTCAGAAATGATGAAGGTACTTTAGTTGGCAGTTATGTTTTGTGCATTGTTGATTAGGATGGGGAAAGCTGTAACTTACCCATGGTGAAATTAGCCCAAACTGCAGAGCTCATTGCTATCACTCAGCAGGGACCCCTAGAAAAATGGAAAGTATGTTCTTAATCTATTGAATGCTTTGCAATTACTGAAAAGGATGGCAGTGTCAAGGAGCACTTTTTATCAGCACCCGCATGTCGATGTTTCAAGGGGCAGTGCCCTAACTGATTCTGCTGCTGGTCCACCTGCTGGGAATGCAGCTAAATGGATAATGTTTCGAAAACTGATCTATTTCCTATGCCAATGTAAAATATTTGTCTCAATTGCAGGAAAATTTGAAAAGAAATCCTGTATCAAGAATCAATTTAAAAGAGATCCTGGGGGTGTAGCGAGACACCACTGAGTGTGTGGTGTACTCTCCAACCTCGCCAGTTTGTATCATGGAGAAGCCCACATTGGTAAGGATGGCATAATATGTGCCTCTGCAACCCATTGGTATGAGCAATTTTCTTTTATAGTAAAAAGTTATTGCCATTTCTGTGCAACATGCCCACCATTCAATGCTTGAAAAATGGTTAAGGCCACACCCACTGCTCATGCTCCCCCTAGGGACCCCTTTGCTCACTTTCAAATTGACTTTATTCATCTACCTAAGTTTGCGAATTACTCATATGTCTCCATCGTGGCATGTATGTTTTCAGGATTTTTGGAAGTTGATCCCTGTGCCAGTGCATATGCTATTAATGTTAGTGATTATTCAGAGACTTTATCCCTAGGTTCAAGGTACCAAGCCTGATTAGTAGTTGTCAGGGAACACTTTGGGGGATATGTACAAGGAAGTGGCGGAGAGAGGCGTTAGCCTTCCTGGCTTAACGCCTCTCTCCACCACTTCTGAAACGCAAGGCTGCACCATATTTACAAGAATGTGGTGCAGCCTTGCGTTTCCCCCTGCGATCGCGCTAAGTTTAGCAACTTAGCGCCAACGCAGGCACCCTTGCACCATAGTGCAAGGTTGTCTGCGTGCAGGTGAGGATTGTTTATGTGTAGGAAGGTGTCCCTTCCTGCACATAAACAATCCTACAATGCCCTTCTGTCACTTTCATGTGTGCTGCTTCATGCAGCACACATGAAAGTGACAAAATAGCTTTTTTTTTAAAAGATTGTTTATGTACAGGAAGGGACAACTTCCTGTACATAAACAAACCATGGCATTTTGCTTTTTCCATGTGTGCTGCACAAGGCAGCACACATGGAAAAAGCAAAAACGAGGAGAAATAATGCCATTCTCCTCGTTTTGCCAACTTAAGACCAGGATTTACCTGGTCTTAATTTTGGCGCTGACTCCTATGTACGCCATTCACTACAAGGAGCTATAGAGGGAAATCACCAGGCCACCCTCCTCTCACAAATCATCAATACAATAGAGACCTGGCTATGAGAGAGTTTCTGCAATGTTACTCTTAGGAGCTGCTTCTAACGTGGGAATCCCTTTTTCCACCCACTCTCTGGCGCCCTGTCCAGTTTTCCCGCAGTCCCAGAACTCTCAAATTAATATTTTTATAAAAAATGAAGAACCGCTGTCAGTCAAGCCGCCCAACCATGCATATCCCCCCCACAGCATGTGAGTGAAGAACACTTACTAAAAAATAAGTGAAAGAGTGGGAGGGCACCTCACGTATGCAACACCAGGGAGGCTACCAGCAGGTTCTCGCCAGTATGCCCACGTATATCATCATCGGTTGCCCACTCACGAAAACAAAGAAAATAGTGTCCAATAGAGAGACAAGAAGAGCAGAAAAAAGAGTTAACTGTCCCAAAACATAAACCCCGTGATATGCAGAGAACAGTGTGTTCCATGCAATTAAAATCTAGTTAAGACTCACTGTTAGGTTACCCTCTTTATTTGCAAATGTGAGCTTACTCGGGTTAAAAGCACTACATGTTGCTAACCTTTTCCAAGAAGGCCAACATGTTTCATTGCCAATTACGTATGTTGTGGCAAATTCGTCAGGGTGTGGGGTTCAATCACTCGCCTCTCTGGACAATACTTTGTGTGATGCGGATAGGCTGATGAAACAAAAAGAACAGCGGTTCTATCTCAATAAAACTGGTCAACCAGATAAAATTAATTTACAACGTAATGTATATTCTTTAATCTTTGGTCTTCAATCGTATATAGTTACCCGGTGTCGGCAGAGGGCTTTCATACCAGCCTGCACCAGACCAACAGGGGTGTGTTCATCACTCTTGCCCCTGGATTAGAAAACACTACCGTTGTTTATCGTTACACCTGTGGAAATAATATCAAACCTTACATCAACACTACAAATAATGTGTGCCTTTCATCTTCGTCAACTGTATAACGACCCTATCTCAATGCCATCGTGTGCCAAATGTCGTGTTCATGAAAGCTAACAATCAGTAGACCCCTGTCATTTCCATGTGTGCGTATTGTTACCCACTACATGCACATCGATGAGAACTCTAACCGCTATGATATGCCCCAGCAGTATTGCACAACATCTCTGATTTATTTGGGCCATCTCATCAAGTTCACGCGTACAATCTCCCTTCATTACTCCCTTATACAGGACTTATCCCCCACTCTTAAAATCCTTTTTGCTCATGGAGAATAGTGCCGGCATAACAATATCGCCGGTAGCTCAGCCCTGGTAGCCTGTAAGCATGCTCTTACCGCACCCGTGTTTACACCAAGCAGCGTCTCGTCCCAGTTTCGAAACGCGCCGGCCGCCGGAGCAATATCTACCCGTAGCTGTTCTACGCGCCCATTGCGTGTAGACCATGTGACCACGCAATGATGTAAAAACCGGCTGATTTTCCACACCACTGCGGCGGCCATATTGAAACGCACATAAATTCAAATATTCTTATAGCTCTCATTTATCAGATGCAATGTGCTTCTCCTTAAAACTTAACCATTAGTGCCTAGGGTCAATATTTATATTAACTTCGCTGTCAAGTACATTTTTATGTCCTGACTCCCCGGACCGTCATCCAAAAGGACACTCATCACGAAGGTCATTGTAATATTCAAATGAGATATACTCATTCATTCCTCCCGATATTGCCTCAAACAGTCCTATTTTCAGTGTTCTGGGACAATGCCAAAAGGATTTGTTAAAAAGACTGAGTCCTTATATACTCGTAGTGCACTGCGTAAAATTCTTATTACATCCAACAGTGCCACTGCTCTAAAGTTGCTCAGATCTTGTTGTTTCGATCAGTGCAATAGCCATGATGTTATACAGTCCTTATTCACATTTTGACTTAATATCTTATTGCTTGCATCAGTACAAGCACCCTGATGTTCTACAGATCTTATAACTCATATCAGTGCACATACATTGATATTTTACAGTGCACTTACACATCTCCACCCCCAGCTATCTCGGAAACTAGAGGGTTCTGTTCCCTGTATTTAAGAGCACCCAGGATATTAATCTCTTGTATGTTGGAGTTCCTACGCAGTCCAGACCCCAGCTTAGTGCACAAGTCAGTTGTAGTACCCTACAATCTACTGACTTTGTTCCATTCAATGTGGTCATTCAATCCTGTTTGATCCACTCTCTCGGAGAAGATCCAGCGGGCTTCTTTGTTTGCCAGTATACTTTCGATACTGTCACTGCCAGCCATTACCCTCTCCAAAACAACCCACCTCAGTGCTCGAATGTCATGTTTGTGTTCATTAAAGTGCTGTACCAAACGCGTAGTGAGCTTGCCTGCCTTGATGGTACTTAAGTGCTCTTCAATCCGCACTTTTACTTTCCTGGTTGTTAAACCAATATACTGTAACCCACACTGGCATGTTAGTCTGTATATGACATTAACTGTATTACAGTTTGAGAACTTGTTCAAATGCCATGTTCTACCGTTGTGCAGCTGCACAGTATTAGTTTTCTCTGTTAATTCACATACCGAACACCCCCCACACGGATAGTGTCCGGCTGGCATCGTAGTAACTTTTGATTTCTGTACTTGTCGTGTATGCACAAGTTTGTCTTTCAAATTACTCGCACGTCTGAATGCGAATCTGGGTCGTGGCATTTTAAAGTCAGCAGTGGACAGCAATGACCAATGTCTCCTCGTCCCATGTCTTATCTTAGAGGCTAAAGGGTCGAATGTCATAACTACTGGTAGGCAGTCACCTGCTTCTCTTGTGTTCTTTTCTAATAGAGCATCCCGGGGAGTATTACGTGCTCTTTTGCGAGCCCTGTTAACTATCTTTTTGGGACAGGCTCTTTGCATCAATTTGCCCGCCAAATCTTCGGCTTGCTGCGAGAAAGACTCAACAGTCTTGCAATTGCGTCGGTACCTCAAAAATTGGCCTACGGGCAAATTATCCCGCAGGGATCTCGGATGATAGGACTGATAGTGTAACAATGAATTCGTATCAGTCCCTTTCTGATGGACCGTAATACACAGTTTACTCTCTTGTACAGTGATGTCAAGATCTAGGTATACAGCATGTTCGTTACTTTTCGTCCACGTGAACCGCAGACAAGTGTCAAGGCTATTCAACCAGTCCAGAAATTCCAAAAGGGTGCTCTCTTCTCCAGTCCATATACACAAAACGTCGTCAATGTACCTCTTCCAGAGACCAATGTGTCTCTGGAAGGGGTTTGACGAGTGGTACAAGAAGTGTTCCTCAAACTGGCCTACATAAATGCAGGCCAGACTGGGCGCAAAAGTTGCGCCCATTGATGTACCGGACACTTGCAGGTATAAATCATCTTTGTAACAAAAGTAATTGCGTGTCAGGGCAAGTTCAATGCATTGAAGCACGAACGACTGAGGGGTGTCATAGAACCATTCTTGTTACCCAGGGCTCTTGCTGCTGCCACCAGCGTAGCTTCCTGGGGGATACTAGTATACAATGACTCTATGTCAATTGTAACTAAAAATTGTTGCGTGGGGTCAAATGCCAAATCATTAAGGGTATTCAGGATATCTGTAGTATCCTGTACATATGATGGTTGCTTCAGGACAGACTCTCGTAAAAAGAAGTCCGCAAATTGGGATAACGGCTCAAGGACGGAAGAGATTCCCAATACTATCGGGCGCCCCGGAGGGGGCCGCTGTGCTTTATGCACCTTAGGTAATATATAGAAGGCCGGAGTTCTAGGTTTGATGTTAACAAGAAACTCAGCCTCCTTGCTCGTTATCCACTTCTTACTCCTGGCTTCCGCCACCATCTTAGTGATCAGATCTTGGAGTTCACACAGGGGGTCTCTAGGGAGGGGGTGATAGTTTTTACGCTCACTCAACAGCCTTAACACCTTGTTGTCATAATCGGTGGTATTCATAACTACAACCGCCCCGCCTTTATCGGCGGACTTTATACTTATGGCGTCATTGTCCTGTAGTGTCTTTACTGCCTCCCAATCTGCATGGCTCATATTATTAAAACCATTTCGTTGTACGCCACCCTTGTACATAGGGGGCAGCGTCAAATAGAATGGGTGTTGCGGTGGAACGCCCACTGCAACACCCACTGCCCACCTCTTTCACGCTAACATAGCTTAAAAGGGGGCCTTAGTTACAAGGCAGCATTAAGCCACGTTAAGTGGCTTAAGGCTGCCTAGTAAATAAGGCGCAGCCCCAATCGCCACCCCAATGTCGGTAATAGTGACGTTGTGGTGGCGATAGGGGCTTGTACATATGCCTCTTTGTGTCTGCATCAGTGCTGGCAATTTATAAGACACTAGGAATAGATCAGCATTTATTGTGCCTATTACACAGAGTCAGGGGGTAAAGTGGAAGGGAATAATGGAACAAAGAAGAATAAGATAGCTAAGTTATATTCAGAGACATCGTTAAAATTGCCATTTACCTTGTGGTACTTGAGAGCGATCTCTTCCCAGAAGTCAAAACTGAGCCCAAATGAAATTTTCATTGAATGACCCTTCAAAACCCTCGTCTCCTCTGCTAAACTGGGCCTACAGTTAAATGATGATGCAGAAAGTATATACAATGTGTCTATAGCTTCGATTCTCAGGTACAAGACACTTACCTGAGTGTCCAACTGAGGCCTGACATTCACTCCAGCCTGGTGACTGGGTATATGTGTGCATGTATCAAAGGAAGACTGCTCTTTACCCTCATTAGTGTGGGCCTTGAAAAAGTTCTGTGAACGAACCATGTTGGCTGAAGGCTGAATTTTAGCAAAGGAAGAGAAATAAAGTTCTATGAATTTAAAATAGACATGTGGCGAAGATTCTTATTGACTATTATGGACCACAACTGAGAAGAAAAAGACTGGTACATCGAATTTATAATGGAGAAAGACTGATTCAATGATGTCTCAGTAATTTGTGATTTTTTTCTATAAAAAAAAACCATTGGGTTTCGTTGGATGGTTAAACCTAGGGTAACAGTACCTACGACTTTTGGAAATTAGTGACATGATTAAGGTTGGTGCGGTGAAAATATGTGATAACTGTCCTAGAACTGCCTTCTACATGGGCTGTTGTTTTTCAAACGTCACCTAGGTATGTTATGCATATTTTATTTGTGGATTGCGACCCTTTACCTGGCTACCTCTAGACTCGCCTAGGACTTGCTATCCAGGATACATTGTTCCAACCATAAGACACTTTGATGATTATCCCATAAAATCGAAAGAGGGGTAGATGGGCTGTTTCAACTATCCCCAGGTTCACCTCTACTCTGATTTTCATGTACGGAATTAATGTTTCTTTAGATTGAATAAGAAGGAATGCAGAGATTTTAGAAGAATTAGCAAATGCCACCTACATAGCTTTGGGTTTAATAACAGAACAGCTAGATGCCCACACCAAGATGCTGATACAAAATAGAATGGATTTAGATTACCTTAAATATGTTTTTGCTGACAGACAGTTTTCTGTTACATCATGAAGCTTCATTGACTTGTATACAGAGAAAATTAATATGTACTATATTGATTTACATAACGTTAGCTCTAAGCTCCAAGTGACTATTTTCTAGTGAGAGCCCTGATCAGTTGAAATGACATTTGTCTGATCTTTTGCTTTGCTGCCTGCTATTTTGGAATAAATGCTAGTTGGACTGTAGGCTTCCAAACTTGTGTTTTATTCTTAACAGTACAACGAGTTGAACAGTTATCTGATTGACTGAGTGTCTTTCAAAATGACTGGAGGCACTGGTGAGTGAATGTATTCATTGAGCACTATTAAGGCGCCCGTTGGACTATGGATTTGCAACTTAGAATATACTTATTACCTGTATGGGTTTCCCACTATTGTTCTTCAAGAGACTTGATTTCTGACAACAAAGCTTTCCCCAGGTCCTAAGATTTACAAGACTGATAAATGGTAGTGTGGAGAGATTCTATTTCTTTATGCGTCATGGCCCAGATTTACTAGCCCTTTGTTGAGCCACAAAAGTGATGCACACTGGAACAGAGTGTTGTTTTGCTATTTACTTTCAAGTGCAAAACTTGTTTTGTGCTAGATTATATCCCTAAATTAAGACAAAGTAGTGCTATGTACTATTTTGCACTCCTTTGCGTCAAGGGGGCAACTCATGGGTGGTAAATGGACATTCCCATGCAACCATTCACTGATTTTTACACAAATCCCTATCAATTAAAAATATAGATATGGATTTGCATCACAAATTAGCCTCCTCTTCAAAGCATCCCTAACAATGAGACTTTTTTCACAAAACTTTGCATGTGTGCTATGATCTACAGAAGTCCAAATTATGAATGTCCAGAGGTCAAGATGTGCCAACTATTTAGGCAAACAAAATGAGTAAATTGCACAAAAAGGTGTGCTTCCCTACAATAGTCAAAAATATTAGTGACAAATTTGTAATATCACCCAAACCTGGCTAAATGTCATAGGAGCTCACTACAATCTGTGGTGATAGGAAACAATTTCAGGAAACTTTATAAGGGTGAGGTTGACGTTTTTCAGCATCAAGTCAAAGTACAGAGCTGAAGGGCTGAAAAGGAATTTGCCAGCATGAAGCAGATGTTCAACCAGAAGGCAATGTATAGCCAAATGCTTTCTGTTCAATTCTCCTTCCTTCTCTCCTAGCCTAATCCTAAATATTCTCAATCTGATTATGCTTTTTGCCCCTTCTCCTACCACCCTAGTCTATATTTTTATTTGTTCTCATCTTTCATACTTGGATAGACTGTTTTGCGGCCTTATTTTAACTCTATGGATGCATATTTTTGTAAGAATCAAGGCCTTTCTCTTTTTCTAAGAAGATCAATTGTAATTTTATAAATTTGCATAGGTTTTGTTTATTTTTCTAAACTTGTACCCCCATATTTTTCGTTTGTTCAGCCAATATGTCAATATTTTCAAATTATACTCAGGTATAGAATTGTAAAAAATTACTCTAGGAACCCATAAATTGTGTGTCAGGGTTTGGGAGAAGAAAGGGGTGGAGTCATGAGGGGACAGAGCTTGAAAGCAGAGTCTGACAGTCAACTTATACATTTATTTTAAAAGAAAGTCTACTGCAAAGACATTGGCAACAAGGCCAAGTGTGATAGCAAATCTGTTGTAGCTTGCTTAATTGGTGACATAGAGGGAGCATTTTTGAATATCTCACAGGGTTAAGACACCTGCTGCAGAGAGATTTGTGTACCTAGCATTTTTGAGGGGATTATATTAGCAGAATACCCTGGTGGTTAATGCAGTTCAGGGACTGTTGCAGTTGTGTTTTGCCCAATCACAGTTTTGATTCATAAAGTAGCATAGAGGGTTAATGTGCTTACTGCAAAGCACAGCATGTAACATACAGATCACAGATTTGTTATTTATTATTTTATATTTATTTATTTATTATTTAAGAGTTTTATATAGCGCTAGCTAGACCCGGAGGTATCAGAGCGCTTTACAACATATATCGTGAAGCAATTAGTTATACAGTATTACAATAGACAGCATTGTCTTGTGTCGAATCTTGTTCCGGCGGTCTTGGGAACGAGTCTAAAAAAAAAAAAGAGGAACAGGCGATGGAAAGTCTTCTTATTGAGGTGTCTAGGTTCTGCGCTTAGCAAGATTCCTTTGGTGAAGGGGCTCTGTCACATTGTGAGGCATCTCTCACTTCGGGTGAGATCGGTTGAGGAAGAGGTCTTTGAGCTGGCTTTTGAAGTTTATGAAGGAGGGGTTGGTCCTGATGTGAACTGGTAGGAGTTCCAGATTTTGGGCGCAATTCCCGAGAAGGAGCGAGACAGGGTTTTTTGTTTGCGGGCTTTCGGCGGAATGAGAAGAAGGGTATTGGTGCTCCTGAGGTTCCTCGTTTGTCCTGCCTTTTTGAGTTTGGAATAAGCCTGGGCGTAGTTCGCGAAGTAGCGCTACGCGAAGCTACGCAAAGTGCAGTTCGCACTACGCGAGCTACGCGTAGCACTACGCGAACTGCGTAGTGCACTGTTCGCAATGATTGCACAGTGCCGGATGCTTGTCCGCACTGTGCAATCATTGAAAACGGCATCTTGCACAGTGCGAGCTGTCTTTTACTGCCGCTCGAGTAGATTTTTACTCGAGCGGCAGCTTTCTCAACGCGGACTGGTAGTTTCTCATCGCGAGCGGTCGCGAGCATACGCGACCACTCGCAATGAGAAACCTGACCTCCCCGCGTTGAGAATCTCGCCGGGAGGTTTATTTTCCACGCTCGTGATCGGCAACTTGATGTTGCTGATCCCGAACGAGGAAAAAGTCTCGCCGGGATGTCATTTTGCTTGCTCGCGGTCGCCAACTTGACGTTGAGGACCGCGAGCAAGCAACAAATGACCGCTGCACTACGCTACGCTACGCGTGTTTGCACTGTGCTACGTGCAATTCGCGTTGTGCGTAGTAGCACAAACTTCGCAAACTACGCGAGCGTAGCGTAGTGCTTTGCCCAGGGTTAGTTTGGAAGCCAGGTAGGCCGGTTTTCCGGTGTGAAGAGCTTTGTGTGAGACAGGCAGTTCTGAAGCTGGCACGCATTTTGATTGGGAGCCATTTTAGTTCTCTTAGAGAGGGAGAAATGTGGTCGTATTTCTTTGCTCCTGTGATCATCCTAGCAGCTGCATTTAGGGTTACTCGGAGGGGAGCTAGGTGAGATTTTGCCGTGCCCGTGAGAGTTGCGTTCCCGTAGTCCAATCTGGACAGCACCAGGGATTGAGTGGCCAGTTTAAGGTCGTTGGGGGGGATGAAGGGTTTTATTTTGTTGAGTAATTTTAGGTTCAAGAATGCGCTCTTTGCTGAGTTCTTGATATGTTTGTCCATGTTTAGGCTTGGGTCCAGGGTGATACCCAGGGATTTTACAGAGTCTGCCAGGGTGAGCTTGCAATTAAGAGCGTCAATGGATTTTAGCCATTCTGTGACTAGGGGGTCTGCTCCTTGTTGAAATGGAAAGGATTTCCGTTTTGTCTTGGTTGAGCTTAAGGTGGTTGTGGGATAACCAGTGTTGGACTTCTCGGAGGGTGTTGTTTAGTTTCTGTATGTCTCCTATTGAGGATGTTCCTAGGTAGATCTGGGTATCATCTGCATAGAGGTGGAAGGGGATGTTGGCTTTTTTGAGTATGGAGGTGAGGGGCTCCATGTAGATGATGGGGAGAGAACCGATCCTTGTGGGACTCCCCTGGTTATGGGGAGAAGGTCAGACGTGAAGTTGTTAATTTTTATTCTTTGTGAGCGGTTCTGAAGGAAGGAGGTAAACCATTGTAGGACCACCTCGTCTGCACCAATTCTTTCTCGGAGTGCATTTATGAGCAGATTATGGTCAACCGTGTCAAAGGCTGCCGATAGGTCAAGCAGTATGAGTAGGCAGCCACGGTCTGCATCGAGTGATTTGTAGACATCATCTAAGATGTTCAGGATCTCTGTCTCTGTGCTGCAGCCTTTTCTTGAAGCCTGATTGGTGAGTATCCAGAAGATTGTTGCTGTCAATGTGTTGTTTAAGTTGAAGGAGAACACACCTTTCCAGGATTTTGGATAGGAGAGGGAGATTTGAGACCGGCCTGAAGTTGTTGGGGTTGCTTGGGTCCGAGCCCATTTTTTTTAATAATGGCGTGACTTGGCCCATCTTTAGACAGTCTGGCATGATTCCAGTACTCAGGGAGCTATGTATGATCTGGGTCCTGAGAGGGGCTAGGGTGAGGTTGAGTTTTTTAGCCAGTTGGACGGGAATTGGATCCGCTATCTGTGAGGAAGGTTTGGACCTGATAATCATTTCCGTGATGTCTGCTTCGGAGATGGGGTTGAATGTCTTCCAGCTGCACGGAGGGTGCCGAGGGGGGTTGTTTCCTTCATTGCTGGGAGGCAGGTTGTCGTTAGCTGTCAGGAGGTGGTCATCAAGGGAGCATTCGATCTTGGTGATTTTATCGTGAAAGAAATTAGCAAAGGTGTCACATAGTTCTTTGGAAGCCTGTATGGTTGATGTGGGAGGTTTGGCTGTTTGTTGTTTGATGAGATTGAAGAGTTCTTTTTGACGATTTTTGGCGTTGTCTAGTGCACTTCGGAAGAAGGTAGATTTTTCATTCTTAATATGCTTATTGTATTTCCTGCGTTCTGATTTGAGTTGGTCAAGGTGGGTTGAGGATGGATTGTTCCTCCAGAGTCTTTCTGCTGCTCTGAGATGTCTTCTTTCAGAGTTTAGGTCTGTATTGAACCAGGCTCTCGATGGGTTATTCCTGACTCTTTTTTGCTTCAAGGGGGCTATTTGGTCTAGTATGGTTGTCGTTGTTGTGTTGTAGTGTGTAGTGAGCTCAGTTGCCGATAGGTCATTCGATTTAGGGGGAGTAGTGTTCTTACCCTTTCTTCCAGGTCAGCAAGGGGAATCCGTCTTGGATTACTTGCCCAATGAAGGGTATCCTGTGGACGGGTAAGGCAGTGGGTCAGATGGTTAATGTGAAATAGAATGATGTGGTGGTCTGACCAGTCGACAGGGAGGATGTGGTCGATAGTAACTGTATCTTCCTGAGCTATGATGGCGTCCAGGATTGAGCCTCTATTATGCGTTTGCTCTATGCAGTGTTGGGTAAGGTTATTATTGAGAAGAAGATTGTTTAGGGATTGGATCAGAGTGTTATTTGCATCATTCCAATGTAGGTTGAGGACCCCTAATATTATGTTGTCGGAGTCTAGGAGAGAGCAGTGTGATATCTGGTCAGAGAGGTGCTCTCCGAAAGAGGGAGTGTTGCCTGGCGGGTGGTAGAGGAGACGGCAGTGAATCATTTTGTTGTCCTTCGTCTTAATGGTGGAGGATAGATATTCAAATGTGTTGTAGGAGAGAGAGTCGATTTGGGTTATAGAGATGTTGCTCTTGTGGATGATTGCAATACCCCCGCCACAGTGGTTCATTCTGTCTTTGTTTATGATTGAGAACCCGGGGGGCACAAGCATGTCAAAGATAGGTAAGGAGGATTAGTTCAGCCAAGTTTCTGTGATGAACGCGATGTCAATGTCATGAGTTAGGATGGTTTCCCCCAGTTCTGTTGCGTGTTTGGTCGCAGACCTACAGTTTATAAGCAAGCAGTGGGTCGTTGTCTTGTTGTCAGGTTTCTTTGGTGGAGGGGCCATGGGTATTTTCCTGAGGAGGGCCGGTGGCCTCTCCGTTCTAGGTGTGGTGTGATCTCTCCCATAACCCGTGATTACCTGGATCGTGTAGTTGGGGTTGTTAGCTGTGGAGGAGTCGTAGGAGTTGGCAAGATCAGTCGCCTCTTCCATGGACATTGCGGCGCTTGTTCTTTTGGGTCTCTGAGGCTGGTTAATGAGGGGGATTGAGATCCAGTTGTGTGTCCGTGAATTTCGAGGGCTTGGGTGTTTTTTTGGGGGGACAGTAGGAGGGGAGTGTAAGCGTTGGATAGGCTCCAGATGTGTGGTGATGTTTGATAGTATTTTGCTTAGGCCCTGTGTTATAATCTCAAGTTGGCTTTCCACCCGAGAGAGTCTTAGAGACATATTCAGTGAGTCGGGAGAGTTAAGATTCAAGATGTATTGTGAGGGATAGTCTGGGGTGGTGTGAGCCTGTCGGTGAGAGGGTGAGTTATTATATCATTGGCACCTATGTTGCTCCTGTGGTTGGCCGAGGGCATGTGGTGGGAGTACTCTTGTTGCGTTTTATACAACGGTTTATTGCGTACTGTTGCGTGGTGAGAGTTGGGAAACTTTGATCGTGTGTCGGTTCCCCTGGTTGTCCGTAAGGATGAATTTCTGGGAAAGGGAAGGGAGGGGAAGGTGTCTGTGGGGGGACGGTGAGTTTTAGAAGAGACACATCTCGGAGATGCTCTGGTTGAGAGGGTGGCATCGGAGGGAGTGAGATTAGCTTCAGTGGAGTGCGTCTGGAGATTGCTTTGTGAATTTGCGTGAGGGGATGGTAGGTTAGGGGAAAGGGAGATCAGGGGTAGGGGGTTGAGTGAGTGATTAAATTGTAAGTGAGTGATGGCATTCCGTAGCGTGTGGAATAGGGAGTCAAATGAGTCTAGGTTGGTGTTGTTGGCTTGAATCAGGACTATACCGTTGCTGTAGATGGTGGCAGAGGTGTTGCCGCTGCGCGAAGGGTGTTTCTCGTTAGAGATCATCAGTTTGCAGCTGAGAGGGGTGCTTGTTGTTTTGGATATGTGGAGGTGGGATCTAAGTATGATGTTCCATTTCGTGGGTCGTTGGGTGTGGAAGATTAGATCCATTTTCATTTGACCTTTGGAGGAGCAGTGGTATATATCAGCGATGAGAGTTTCCGGGAGTTGTCTAATCAACCTATGTTTGAAGTTTCTTTTTGCTTTGAGTGAGAGATTAGGTGGGAAGATGATGGAGAAAGAGTTAGGGCTGTGGGTTTTCAAGCATTTCGTAGAGGGGCGGAGGGAGGTAGATGGGTCGAGAGGCATCTTGCCTCAGTGGGTGTCTTGATGTCGTTTGTTCACAATTGAACAGGTTTCCACTAAGAGATCTCCGCTAGGGGGGTCTCCCCAGGGTGATAGGGTGGAGCAGCTGCAGGGGGACGGACGGAATCCCGTCTTGCTGGCACCTGGTACCAGGGCATCCGATCCGGCGTTGTAGCAAGTCGTGTTTTTATAAAAAGTTTATTTTATATAGCTAGCTAAGTGGGCTACTGCTTTTGACACAGAGATCATTTTGTTATGTCCAGTACATAAGTTGCAATCCTAATGTAGCACAGTTACCTATTGTTGGTCATGGCCCTTTTTAGGGGATTTACGTAAAAAGTTTTGTTTTTCCTCCTGGTTTTTGCTGACTTTACTGCAGTGGGAAAGCGAGTGTGCCCTTTCTACACATACCAGGGAGGGGCACTTCCCTAAATGGTTTAGGTTCTGTATCTATGAATGCCTTGTAAAAAGGTACACCACATACCCGGGGTGGGTATAGCACTGGCTAATAGAGGGACACAGCCCTGAGTGTGCTACCCACCAGAGTAGCCTGTCAAACATGCATCAGGCCTGCCATTGCAGGCCTGTGGGGGTGCAGTGGCACTTGTGCTTAGGTTGGCATTTCTAACTCATTAGACAACCCTGAGCCGGCCTTCCACCACCACTGGATCACCCCTAGGGGAAGATATGAGGGGCAGAGCCATTGGTTGGTGAAAGGCGGGGCAGGTACACATGGGTGTTCCATGCCCAGGTAGCAAATAACTCCATGTGGGTTTTCCCTACCTAGGAGGTCAGCTCTCCCCATGAGACAACAGAGGGTGTTGCTGATTCTCTTTTAGTGGCCTTAGGGCTCTGGGCACTTTCCCCCTGTAAAAGCAGGGTAAAAGTGTGCACGCCCTACCTACACATGTTAGGACGCAGTGTTGGCATGGTGTTCCTAAACATAGGTGAGGTCTGCCAATGCAGGCCTGGGTGTGCGCGCACTTGCACCTATGGGGACTGAAATTTAATTACACCGTCCAAAAAGCACCAGGGTTCACTCACCTGCATCTTTTGACGATTATTCACCTTAAACAAAAGTTACAGAACGACCATCGATTTGACATATATGTATCAATTGTATTCTATAATTCTTGAATCTTTGGAAACACCATTCAAGGGTCAACTGTTAAATTTATGATAGTCCTGAAGATGGTCTCATGGACAAATGCATAGAGACCGAAACGTCGACACTCACACTCTCTTCTGGAAAATAATGTACAATGAGAAGAAGTGTTTACAATAGTGACATTGAACGATTATATAATTGTATTTATTTTCCTCTTGTTGCATTGTTTGTATAATTATGTAGTACCCTTGATAAATTTCAAAAGATAAAACTTTTTTCTATATATACCCGTGTTTTGAATATTTATTCTTTTGTGATTGGTTCATTGGTTCTTATGTCCTCATAAGGAACAAAAATATTTCTTAGATAAAAGACATTTGAATAATATCTCTCTGGCGAGTTTATCAATAATTCTTGCAGTTAAAAATATATATCAAAAGCAATAGAACAGAGTATTCTAAATAAATCCCTTGAAGGCGCTTTTTACCTTGTTCATCACATCTAAGGAGTGGCCCCTGCATCGTGGGGATCTCAACGCACATAAGCGTCTTGTTGGTGGAGAGTGGATTCACCAGTTACGGGATCCAGCATGGCCCTCTTCGCCGATCGTGCCGCATCTCTCTCGTGCGACATGCTGACTGCGTTTTCATTGCGTGCGGTGTTCGATTATCAGGTTGTGACCCTCGGAGTGAGGGCGTACCCATAGTAGTGCCTCATTCTACCTCTTGTGGCATTGCTAAACTTGTCTCTGTGTGTGTGTCCAGAATTGCCTGGTGCAACCCGTAACAACGTGCACCAGGCATTGTACCTCATTTCCAGGGAGGTAGAGTAGTTTGCAACCCTTCATTGTGTGTGACCAGTATCATCTAGTGTGACCCATATCAATGCACACCAGACATGGTGCCTCATCTCCAGGGAGGTACTGAATTGACAACTCTTTGTTGTGTGTGACTGGAACTGTCTGATGTGACTCGGAGCAATGTGCACCAGACATTGTGCCTCATTTCAAGGGAGGTACTGTGTTTGCAACTCTTCATTGTGTGTGACTGGAATTGTCTGGTACAACTCGTATCACAGCACCCAGATGTTGTAACTGGATTGCCTGGGTGCAACTCTGAATGACGTGTGTCTAACGGACTGCCTTCTTCTTCCTAGAGGCCCCTCCTATTTAATTCCCCATTCATCGATTGTTCCTTTGGGGCTTCAGTGCAGCGTACCAAATGCCCTCTCCCCACCTGGCCCCTGACAACATTGTGTGCCTTGTAGTAATGCCCGGATCGGGCCGGAGTGGTGAGAGTGATTGACTGGGTTGAACGAATACTTCTGAGAGCGATCGGAAGAGGGTCAAGAGACTGCGTGACACCCTTGTGCTTTGCAGAACTGGACTGGTGCTGGAAGGCACATTGTGGAACCCTTTTTGAGTGACCGGCTATCGCCCTCAGCCCACTTCTGCTTCACATCCTGTGGGTGAACTTCCCGAGTGGTGACCAAACCCCCATTTGACGACTTCCTCCTAATTAGTCCTGCTATCTACCACCACCTGCCCATGCCATGCAGGAACTGTTTTTGGCGTTCCCATTGCGGTGCCTATTTTCACCCGGCGATGCACTGCCAAACTCATAATCAGGCTCTAAGCGTGACTTCGGCCATGATCGGCCTAGTATCTTGGAGAGGGCTGGTAATACTAATCTCCACCCCTTGGGTTTAGGGTAGTCGGGTGAGTTGGAGTGTGGAGGGAGGCTTGGGCCATGGGGTCTGCAGAGTGCTATCCATTGACCTGCCGGATATCATTTGCACCGCATTTCCGTTCTGTGTGTGTGTGGGTGCGAGTGCATGCCACACGAACCAGCCAGGCATCCGTTGCACCACATATCAGTGCTGAGTGAGTATGTGTCTGTGGGAATGACTGCCTACGGACTGGCCGGGATTCATTACACCACTCGGTGGTATTGCTTGACACATTGATTCCTTGCCAAAAGAATACTACCCTTGACATTGGTTTTACCCGTGCGGCCTCTGCCCACAATGCTGCTTAAAAGTGTTGCAATTCATTGTATGTACATATTTTTGATATTGTTGTGATCTGTGGTGCACCCTATAACTGTTGATATTGAATTATAATGATTGCCAGGATGGTCCTAGGTTTGACAACGTTTTGCACCACATAAGGGTGCAGGGGGGTAAAGTAGGATCTTTCCCAAGTGTGCTTACTACTGATATCCTTTTAGCACGGTTAGGACTGGTACTGCTAGTAATATTTTCAAGTGTGATTTATGCCCAGAAGTGCATGATGTTCATGTTGTGTTAATTAATGTGTGTGTTGAATACAAACTTTATTTACATACACCCTGTGTGAAATTTATTTTATGACGCTTAGTGTATTTATTGTGTGTGAGTGCTGTGCCAAAGCTTTACACAGTGCCTCTGTGATAAGCCTGTCTGATCAGTGCCAAGCTACCCAAGGGTGAGCCCAGGTTTTACAGTGAGTGTAATCACCCACCCCAGGTGGGAGTGGTAGGTTCTGCCTGGATAAGGCAACATCTCTGCCAATCAGAAAGTGCCAGTTCCAACATCTATTTATCGGCATCAAGAAGCTGCTTTCAAACTGTTAGTCAAGCATTTAGATCCTATTGTTATTTTTCAATCTGTTGTTATTCTAAGATTGCACAGAAGGGCCACTCTAGGAATTGATAAAGTCTTGTTAGTACATAGAAACCTAAACACTGTGCTACGTTTTACATCCTGACTTTGTGTTTCTTCTGACTGTTCACTCTTAACATATATTGCCTACAAGTGTGGAGGATATGTGATTCCTACACCCTATAACCTCGTTATCTTACATAATATTTTACACACTTGTATGGTTTGTTGTGTCTCTGTGTGTGATGGTAAGCACCCTGACTCCCTACACTGAGGTGAGTAGCGCTATAAAGGAACTACATAAAAAATAAATTAGTAGGTACCATTTAAATCATTATTAGTTTAAATATTCACAGTCATATAAAACAATCCTTGCATTCCTACAGTGCATGCTTATCTCTTACATAAGGGGTGTTGAACCTGCATCCAAGTCATAGTTTCTCTAAGGTTAATGTGACTTTACATGCTTTGAGCCCGTGTTTCCTTCCATTGTATTGGCATCCAGCTGTGAGGCTACAGAGGGTTCCCAGCCAGGATGATACTTGAACATAAGAACGGCTGATGGCCCTATAAATCAGGCCTTTGTATGTGTTTGGCTGGAAGTGAAAATAAGAAAGCCCTGTTGCTGCCTGGAGGTTGCTGCACCAAAGCGAATGAGGACAGCATGCAGGTGCTACTGAATGATGTCCCGGTGCTGGATAAACACACCAAGACAAATTGAATATATTACCCTGGGTCTGTCGGATCCCAGATCCAGCTCAGAAATAGCTGCTGGAACAGGGATCCGATGAGATCCCCCAACTTTCCATCACTATTCAGCAGCAACCATTCAATTTACTGAGCCATTATGATGATAGAGATGTAAGCCACAGAACTTGTTTGATAGTTGTAAAGAGAATGCCAATAATAAAAAGACCTGTATGAATGGCAAGCACCTTCATTGAGAAGCTTAATCCTATGGATCTCTTGGAGAAAATGCTCAGCCAGCTGGAAAAGTGAACGAGATTTGAGTGGGGAGGGGAGTTAAGGTAGCATGTTTAATCTCCAGTGCAGTAAACTCCATACCTTTAGATGAACCACCGAAGAGGGAACAATTCAAATAAAAAATAAATACTAAAAAAACAAGGGGGCAATAGAGGGCGGGCTAGCAAGATGGGCGCACTTGCTTAAGGCTCCTGCTATCCAGGCCAAGCAATCATCAATATCCTGCCCCAGATGGCCGTACAGGACAGTGAGCTTTATGGCGTGGAGTCCTAAAACATGCCGTAACCCTTTTGGACCAAAACCACCGGGCGAGAAACGAGCTTAGTGGCAATTACAGAAAAAGATGCCTCCGGACCTGCGGCAGCCCTCCTAACTCCCATGATGGCGTCCGCGATGACAGATTGATGGAGTACCCGCATTGATCCCTGGGGTGAATGTTCGCCTCTATGCTGGGAGCGTAGTGGGCAGGGAGAGTAGCCTTCGCTAGTGGCTTGCGGGTGGCCTCAGAGAGCACTGACCTGTGCCCTGCCGAAGGGGACCGGTCTCGCTAACTGTGGGATCATGGGCCAGGAGCATCAGACCTGCTGTGGCCCAGCTGTAAGGGCGGAGCTGAGCGGCTGCTGGACTAATCGACGGTGGGGCTCTGTGGGCCTAACGTGCATGTTGGCGCGTGGCTGCTGCATTGAAAACAACCCGAAGAGAGTCGGCCACAGGGGCTTGGGTATGCGAGGTGCTGGGCTCCCCCAATCTACTGACCTTTAAATGATGTGATTGTGTACCCACAGCCCATAAAAGCACATCTCCTTTATTTGCCTGCAGTGGGATCTGCTCGTGTCTACCAAGGAGATATCAGGCGCATAACACTCTTAAAGCTTGTTGCATATGGGGGAGCCACCTCAAGCACTGGGGTCTGCTCGTGCCCCCTCTGGGAGGTCTAAGAGGGTGAGGCGGGTCCTGGCAATCGCCAACGGCTGTTTTCCTGAGCTGCCAACTGTAGAAGCACAGAAAAAGGCTCTACTAGTCACGCTGATCCTATCCGGCCAAACCAGGAACAATCGGATACTCACACTCACAAAATTCGCAGAGCAGAGTGAAAAAAAATCAAAACTGCCCTTTGAGCCCCGCAAATCTACCCTGACCCACAACAGTGACGCTGAACATACCATGGCTGAGGAGTCACACACAGACCAGCAATCGGGTAATTAAGACATGAAATCACTCCTCCATGTGATGAAGCACAGCCTCACCTCAATAGAATAAAAAATGGACATGATGTTCACATGCATGGACTTTATCGCCTAAAACCTGGAAAAACACAACAGGTGTATTGGAGAGGCACAGTACAGACTATCTGACCTAGAAGACACATCCTTGAGAAGGGAGGAGCAACTACTTAATATGGAACGTATCATGAAAGTTATATCTGCAAAAAAAAAGATTTAGAGGCGCGATCACGCAGAAATAATATAAGAATTCTGAGAATACCAGAATCCACCAATACTGGGAGAATGGAGGACTACGTGGAGCGACTGCTCACAACCACATTTGGAGCTGCGGCCTTCTCTTTACGGCTGGTAGTGGAGAGAGCTCATCTCTCGCTGGTGGCTAATTCTCCTCCAGGAATCACGCCAATACCCATTGTTGCTCGGCTATTAAATTATCGTGACTGAGACACCGCCCTCTGACTGCCCAGGGAGAAATGCACACTTAACTTTGAAGGCACTGCAATAGCCATATATCTGGATTTTACTAAGGCGGTTCAGAAACCCTGGAAAAAATGTCTGCAGGTCAAAAGAAAACTTCAACAAGCCAACATCACATATGCGATGCTGTACCCGGCTCGTCTCCGCATTACTCATCAGGGGAAGCAGGATTTCTTCACCAATCCACAGTATGTTACCGATTTAACGTGGCGCATTGCTCACGGATCGCCCCCGGATGCACAAGACTTGCCTAATGCCAGATCTACATCGCCTATGTTGGAACCAGTCTGAGCAGTTTTTTAAATTCTGTTCAAGATGTGATTACAGGTTGAGGTGATGATTGTTCATTAGATACACTAGATTAAGGTTACAATCTGGTTGATTGCTGCCAGACAAGCAGACCATCCAATATTTCTTGATCTGCGCCTTGATCACAGAGGGACAAAGACGCTATGTTGCTCCCTCCTCAGAATTATCTCTGCTGCAATTGACCAATTAGGACCTCTAATGGGTAGTGCTGGACGCCCTTGTTAACTCGAAGACCCTTTTGGCGATACCCCAGAAGGATGCCCCTATTACAGATAACTTTCTCTATTCTGTTTCTTCTCTACTGTTCCCCTTACTCGTTCACTGCGTATCCCCTAGATCCTTTCCTTTCTCTTGAACTCTCTTTACTGCAACTTCTTTGCAACTTTCAATCTTATTCTCCTCTTCTTCTCTATTTCCAGTTTTTTTTTACGCAATCTATCAATGATTCTTATACCTACACTATTGTCATACTCATGCCATGAGTTATGTCAAATATCTCCTCTTGGTTCCTGGGGAGGGAGGGTTGATTTTCTCTGGTGGGCTTGGGCGGCCGCTGTGGGAGGGAGGTGGGATTGGTTTGGGTTTAGTGATTATCATGATGCATTTCACTGAGCATTGTCCGTTTGAATCTGCACACTGCTGGTCCACGGAGACTCCTAGGTTGGCCTAAATATATCCACCTGATGTTGATACACAAGCATGCCAGAATGCCCAACACGGCCCGAATATAATTTTCTGACATGGAATGTGAGGGACCCTGGGGAACCCTCATAAGTGCAGACAAGTCCTGGCCTATCTGGACAGGCATGATATTCACATTGCCCTGCTGCAAGAACCGCACATGAGGCCCACTACCCATGTCACATTTGCGACCCGATGGGCGGCACACAAAAGCTTTTCTTCCTATTCGACATATGCTAGGGGGACCGCCCTCAGTGTCTGAAAAAATGCTCTCTAAGCTGCATCAGGCTCCATGCAGGATCCACTTAGCTAATACTGCCTTATGTGGGGCAGACTAGCATCACAATCTATTACTCTGGTGAATTGTTACGGTCCTAACAGTGATGATGCAGAATTCTTCGATAAATTGTGGAGCCTGGTCATTAATATAGACTCTACTTATATTGTTTTGGAGGGGATTTTTAACAATACGCTTGATCTGAGATTCGATAGGTCAGAACCCCAGGCACACCACTACACCAATGCCCAGCATCATATTAGGGATATTATGAATGAGCATCAGCTATCAGCATCAGCTATTGGATGATTGGAGGACCCTGTACCCCTCGAGGATGGAGGGCATGTTCTACTCGTCCGTGCACTCCAACTGGTCGAGACTCAATTACTGGATTATATCCAGGGGCCTTGTTAAAGGATGGTACGGGCGACCCACTTAGCCCGTACATACTCTGACCATTCCCCGGTTCTGTTGCAGTTGGTTCCACAGAGTACCTCACCACCTTCCTTGCTCTGGAGACTCCCCCCCCCACTGCTCTGTTAGATAATCCCTTCAGAGAAGAACTGCGACAGGAGACACAAGAGTTCTTTCAGCGCAATGTGGGATCTGGCCCCTGTTGGCTACTGTGAGGGAGGCCTTTAAAGTTACCATTTGCTGCATTTTTATTGCTAAGAGCGGGGGGCATATTGCAAGATATCTGGTGAACACTTAAGTAATTAGAGACTGAGAGTAAACAGATGGAATTATGGGTTGATGGTCCCCACGATGAAAAATTACGGGCCAAAATTAGGGACACGCTCACTGACTACTAAGACACAGCTGAGCGAGAATTCTTATTCTGTAACAGATACTTTCATGCCTAAAAATATGGAGAGGTCTAACGGAAAGGCACTACCCGAGTTAGGGGCATATTATCAAGAAACAGCATTAAAATTATCGCCGCTTTAGCGGCAGAAAACTGCAGCTAAAGCGGCGATAATGGGCTTGATAATATGCCCTTGAGAATTCCAATAGAAGCCCATGTTCTTGTGTGAACATGGGCTTCTATTGGAATTCTCAAGGGCATATTATCAAGCCCATTATCGCTGCTTTAGCAGCAGTTTTCTGCCGCTAAAGCGGTGATAATTTTAACACCGTTCTTGATAATATGCCCCTTAGTTCTCAAGCCCCGATTCTCCAATTATACTTTGGAGATCAGATATTCAAATGGCACCCTGCAGAGAGACACAGCTGACATTCTTCACACTTTCTTGATGTTCTACTCCTCCACCAGGGAGGGGTGCCCACTATCTCTTCTCTTGTTCATGCTGGCAGTAGAGCCGCTGGCAGCCAAACCCCAACAACATCAACAGGAGTACGCCATTTGATATCCTACCAGACATCTGCTGGTGTCCCTTTACCCCGAATATATCACACTGTATGTTTGAGATCCCCAGGTCAGCCTTAATACCATTTTACAGCAGTTTATTAGATATGGAGGATGCTCGGTTTAACGATAAACTGGGAGAAGTCCCAGGTTTCTCCTCTCACTCCCAAAACCCAATGACATATTCTAGACTACCCATTGACATGGTGTGACATGTAAATCAAATATCTGTGGTATTAGAAATGGGGGTCTCTGGTTGGCAGAGGTAGGTACCTTTGTCCAAATAGGGACCCTTGCTTCTAGTCAGGGTAAGGGGTATACACTTCTAAAATAACCCCTGCTCACCCCCTTGGTAGCTTGGCACGAGCAGACAGGCTTATCTCAGAGGCAGTGTGTAAAGCATTTTTGAACACATACAGTAATATAGTGAAAACACTACAAATGGACACCACACCAGTTTAGAAAAATAAGTAATCTTTATCTAAATCAAAACAAGATCAAGCGACAAAAATCCACAATACAGTAATAAAAATATGACTTTCAGATGGTAGAAATAGTTCAGTTCAATGCAAGTTGTAAATGCAACACTTTTCTCAAAAGTACCTTAGATGCGTCACGCAATACAAACAAAATGGCCGCAGGGAAGGTGATGCGTTGGTTCCTTACACTCAGGGAAGGTGCTGCGTCGATTCCTTGCTTTGGGGGAGGTGATGCATCGGTTCCTTACTGCAGCGCAGGGGAGTTGATGCATCGATTCCTTACCGGAGAGGAGGTGATGCGTCGTTTTCTTACTGCGTGGGGAGTTGATGCATCTGTTTCTTACTGCGGCCCCCAACGATGCGACAGTCTTGGCGCCTCGATGCAATGCGTTGATCCGGTATGATGCGTGGCTTCGTGCAGCCGCACAGCAGGCTTGCGTCGGGATCGGTGCGGTGATCTCGGACTTCGGAGATCGTTGCATCCGATGCGTCGTGCAGCAATTTCTCGAGCCGCGGCAGGCGCTGCGACGGTTTCTTCGGTGATGCGTCGGAAAAAGGTGCGGATGTGTCTCACTTCTTCGATGTTGCATTGTTTTTCCAGCTCCCAGCGACAAACAGTCTCTAGAGGTCCTAAACAGCAGCAGGCACCTCTTTGCAGGTTGGAATTCCCAGCAAGGGAATTCAGGTGAGCTGGTGGTGTCTTTGTGTCCCTGAGACTTCAGAACAGGAGGCAAGCTCAGTTTCAAGCCCTTGGAGATCTTTTCTTCAAACAGGTGACAAAGCAAACAGCAAAGTCCTTTTTCCTCTTTCCTTGGCAGCAAGCAGCCACTGCAGGCCAACCCTAGACAGCAAACAGCACGGGGCAGTATTCCTCCTCAGCTTATCCGGCTCTTCTCCTTAGCAAAGGTTCCTCTTGATTTCCCAGAAGTGATCTAAAAGTCTGGGGTCTGGGGCCCTCTTTTTATACACCAAAATCCTCTGTTCTCTGAAGGCAAAGAGTGTCTGTACCCAGCCAAAACCAGTTCTGTGGGGCACTTTGCAAGTGCACAACAACCTCCATTGGCAGTGTGAGCCCTGGCTCCAGACACACCACAGGGGGGCGGAGCCGCCACTGTGGAAGGCAGGCACAGCCCTATTCAGGTGAAGGTGCTACTCCTCCCACCACTCCAAATGCCGACCAAGCCTATTCAGCCCAGTCCTGAGTCATCAAATTTCTGGAGCCGCTGCCCCTCTCCAGCCCCTGTCATCCAAAATCCAGACATGCAATACACAAACCTAGCAGAGGCACACTGGATGGTTAGGCAAGAAAATACCTACTTTCTAAAAGTGGTATTTTCAAACACAGAATGTAAAAATCACCCTCACTAAAAGACGCACTTTAACTTTCTGAGTTCAGGCAGCCTAAACATTACTTTTCCATCTTGTTCCTAGGGTCAGTCATGTTTATAAGTTGTTATAAACAGACTCCCCATTCTGTCCTTTGGGAACAGATAGCCTTACAATAGTGAAAAACGAAATTGGCAGTATTTCACTATCAGGACATGCCACACACATCAGGGCATGTCCTGCCTTTCACATACAATGCACCCTGTCCACAGGGGTACCTTCAGCCTCCCTTAGGGGTGACTAATATATAGAAAAGGGAAGATTTGGGGACTGGCAAGTGTGTGCACTTGCCAAGTCGACATGGCAGTCCCAGACTGCACACAGGCTCTGCAATGGCAGGCCTGAGTCACATTTTTCAAGCTGCTTCTGTGGGTGGCACAATCAGTGCTGCAAGTCCACCAGCAGCATTTGATTTACAGGCCCTGGGCACACATAGTGCACTGTACTAGGGTCTGACAAGTAAATCAAGTAAGCCAATAATGGAATCACTAATCCATAACAAAATTTACAAAGGGAGCACTTGCACTTTGGCACTGAACAGCAGTGGCAAAGTGCCGAAAGCATCTAAACCAGCAAAAATGGAGTCCAACAAACAGCAAAATACAGAAGGTAAAGGCAAAAAATGGAAGGGAGAGCCACGCCAATGGTGCCAGGTCTAACATGTGGCTAAATATTTCCAGAGACAAAGAAGAATTAATCCGCTCTAACTATGGCAGGACATTAGACGCCCTAACGGACTCCATCACACGATGGATCTCCATGCCCTTTTCAGTGGCAGGTCGGATATCCTTGATGTGTTGTATTCCTCTTAGGGTATCCATAAACGGGCTTTCCAGTATCATGTCCTTATATAGGCACAATTCGCCCTGCCCTTATATAGGCATAAAATCCCAGCCCTTATTTAGGCATTAAACCATGCACTCCAAATACAGGCATGGTCTCTGACATCCGTCCACCCTAACGTCACAACGAGTTCATGAAGAACAGACCCTTAGGCTGCGGGAGTTTCCCTAGTCCAGGACTATTGATTTCTTCAAGGACTCATATATTATGCATGAACCATTATTCCTTAGGGGGTTCATTCATGACGTCTTTTGCTGTCCAACTCACGTCAATACTAACATTCTTAGGTGCTCTCAGGTATAAATATACCTTCCATAGCCCCTGTAAACCAGAGGAGACCTCGACTTCAGAGGAGCCCGTTTCCCGGCCTGACGCACTGAGAGGACGCTGCCTTCCCTGCACGCAGAGAGCCCAGCATCCAGCTTCCAGTGATCTGACTTCCCTTGCGGGGTGTTGGAGTTCGAGTCTGGCAAAGAGATTCCTACCTCTCTCATTCTTCAGGTATGGAGCTGACTAGAACCTAGAGGGACTCTTGGCATACTAGGCATACTAGACTTAACATACTCTTAGTATACCGTAGTAAGGAATACTTCTTCCCTCTTCCTACACCTAGGTTAGGTTAGGTACATTGGGGTAGAACTAGCTTAGCAATGCATCGTATGAGTACTCGCATTTTTAGTCTGTGTTATTTATGTAAATGCATATGTACTAAAAGATAATGCTATCGCAGTATTATTTATTTCTACTGCTCACCCTGTACATTATTTATCTCGCATACTGTCTTGTGATCGTAACAGCACATTTTACTTACACCAGAAACAAGACTGTTCAATAAATCCTTTATTGAAACGCCCGTCTATTTCTTGCTGTGTAACTTGGAGAAAACTAAGCATGCACGACTGAGCTGAGTGAAATAGTTATCTATTGTTTCCACGACTCTGGGACACATTCTGATTCTAAAGGGAAACACAGTGGTCATGTTTTGCGGCTGCCAGAAACTACTCCCTTCTTGTTGTCAAGGAGTTTCTAGTGGCCTCTGAGCTAGCTGGCACAAGTAATTAAGTTTAATATACTCGATAGGGACATACTGACCTTAGTCCTATGTCAAACCTATAGGATATATTATTCCAATGCGCAGAGCCTATTAGGGAAATAGGAGCTACACTACATGGCGCCCAACGGTTTGGTAAGGCAGTAATTCAACGTTAGATACTGAGTAACTCAGCCGTGCTTTTTCTCTCAAGACCCCTACCCATATACTCCAAAAGAAGTCTGAAGTGGGCAGGGTTAAGTATCCACCACGGCTACATAGGGCAGTACCCTCTATATTAGCTGTTTGGTTTGCTCAACGTTGAAGGATACAGCGTTCCACAATATTGTGCACCTTATCTTTGTTTCCTTGAAACTTGTTCTACATTTTGCAAAAAACAAAATGACTGAAGACGCCGAAGACGGTGTAGCTGTGGCTGATCCAGCCCTAGCAGCAGTTTTTAACTTTACCGGTTTAAATGAAACCGAGGAGGGTGTTATACACATCCATCAAAATTTAAGAAGAGCCATCACTCTAAAACTTATAAAACATGGCCTACCACCAAGAGGCGGTAGAGCAGTTTTTGTGATAGAGGTACATGAATCCTTTCAGACAGAGGTATTCTATTCATGGGTAATATTTCCTGAATCCAATCCAGTAACACACATGTTTCACTTCTACAAAGAAGATGATCCACCAGAGGAACACATTCCTTTCGAGGATATAGAAATTCCATTAACATCCCAAGAGCATCAGCTCTGGTTTAAAGGCGCCCTAAAACATCACAAAAACATTACTAGGCTCGGTCCACTAGGTAGACCAGGAGCAACATGGCCGATTTTAGCCGGCTACACACCTCTTCCATTGAAGAGATGTCAGATGAGGAGTTACTTATTCAACTTACAGAGTTAATAAAAATCTACAGACAATTGGTCCAATATGTCATGCAGACTTTTACAGTCCGACCACCATTGACATATCCAAATCCAACTCCCCAACAGGGGAATACACTAAAAATTACACCACAGACTATATACGCAGTCATGGGTAAAATGCCCACAAAACGTGAGCAAATTCCATTTTGGATAGCTCAAAAAATTACTCAAATTGAAGCAGTATTTCCAAATACTAGCCCGCATGAGAAACACAGAATCCTAACAATCTGTTTACCAATGGGGATCACACCACAACTGGAAGACTGCACCACTTGGGGCTCAGTCTTTGCTGACATCTATACTAAAACACATGGTATTCCATCAATTGCGGTAATACCTGATGTCCTAAAACAAATTCAAAACGAATATGGGGCAGAGCCTGCTCTAAATTTAGGTATGAAATTACTGAAAAATTTCGACCAGGTCTCAACAATAATATTATCTAATATTAAAGGGGAGGCAGCAGCAGTGGTGATCCACCAAAAATTGAGGGAATTCGATGTTACAGAACATCAAACTGAGCTACCCAGAATTATAGAACAATCTTATGCAGAATTAGGCAGAGATAGTTTGGGTGGAAGACCAGTGAAGCCGAAACTATCTGAAAGTCCTGAGAAGGACTCAATAAAACAAACTCCTACATCTTCTAAAAAGAAGTGGGAGTCTACTAAACAAAAATCAAACGAGAAACGTTCTCAATACCGAGCTAGGTCTCCTCAAAAGGAGCCCTCTGAAAGGAGGTATAACCTCAGGAATAGGGATAATTTGAGAAAACCTGATAGGTATCAAGATACTGATACACGTTCCTCTCGTCCCTTTCAGATCTCATCACAGACTTCGGAAAGAAGAGGACGATCAGAACATAAAGAAGAACGCGTGAAATCGAAAGACGACAAACACGCACCAAAAAATAAAACAAAACCTCAAATCTCCAAAAAGAAGGTAGCAGGTCTGAAGATCAGACATGCCGAGAATACTGAGAACACAACTCAAGAACGGAGAATGGGCTCAGACAATGCTGGACAGCGCAGCAGAAGTCACAATAGTTCGCCAGAACCTGAAGGAACTTCTGGAGATAGTGGACTTGAATGAGTACATCACAGTTGAGACTGTAGACACCAGGGTTAGTACTCCACAAAAGTTATATGAAATAACACTCCGGATGGAGGGAGACAAACCTAGACAGGTGAAAGCACTTTTTTGGGAAAGACTATCAAGAGGCTATGACATCCTTCTAGCAGAAAAAGACCGGCCACCACAATTTGTCTGGGAGTGCCCACACGGCGAGGACATTATTATGCCTGCCTTCTCCAACCATATTCCAATTCACCTAAAATATACATATGCCAGGAAATGGGCAGTAGCCCAGGCCCCAGCATTATATAAAAATCATGTAGGATGGGATGAGGACTCACCTCACCATAAAATACATCTGAAACATGAACCAACTGCACAACGGCAGTACCCAATAAAGCAAGAAGCTAAAAAACAGGTCAGGGAGATCTTAGATCAACTTGAATACCAAGGGGTGATTGAAACATGCACCTCCTCAATGAACAATCCTTTGTTTCCTGTCTCCAAACCAGACAATACATATCGTCTAGTTTTGGATTACAGACATTTAAACACTTGTTCTAAAACTTTTGCAGTGCAAAATGCACATAGCACAGCATTAATGAATAACATTGTGCGTAAAAAATATAAAACAACATTAGATATCTCAAATGGTTTCTTTTGTCAAAACATAGCACCTGAAAGCAGGTACTTAACAGCATTCTCCATAATGGGGACCCAGCGTCACTTTTGTTGACTCCCACATGGGTTCAAGAACAGCCCAGGTTTATTCTCAGCGAGGGTAACGGAGTTACTACAAATTTATGACAATGAGGCATTGTCCTATGTCGATGACATATATCTGACAGACGATGACCTGGAAAAACACTTGAACAGGGTGACCACCATTATACTGGGTTTCGCCTCTGAGGGCTACAAGTTCAACTTTAAAAAGTCCAGAATTGCCCATCTCAATGTCCTATTTTTAGGATATGAGCTTTCAAGTGAAGGCAAGAGCTTGGCAGCTAACTTTTTAGAAAAGTGTGCGCTGCTCCAACCTCCAAAAACGCTAAAAAATTTACAATCCATCCTGGGTTTCCTAAATTTTGGAAGAACATACATACTAAATTACGCAGAAAGGGTTAAACCTCTCTACGCATTAATCAAACCTGATTTTTCAATCAAAAACTGGACACAGGAACACACAGAAATTTTGCGTTCACTCCAGGCAAACATGTTAGCAACAAATCACTTACAAACACGCGTAAGTCAATGCAATTTGGTGATCCGAATAATTTCGGGTCAATGCGGATTCACCTACTTAACATTTAATGAGGGTGAGAAAATACCAATAGCATACAAATCTCATTTGTACACACAAGCGGAAATGCGCTTCAGTTCACCTGAAAAAATTCTGACAGCAGTTCAAACCGCTGTAGCAAAAGAAAGAGCCTTAGCCCAAGGGAAACGCATTATTGTCGTAACCCCAGTACCAGCTTTAGTAGGGGTCACAAAAGCAAGCATTCCAAATGCTAAAGCATTACATCCGAGATGGATACAATGGGTTAATTCTCTTGCTGCAACAGATGTTGAATATGTTTTTGATCCAGATTTAAAAACACAAGCATTCCTACAATATGAACAAGAATGTCCTCTGCCTACTGAAATTCTGCCTCTTGATCAGTACGAATTTATAATTTACACTGACGGATCCGCACAGCTCGCAATAGGGAGTAAGCAAGCTTACAGTGCAGCATGTGCAATCGTTAAAGGTCGCATGCGAGATGGCATCTTCAGACCTATGGTCACAAAAACACAATCTCTAGGGGATTGTACAGCTCAGCGAGCTGAACTACAAGCATTCAAACTGGCACTTGAAAGTACAGATCGAGAATTCCCCACACTAATAGTGTGCGATTCCTTTTACTGTGTTCAGTCGTATAATGACTATATACAAAACTGGCTTGAAAATGGTTTCAAAGATGCGAAAGGTGGCACAATAAAGCACAAATTGCTTTGGGAACAAGTAGTTCAGTTGAAAAATGAACTACCAAAGGCTCACGTGATCCACACACTGAGTCATCAACGTGATGGCGTTCACGTTGCAGGGAATTCATTGGCTGACGAAGCCGCAAAGGGGGCTGTGCAAACGGCTTCCGTAGCTGCGATCACTCGTTCAAAAACAAAAATAGACGGTGAGATAATGTTGGCTGTCAATGCATCAAGCAAAGGCAGCAGTGCAGCATTACCAAAAAGTTTCCACTCAAGTACTCTTATGTAATTGATGCGAACAACGTTCCTTTTGCTCGAATCCCTGGAGTGGGGGATAGGGTAATTCCAAACATGGAACGTAGAGCAGCCTTGATTTATGAAACGCATTTGGGGGAGGGTCTGTCACATCAAGGGATCTCTAAAACAATTTTGACTTTAAAAGAGATGTACTGGTGGCCTGGGATGAATACAGAAATTCACATATTCATCAACAACTGCTTAGACTGTAAATTACAGCGAGAGAGCCACCAGACACCATGCTGCGAATGTGGCAGCCCAGTACAGACACCACTGTTAGACAGCATTCAACTATCTACGCGCCTGCGTCCTACTGGACAAAGGCATTCCCGCAAATACTGAATCTAGGTTCCTATGGTTATGGCCTCAGCGCTCGGCTGACGCTCGAACTGTTATAAAAGATTTGCGAGTCTTTATCGGCACATACGCAATAGGCACGCTACATTCTGACCAGGGTCCTGCATTTAGCTCTAGGGCTTACAAAGAAGCCATGGCCAGTCTGGGCGTTGCATTGCGGTACTCCTCTCCATTCCATCCTGAGGGAAATTCGGTTGTGGAAAGGAAAAACCGGGACATAAAGCAGTCTATAACAGCTAGGGTATTAGGTTCGGGTGATGGGTGGGTCAAACACCTTAGTGGGGTTCAACGTGCATTGAACAACCTGCCAAGAAGTTCTCTAGGGGGGGTCACTCCATATGAGATCCTATTTGGGACAAGAATGTGGGTACCAGACCTTGAACACGTAGGCACAGTGGTGGAAAATAAACGATTTGATATCAAAGATCGTTTGGCTGTTTTACAGGACTTAAACAAATTAAGAACGAAACAAAGCAACGTACTCCTACAGCCAACAACCACTGGGGATCAACCGGCGGTCACAGCAAGGCCTGTCTGGATTCCAAAAGTTGGGGATCTAGTCAGAGAAAAAATTGCGGTCAAGAAGGAATTTGGACTTTCTTACAGACAACCAGTACCTGTTCTAGCAGTTCAAGGAACAAGAACAGTACTTCTGCCGCCCCATGCTGGAAGAAAGGAGAAAAGATTTGTGTCCATCGACCTCATCAAACCACAGTATGTGGCCAATACTAAATAGTAGGCCTCGTGGACTCCGACCTAGTAGCAGACACACTCCTCTCACTACTATCCAAGAGGTTCAGACTGAAAGACTGATAACTATCAAGAATTCAGTTGTAACAGATGGAGGACTAAGCAACAACGCTATGGAACTCATCCCTCTTGAACACCAACTAACAGTTCGTCCAAATACACCTGTCTACACCAAAGGAACAAGTGATGAACTGGTTCCAGTGATTTCTACAAATCCTGATGCAATTCCAACAATTGACAGAACTGCTTCTGGCTATTTCATTAACTTTGATACGTTCTCAGAAGATCCGAGTGAATCTGAAACGACGCCAGTGTCATTGAAATTCAAGCAGCAAGTACAAGACTTTCTTCACTTTCTGAAAAAGACTTATTTGGTTTCTCCATGGATTGAACTCTGGATTACATCTGGACTTTTTGTTTTCCTGCTCTGGCTAGCTTTGGTCGCCCTAAGTTGGCGGGGGTATGCCCAGACGTGGGTCCCTTGCTCACTTTGCCACTGGATTCAAGCAAGCCTGGCTGATGACGGCTGAAATGCCAGAAACCGGTCCTAGGATGCTTGTTTCCGGTCCAGGGAAGACATGGCTTGGCAGTTCGGGCTGGACTGTTCCCATGAGGCACAGGGTCAGACTGATTTGCATATGGCCATGTCTGAACTGGGGTGGTGGAGTGAGCTAAAGAATGATGATGGATTAAACCCAGATCAGTTGACTGGGGGTGAGTGTTTGATTGGCTCAAACGTTCCGTCCATCATCCCCTTTTGTATCGCTTTGGTTACAACTGTAAGCGTGCTTATAAGTGGCAGATACATCCATGTGAACACTGAAGGAAAAGACGTAAACGTACTTTTGAAACCTCATAAATCTTCCCATCGTGAAGCAAGAGACTTATCATCAGTGAACATCACAGCTGTTCCTATACAGGATGGTATAGTGTGGGACAAAACAGATTATGATATCTTCGGCCCGAATGAACAATTGAACATTCCACATTTGTTTAAAATGTCACTAAGTGATCTAATTACGTCCAGTACCTATTCAGATGATTGGGACTTTGAGACTGTAAACGACATAATGTTTGACCTGGAAAAATCTGCTGCATTTTCTAAACATGAATATTTAGAGGGTTCATCAGACTATGAACAAATGTATTGTTTTAATCACTATGGTCATCATTATTTGCATAAATCTGCATATCCAAGAAATGTGTTTATGTTTAACCAAAGGGAACATTGTCCTACACCACCTAAAGGTAGTTCAAAAACATTTGCTAATACGTTTCCATATTTTTCAGGATACAATACATCTGAACCAGAAATGTTTTACTATAAAAATGTAAACAAGACAGGGCTGAAAATTATGTTAACAAATACAAAACAGATTTATTCTGCGTTTTTTAATGCCCAACTGTCTAGACAGGGTTTCGACTTTTGGAAAGACACAATTGAAACAAAAACTGTGTGGGGTACTAAAGATTGGCAAGTGCAGGGGATAGAAGCTTTATTTAGAGCCTGCATCATCCCAGAACAAATAATGTTTTTGAATGAAACTATCCAACAAACATCTTGTCTTGGATTAGCCAAGATAAAAGAGATGAACACACCTTCTGTACCAACACCTGCCAGTGAAAATAATACAAAGGCAGTGGTGACAGTTGACAATATACTACAACTCAACAGATCTAATCCTACTTGGAAAAAATGGTTGATCTGGCCCACAGACACGAATAACTGTCAGGAAAGATTCCTGAATAAAACTCAGGGCTTTACTATTCATAGGCCAGACCCAAGATACGTCCAAAGACAACATCCGGGGGTAGTAACAACATACAGTGTAGGTAAATTATGCCTCGATTGGCTGCATAAGTCTACACTACAGGATGTGAAACAACACTTAACCTTACTTAAAAAGGACGCAGACCTTAGGGAATTCTTGTTTGGACCAAGAAAACTGCGTCAAAAACGTTTCATAGATGCCGGCATTTATGCTGCTTATAATGAAGCTTGGAAGGTATCACAGATAGAGGCTGCAGAACGAATACGTGAACTTGATCGTATTAATTTAGAGAAAACACTCTCTGTGGTCGACAATGGGTTAACAACTTTGTCCTCCAGAATATATTCATTGGATGGCATTGTATCCTCTGCTATCGACATTCTAGAACAAGATTTGGCAATGTTACAACAAGGCCAATCTCAATTACGTTCTATTATGTTATTAAGCTGGACGCTGCAATCTTTGCGAGCGGGCTATGTGCCTTGACGTTTCATCAACACAACGGCTCTGTTTGCAGAATACAATCTCACTGATAAACAGATCGAACTGGCACAAAGAGGAGCAAAGTATACAGTGCTGAGCATTGAAAAACTGGAAAAATTACCATTCACTGTGGCAGAAAAACCAGCTACAGAATGGCTTATTCATGGCAAAATAACATTACCTGTGAGTACTTTTCAGTTTCAGTATTGCCTCAGACAAATGCAAGCAGGCAAATATGAAAGGTTGGGTAAGGAATACATTAAGACATCTTGGGATTTACCGTATACATATAGATGTTGGAGTGGGGATCGTGAAGTGTTTTTGAGCGGTTCAAACTGTAAACTTGCACTGAGTGGTTCACTTATATGTCAAGACATTTCCTTGCACGGGGCTTGTAATGGTTCAGTGGAAAAGTTGTCTTGCCATCAGCAGGGTACTCCAGCTGCTGTGATTAATCCAACGTTTGGACAACTTTCTAATGGGAGTTACCTCTTGTTGAATGATCAGAGCTGCTGCGGAATGCTGCCAGGCATCCCATATCTAGTAACGGTCAACTCCAGGGTCACTTGCTGTATGCAAGTATTGTTTGCCCCAATAGACACAGTCAGGGAGTCGCCTCTATGGCCTTCGCTGAACGTCTCTTTTTATAAGATTTGATACTTTAAGCAGAATGAAAGCCATGCTTTTACAGCAGACAGTGCCTTTGACCTCGGCCAAAGAAACCTATGATCTACAAGTAGCAAGGACTTCGGCTGAGATACAGACTTTAATACGTACAAACTTCCCTATACATTACGTGGAAATGATATCACGTATCTTTAACATGTCTGATACAACCGGAATTGTACATGTATTTAAGAGCATCTGCTCAGGTCTGTTAGCACCTTTCCAGGCAATACTCGGAATCATCCCGAACTTTGCACATTCGGTGTTTGGTGGCATACCATTAATTCTAGCACTTGTTGCCGGGATTCTAGTTCTCTTCCTGCTATTGCGCTATGGCCAGCCTATTCGCAGACATCACTCCGAGCGAAATGGAGAAAGCTCTCCTTGAACGAAAGTGCTGTGAGCAAATAGTAAAGCTTTTGGGCATGACTCGTCTACGGGACCTTAATACAACTTGGTTCCTGTCGTTCAGACCAATCTGGCAAGATTGCATCTTACCTGTTCTACGATGCCTGCTATGCGGTGAAGAATGCGTGTTGGACACCTGTCTAAAATTTCCATCAGCAACGCCAACGGATGTCGATACTCTGCTGGACCCGATAACAGCCCATGCTCTGTGTTGTCCCCAGAGGCTTCCTATCCTGCTGTCAGCATTCACTGAGATCTCACAGACGCTTCCGGCTGTTGCTGAGGTACGAGAAAGATCTACAGGCACACAGGTAACAATGGACGCGAACTTTGCTGCGGCAACCTATGCTGGAAGCAATGCTTCCCATCTCTGTGCAATTAATCTACTACACGAGGTGTTCCAACTGACACCAACAACAGTGGATGATGTTTTGTCTATTGAAATAGATGATCTCATGTTTACACCAGACCCGTGAACTGACTCTGATTCAGCATACAGTGTTCCAGAGATGCAGTGACAAATTTGGCCTTCATTTTTAAACAACTTGGAACTCTACCAAAATTGAACTTTTTCCCATTTTTTTTTTTTTTTAACGAAAATGGCACATCGATCTGCTTAAAGTAGAACTAGCCTTATAATATAGACTTCAAGGTACTTCCACGGACACTTAGTCATCTTGTGTGTCTAAAACAGTTCATTAATTTTCATGACATGAAATGACTTCGATTTTTGAGAAACTTATCGATCATTTTTTGTCACATGTAAATATTACTGCTTATTTCATTCCAATTGCATTTATTTTCTAACTTTATGCCTGTAATGAAAAGCAATGCTTCAAATGTACAGTACCTTTTGCATTCTAATAGGTTTTTTAAATGCCTTTTTTAAATGGTTTTATGAAAATTTTTAGAAATATGCGGTACTCCATTTTAATGTTTAGCATTTTAAATGTTTAGCATTTTAGTATTATCGTACACACGAAAGAGGAGTGGGTGTTGTATTCCTCTTAGGGTATCCATAAACGGGCTTTCCAGTATCATGTCTTTATATAGGCACAATTCGCCCTGCCCTTATATAGGCATAAAATCCCAGCCCTTATGTAGGCATTAAACCATGCACTCCAAATACAGGCATGGTCTCTGACATCCGTCCACCCTAACGTCACAACGAGTTCATGAAGAACAGACCCTTAGGCTGCGGGACTTTCCCTAGTCCAGGACTATTGATTTCTTCAAGGACTCATATATTATGCATGAACCATTATTCCTTAGGGGGTTCATTCATGACGTCTTTCGCTGTCCAACTCACGTCAATACTAACATTCTTAGGAGCTCTCAGGTATAAATATACCTTCCCTAGCCCCTGTAAACCAGAGGAGACCTCGACTTCAGAGGAGCCCGTTTCCCGGCCTGACGCACTGAGAGGACGCTGCCTTCCCTGCACGCAGAGAGCCCAGCTTCCAGTGATCTGACTTCCCTTGCGGGGTGTTGGAGTTCGAGTCTGGCAAAGAGATTCCTACCTCTCTCATTCTTCAGGTATGGAACTGACTAGAACCTAGAGGGACTCTTGGCATACTAGGCATACTAGACTTAACATACTCTTAGTATACCGTAGTAAGGAATACTTCACCTACTTCTTCCCTCTTCCTACACCTAGGTTAGGTTAGGTACATTGGGGTAGAAATAGCTTAGCAACGCATCGTATGAGTACTCGCATTTTTAGTCTGTGTTATTTATGTAAATGCATATGTACTAAAAGATAATGCTATCGCAGTATTATTTATTTCTACTGCTCACCCTGTACATTATTTATCTCGCATACTGTCTTGTGATCGTAACAGCACATTTTACTTACACCAGAAACAAGACTGTTCAATAAATCCTTTATTGAAACGCCCGTCTATTTCTTTCTGTGTAACTTGGAGAAAACTAAGCATGCACGACTGAGCTGAGTGAAATAGTTATCTATTGTTTCCACGACTCTGGGACACGTTCTGATTCTAAAGGGAAACACAGTGGTCATGTTTTGCGGCTGCCAGAAACTACTCCCTTCTTGTTGTCAAGGAGTTTCTAGTGGCCTCTGAGCTAGCTGGCACAAGTAATTAAGTTTAATATACTCGATAGGGACATACTGACCTTAGTCCTATGTCAAACCTATAGGATATATTATTCCAATGCGCAGAGCCTATTAGGGAAATAGGAGCTACACTACAGATGAAGATGGTTATACTACCAAAACTATAGTATCTTTTTCTCAACTTTCCATATACATCAGGCCGTCACTTTTTTAAAACTCTAAAGACACAGCTCATTTGGTTGGTATGGGAAGGAAAACAGCCCAGACTATGATGGAACATGCTCACTCCGCCATTCTCAAGGGGAGGGTTTGAAGCCCCGGACCTGGAGTTATACTTCCGATGTGCCCAAGCAGACTTCGCTACATACTGGTTTTGCCCACCCCTTTAGGCATCATCTAACCATAGAGCAGGGATATATGGCCCAGCCCCTGCAACTGCGTTTTTGGGGGCACGCTCTCATGAGACAAATGGGGATTTCTCTACAGTTGCTTGCACCTCTGCTGCCTGGTACGGGCTTGCTAAATGACTGAACAACTTCTGCTCTACTCTCTGCTCCTGTGGCTATTCTATCACCCTCAGCTCCCAGTGACACATGAAGCTACCTGTCGGCAGATGCTTCAGAAGATGGGATTGACCACATGGGGTGACTGTATGAGGGGGGAACCTTTCTGGATCGTGATGCTTTCTTAACGGAAAGCACGCCCACTCCAACTGAGATATTCCTGTATATTAGACTAAGACACAACATTAAAGCAGTTACCCCTGACTTCCCTCAGGAACTTCCCATATTGACCCTTTTACATGCACCATTACAAATCACTAGCCCCAAGCATGTAGTCTCAATGTTATATCATAACACTCACTTAGAGCAGGCTGAATTACAAGGGGGCTCGTGACGGGGCTGGGACACCGAATTGGGAATAACCCTTAGTGATAAACAATAGCTCTATTGCTGTCAAGAAACTGGGCGAGTCTCGCCAGTAGCCAATTATGCATTATAAGTTTTTACATCGGCTCTACTACACCCCAGCCTGACTATATAGATATCGATTACGTTCAAATGACAGATGTGACAGATGCGGGCAGAACGAGCTGAATTTCTCCACCTGGCATGGGAGTGTGGATCAATTAACAGCTACTGGAAGCAGGTTTCTGAAGCCATGACACAGATGACGGGCTCCCACTTAAATGTCACCCCCTTATTGCTTTGCTGTGCTACACTGAGGACATGGAGTTATCATTCAGGAGATTTGTGTCCCTTCGATTGCTGCTGGCCAAGCGGAAAGTGTTGTGCAGATGGGGACCAGGAAGGGCCCCTAAGTTTAAGGACTGGCTGCAGGACCTCATTTATTGCCAGGAACAAATTACCATTTATTTAGAATCACTACCACTGACCTCCCAGCTGAGGGATGTGTGGGATCCTTTGAGATCATATCTGTTGCTCAACCCCCCTGATGCGACTGAAACCAGTTCCCACCATGATGCCCTTGATACCAGACAACTGAGACAGTGCCAAATGGGTCTAATCATCCTTATGGGACCATGCAAAATCACTGGGATCACACTCCTTATGGGGACCACCGCCCACTCCACTTCCTGGGCAATAACAGACATTGTAGGGTACGGACCAACAATGACATCAACTCTTTCTTGACTGAGAAACATTGGATGTACTCGCTATGATTTTGGTGGGCTGCAGATGTGCTTTAGGAGACATGTTAGGAAACAATATGTGACAATACAGATGATGTTATCTGCTGTTGGACCTGTATGGACCTCGATTATAAAATGTCAATAAAGCAATGTTTAAAAATAAATACTAAAAAGAAAACAAATCAGAAACAGTGAAAACCATTACCATCTTTAAAAAATCTTCAGGATTTAGTTTAGTGCTGGAGAAACCACTAACAGTTTTAGGAATCAAGACTATGTAGAAGTCCTTTGAATTCACCCCCTCAGTGAATGATACCACTAGCAGAGCCGACCACCATCATAAGGGAGGGAGCAGGTGAGGAAACTTTTTCCAGGCCCTGCTCCTTTAAGAGGTTTGACATCATGCAATGGACAAGGCTGTCAGCAAATCTCATAATGCAGGCACTGTAGTCATTGCCCAAATTGTGAAACATGCTGTACCTGTGCTGACCACCTGGACTATCTGCTGACTTGTTGTGGGTGGTGGGTCCACTCAGGATTTAAACCAATGCACTATATGTCCAATACCCAGTTATAATCCCGGCTCCCTCCAGCACCAAAAGAGCAATGATAGTGTAGTAGTGACAACCTGTTCCATGATTCTCAATTACCATGCCTCTATTGGCACCTGCTTGAAACAGCTGTGCCGTGGAGGACAACGGTTCTTAGCTTAGCCTGGTCATCTTATCTGCTTCAAGTGTCTCTGACTGCCACATTGTTTATAGCTGGAGTATAATCTTTTAAAATAAATAAAAAGTTAATTTTAGATTGTTTCAATTTCACACATTACAACGTATCATTACACTAAAATGCGTGTATTAGGATTAGGGAAACACATTTATTCTGTCCTCACAATTTTAGTAATGACTAAGGAGGTCAGTTTTCTTGTGCCACCTATATAAACCTTGATATAGGAGGGCAACATTGCACAGTGTGCCTCCTAAACTGAATTATTTCTGGGCCAGGGTAAAATTCTAATTATACCGGTGTAATTCACATCATATTGGTAATTACAAGTAATGAACTTTATGCGTAATTACCAAGATTACGCCATTTTGCATAATCAGAATACAGTTTGTGAAAAAAAGTTTAATGTGAGAAACACGGAAACAATGTGACCGGTACGAACACAAGCAGCATTTTCCAAATACAAGCAGCAGTTTAATGTGGGCGGTCAACATATATTTCAGAATGATTTTTTAACCAAGAAGGATGTTCAGATAATTTTTAGTACAAAATGTTTTTCCTATTTTTTTTTTTAACTGGAGTAAAGTGCCATAAAGACTAGGAGGCTTATCTAAATATAGTGGTAAGTTCCTCTTCCCATCCTGAAGACTCCTCCCTCTGCTTTGTTCAGGAATTGGTCTTTTTGGATTTTGGAGGGAAAATGTCACTCTCTTTTTGTCCGCAATTTCTACTGCATTATTGGGGTTGGGATGCCACTCATCTGAACTCCAGGTCTTCTGCAGGAGTGAACAGAGCCCTTCCAATCCACTTGCAACTAGCCCTCAACACACTATGTTACACAGATTTAGGTACCCACCTGCTGCTTTACCTCAAATCATTTCTTAAATACAACTCAACCTGAAATAACAACTATCTCAGGCTTAGCAACCCTGACTTAGGTATCTCTCTCTGCTTGTCAGTGACTTAGTGAGAATCTGCAACTAGTAGTATATAGGTTTAGGTACCCACCCGCTGCTTTATCTCGACCTCCTTTTCATAATTATAACTCATAGCTAAATTAGAAGAATATTTGCTATTGCTTCAAAGGGATGAGTGGCTCTTGGTGGCAATCATCAGAGTTGTGCTAAAAATCTCTTTTAAAAAAAATTGTGTCTTGAGATTACAAATTTTCTTTTTAACGTTAAGAATTGTATTTTGGATAAACTGGAGTCCTTATTCCCCAAATGATTCTTTCTACACCTGTTTCATAAAGCAACAACCGGAGAGTTATCAGAGAGTTCAGTGCACTGACCGTATCAAATTTTTCTGTTGTGGATCCTGCATCTGGCTAGCACAGACACAAGTAATGTTCTATCTCCTTTGTCTTGCAGGATTTGTTAGTTGTAGGGAGCCGCAGCTAAAAGACTGTTGTAAGCTGAAGAAGACAACCGTCAAGCTGGTGAAGTGCAGGAAGCTGCCAGGCATCATCGATGGGCTACAAACAGGTAAGTTTTGAAAGGGAACCTCGACTGGGATCAAGAAGTCCTGCTTCACTGAATTCTCAAAGTCAAGCAAAGACTCACAAAAAAGGGCACAGTATTTATAATACCACACCCAAGGTGGCTGCCAAATTTTGAGGGAGTTTGAAATCTCACAATATTTCACGCTTTAAACTAATCATAGATGTTTTCAGAGAAAAAAGGGACTGGAAAGAAGGTCCTTTCAACCAGAAAATGTAGTGAAAAGTGTTTAAAGAGGGACACAAGCTTGGGCAGTATACGTATGCATCAATATTTGGGCAGTGGAGGGGAAAGGTCCAGGGGCAAACAATGCTCTCTGATTAGGAGGCGGCTGGAAGGGCTGGGGAGTCATCTGCTGATTGGGATGAGGAGGGGTGGGCCGGGGGGACATGACAAGGCTCAGCCTCACCATACAAGGCTGACGGGCGACAAAGGGTGAAAAGTCTGTCGGTCACAACACTTGGAATTTTAACTTTCTGGGAAAAATAATGTAAGTTCAATAAAATGGTTTGTAAAAAGGCGGTTGTCTGAGGGAGAGTGGGTACCACTATTTTTGTTCCTTTTTTCTTTTTGTTTGTTGTTGCATAGCCGGGAGTTATGAGTAGGAGCCCTTGTAGGATTAGGCTTTATTAAGGAATAATTTTTGCAAATGTTTTGGATGGTGGAGGCCTGGGTTTATAAAATAAATTGTATCCATTTCTTTGTGTTTTTTTGTGAATTTTGTGAAGATTTCTTAATCATTTTACTGTGTTGTTGGATTACTGTTTGAGGCCTGGTTTGCCTCGCAGTAGGGGTCTTGGATGTATTTCTTTTGTGTATCATGCAAAATGTAGGTTATTTTGTGCCTGAATTTGAATGTTGGTGGCTAGGTTTGAGTTAATGCCTGGAGTCCAGGCCCATGTAGACAGACATTTGTTTCCATTTGCTCTCAGCTACAATCCTCCCCTTGTGCTTTTCCCACCAATTTTTATAAGTTTGTGTATGAGTAAAATGTTTGATTGTGTTTTTTTCTGCAACTTTTAAAAGTAATTTAGAGGGGGAATATATATTGCTTAGGGCCTGTTTGTACTTGGGGCATTTTTAAAGATTTCTTATCGGACATTGCTGATTTACTGATGGTAGCTAAGGCCCAGAGAAGTTCAATGGGCTGGTCCAGACACATTTCAGGAATATATATATTCCCTACAAGTCTCCATGATTTGTTTGGGGAAGACAAAAGTTCTTAAGGCAGGCCAAAGCAACCATATGCTTTATTCTCCATGCCTCCTTATTTGCTGGCCATGTGGCAACCATCATTTTGTGGAGCATGTGTGTGTGTGTATGTGGTAGCAATTTTGTCTTTGTTCTCCATGTTTCCTTCTTTGCTGGTCATGTGGAAACCACCATTTTGTGGAGCCAGTAAGAGAGAGCGTCTATGTGTGTGAGTGTGTGTGTTTGTGTGTGTATGTGTGTGGTAGCCATTTTGTCTTTGTTCCTCATGCCTCTAACTTTGCTGATCATACGGCAACCAACCTTTTGTGAAGTAAGTGTGTGCATGTGGGTGGGTATATGGTGGTCATTTTGGCTTTGTATTCTATTCCTCCTTGTTTTCGGGCCATGTGGTGGTGATAAGCAACTACCATATTATGCAGCCAGTGTGTGTTTCAGTCTCCACTGTCTCCCAAAGTGTCCCCATGGGCCCTGGGGGGACACTAGCAATTACTGAATAACTAAATTAATTTATTTGATTTGTGCCTGCCTCCCATAGTGTCCCATGGGCCGTGGATGGACCCCAAAAATTATTTCATTATTTTATTTGATTTTTACCTGCCTCTCCCTGCATACCATAGAGTCTCCGTGGGCTCTGGAGGGACAAAACGTAACTTCCCTTGTAAAATGTAGCAAAAAATAAAGTTAGTTAATGCATGGGTACACTATTGTTAAACGTTTGTGATGATTTATGATGACTTGTATTACATTAATGAGATTGCCCAAGCCTCTGTGACTCCCTGCTTCATTTTTATTGCCTTCAGGTGCACAAAATGTCACACACAATCCTGAGCCAGAGTGAAATCTGTGATTTAGCTAACAGCAACACCAGAGTCCTCTGCTAAGTGATTCTGCTTGTTTTAAGTGCCAAAGAAGATAGCCCCCTGAGAAGGAGATTCCTGCCAGTGAAGTTGCCCATGAGGAGAAGGCGTTTGTTGCCCTCCTATTTTTTCCAGAAACCCGATGTACCTTCTGCAGTCTCTGCTTGGCAATAGGAGGATGGGAGGATGATCACCCCTGGATCACTGGCCCCATCACAAAGACCAAAGCTCATGTCAGCTCTGCAGTGACTCCAGTCATAGAGGGCAGGGAGTCTGAAATTGAGTTGCCTGAGCAGAAAACCAAATTTGCACAGGAAAGGTAACAGGAACCACAGCCTGTAACACCTGATCTTCAAGAAGCAGGAGCAGAGCAGGAAGTCGAGTTGCTTATGTGAAGGATGCTGTTTTCCATTGGACACTTCACAATCAGCTTTCCATTGGACACTTCACAATCAGCTTCACAATCTCCAGAAAGGAAAAGAAAGAGGACTCACTCATCTTCTCCATGACCCTTTCCGATGATCTTGTCATGGATTGGAACCCGACAGAGGCCATTGAGAAGCAAGGGAAAAGGGAAGTGAGGAAGGTGATGATGAGATACTGGTTGTTAGTGTGAAGAGTGGAGCAGAAGTAGTATACAGCTCATCTCTATTCAGCCTGCCCTAAGTCATGTAGCTCCCCCACCACCACCTACTTCCATATTTCAAAAAGACCTCAATAACCTGCAGCAACCACCACCCCACCATAGTCACAGTCTATCCCAGAGAAAGGTCAATACAACTACCTAGTTCTATCCCAATAAGTTCTTCAGACATTGTATTGTAAAAAACTTCTCCTGCACAGTAAGTGACTTCTTTACACTTAGCCCGCATGAGGAACATATCACAGAATATTAGATTTGCCAATCAAAAGTTTATTGTGGTAAGCCAAGTGGTCAATATGGTACCAGGATCCAACTTGTCCTATTGAAAAAGCAACACACAATAATGTGGGAAGAGCGCATCAAAGACATAGCTGCTGATGATGAGGGAGAAGAAGTTGTTCAACTAATAGAATGAGATGGTGGTGGGGAAGAATAAGAGGATGTCAGCATCTTCCAAAGCAGACCTGTGACTGTTGCTCATTGTGTGCAGTAATCACTTGCAGCAACCTCAGAGCAGCACATGGGACTGATTGATACAGTCATCCCAAAGCATGTAAACAGCCTAGCTGCTCCCCCTAGGTCACTTCCAGAGGTATCATGAAGAATGGAGTCACAACAACCAACTATAAAGGCTATGTTCATCAAGGAGTCGCAGAACCATTGAACTCATGAGAAAGTCCATTTACACAATGGGAATCTGGCCAAAATGTTGGTGTTTCACCTCTTCCCTTTTTCTTTCATGGAAGGAGAGAGGTTTGTTGAATTTGTAGAGACCCTATGCCCAAAATGGAATGTTCCAACCAGGACCTGTCTTTCCACTGCTGCTCTGCTAGCGCAGCACTATCAAGTACTACAATTGTTTGGGATAGTTATGAAGGTGAGCGATGTTGAGTCGATCCACCTCACGTCAGACATGTACATCACATGCAAAGCAACAGATTATATGTGCATTACAACATACTGGATCTCTTTCAAGGGAGCAAAGTACTGCTGTTCTCACTGCTGATGATGCTTTTCAGGGCATTCAGCAGCATGCAACAGTTGCGATGATCACCATGAAGAAATAGCATAGATCTGCTAACATCCTGTGTTTAGCACATTGCATAAACCTATTTGTGGAGGACTTCCTTAAAAACTGAAGTAGTAGCCAACAACTTACTGGTCAACCTTTGTAGAATTTGCACCATTATAGTTACTGATTCTAATTCTAAAAGCAGTTGAGGATCATTCATCATGCTAATAGATGATCTGTGAAAGACCTCATGTAGGAGGTGCCAACACGTTGGAATTGCACCTACTACATGCTGCAATGAGCAGTACAGGCCTATCAATTATTATGTACTTTAAAGGAGAAGGGATTCAACTGGCAAAGACATTTTGTTGGAGATAGACTAATGGGGGCTAGTAGAGTACCTTTTCCAAATGCTACCCCTTTTTAGATTTTGACATGGGAAGTTAGCATGGAGGAGAGTACCATAAGCCAAGCAATCTTATTTTTGCACCTGTTACAGGAACATTTGCAAAAGGTGGAACAAACATATATCAATATCAATGAAGAAGCAGCAGCTTTTGTCAACAACGTAATCCTTTGCTTGAAGAGAAATAAAAGGCTTAATAAAATATTATGTCCTCCCAAGAGTACATCTGTGCCCCAATAATGGATCCACAGTACAAACCAAACAAGTGCTGGCCACTTTCATTTCTTTCTCTTCACTAGAAGTCTCAATTTACAAGAAATGGATCGATATGAACGCGGGTGATCTAGAAAAGGAGCAATTGCAAATTCAAGGCCATGGCAAAAGTGAAGTGCAATCTTCAACTTCTAGAGAGGGCGGTGATGTTGACTCTGAACCCTCCAGAAGCATGTCTTCACAACTGTAGTAGCATTTCCCAACACTATCGCCAGCTACTACCAACTGACAGCAACAACACCTTCACTTCCAACATCTGCAATGGGTTGGTTTTATATGGCGGGACTTAAATCAAGTGTGCAGTGACAGGAAGAGCAGGCACAGCAAGTTCCAGTTCCAATGTCTTTTGAGAAGATGGTCCAAGACCAGCTGGATGACCCAACAGAGTTGTTCCTGGATCAAACCCTATTGATCTATTGGCATGGAAAGAAGGAACAGTGGTCAGAACTCAGCAGACTGGCAATAAAGAATCTAGCATATCCAGTAGCTAGTGTGTCTTCATAGCGTCTGATCAGTGCTGCTAGGGCAGTATTCATGGTGAAAAAAAAGCCTCTCACCTCGTAATGATGTGGAGAGACTGATGATGATTAAAATGAATAAACACTTCATCTCCAAAAATAATGAGGCTCCAAAGATACATCCATGGATGAGGGCACTTTGTATGACATCACAAGTGTGATGAGTGATTATCCTCTATGTGACCACCCTAAGTTTGAGAATAAATTTTACTTTCTTGATTAAAATAAATAACACAACAACAAATAAGAATGCTTTGAAATAAAATGTGTATATATAAATGGTGTGCGGCAGTGCAGAGTATGCCATCTATTATAAATAAACTTAAATGAACCAATGCACATAATCAAGAAGGAAACAACACTTTTTTTGGCAAGGATGACTGATCAGCGAGAGTTGAGAAATACTAATTAAACCATCAGGTCTACAGTAGGCTTTGAAAAGAGCAATGATATCATAGTCTGCAATGGAAGCCTTCATTTCAGAAACAGAACAAGAATATCTCTTGCATCCTTAGCCTTTACTTTATTCCCAGGATGGGATGCCAGCGAAGATTCAAAAGAAGGCATTGATTAATGTTTTTTATATTGCCCCCATGGAAAAGAGAGACATAATGGTAAATGGACACCACACCTGGGACAGGTATCTTGCACCAGTGATTACAAAACTATGAGATTTAATGTGATGGCTGGGATGGTCACTTTACAGGTTAACTGAACTTGATATTTAATGTTTGGGTGATCTTTCTGAATCAGCGATTGTTGTTACTTTACTTGATAGTCCTTTCATTACCCTAAGTCCACCATCTCTAGGTTCTCCTGAAATTACTCAGTTTACCTAGACTACGACTGAATTTCTTTTCATTTTCTTGTTCAAAATGTTGATCTCTTTTTGGTAGAAATAAAGGGCCTCATTTACTATATTTTGATGCACAACAGTGCAGCAAGCCTTCCTGCTGCGCTGCTGTGTGTTAAAAAAAAGGGCAGGAATACGCTGTATCTACAAGTTAGGGTGCATTCCTGTCCTTCTCCCCTGTTTCAGCACACAAACAGCAACCATGCACAACGTAGACACCCTTGCGCCATGGTGCAAAGGTGCCTGTATAGCAGGGATGATGGTTGTTGTGCAGGAAGGGACACCTTCCTGCAAAAAAACCAATCAGTAATGGCATTTTGCTCCTTCTATGTGTTCTGCAGAATGCAGCACACATAGAAAGAGCAAAAAATGAGAAGAAATAAAAGTATTTCTCCTCTTAGGATTCTGATGCATTCCCAGGTTTACGACACTTTGTAAATCTGGGAATGTGTCAGGTTCCATGGATGTTGCATGGGAACACCCACAGCAACACCCATGGAATGCCCCTTTCACGCAGGGTAATGAGTGAAAGCGGCCCATATTTACAAGGTCATTAAAAGTCACGCAGAGTGACTGTACATGGCCTTGTAAATATGGGCAGGCACTCTGCGCCGCCAATGCATCAAAAAAAGTGATGCGCTGGTGGCACAAAGGGCTTGTAAATAAACTCCTGAATCTGCAAGTGCCATTCATAACAGTCAAAAGAAAGACCAATGCACATCTACTTCTATGGGAATCAAAGGGACTCAACAAGGCCTTCCCCAGTGAAATGGAGAGAGGTGTGTTGATTATGCAAACTAGTGGCTAATATTTAATTAAGTGGTTATGGATGGACATGCCCCATGATGGGGACAGCTAAATGTTTTTATTGTTAGGGTGATCAGATTAGTACATGCATAAGAATAGTTCTTAGTTAATGGCACACCACTGTACTACCCTATGCTTTACCCTGTGACTCAGCATACCCAATTCTTACCTTAACTTTCCAATATTGTCATTTTCTTTTTGCACTCCTCAGGCCATCTCTTCTAGAAGTACATGTTGCTCCTGCTCTGCTGGTCAGCCCTGCACCCAAGACAGACAAGGCCAGAAGAAAACAGCTGCACTGTCCATTTGTATACAGTATTAATTTTCTTTTATTATAAACATTGTTTTAACTGTATGTGTCCTCCTTATTTTTCATTTTTCACGCCAAAGTAATGAATAGCGTACTTGGGTGTCTGGGCGCTGAAAAACTATTTGAATTTGGTAACTGAACTGTCATTTTCCTTCCACGACATATGCAATATGCTCATGAACTTGATGAATAATGTGTTTCTCTCACCTTTACTTAATTCCCCTAAACATCCATTCATGAAATCATAAACCTCTGTCCCCATATTGTGAAATCTTTTGTGCTGTTAATTTCCACCATCAACAGATCTCACACTTAGTGGTTCAGATGTTATAGGGGGAGTTTACCAAAAATTGCAAATTTACCAACACCACCACTCATACCAAGGCAAGAAAGGGACATCTTAGTGCAGAGCATACATTACAGCAATGGTTGGTCAAGGGTAGGTAGCAGACACTCTTTTCCCACAATCTTTGCCCAATAGACTCTACAGAAATTACCTTCCCCTGAGTCCTGAGACTTGAGAGCTTGACATAACGCTTACTTTACTAAATAACTCCACACTATGAGGCTGATTACGATGTCGGTCGGAGTTTCCTCTGACCGAGACCGTGGTGGAAACGAGACCGACTGCCCTCCGGTCGGCGGTACCGACCGCCTAATTATGATGCGACCACATGTCGCATTCTCCCATTTCTCTATGGGAGCTTGTGTTACGGCCGTAAACTGGCCATAACACAAGCTCCCATAGAGAAATGGGAGATTGTGTTAATCCCTGCACCCCGTGGCAGGCACCTCAAGGTGCCTGCCACAAAGTACAGGAATTAGCAGGGGGGCACCATAGGCACCCCCTCGGCCCCCAACCAGAGGCCACAGGGAAAGGGGGCCCTGCTACGGGCCACCAAACACGCTTTCCGACAGTGTTTCCATGACGGAAAGGCCGGCATGGAAACCCTGCCGGAAACCATGCTTCGTAATCCGGACGGCGTAAACCGCAGTCCATTTGGATTACGGGCCAGTTCCGACTGGAAGCCAGCCGGAACGACTGGTTGGTTTCAATTCTGACCAGCCGTATCGTGATCATCCGGTCAGAATTGAAACCGACGATGTGGGTCATAAAGCCTCAGACCTAAGGTCGAAGGCCTTACGATCGACATCGTAATCGGTCCTGCGCCACCTCAGCTTCAAGATGGGTCCCGACTCCCGCTCCCGCCGTCCGGACTAGAAGCTGAGATGGCGCAGGACGCTCTGCATGGACTTGGACCAAGTGGCGCCTGTGTACAATGGATACAAAGGAGCTCTCAAGGTGACTAGACAGATATGTTACCTTCTTGTCGCAAGAATTAATTGTTGACACACAAACTTTGAATGTGAATACACAACGTTAACGCATTTTAGAGCCTTGAAGAAGTCCCTTATGGGACGAAACGCGTCGGCTAATGGATTTTGGGCTAATGGATTTTGAATATTGGATTTTATCTGGCTGATTTGCTTAATAAAGAATAAATTCTGAAAAGAAAACAAGACTGTATGGACTCGAAAAATTTCTTCTGACCATCTATAACAACGTCTGTTTGACTGATCTGAAATGTATCTACAATTCTCATGTGCGGAATTCCTATCTTCTATGCTGTAGGTAAGATAACCTACCTAACGTGGCACCGGAGCTCAGGTAGGGAAACATTAAAGAGAACATGAAGGGGATAGACATATTTGAACAGCTGTTTTGTGGTAGGCTAGTTGCAAGGCTAAGTAGGCCTCTGCCATTGCAATGTTGGTGGAGCCCACTGTTTAATTAACCGTGATGTTACACTAAGTAGTAGTCCTAGTAGTAATTTAAAAGATACATATTGAAGAAAAAAGACTATTAATAAAAAATCTAAAATACTACCCCTACCTCCTGCAAGAGGTCCAGCCCTTCTCCCCAAACCCTAAAAAACCAACAACTAGTATCCCATCCCCAATTGTTCTTCCCACCCTCATCACCCACAACAGGCCCACTTCACTCTCCCTAAACTCTAAAAAAAAACTTGTATTCCATATCCAGCTGTTCTTCTGAACATCATCTGTACAACAGGCCCATCCCCTTCTCCCTAAAGCATAAAAAACCCACAACTACACCATTCCCAACTGTTCTTCCCACATCACCTCCCAAAACAGTGCCACCCCTCCCTAAGCAAAATGGTTCACAAGAGCTTCCAGCCTCCATAAAATACCCTGCTGGATTGTGTCAAGTCTCTGCTGGTACTCCTTTACTTCTTCCACGCCTTGCAGCACTTGCTGCAGGGGGGCACCCATGGTTGGGGTTGGCTACATAGCACCTAAACTGCCTGCTGTGGTGGTGATGGACTGGTCGGGATATCCCTGACTAGTGACTCAAGGAAGCCATGGTGGCAGAGGCAGCATCTTCCTCCTCCTCCTTCAGGACCACCAGCTGGTGATATTCCCCCTCGATGGCCTAATTCTCCGGGGCATAGCCTCCAGCAAGAACATCCAGATGATACAATGAAAGAAGAAAATAACATGAATAGTAGTACTCAGCGCAAACATTTGTTTATATAGTCATAAAGTAGAAAACATTACTGGTGCCTTAGAGCTACTGGAACCTTTTTAACTACAACTATTGTTCAAGGACTCAATTTAATAGTAATTCAAAATCCAACCTAATGGTCAAATTGGATTTTAAATTACTATTTTGGAAATATCACTTTTAGAATATTGGTATTATGCTGCCTAAGCCAAATATGCCTTTCTGCCAGTGTCTAGGGACATATGACTGTTAATGGCTCGTCTGTGGTGTGATGTGCATCACTCCCAGACAAGGGACCTGGGAGTAAGGAGGTGTGGGTCCTCCTCACAGAATGGCTGGGTAGGAGCTGTGCCTCTGCCCGGCTTGCATTTGAAAGAGGAACCTAGGTTCTGTACACAGCCCTCCCTGACTTCAGAAGAAGCCTACCCTCTCACTGGCAGATGCAGCTCACACCTGTGGCAACCTGCCCTTTGTTTCATTATTCTGACTGGAGCCAAACCCAGGGGAAAGGAAGAACTGACCAGAACCAGTTTTAGAGATAAGCAAGGGGTGTCTCACATGCACAGGCTCACACTGGGCACAGAAGTGATATCCCTAGAACCTGAAATCAGAGCATCTCTGGTCTTGTGAAGGGTCAGAGGAAGGAATGCATTGTTGTCGGAAGGCTGAAGGAAGACTAGTCCTGCTTGCCTTGAACTCAAGACTATAGAAGTGGCTCCAAGGGACAGTTGGCTGACCACCAGTTTGAGCTACAGTGACACAACATGCTGCCAGAATCCTTTCCTGCTTTCCAGCTGACCAGACCCAACTGGACTTGACCTGACCTGGTTTTCTCTGATGGCCTCTGCGGGAGTGTGTCTTGACCCCCAAGTGTTGTCCTCAAGGCCCTGGACCCTTTTTTGAAGTCAGATTGGACTTCTCCCTGCCTAACTAAAGGATTCCTGGATCTGACACAGAGCCCTCCAGAGCTCCACAATGCAGCTACTGACTAAAGGTTACACCAAATCCAACATTGAGCCACACAGAGCTACACAGAGCTGCGCAGATCCCAATTGAATGCTTCACTGGATCCATCCCAGTTTGATGGCAAGCGACATTGAGCTCCACCAAAGGCTTCACCAGCTCCGACGCAGAGCGACTTAGAGCCCCCCAGTGCCTTGCAGCTTGCAGGCCTCATTGGGTACAATGCAGAGAAATGCAGGGCAACCAGAGCCCACAGAGATGTGATCAAAGTCAAAACTTAAAACTTTCAGCGGGAAGGATGCTTGGTTCCAGTCCAGGGAGGACCTGGCCTGGCAGTTCGGGCTGGACTGTTCCCATTGGGCACAGGGTCAAGACTGATTTGCATATGGCTGGATTCAAACTGGAATGGAATGGTGAGCAAAAGAACGAGGATTTAGGCCCAGATCTTTGTACTGGGGTGAATGTATGACATTGTTCTGCATTCTGTCCATCAACTGTTCTTTTTGCATTTGTCACCCCGAGTGGGACGGGTATGCCCAGACATGGGTCCCGTGCTCTCCATGCCACTGGAGTCAAGCTATCCTGGCTGATTAGGGGTGAAACCTCGAAACCGGTCCTAGGATGCTTGGTTCCAGTCCAGGGAGAACCTGGCCTGGCAGTTCGGGCTGGACTGTTCCCATTGGGCACAGGATCAAGACTGATTTGCATGTGGCTGGGTTCAAACTGGAATGGCATGGTGAGCAAAAAAACTATGGGTTTAGGCCCAGCTCTCTGTACTGGGGTGAATGTATGACATTGTTCTGCAGTCTGTCCATCAATTGTTATTTTTACCAAAGGGTTAAGCACAGGTTTATTTAGTAACTTTTGTGGTTCATCCTGATATGTATTTTAAATATACAATAAAGTGGGTTCTCACCCTCTTCAACAAATAACCCAATTTCTCACAGTGGGGCACCATATTTATTTTCGACAAATAATGGCATGTCATTTTGACTGCAATGGCCCTGCTCTTACACTACTTCCTTCTGAACCCCTCCCTGTGTCTAGCCTGATCCGACTCAGCATCCTACACCCCACTCCTTCACCCCAAATTAATTAAATGTACAACAAATATTTATTTTCTGGGCTATGGAGCAAGTAAATATTGGGTAAATTAAAGGCGTCTAATACAAATGGAAGCCATGAGAAATAGACACTCTTAGGCAGAAACTGTGGGAGAAATGTGGTATGTGTTGCAATGGTATTGTGGGCTGGTTGGGACAGGTTGGCATAAGTGGTAGGTATGAGCGTACACCGGCACATCTCCTTTTCATCCACTGATCATTTTCAGTGGTAGATAGGCTCTGACAGAAACATATGAAGCTGGATAATTTATAAAAGGATTGGTATCTGGACTTGGATGCAAGGAAGGTATACCTTAACAAATGCAACAGTTGTCATTGAGAACGGAAAGTAGCTGATCACTCATCACACAGCCGCTACATTCCACTCAACACGATGATGGTCCATGCCCTCCTCCATAGCCTGGAGTACTTGAGGATCTAAACAAAAACATATTTCACATTTTTAGAATATCAGTTGCATTACTTAAAAAATTATTCCTATCAGATGTGAAGTTATAGCTATTCAAAGTATCACTTTGAAAGGTTTACTTTAATAATGGAGGGAAATGTCTACAAAGGTCAAGAAAAACAATGAATAGAGGAGGGAAACGGAATTAAAAGGAGATATGTGGTGGTATAGTATCCTTTCATTTTGCTCTTTCATGACATCATGCATCCTTGTATGATAGAGGGCTCCACAAAGCCATCAATGGGAGAGCTAGACCTGGGGTGAGCTGCATACATCTTCTATTGTTGGGGTTTATTTATGTTCCTGTATTGTTGACTGCTTGCTCAAAAAAAGCCTCTTGTCAACCTACATATTGTGAGCGTGCATTCCTGTTCACTTTAGCAACAATTTTGTATTACCATAAGATATGTAAAAGAGGGGTGAGAAAAGGTTCTTGAAACATTAACCGAAAAGGGCAGGAAAAAAAGACTTCAGACAGGAGGATGTCAGCTGTGGAAACAAAGGGAATATATAAGAAAACACAAGGGCATTAAAATGAATGAGGGGAAGTTGGGAAAATTGGAAAATATGGAAGGACATAATGCTTTCTTGTCAAAAATTTTTAAAAGTAAGAAATAATAAACATGACTTACCAGCAAGAATGGCTGGTGAGGAGGCTGTGGCATTGCACTGGGTGAAAGTGGTAGTCTTGGTCTTCTTGGTTCTCTTTGTTTGTTCTGAAAGTAGGAAAGATAATGAGAACACTAATTAATATCACTCTCTAAAAGAGCATTTTACAGTCAAACAAATGTACTGCCTGACTTACACAGCCTACTTCTCCCTTTAACTTTCACCCTATAAAAAAAGTTCACAGTCCTACCCATTGTTTCTCACAAATGATATTGCTCCTCAAATCGCTTCATAGGTTTTTCCCTCTTTTGTCACTCTGAAAGCTATGGGCAAAGCCAATCTCTCTTTGTGTACTGCACCTCACGGAGGTGGAGACTGTGCTACCTTTTGAAAAGTCATGGAGGAAAGTCTACACCCTTGATATCAAACTATCCTTCTGACATCCCATGCATCAAACTAAACATACCTGTTTCACCATGGAACATAATTTGGGCAGTATGATTTACTGACATCCACTGTACTGTAATCCTCCAGTCCTACACCCTCCCTGTCATGCTGACATGCCCCACCACTCTGGACAACAACAGACACTCCTCAAATGCTATATATATATAATTTAAGATGTCATCAGTGATGTCATAAATGATTTCATAGAACATGTCATGAGTTATGTCAAATGTGATGTCATAAGCAGTGCATGGCGGGGCACAAGTTGCAGTTAGTGCTGCTAACTATAACTGGTACATTTCTATGTTTCTTTAGTTCAAAACGTTAACTTTGCCACTGAGAAATTCCCCTAACTATAATGTTACTTTAACCTTTGGTTTTATCAGTGCATTTCTAAGGTTTGTTTTAAATTGAAAACAAATATTTTTATTCCACCAAACTATGGGCCCGATTCTAAGGGGGTTGTTATGAGTCTGGTGGTCCACTGACCGCCAGACTTGCCGGGGCACAGCGGTGGCGGTCTCCAGACCACCTTATTATGACCATGATAGTCGGGTCACCCTGGGACCACCAAACCCATCAGGGATCAGAGATCCCTGGTGATGGTTCAGTGGTCTTAAGGCTGCAATATGCTTGGCAGGGCCGCTGCAGCTCCGCCATGCATTTTACGAGTTTCCTCACTGCCGCATAACCCTGGGCGTAGTATGCGTAGTCGCGCTACGCGAAGCTACGCGAAGATGTCGGAGCGCTACGCGTAGCTACGTGAGCGTGCGTAGCTGCTTGTCGCGCCCGTTCGCGATGCATTTTTCTTCTTCGGGAACGCGTTGTGCGTGTTCGGGACGCTGTTTGCGTGCTTGGGGGCGCAAACTTACCCATGCGGTCGCCTATGGGTGCGGCCATTTTGTTTTTCACTTGTCCCGCCCGTTCGCGATCCCTTATTTCCTGTTCCGGGTCGCGTATAGCGTGCTCGCGATGCGCATTCCATGTTCGGGAACGTGTTGTACGTGTTCGCGACGTTTTTTGCGTGCTCGGGGAGAAATATCGCACGAACCTACCCACGCGGTCGCGATGGGTGCGGCCATCTTGTTTTTCACTCTATGCTATGGTTCTGGGCCTGCTTTTCTATCCTCCCTCAATCTTTGCAATCCTTAGTTTTTTACACTGTTTTTCAATTTTTCTTTATTTCTTATCTATCTCTCTCTCTGCCTAAGTCTATACTTTGCATTTTTTTCTACTTTTTTTTTTACTTTTCGACTGTTTTATATAACTTTCTTCTTTAAGCTCCTACTTCTTCCCCTAACTTTATTTTTCCCTTCTAACTTTTCTTTTCCGCCTCCTCCCACCCCAGAACCATGGCGAAGGGTAGCAGCAGCAGCAACGGCTCGAAGGGCAAGGCGCGTGCGCCCAAGAGCCGCCTGCCTTGCGGCAGACTGCGCCCTGCAGGGGTGCAAGCCCGCCAGCTTTTTTGTGAGGCGGAGGTGGCCGCCCTTGTTTTTTTTGTTCAGCGCCACCTCCCCTTGACCTTGGCAGCAGGCGGCAGGCCAGGCTCCGGGTACCCGACCCAGGAGCATCACCGCCGGTGGGCGAAGGTGCGCCGGGCAGTGTTTCGCTGCTCAGGGGTCCAGCGCACCCATAACCAGCTGGCACACCGGTGGGCAGACATCCTCGACCGGGAGCAGGACCTGTTGGACCTGCTAGGTGTCGAGGTCGTGGGGCTTGGTGAGTAGCTAATATATATAGTAGTATAAGTATTGTGATTTGTGTATAAATTTTTTACAAATAACAAGAATACTGCTGCTTACATCGCAGGTAAATTACGTTTCAAAATCTTCTGTGATTGTAGGACACAGGTGCTGGGCGCTACTCTTACTTGTTTGCAACTTTGCGCTCGCTTGTCCTTATTATTATGTAAGAGTTTACTTTAGAGAACTTCAGTTAGGTAATGCTATTGCTAGAGAGACTCTAGTCCTTCCTTTGTCCTCCTGTCAAATAGTGGTGGATGGATTGATACTAGGTTTAGGGGCCCATTACGATGGCGGGCGGAAGCACAACCGCCGTGCTGGCGGATGCAAAAACCACCAGTTACCGCCGGCACGCAGCAGTCCACACGCCCGCCCAATTATGATGCGAAAAGCAGGCCAAACACCGCCGGCAAGCCAGCAACACCGTCCGCCATCAAAGTGCGCCCGCACACGTAGCGGCGCAGCACAACTGACACACACCGTCCGACGAAACACGTCCCGCCCGGCGCATAAATTACGATGCCGCAAACAAACGGCTCCCACGGCAAAGAGACACCGCACGTGAAAGAGAGGCGGAAACACGGACGCAGAGCACGGACAACGAAGAAGCGGCACCCCGGGCATGAATCCAGCACTGCAGGCCCTTCCCATGCTTCTGCTGATGCACCACCAAGGACGCAACGTACCGCGGAGACGCAGGTAGGCACACACACAACAAGTGCACGCAAACAGCGCACACAGTGCAAGGGCGGAAAAAGCGGACAACCCCCCACCAGCGCGTGCACACTACACATCCACCATTGCATCCACATATGACACACAGGCCAAATCCTAACATCGCAGAACACATGTGTACACACCACCTGGGACTAGGAACCAACCACCCCGTCACGGCCCCAAAGCGCCGATGACGCCGCCACACATGCGCACAACGCAGAGGCCAACCGCAGCGCCATGCATGCGTCGCACACAGACACAGGGACACAACCAAGCAGCACACACATCAGCCCCACCCCGAACGCACATGACACGTGACAGGCCGGCCACAGACATGTCCCCAACGCCCAATTCACGGACAACACCCAACGCCACACAAACGACGCACACATGTCAGTGAAGACACGCAACAGCAGGACACACCCCAGTGTAACAAACATGGCGTAGCACACAGCGGCGGCAACACCAACTAGGAGAAGCAGGGCCCCTTCGGGAAGAGGAACGCCAGTACCACACTGAAAAACCCATACCACCCTGCACATATGAACAAGACACATGAAACGGAACACCAAAGAGCCCGGGGACCGACAACAGGTGGCCCAAGAATTACATCCACACACAAGGCCCAACGCAGAGCGGAAAGGCAGCCTGCCGCCCACACAAGGGAGAGCAGACAGCACTGAATGACCTTCCATTCCAACACCGAAACCACAGCCCTACGACAGAAGCCGGTGAATACAGCCATTGTCCAAGAATAGACCAACACAGGCATGCCGAGGAGACCGACCACAGGGCAGATAGCGCATATCACAGAAGCACACAACGGACGGGGAAGAAAGAAGAAAACACTCCCCCATGTCGGCCACATGCAAGTTAATTGGAAGGAGTCACACAGCACTGACCTTGAACTGTCTGAGAAGCATGTGGGAAGAGGGCCCGTGTCCTCCAAACAAGCCAACAGAACACAAGTCCTGTCTCCCCACGACTACACAGAGCTCACAGCAACCCCGGAGCGTGCACATTGCAGACTGCACACACAGCCGGAGCACGCCACCTCTACGAACCGCTGCGAAATGGCAACCGCAACACACCTACCCAACTACGCCGAACAGCTCAAGCTGTACCAAACCAACACGATACATACATTGGGATGCGATCTCCTGTCCCTGCTGAACGTAAGTTACCGACTGACTTACCGCATCACATTGTTCAGCTGCGTCATGCCCGTCTTCTACTGTCGGAGGTGTCCCTACCAGCATCCCGTCGAGATATGCCTCTCCAACCCGGCATGTCTGAAGGCGGACCTGCTACCACTACTCCTCCCTCTGGACGCACACGACAGGGCCTGCTCTGCCTATGGGGGCATGGCGTATGTGGCAAACATCGCACGCGCACTGAAATGGAACCACTGTGCCTCCACACGACGGATCATCGAGAACAGCTACATCGAATGTCACCCAGCATGCCCCATCATGGTCCTCCAAGGGACAACCTACGAACAACACCTTGACAGCCACCATCCGCTTCATTGGCTGGCAAACATGTACACCACCAATGACATGGAAGCCCTGCTGGACGGCATCGCATACCTGACAACCTGTAAATACGTCGGACCACAACGCAGGTTCCCCGAGTGACCTATGAAGTCCAACCCCGCACCCATGCTCAGCTTCCGCACGGACTGGCCAGTCACCACCACAACAGCCATACCAAACGACCGGCAACTGTAACCACACCATCAACGACATCGCCATGACATCGGATATGACCGGGACATGCACACTGTTCCCCATCACATCCAGGAACACCGCATGCATCGTGGGAGGCAGTGGCATGGGCTCTGTGCATCGCACCCACATGGACGGAACTGCACGAACAACCAGGACACGACATGGATCCAGCGCACATGGACACACACACCGCTCAGTGGACATGAATAGGTCGCCTGGAGTCTGTGGGTGCTGCACCCCTCCCACCCCCGCCCCGGGAATCCCATACCAGGACCTTTGCATGGACGACAAGTGCATACAACAACAACACGACCCCAGTGACTGTGACATGTCCAGTAACCACCACAGTGCAACAACAAGTGGCACGCCGCTGCATGCACGCAAGCACATGCCCTGATGTCATCTCACATGCACGCGTGCATGAGGAACAACCGCAGCAAACCTGTCACATGGAACTGAGATGGACTGTGCCCATGATGACGAGCGGTCTGGTAGGCTACATGTATACCGTCTGTGTCAAAGTCCGCAGCTCCGCAGCTATACGTAAATGTACATTAGCACAGCCTTGGCCAAGCAGATGTAACTCTGAAGCCCACATCCCACATGCAACAGCCAATCACATGTAACCCCACACCCTATCCCATTTGTTATCATGCTCAGTATATCCTCAACATGTATTCCGCTGCCAGTAGTGTCCACTATACTGCATCACAGAGGACAGAAGACTCAATATAATGTTTGAAACCAAAACTGTCTCCGCTGACTCATTTCACAAGTACGAATGAGAGAGGATGAGAGTATGTGAAGTACACGGCAGTCGTGACATGACCATGTAGTCCACTGGTATTGGATGTCAACGCAAATGAGTAGCACTACTGTGGAAGACACACATGTGTCGTGTGAAGTCGTATGGACGCAGTGCTCAGGTGGGTGGGTGCGACGGGTAGATGCGCACATGCCAAGTTGGAGCACGCCATGTTGGGAGGGGTCATGAACAGTACACCACCGCTTCCCTGGGCATTGTGAGAGGACACCTGTCGGGGGGAGTGAACACGTGTGTGCACAGCAGCCGGGCACACGTACAAAGCGGTACCAGGCGCACCTCAGCCCACCCTCTGTGGACAAGCTGGATCCTGTTGTGCGCCCGCCATGCCCCTTGACAAGGCACACACAGCCCCAGTCGACCAGGTGCAACCCCAACATAGTCAATCCGCACAGGCGATACAGGGCACGGGATGGCAGTGGAGCATGGTGTGTGAGAGGTCTCCTCGCGCTCCTCCTGGTCATATCACGCAGGCAATAGAACCTCAACGTCTAGCATGGCACAAGTCAAATGGAAGTGTAGGGGGGACGCACCACAGCACGAGCAGCACTGACGTCACGGGAGGTGGCTCGCACCATCCCATCCATTGCCCATCATACCAACCACGCCACATGCCATTGCGACTAAGTGCAAGCGCGTGCGCCACCACCCCGAGCCCTCCCCAGAGAGGCCAAAGAGTGAATGTGTGGGCCATCAGCCACAGACGGACGCGGCCTGGCCGCAAGGGCAGCCACAGCCACTGGGTGTCGCAGGTGGCGGATCTGGAAGGCGAAGACTGTGATGCATAGTCCATGCAGGCCGGGTCTCCATTTGGGGCACCACGCAGGTGGACGGCGTCCCGCCACACATCATACCCTGGACCCACACATACACTCCTTGCCCTCTCTGGTGCGAGCTTGGGGCTGCCTGTGCAAGCGCTAGCCTCGCAGGTGAGCATGCATATTGGGGGGCGAGGGGAGGACATGAGGGCTGGGGCGAAGATGACTGTATCACTGTCAGTTAGTACAAGGGATGACCCAGATGTGGAAAGGAAGAGACGTGTCCCGTGTGTACTGCAACTAGTCGCCAATCCAACTACCCCCATGTCCGGAATGTAAGCCCGCACCTAGGCCCGCCCATCCGCCACATCGAACATACCACCAGCACGACAACCTTCCCATTCGAAACACTGACTGGGGGTGGCAACCAGTGAACAATCATGTGTAGCCTACCCACGCGTACATGTGGGCCCTCCATGATCCATGTCACCTGCGGCAAAGACATGACATGCGCAATGAGGGAAGTGAGGAGAGCTGTCCGCCCCACGCGCAGAAGGTGCATCAGCTCCACAGACCCAGCAGCGAGTCCAGCAGGGGTCACATGTGCAGGGGCAGCTGTGCCTGGTGTGAAGGCACATGCATATAGACAGCACATCGACCAATGTGTAGTCTGCCCACATCCACAGTCCATCATCATGCGGACATAGGAATTGAACACAGGGCAACACATCTTAGTTGGTGCACCCACCGTGACCAACAATGCGCAATCATCGACGTACCCGCCCTGTGCATGGCCCCCCACCCAACGGAGGCACATCCAGTGCCACCATCCCACACACACAAGCCTTCCACGGAACATGCTGTGTCCAATGGTCAGTACAGAGTCAGCGCCCATCTGGTGGATCCTGAACAGGAGACACATGCACACACATGCCAGTTCCCACTATGTACGTCTGCCACCTGGCACGTGCAATGTAACCTCTCACCTGTGACGTGTGACTGCAAGCACACAGCCGTCTTGGCATGGGGCTGTCAATGTGGACACCAGTCAATGTTTCGGGAGCTGTGATCCGTACAGTGCTGTACATAGGGTGCAGTGCTGACACCTACTACTGTCTCATATCCCCTCGTGCCACAGGTCCCACTTGTATTGGCCGCTCAGCCCGTGCCCACATCGTCGTCGTCGTGTGCCATACTCATCCAGCCTCGGAAGCAGTTCCATGCTCAGCAGACACTCATGTTGCCGTGGCGTTGCCGCTGACGAATATGCAGTCAGTCCCCATCAGCACGCCCCGCAAGTCATTGGGGCCTAGATCCCCATGTGCATGCACATGGCAGTGGTATGTCTCACTTGCCATTGCCATTGTTGGGAGACCTGTGTAAGTGTATTGTGGCCGTGCCGTCCCAGCTTGACAGCTGGGCTGTGGCTCATGTGCTTGCTCAGTCATGTCAGTGATGTGTATGCGAAATTGCTATGTGCCGTGTTGCTTTGACATGTGTCCTCTGCCATTTAACCCAGGCGGAGACCGAACATTGACCGCCCATACCAATTGCTGGCGGACATGGACGATACAGAGGTAATCAGGAAGTTTCGGCTGGACAGGCCAACTCTGCATCGACTGTGTGCCATGTTAGAGCCCCATCTCCGTCCCCGCAGGGTGTATCCGACTGCTGTCACCCCCACGGCTAAGGTGATGGCCGCCATGCATTTCTTCGCCACTGGGTCATTCCAGCACACAGTGGGCAGTGGAGGAGGGATGTCCCAGCCCATGTTCAGCAAGGTGCTGAGGGATGTACTGGCAGCCATGATGCTGTACCGGAACAGGTACATCAGATTCCACAGGGCTCGTGAATTGGCGGCAGTGAAGGGTGCATTCTATGCCCTTGGCAGAATCCCCCACGTGTGTGCCAAGTTTCCAGGCTCGGCACATGACGCACACATAATGCGCAACAGCATCTTG